>QUSF01000011.1:17488687-17607219 GCA_003676055.1 Chloebia gouldiae
TATATATATATATATATATATATATATATATATATATATATATATATCAAGAACCTGACTTTGCTACATAAAGGAGCGAGGCACTGTGAGGCCACTCTGTGACTTTTACCTCCTTTGCTGCTCATGGTACAGCTCAGGCAGCAGCACCTGGCAGCTTCAAAGGAAGCTGAGATCAAGCATCCTCAGACAAGGCATCATATTAGAATTGGGTATTCTTACAGAAGACCCTCTCTGCCATGATGTCTATGAGGAGTTTTGCACTTAATTGCGTGTAAGGCTGTTGTAGAGCACGTAGTAACTTTGTTTACACAGCAGGCTCTGAGCTAATAAACCGTATTTATAAGTTGGGTATCTCAATCCAGGCAGCTAGATGTAAGTGGATACAGAAAGGAAACACCAGTGACATATGTCAGATTTCTGCTGCGCCCTTTGGTTTGCCTTTTTTTAATTCTTATGAATTCTAATCTCTAGTTATCAGTATATTTTTTAGTTCTCTTACTTATGCAGTTATGTGCTACTTTTTCCTCTTTGCTAAAGAACTCCAGTCAAAAAG
This sequence comes from Chloebia gouldiae, assembly GCA_003676055.1. Lineage (NCBI taxonomy): Eukaryota > Metazoa > Chordata > Aves > Passeriformes > Passeridae > Chloebia > Chloebia gouldiae. The sequence continues at coordinate 17,489,241 of QUSF01000011.1, forward strand.
GAATATGCTGTTACCTAGACATGAACGGCAAAGTTTAGTTATCTGGAATTCTAGCCCTACAAAAAGTGTCTTTAAAATCACTTGCTATGTTGAACAGTGGCAAAATCTGCAGCCAGGTCAAAAATTTATTTCTCAAATTCTCTGACTTAATATTTGTTTTTGAAAGATATGTCTCCTGAACCTACACCTGCAGTACTAGTTCTCAGGTCCACTCATGCAGGTAATATAAGAACATTTTATTAATCTTTTTTGTCCTTTAACTTGTTAGGCAGTACAGGACAATAAGAGGATAATCTAGTTCTGTGGATGAACTAGAATGAACTGTGCAACTCAAGAGTTTCACAAAACTAATTGGTGTGGTGCTTAGTTTGTGAAAAAAATATTTTCAGCAGTGTGCTCCAGCAAATTAAAAATTTGATTTCCAGTTTAAATGCATATTCTTTATTTATTGAAAACTGTATTTCACATAAATGTGGAAACTAGAAAATGTCTATGAAGAAAGGAAAGATATAAACTGTGAGCAGGACCAGATGCAACAGTAAGAAATAACATGGATAGTCCTAAGTGAATGAGCTCAGCTCCAGGTTTTTAAAGATATTTTAGCTATCGTGATTGAAAAAAAAAAAAAAACCAAGGTAAAACTAAGATTGCATATCAAAAGGCAGAAGATTGTTTTCTAGATTTCATTTGGTAATGTGTATTCCAAACTCCACACTTAAAAACCCAGTTTTTATTTATATATGAAGGCTTGAAGTTGTGAATCTATTTCTTCAGCTTGCATAGATCAACAAAAATAACCTGACTCCTAGTGTATGTTTTTTTTATCAGTTTGATGTCCAAGTGCTTTTCAAGCAGCTTTATGTGGGTTATTCCTATTTTACAAACTAGGAAGAAAAAACAGATTGTTTTAGCAGATTTTCCATAACAAGCATGGAATAAAAGAATCAGTCCTGTATCTCGTTACCTAAGCCATGCTTCTAGCAATTTATTTTAATATTCAATGCTTTGCACTGTAGCACTAGTATAATTCAATTAGTTACTAATTAGAAGATAAGTAACTAAAATGTAAGCATACTCAAAATGGAGGGTTTGGTTTCTGTATCTATTTTCCTTAGACCTTTTAACTATACAGCTAAAAGATCAGTTGATGTTACATGCAGATAAAAAATATTGTTGCTTTTCTTGATTCTTTTATTATTAATGTATTTTATAGTACTGAATGTGATTAATTTTAAATATTTTCTTCATTATTTTTATTATACAATTAACACTTGCCTTAAATGTAGTGGCGTCCTAAGACTTCTCTTCCAAAGTCTTTTTCCTGACACCATAAAAAAAAAGGATTCCGAAAAGGAAAAAAGTACGGGTTTGTAGAGGTTCTTTTTAAGTTATAGGATTACATGTACAAATCATCTATTTAAACAATTTTATTTATTCTCTTATTTTTCCTTAATTCTTTTTTCTCTTAATTCCTCAAATTATGAGAAATTGAAAGTTTTTATTATTTGACCCCATGCCAAATACAAAACTAAATGCTATGCCATCTTCTATTAGCACAGTGGACTAGTATTCTCCTATCTTTACATAAAATTTAGACAAATCTGCCTTCAGTGTTAATGGCAGCACAACAGATTTTATGTATGAATTAGAATCTACTGTAAGTGCCAAAGTTGTTCTAATGGGTCCTTTAAAAACCTTTCTAGAAAAGGATTGCCCTTTCTCATGATGCATATTAAGAGGCTCCTTTGCTTTAGCTTCCACAAATTCAGATTAATTTCAGGTAAGACTAACATTCCCTAGAGGTCTGTGAGCTCTCCCTCCTGCTGGTAGATTCCCTTTCTTTGTGGGAAGCCTATGAGTCTGAGGTTGCTCCCTGAAGACAGTATCTGATTTGGCCACTTGAAGTATGGTTGCTTAATACATATTTCACAATAGTTGAAGTTAGTGGGCACTTGAAGAACAGGAGGTTATTTCTAAAGACCTGAGGATGGAGACTAACAAAGAAAGCAGGTTTGCAGTGGGTGTTAGTTAATGAGATGGAGAGCTGTGACCCGATGAAGACTTTTTGTTCTGAATTGCCATTGAAAAACAGTGACTCAAATTGAGTACCTGAAACTAGAATGTATTTATATTGTATAGTAGTGCTTAGTATCTATATATGTTAATAATTCTAGTTATATTTCTAGCAACTACAAGTAAGAGGCAGCATCTTGATTGATATTCTACTGAAAACAGACCATCCTGAGATATTTACTTTGTGACAAAACAGAAATAGTCTTTGAATATTCCATTTCAGTATGGTATTGAAAAGAACTTAGTCAAAAGCTCTGTTTTGCTTAATTTTGTTTTCCTGTGTAAAACTGGAATAATGTTTATATTTATAAATTATAAATAATCAACAAAACTAAAAAAAACAGCTTTAAAATGATCAGTTATTCTGTAACAGTCAAGGATCTCTATTTTATCTGTTTTTTTTACTAGCCTATTCTATCTGTTAAAGGAATAAAAAATTTTCACAACATGGTGCCTGAATTATGTGCCCTTCTACAGACGTGTGACCTGCACAGTGACAGACCCAACTGTTACTAAAGGTCCTATGACTGTATGACCCCTTGAGCTAAATTTACCACAGATGCCTTTTCCATTCATTGAAGCTAAATTTTGATTCCATAGAACCCCTACAAAAGGTCCATTGCAAGTCACTAAGTGATATTTGAGAGATAAGTGCCAGAAAACATGGAAAACGTGAAGAACAGAAAGCAGAGCAAGAAACATTATTAACATTCCTTCTGCTGTTGTGGAACAATTTGTATGCAGATTACCGTCTAAAGCCTCCAGGCCAGTTAGGATCTTTTCTGGTGATATACAGTGTAGTTGGGAGTACATTTCATTGTATTGTCATAAAATAAAGTGTAAAGGTTGTAGAGAGCCTTACACACATTCCAATTTCATTAATTTTTTTATCTTTTGATGCATAATCTATTCATCATATTTTCCTTCTATTTGCCAAGTCTGTATAAATTCTATAAAAGCAATCTTCAGTGCTGGTTTCATTATTTCATTATTTCACTCCCATCCAAAATAATGTACTGCAACACTTGTAGAGACTGCAAAGGAATGGCTATTAAGCATGTAAACACTTGTTCAGCAATAAATTTGTTTTTTCAGTTTAAAACCAATTATAACACTCTTCAGAGCATTTTGAAAAATGTATAAATCAAACAATATAACCCCTATCTTATTTGCTGAATTTCCCCCTCTTTTAATGCTGAAATTGACAAATGTATCAGCATAGGAATTAATTCTCAAAGCCTTTATGAAAGTTTCTTTACTAGAAATTATAAATGCAATGTTTTTTGTAATGCATAAACTATTAATGTAATTATTATAACAGGAAAAGATATCTGAAGTACAGCAGAAAGAATGTCATATTATAGTTCTTCAGCTAAGGTATTTTGTCCTTCAGTGATTAATAACAATCACTATCTGTATGTGTGTTTGACTAACAGTCAACAAGGAATTTAATTTTTACTTAAATTCCTCACAGTGTTCTGAATGTCTTTCAGAGAGGGAATACTTTCTGGTTTGTGAAGTTAGATAATAGAACTTTTTCACAGTATCTAAGTAAGCATTAGGAGAAATAGAAAGGGAAGAATTATGTTTCTGAGTAAGGGTTTTAGTTGATTTGGAATGAAAAAAATATCTTTGTTCCTTTCATTATTCCACAGAGACTAATTTATCTAGCATGTCTGTAAGTGGAATTTCTTTGCAAACTCATAAATGTCACTGTAACTTACATTCATCCTTTCCTTTCATTTATTATCCAAAACTATTGTTCTTCCCCCTCCCCTTTTTTTTTTTTATGTTATTGACCTTTAAACCTGTTGTTATCAAACTGAAAGAAAGAGATAGAGACTCTTTTCCGCTGCCTTCATTCTCATGTGACCTGAAGGGAGAATAGGTTCAAAATAGACTAGTTCCTCCCAGGGCAATACAAGACAGAGGAGAAAAGCACTGTCATTTCCGAACAGCACAGTGCTAGAGTAAACTCAGCATGAAAAAGGAAGGAGTTGCAGCATGTTAGAATTCTTCCTCCACAGCCTGGATTTTTACACAAGACAGATTTAGAGGGCGTTAAAAAGCAGAGGATTTTTAAAAATACTTTGAAATGGAGTACTTTGAGAATGATCTTTTTAAGGACAACTGACGTCTGACTGCTAGTAATACTGAAGGAATTTTTCAAAATGAGCATTGTTATGAAGCCAAGATCCCGATCTACCAGCTCCTTAAGGACTGCCGACGCAATGTGGTAATGTGGTTCGCTTGTTTCTTTCAGGCTCTCCTTCCTATTATGACACAGAGATATGTCCCAAGAAAGTCACAGGCTTTAATTTTGATTTGATAGATATTGCATAGTTATTGAAGATGTTCAGCTGCTGAGTTGTACCATTATTAGTAAGAAACAAAACTATGTAGCTTTTTTTTGTAAAATACAGTGTATATAATTCTTAAAAAGAGAACCCTTTTTATACTTTTTGTAATATGTTACACAGATTTTACCCATTCAGCAGTAGGGTTCAATCCTTACAGTTAGAGATGTCATCTAAAAATCTTCAGTACACTTAATTCAGTTAGAGAAATCATAAGACAAATCTTGCATATCTGGAGACTGGAGAGTAAAATGAAGTTATAGGTTGTGTGAGCTATTTTGGGATGCTTACATGTAGTTTTGCTGCATAAATAGACTTACTGGTAGAGATGTGTCCTGGGAAGCAGCAGACTTTGTAGCAGCGTGTGTAAGACTGTGCTGTATTATGCTTCATGTGTTTCCCCTGCTCTCTGAGGCTTAGACGAGTAGAAGTAGTCTGTGATATTGATCTGTCTGTATAATTTTCTTGCATATTTTTCAGTTATTAATCAGCAAAGCTTTGTCTTTTGAATAATTCTTTTTCTTTATGCTTTTTAAGCATCACTTCATGTTTTTTAAAACTTAGTAGGCACTGACAGGACAGCTTTCTATGAAGTATGAGAAATAAATTCCATTTACTCTCTTAATGTATCCCACATTTTGTGCTTCTCTCTGTGTCTTAGTAAAACCACCAAGGTTTTAATAAACACATAGTAGACTAATTGTTCAGAGCTATATTTTACAGGTATAAAAGAAGTATATTAAAATGTAGCTTTTTTCCTTTAATATATAAATGGCTGATGTGTTACTGAGGGATAGACTAGTGACTACATACAGTTCTTTGTGAGTATATACATGCAGTTTATTGAATATTAGCCTTATAAAACCTTTATGTTTCAAATAATTTTGGCTCTGAGCTAAAGCCATGTCAGTATTACTGTTAAAGCAGTTAGAAATTTCTTCCACTTATCTTTTACTGAAACCATTTTGTAGTAAAAGGAAATTAAACAAGTACACTACTCAATCTAAAGAGTAGTCCTAGTTGTTCTCAGAAAGTGCTAAGGCAGAGTTCTGCTGAAATAAATTCAGTAAATAGTGTCTCTATATCTTTATTAAAATTCCATGCCATGCTGGTAAACTAAATATTGCTAATGTGCTACATTCTGCAGGGTGTCTCCAAGGAAGTGAGCTAAAACATACATACCTTAGCTGTTACGTGCAACTGTGCAAATAAATCAGGACCTCTGATTAAGTTTGCCTTTTTTGCTTTTTTTTTTTTTTTTGGTTGTTGACTGCCTCCATTAATTCTTGCAGGAAAAAAAATAGTTTAGAAGGAAAAAAATCCTTGTAACTAATAGTTGCAGACTAATTTGAGCACCAAGTATTCTGTATAAAATACCTTCCTGCCTCCCTTTTGTTGCTGTTGCCTTTAGTCATAGTGCTAATCTGATATCTGAGAATACCTGTTCTGCTGGTTGTAAGCTGGGAGTCCTCTGCTACCCTGCTGTTTGGGAACACGACCCGGGCTCAGAGGTGGCTCTCAGGGAGACACTTGAAGGCTACTGGAGAGGGTACATGCTGTTCTGTGGCAGAGTGGAGCAAAGCCAGGCAGGCCCTGTCCCAGCCAGAGGGAAAGCAGAGTGCAGAGATAAGAGAGAATGGGAGGGAGCTGCTGGCTGCCCACGCTGAGCTCAGCTGCTGGCTGCCTCCGGGGACGTGGCAGCTGGGGCAGCCCACCCTACCCACGCTGCCCAGCCAGCCACCTTCAAGGTGGGCCTGAGCAGGACCAGTTTCCAAACCATCTGCTTGATTTTGCTTTGTGTGCATTGTTGCCCGAGTCGGGGTTTGTACCCGTGGGTCAGCACCTTCCTGCAGTTCTCTAGGAGAGTAACAACACTATAGTATTACCACCATATTAGTGCTTAGGGAAAAGTTAAATTAAGGTTAAATCAGAAGCACTGGTAGGTGTTTAGGCCAGAAGACAGGAAGAGCATAATTATCCTTTTTGAATCTGTTGATATAGTGATCCCAACTCTGTGTAAGAGGAGCAGGAGTGCCTGGGAGGACAGAGAAGATGAGTCTCAACAGCACAGGGACTTGAGTTACAGGACTGTTTTAAAGTATGGATACCCCTCTTGCAAGGGTTCGAGAAAAGAATTATTCCAGGATTTCCTCTACCATTTCTTATGTGAATAAAGTTATTGTGAAGATCAGAAATCAGGTTCCCAACACACAGAGGCAAGTGAAAGGACAGAAGAGATGCAAAAATAAGACAGAGAAACCTCTGCTCTTGGTGCCCTGAAATCAGACTCCCTCTTTGTCCAAGAGATACAGCAAGTTCAGTGTAAAAGCATATGTATGGTAAAAGCATGGTATTCTTTTCAGTATCAATATTAGACAGCAATCAAAGGATATCGCCACTGGTGGTGCTATGATGGGTACCCCAGCTGGCCTGAGCAGATGCAGGCAGGCCCAGGCTGTGCTGATGCCTCCTCTTTAAAGCTGAATGGGTTGGGGATGACTGCTGTTTACTGTGATGGTAGGGTCTATAGGCAAATCTTCTCTTGTCCTTGTGGCTTGGAAAATTTATCCCACTGTTATGGTGACTGAAGTAAAAGCAGATGGTTGGTATTTATACAGAAAAAGAAAGTGACTTATATAAGGGTTCTTACCTGTTATGTTATTGCTGCTCAATTCTACCACACATTCCCACTCATTCCTCCATTCAGGGTGTGATTGTGAAGTATGGTGTTATATCATAAATCTTCTGGAGAATATTCTAAAGGGATAAATGTTTGTGCAGACTTTCAACTAAGACAATTGATGTGTCTTTTTATTCCAGAGAACAAATAACAAGGAAGTAAAGAAATCACAGTAAATTAAACTTTGGCTGAGACATCCAAATGATAATATGATTACATTTTCTTGACTATTTGCCATGGAACAGTAAAGCAGTAGTGTTCCACTGAAAATGTCATATTTCTGTTGATTTTTTCCTTTTGTAATGAAAGAAAAGTTTGAACATATAAAAAAATATATTTGGAAGAATTGAATCAGAATTTTGGAAGTTTAAAAGAAGTTGAGAATGCTTGCTTGATGGCAAGTCAAGCAAGCAGCCTCAGTTGTTGGACAGAACCTACTTCCTGGAAATAGTGCAGTTGACCAGACTTTAGACCTGCCTTTGTTTTTCATGATACATATAACTAGCCAAAAGAGCTATAAGCCTCTGAAGTATTTTCAGCTTTTTTCCACAATTCTTTCTGCATTATGTGACTAGAGATAGTTACATGTTTACTTCGGGAGTTGGCATTACTGGGTTTTATTTTGTTTTTGTAATGTTGGCCAGTTCAGGTGTTTCTGGGTTTTAGAACTTAGGGTAGATTGACCTGCAGAGGGCACAGCCTGTCTAGTGACCCAGAGGGCAGAGGTCTTCAACAATACAGTCTGTAGTATTATGTGAAACAATGCATCTGTTCTTAGCTCTAGAAGTGAGTGATATTGCTTGTCTGCAATATGATGGAAATTTCTGAAAGATGTTGTCAAATATGGATTTCTCAGTCTATGACATATTTGTAGATAAGTGGGACAAAATTTACCTCTTGTATGGACTTTCTCTGACCTTTAATATGTAGATCACAAGAGGGATGGTAATAAAATTTTATTGAATAGAGACAGCAAAATTCTTGTGACTTGACATCAGTGACTATCATTGTTTCTGGGGCAGAAGAGCTAGAACAAGCAAACAAGCTGACATTCAGCTATGCTGACCTCAGGTAGGTACACTGCTTTCCTGACTTAAAGGAATGGTGAAGTCAAACACTGGAGTAAGTGTGACACAGTTTTTTGGTGGCCCTGTCTGACCAGAGGAAGCTGTGGCCACATCACACTGCTTTGGAACTGGCCATCCCAAAATAATTCAGTTCATTGGTTAATCCCTTGGTGCTAGCAAGCCTATTGCCATTACAAAGATGATGAATATATTCAATAAATGACACTGACTGAGTCATATACTTCTAGGTCACTATTATCAGACCTGTATTTAAAGTTAGCTGCTGATTTCCAGGATGGGAATCCCACTGCTGGTGACATCAACACTAAAACCAGGGTACTCCTTGAAGGAATTTTGCCTACAGGGCAGAGAATGTTAACACAGGTAAATATAACTCTGAATAATATTAACAGCATTCATATCACTTGGCTGCTAAAGGGCTAAGGCTTTTTACTTCTGTGTTGGGTGAATTTATTTTCCTCTAGAGTATTATGATTGTCTGTGTCAGGCATATCTTATAAAACTGCTCTTAAAAGAGGTTTGGGACCTCACATAATATCCAATTTCACTTTTAGCAGTTGAAGGTGTTGGACAGAGTGCTCTGGGAAAGTTCAATGCAAGCTACACATCATTCAAACTTAGAGGTAGGGATTGAAGTACAAGTATCATATGCAAAATTATGGGATTTCTGAAAGTTGAGAAAAACTTGCAAGCTATAGATATAGTCTTTCCTACATGACGTCTGACTTTGGTGGACTTCATTGGTGACTTCATTAAGATAAATATGTTTTTGTAATCAGTATGGGCCTCAAATCTAGACAGCCATATAAATTCAAGGTGGTATATATGCTTTTATTTATTGTTCAATGCTAGTGGGTAAGTCTGCAAAGTCAGCATGACACTATATTCCAGAGTGCGATATGCTAAAAAGTGTTATTTTTACCAAATGAAAGGGAAAAATTGCACTTTTGTCAACAAAGTTGTAGTAGATTTTGAACTTACCAAGTAGTCTATTTTCTAACAGAATAAGACATGGCCTAATGGGCCTGGTCAATGGTCTTCCTAACCTAGTATTCTGTCATCACCTGTAGCAACAGGAATACTTGAGTACCTGTGCAGTTTCTGCAGTCCATCATGTTGCCCAGCATTTACTGGTGTTTTATTAGGGACGTTACAGGGTTCACCCTGGCCTTCTCTTTTTCAGATCATCTATGTACCTGCTTGCCTACAGATTTACCTAATGTCTTTTCTGAATTTGCCAATAAACTGACTTCCCCTACAACCTTCTGACAACCTTTTGCCTATGCAGGAAAACTGCTTTCTTTAGTGTGCTTTAAAATGAGTTCTGTCATTGCAGCATTTTGTGAAAGAGTCTGCATTCACTTATCCAACAGCTTCATGATTCTGTGGTGTTCACTTGTAACCTCCTGAGTCTTCTCTTCTAGAAGCGGAAAAGTTGTATACTTCTTATATTTTCCTAAACAGGCTACTGTCCCATCCCTTGATCATTTTAGCTCCCATTCATTGTATTTCCTCAAAGACCACTATGTCCTTGAAATACAAAGACCAAAGCAGGCATTATCCAAGAAGTGAACACACCAAAGTTCTCACACAGGAGTAGAATTACACCTGTTTTTTTTTTCTCAGCACCTTTGTTGATGTCCAGTATGCTGTTAGCTTTTTTTGGCTGCCATTTCAGGTTGAGCTATATTTTAAAATAATTGTACTCAGTTTTTTAGCTAATTTTTTTGGCATGTGCCTATCTCTTTATTTTTGTAGAGCATAAGAATTAAAGTTGCCATCATAAAATACAGTTACTTTAACATTAATGTGATAAGAACTCTATTGAAATAATAACTGTGGGGTTTTTTTTAATAAACAAACATTGTAAATCATGCCAAAGAGAACAAATTGCAAAGTGTGACTCCAGCAAAGAAAGCCACTTCCTACAAGATACTTTCTTTCATCCAGATTAATTTATGTAAAATTCTTTCACCACCCCACACAACTACACAATTTATTTCTCTGCCACTCACTTGAATGTATTAACAATCCACTTTCAGTTTTCCTGAAAATATAACCTTGTCTTTACAGCACAGTTCTCACACCTTCTCCTTGAGCACATCTGGTATGTTCTCAGCTTGTGGACAAAGCTTTATTTAAATCTAACAACCATGAGGCCCAGTGAAGGTGTGGAACTCCAGTGTCTGTCTCTAGTGTGAAATAAAGGAGAGGAGAGGAGGTTCCATGGGGAACTTGACAGCTCAGCTGAATGACCAAAAGCCCATTCACAGCTGGTTCAAGTGAGGACAGAAGGTAGTCCCAGTTTGAATCAATGCTGAGTTACCATAAAGGAAGTCCTTGCCTTCCATTACACCATGTCTGAACCAGCTGTTTGCATCTAATTCCACAATGAGGGGTTATCTTTCTCCCTACCTTGTATTCAGAGACACACAATTATAGTGTAAAGCATAACAGGTAGGAGTCAGCTCATCTAGACAGATTCTTACATACCTGGTCTAGTAACCTCTTGGTGGAGAGAAAGACTTGTTCTTAGGGTATGACACGTCTATGGCATATTTTAGATGCCTGCCTCAGAAAGAGGTACTCTTGATGTCAGTGATCTAATCAGCCTAAGCACCACTCATGAAATCTAACTTGTATGTGACCCTTGCAGTATGCATATATAGCCAGATTAATTCTTTCTGATGCAACTAACTTAGCTTATGCTGAATACATGCTTTAATATTAGTAATAGTAATATTAGTTTTACTATTATCTTATAAGGGGAAGATTCACATAAGATAAGGGAAGTCCAGTATGGAATAGGAAGTATTAGAACGCAACAGCAAGAATAAGCCAGCTACTTAGGCTAAATATAGTATTGAAAAAACCTTGCAATCAAAGTGAGGTCAGTTCACAACCATGAAATCTCTAAGCAGTGATGTCATTCCAATGACAGCACAAATTACTTAATCTCATATTTGTGATTCCCAACAGGTTTCAGCTACGGTAGTTTCTAATTCAGATTAATACGCACTAGACTCTGTTTCTTAGCTTACATTACACAGCCAGAAGTAGATTTCTGCACTCCTTCATTTGGTACCGTTGCTGATATCTAAGGAAGATGGGAGCATTAATGACTTAGATAGGTGCATAGTATAGTATTATATGACCTTTAAAATAGTTTTTCTTTCATCAAAATCATGAAAGCTTTTCAGATCTATAATGTATAAAATGACAAAATAGTTTCAGAAGATAAATGGAAGAAACAGATCTGACCTCATTTTCAAGGATTTGAGAGGCACAAAGAACCCATGACTTAGATTTGTTGCTTCTCTATTTCATTTGCAAGTTTTATAACAGCACTTTTTGGTGCCTTTATAAATACACTCAAATACTAATACACTCAAAGCCTCACACACCAATTCAAAAATAATTTTTTTTCTGTAGTTATTTAAGAAATAATTCCTCCCATTTATCAAAGTGTTAAGCATTAAAAAAAAAAAAGATGGTTGCTTCAGAAACATTAAAAGCTTTATTTTTCTTTTCCAGATCTCGTAAAATCAATCCAGCACAGATCAATTAAAAAAAATTCTTTATTGTAGCTTCATTGTGCTTTATTTAAGTTTAGTAATTTAAATTTTTTTGTGAATTTTTTTTTTCTTTAAGTTTCAATTTTGGGGTAGTTATATCAGTTAGTTACCTACATTTTGAAGAACTTCCCATATGCAGTTATATAATAACCTACTGAAACAATCTCTCTATGGTGTGTACCCAAAACAAGTTTCAATAGAAGGACACAAATGCTGCATTCCTACAGCACATGGAAAAGAGTTGCATGTTGGCGCTTGCTGCACTGCCCTGGGGGCTGGTGGGGCCAGTTAACCCTCTGACACCATCACAGGCTGCTTGTGGACAGTGACTGATTCCACGTGGTGTTGTACTACATCTCATAGCTGCCGCCAGCCTCCACGCCCACACACATCAGGGCAGATTGCAGTAAGTGCTTTTAGGAAATTCTTTACAAGAGGTGTATACTGAGAAGTAAACAGCCACACCCTATGAAATCTCCTTGGGTGCTGCTGCCCTGAAGTGTCCCCTACACAAGATCAGTTATATAAGATCATCTTCTTCTCAGAGCTTTATATTCATAATCATCTTTATTGTCTCAGACGTTTCCACATTTAGTAGTTTTAAGCTTGTGAGCCGTGCTTTCATTTGATATGTGGTCTTTCCTTGACTTAACCAACATCTATTTTTCTCTTGCCCTAGCCCTCTATATATACCTTATTATTTGGCTCTGACACTGTAACTAGTTTCCCTTTACTTCCTTCCATTTGCACATTTTCTGTCCGAGTTTCCTTTCCAGCTGAGTTAGAAATAGCCTTTGGCATTTGAATGCCATTAAAATTTGCCTTCGCAAGACTGCCAGAAAACTGTTCTTTTCATATAGTAAACTTCACTTAATGAAGAAAATACTTCAATTTTAGCAGCTTCCACCCTTCCTGGTTCAACATCTCCTATATTGTTGGACACCCTTATTGATGTATCATGAGTACAGATATGTTCAAATCAGTTTCATCCTTTTACTATATTTACTTAGATGCATGATGCCTGTAGAGCTGGTCAAAGCACCTTTTGTGAAAATGTGCATATTTACTTGAAATATGTCATCTATATTGTACAGCGTAATTTAACACTTTCCTTGCTTGTATCTGTGTATTTTCCAGGTGTGTCCAGTGAATAAAAAAATTTCATTTACCTCTCAGAAGTGGTATATCTTCATTTTTATTGTGAGAAGACACACTGTGATAAAGCCTGCACTCCTTATGTTCTATGAGGCCAAGTGAAGTGCATCACATTTCCAGAAGTGAACCTCTTGGCCTTACTAGTATTTAATCTTGCTGATTTCATTGCATGCCATCCTGAGGTGTCTGAATTAAACTCTTCTCTTTTCCCGATTCTAACTTTTGTTCCAGTCAAATATTTTTCTTTCATAAAAATCTTTCTTTCTTTTATCTTCTATTGTGTTCTCCCCTAGTATAGATTGAGTAATTTTTATGGACTCGAATCTAATAGTCACACAACATTCTCAGCTCTCACATTTAAAAATTAAAGATTTAATTATTATAGAAAATACTGTAAATTTCACAAATTAAAAGGTGAGGGAAAATGTGTTGCTTTTAAAATATTACAATTTTAAGACAATCCTTTAACCTATGCTTGAATATTCAACAAGGGAATTTGTTTAAGTCCAGAAGGCTGTTCAGAAAATCAGAAATTACATCCTAATATAGACAGGTGCTCCCAGATTTCCTCTGAGTTCTTTGCCCAGGGGATTCTAGAGAGCCTGATGTTCAAGTTTAGACATCTGTGCAAACTTGTGCTGTTAATTTTCCCTGTATGATCTAAAAAACCCTCTTTTTTCAAGTTTTGCCTTGGAAAAAAAAAGGCAAAAAAGATATCTTTTTGGGTGTATTTACTTCTTCTTCTTGATTAATATGTATATTTACTTTGCATGTTTTGCGTAAAGATAGTGTGATAATATCTGCTGATGTTGAAGTGTACACAGGAAAAAGGAAATACAGAGGAAGGACATTTGATAGATTGATATGCCATTTCACAGATGCTGGATATATTTTTTCTGATTCCTGTGTGCAGTTTTTAATTATTTTTCATCTGTTAAATCTGAAACTGCATAAAAAAATGTTGGCAGGTATAGCCCCATTTTGTGGAGAGAAATAGGATTAAGTAAAGATGAAAATTTAAAAGTCAGCTTGCAGTAAGAGTGCGAGACTTCTATTTAAGCTTCCTCTGAGAGACCCAATAAGGGTAAAATGGAACATATTTGCCTATGACAAATGAAAATGTCAGGTCACAAAAGAACAGCAGTAACATCAGTACCTCAACTTGTAGATGTTCCGATTATACTCATCAGCAGATATTTCTTAGTGGCAGAGGCCCATATTAGTCCCTTGTTGCACTCCTTGCATACTTATTTTGGCTACCAAACACACCGAGTTACCCTAACTTCAGTAGTGGAAACAGGGAAAATCCACCATATGTTCTTATTGGCTGTAAGCCCTGTAAGCCCTCAAGGAATACTTTGCTGATGCTGGAGACTGAAGACCCCTTTACTACCCATTTTCATTGTAGCACAAGTTTTCTTTAAATAACTTTCAGCAATGTGAAAGCAATTAAAAATGTACGAACACCATTCCATTTGAGCATGCTTCTGTAAAGCATGGCTTGAAACTAATTTGCAGTAGGCAGCTAGGTTGAAAGGAACATTTACAGAGATATTGTTAAGGCTTCCAAATGACTTTCATGTTTTCTTTACGTAATCTTCAATTTTACATTACTTTAGTCTTAAAATAGTACTGAATTGTGAAATTGAAATATATAAACTAAAATAAACTTATTCCTACTATTATTTTATCTCTTGCCAGTAATTCAACCACCTGGACAATTCATAATACAGGTTGCAGTTTCAAATATACTCAGCTCAGTCCTGGCCTCTTGTTTGCTTGGGAACAATATTTAAATGGAAAACAAAATCTACACTATAAGTAAATACTTATTTACAACAGCAGACAATTGGATTTTGAGAGCTTTTCATTCCTGGCTCCTATTGTTTCTTTTGTTCCATTATTTTCTAAATTTCTTTAGGTTTATTTACCCTTTTATACCCACTGTTTCACAATTTAATTTTTCAGAGATTCTGAAACAGTCAAACCAGTCCTGATTGTGTTCTTTCAACAGAACAGGGCTGAAAGGAGAATTGGGTGTGTGTCAGGAACTATTGTGATTCGTTTCTGTCCAGATTGAATAACATGATGTTTCCATAACTTCTTTTCTGCCTCCATTCTGCAGTATAAACCTCTGCATGAATAAGATAATGAGATAGTATATGTGTGCCTTTCCTGTGATAAGGAAAGAAAAAACATTCTGGTCAAGTCACTCTTTGGTTTGTGTCTTGGATAGTGAACATTTTGGCTCTGCCTTTATATTCTTACATAACTCTCAGTTCTTTTCTGATGTTTTAAAAAGCAGAATTTTAAAATTTGAAATGTAATGTTTCCCTAGTGTGCAGTTTATGATACACCAAAACCTGCATTGTAAGTATACCAATACCTCCAAATTTTCAGATTTACAGCTCAATGCCCATTTCTACAACTACTCTATTAGATCTAGAAGACAGTCAGTGTCCAAATAGGTGAGTAGATTGCTTAGTTTATTTAAATCCTGATTTGATAGTTTTGTCTGCCTTAAGTTGCTGACAGTTCAAAATATATTTCAGAGCAGAAAGAAATCTGTGATTTAGAACTCAAAGACAGTAAAACTGTGTACCAGGCTGTTACCACTGTTACCTGTTATTACAGGAAATCCTGGTGGTGATAATCTTTCATTTTTACCCATACATAGAGGAAATCTGCCAAGAATCAAAGAGTAATTGACACAGTGTATGTGTGTATGTGTGGAGGTGGGGGGGAAATTACAACATTCAAGGGGAAATATACACAGCATAAGGGGTCATTTAAAAGCTGGAATATTTTTGAAAGGTGTGAGAAGAGAATATAAGAATCAAAGCTAATGAGACCCCTTGGTCTAAATTTGCTGATCATCAGTGGTAGGCACTACCATTGCATAATTAATTAATTTTCAAACGTTCAACCTACTCCGTGTCAGTTCTCAAGCAAACTGTTCAGATGCCCTTCATTTAATGAGCTGGAAAATGATGCTGGCTGGTTCAGTGATATTGAAGCCTTGCCCTTTGCAACCTAGTCTACAAAAGCTTGTGTTTGATTTATCCTCTAGGGAACTCTGGCCAAGCTAATCTCTGTTTTGGTTTTTGTTTTAATGTCCCTTTTGACATTAGTCAAGACATGATAGTCTCCTCAGTGCTATCTGCTCTGACCTCCATGCTGTTAAGGAAAGATCTATTCTTGCCTAGGTTTCAGTATGACCAAAATGACTGTTTAGGTTTGGTGCCATGTAGAGTCCAGGACATTTGAGAAAACATATTAAGTGACTCAGTTGATATTGGCACAGGAACTGTTTTTATGCTTGGTAACACTATGATTAGTGACTTAATTGCTGACATATGTTTTTCATTCTTTAAGGGTCAGAGATGTGAGCTGGTAAAACATTAGGAACCACTCTTTGAACCCCTAGTGGTGGCGTCAGCCTTCATAAACTCAGCATTTGTGGTAACTCAAATACCACAATTGCTTATTAAAAGGATTTTTTCTCTTACAACTGTGATCTTGTTATCAGTCAGTTTTTAACTGATGTTCTTACTGTTACAAACAGAGAGCTCTTCCCCATGAATCTGAATTTCACCTGTAGAGATCTGAATTCCCATAAAGCCACAGAACCTTAGAATGGCTTGTGTTGGGAGGGACCTTAAAGATCATCTGTCTGCAACTTCCTTGTCATGGGCAGAGATACCTTTCCTCTGCTAGGAAGGTTGCTGACAGCCCCATCCTGCACAGCCCTACAGACTTCCAGAGATGTGGTGAACACGCCAGGGTTTAGGCCTTACTTATATTTATCAGCAGTGCCACAGTTTTTCTTTAATTCACAGATAGTAATTACATTTGCATTTTTGGCAAGCAGGATGTTCACAGCTGTGAAGCAATGCATTTTTCTCCTTGGAATATCCATTCTTGAAAAAGGCTGGAAATGAATAACTAGGAAATGACATTTTGTAAAGCCATCACAGCTTTTCATCTTGTCCAAACAGCTTTTCCACCACAGAAAGATTTCCCTCCCCCACAGTTTCTGCCCATGTTAGTTAGATGACCATATGACTTTCTTACTGATATTGTGCATTTATAACTTTCTTACAATTATTGATTTCAAAAATAATTTGTATTATATAAATAATATTGCATTGTATTCATGCCATTAGTATGGCATATGTATCATTACATGGCTTTAGATGCATAGGAAGCATGCATTTTTCAGTTTTCAGCAGCTCCTCAGAATGTTTTACTTCATCACCTAAAACAGATTGATTCCTAACCAGTAGTTATGTTCTTATTGGTTCCTGATACTAGAAATAGAAGTTCTGTATGATTCATTGTAATTGAAAGCAAAACACTGTATCTTTTTTAACATTTAGATAGGCCAGCTGCTCTCTCTGCCTTCTCAATTTTTCCTTTTTTCTATTTGAGGTATTGAGCATGGTAGTATTTGGGCTTTTACTTCAAAATAAGATTTTATTTTAGTTTAAATACTTGTGGCAATTGGAATCATAGAATCAAAAAGTAAAGAGTTAGTTTTCAAGAACTTTCTAGTTGCTTTCAAAAATCCTCAGAAGACACCACTTAAATCAAGTAATAATAAAATTGTGATAATAGTTGAAATTCCATTTATTTTTTTTTTATCTAAAGAAGAAAGTCTAAGGGCTACCAGCTCAGAATTTACTTTTACTTACTAGCACATCCCTTTTCTCAAATCTTTGATATGAAGTGTTGATAAATATAATTTCATTTGTTGGAGATAGATATTTCCTAAAAGGGATGAGCTTGGTTAAAGGATCCTTTATTGTTTCCTCTCCTTTCTCCATACATGTCCAGTCCATTCCCCTTTTGCCAGCTGCTCCGGTTTTTAAAGTGTGTGAACCTCGTCAAGGATTTTACCATAAAAATACTGGTGAATAATGATTTTGAGAGCAGACTTCTGAAACTCTTTGACCTTGCTATCTCTGTGTGGTTCAGAACCAATATCTGGTTTCAGATTTACTTTCTAGTTCATTTGTTGTTAAATTAGCCTCAGATACTGTATTCATTGATGGTAAATTAAAGGACCCATTTCCTGAAATTTAGCTTTGCAGAATGAGGTCTTGTGCAATATTTTTTATTGCAGGTGCTTGGAAAATAAATTCAATCCAGCTTCCATGAAGGATAGAATATAGAGAGAATTAGAAACATTACTGCATAATGTCATAGTTCTTGAAGATTAAGATATTCTTCAGACATCCCCATAATTGTTTATTTTACTTTCTCACATACCAGGGAATGGCATGAACTTTAATATTTGAACTATAAGCAAAAATTATCTGCCTTACATCTCTTTTTTAAATACTCATTGAGAAATTGTTTTTGTTTTAATCAAACATTTACTTTTTCAAGCATGATATCCCTTAAATTGTACAAATCCTTGAATATTCTGAAAATTTATGCTTACTAAACTGCACTTCTATGTTGACACTAAAGTTCATTAGCAAAAATGGTATTTACTTAATGCTACTTCATTCATGCATTGGTTTCTGTTTTCATTGCCTTAACTATTAACAGTTACAGAAAGATTTAAGAGGAAAATAGTATACAAACCTGCTATGTTTTCTAATAGCCTGTGTTTCTCATGGATACACAGAAAGCTCTGTGGGCAAAAAAGCCATGGCTGGGAGGGGTAAAAAAAGAATGGTGTGGGAAGATATGTACTGATGAGGTTTCCTTAATGCAAGACTACAAGATTCCCAGGAGGAGATACTTGTCCATGTGCTGTCTTTGCAGGGCTGTGTAGTAGGGTATTCTAAGCACATATTTAGCCACTGACAAGTTTTTCTCCTTTACACTTCAGTAATGTTTCATCTGGTGCATTAATTGTCCATATAACATTTTATATTCATTTATTTAGTCCTTTCTGTTACTGTTCTGAATAAATACCTGAAACCAGACAAAACCAAACAAACCATTTAATTCTATCTGAAATGAGAATTCAGAATGATTTTCTTTGTCTTATAGAATTACAGCATGGTAAGGCAAAAAATAAAACCACATATAAAAAAAATCTAATCAGCTTCTCGCCTGGAGTGAGAAAGATGTTCTTTGTTTTCTAAATTTTTTTAACAAGATTTCTTATAATAAATGTTTGGTGAAGGGTGCTTGTTTGTTTGTTTGCTGGTGGTTTATTTTGTTGTCTTTTTTTCCTTGTATTTGTTTCCTGAATTATTCTCTTCTTTTATATGGAAATTGTAATGTCTTCTTTTGCTGCATTTTTGTGGAAGGGATCTTGAAAAGAACATGTACCAAAACAAGTAAATAAGCTAGTCTTCTATTGTTCCTATTCCTTCACAGGTTTTCTATGAGGAAAACCTGTAAATTTTCTAATTTTCTCCTTTCCTAATCTATACCTGCTTTTGATACATCCTTAAAAAACAGTGTTTCTGATACTTCTCTTGTTACTTCTTGTAAACTCCTACTACCAAATTAAAATGCCCACTGCTAAAATTAATTACTATTACTTTTAGGTAGTATGTAGATTTTTATTTGTTTTGTTTTGGTTGATTTTAAGTTTCAAAACTCTTGGCTCTTTACTAAGTTCCCATTTGGCAGGTAGGCAAATGTAAGCATAGAAGAGGATAAAATGATTCAGTCAGGATGACTCACCAGTGAGAGAACTGGTTTTAGTATCCCCTTATTCTACTATGTTCCCACAAAAGAAACAAACGCAACAAAGGATATCCTGATAGTTTGTCCCTCCTTCAGCAGCTTGGGCCCCGTTATCATCTGCTTAAGGTCTCTCCTTGAGAGCCAAAGACTGTGTGCAAGGTTTTATGGCAGATCATGGTTTAGGCAAGGTGGTGCCATCACCACCACTGTGTGTGGGCAGTGTGGCAGGGCTTTGGATATATCGGCTGAGTTTTGCTGAAAAGCACTGCTCAAAAGGTAGTTTTTATTTGGCAAAATTGTTGATTCTCCTGGGAGCACTTCACAGGGTGAAAGAAGATGCCAGGGGAAAATAGCTGAAGATGTTGTTCCAAAAACAACAATGTTACACTGACATTTTTTCATCAGTAGGGGCTGATGAGAGATAGTGAATTTTCTCCTTGCTCTCTTGGATTGTGCATTTTGTAATGTTTCCTGAATGATATAATCACCTCCTTGGCGCCAGCAATTATGGCGTGTCTTATCCCAATTTTAGTAATGACATCAGGATCAAGAAAATAGACATTTAGAATAATGTTGCCTGAAAATTCTTTTTTGCACTGAGTCAAGTAAATTTTTCCTAGTAACAGGAAATTTCATTATACAAAAAATGACCTTATGCTTTTATTTTTTTTTCTATTTGTAAACATACTTCATGTTAAACATTTTGTCCTAAGAAACTCTATAATCAGTGGTAATGATTTGTCCAGACTTTGCAATGATTTATGTTAGTTTAAACATACATTCTTTTGGTGTTTGGGGAAGGGCTTGTGGAAAGGATGAAAAAAGGCAGTGCATTTTGCCCGATGGAGAATGGCAGCAGAAGAGTTGTTGCAGCAGGGAGGATGGTTAATGGACAAAACCAGTAGAAAGCAATCACCTCCTCTCCCAAATTTTTAGTTGCAAATTGGAGAAAAATCTTATCCTATGGATCTGCTTTGTGCTTACAGATAACTCTGTAACTGACAAGAAATTTTTAGCTGGCCTTGATAGATCTACAGATATATATTTTTGCATGTCACAAGGCTGAATTGTAAATTTTATTAGAATGATTTGGTCTTGTTCTGTGAGAAGAATTCAACAGAATATTTTGTTTTGCAATACACGGTGATTTTTAACAGCTTTGGCTTGCCAGGTCACTCACATTTATTTTAAAAAGTATATTTTTTTCAGCTTCTCTTTCAATTAACTGCATGTAATCTGCTTGTAGGTTTATTTAATACTGGAAAAAATGCCTTGCTACAAGCAATGTAAACTGGCCTTTCTGTTACTACATTCCTTCATGAGAGAAAGACTCATTTCTTTTATGAGGCATGCTTAGCTTAGCACTGTGTGTGGCATCTGAAGACTGTAGCAACAAGTCAGAGGTTAGAGGTTTTCTCTCATTTCTCTCATTTCTAGTTAAATTTTTTAGTAGTCCTTGAGCATTTTCAGACTTCTGTTCATTTAGATATTTCACCAAATGAGAATTGTATAATCTGTATACTTTGCGCTTCATAATATGTTCTTTGTTTTATTAATAGGTAAAGCACTAAATTTATAACTCTGTAGGTTTTGTTTTGTCACAAAAAAAACCCCAAAAAACAAAGCTTTTTTGCTTTTAGAATCCAAGGGTCATGTGCTCAATAGGGATCTTATAGTGACTGGTAGAAACAGAGAATATAGGATCACAAGAAATTGTAACAAGAACATGCTCATATTACTGTAGTAGTTAATCAAAATGAGACTGTGAATGAAGTTCCAATGATCTTGAGGATGAGCAGAAGATGAAGTTAAACAAATATTCATTATAACCAAAATGGAATGTGTTCTTCTACATTTATGTACTAATTGTTAGAAGGCAAGCCTGCAACACTGCATTTGAGGTCAGATTTCTGATGGCAATAGTAAAAGCAAGGGTCTTCAACATGTGCTTAAATGTATACACAATAACTTGATATCCATGTCGTTATGGATATAAGTCAAGCACAGAAACCACTTTGGAACTTTAGGTTAGTCTTATGCATAAATAATTTTATACTTCGCCTATGTGGTTCTATACTATTTTTATTTCACTGAGTGCTCAAAACAAATGCAACTGAATTAATAAGATATTCAGTATATTATAATTTTCTTGCTTCTCATTATATGGTCACATGCTTTATTGACAATCTGCTGTTCATATGTATTGTAAAAGCAGCTCTAGTGATTTCATTGCTTGTTTTGTACTGCTCACCACTATGACACTTTACTGCTTCTCACAGATGATTAAATAAATTTTCATGTGATAGAAGGAATTGTACCATCCTTCCTTAATGGGTACTAAACCACAGAGATTAAAGTGAAAGTATTACCTAACTCAAACAGTTAAAATATGTTGTACAGGATTTAGGGGTTTTTATCCCCTTGGCATGGAATGACTCTTGTATTCAGAGCATTGTTCCAATGAAACAGTGAGCAAATGATGAGGGGCTGGGTTACAAGGGAGATGTAGCGCTTCTACTTGCTCCTTCTTACCCTTTTCCATTGGCATTCCCTTTTGGCACTTGTAGAGAGAGAACAGTGGATCTGATGGACCTTTGATCCCTCCTGAGCAGTAGCTGCTTAGAGGTTCTGAGTTAATCTGTGTTTGTGAGTGTTGATGGCTTAAGTGTGTGGAGGCCTCAAGAATGAAAAATACTTAACTAGTGATGCAGGATAAAGTCAGTGTAAGTCACCCATGTAGGTGCTTCGCAGCTGGAGGAATTTTGCGATTTAGCAACAAGAAAACACAGTCCTATACTGTGGAACATCAGACATCCCTCCTAGATTATGCTATTAGGCATTGTAATAATACATAAGACCCAAATGATTCATTATTGTAGATTATAATTTGCTTTAGACTAGTGACATGAATTATCTTTGACATTACATGCACTCAGTGAATGTGCTCAGGGTCTAACAAAAGTGTGAATTTGTACGCACAAGATAATTCGTCTCAGCAATCTTCCAAGGTTAGCTCCTGAACTTGTTGCCCTTAAAAGGTGGTTGCTTGGATGTGGCAAAGAACTTCCAGAACTCAAACCCTTACATATATCTTTATACATTTAGTAGAAGTCTAGGGAAGAGGAAGAGATGAAAATCTAGCACAATTAGTAAACTAAATACAAAAATACAGTATAAAATAAAAATAAATCTATATAACAATATAGAAACTAAAAAAAAAAAAATCCAATACCCAGAATTTAAAGAACTGAAATGAGCTGAAGTGGAAAGGATGAAACAATTTTACTAAATCAAAGTAGAAAAAATTTACAACTCTAAAGATCTCAGTACCCTGAGCTTTCATCCTTTACAAAATATATAGCTTGCTTTCAGTGATAATTACTATTAATGTATCCCAACACAAATTCTGGTAGAAGCAGATTTTTTTTGTGATTTATTGCCAGCTTATTGCAATGAGAGAATTGCTACAATGGTGTGAGAAAAAAAAATTGTGTCCTTTCAAATATAATTATACATCTTTTACCTAAAGCTTTTATTGTTATGGGCAATCGAAAACAATACCTAAAGAAACTGCAATTTCTTATCTAGCTGTCTCCTGTCCACCCTCCTCTGAAGCTGGCTTTGATTTCATGTTGATATTTATGTGTACACATTGTAGTGGTGAAACAAATCTTCTTCTATGTGCAAAGTCCCCATACTTTGGGCTTTAGAGCTTCTTTTTGGACCTTTCTGTACACAACCCTTATCTATTTTCTTCAATGCACAATTTTTGAAGAAAGGGTTGCTTAAGGTCTGTTGTGGAAATATTTAATAATTATGAACTAAGTGATAGTGAGGATTGCAGATCCCCTTTCATGATGGTCACACCTCCTGGCTCACTGGATCTCTATCTAAGGACCTGGGCCTTTTCTAGGGGGACAGGCTGAGAGAGCTGAGCTTATTCAGCCTGGAGAAGAGAAGGGAGATGAAGGACACCAGAGAGGGAGACATTAGAACACCTTCCAGTACCTGAAGGGGGCCTACAACACCACTCAAGAGAGACATTTTATAAGAGAATGTAGTGACAAGACACAAGGTAATGGCTTTGACATGAAGAAGGATATCTTCAGGGTTAGATGTTAGAAAGAAATTCCTCTTTGTGAGGATGGTAAGCCTCTGGAACAGGTAGCCCAGAAGCGCTGTGAATGCCCCATCCCTGGAAGTGTTCAAGGTCAGGTTGGATGGAGATCAAAGAAACCTGATCTGGTGGAAGGTGTATTCCTGCTCATGACAGGTGGGCTGAAACGAGACCATTTTTTGGTCCCTTCCAAACCAAACCAGTTTGTGGTTCTATCATTCTGTGTGGTATTTTCTGATATGGGAAAATAGCATGAAGTAACCACAAACGCTTAGTCCTGCCACCTTCTGTCACAGGTACTCCTTGCAAAAGATTTTTGCCACTAATCACAGGGTAGGTGTGACCATATCTTCTGTGACCTAGCATTTATCACCACTGGGCGATAAATCATGATGCTTCAGGAGGATGTTTTGCTAGAAAACTTTGTAATGCATATTAATGTTATCCCTTGGAATATTTTTACCTATTATATGGACTCTGTGTTTTCATCAATACTATAGAGTATTGATTTAAATATTACAGGTCTGAGAAACTCCCTGTTTTCCTACATCTACTTTATCATACCAGTAATTGACAAAGAATATATAAGCAATTTAATTGCTTTTCATAATGGCATCCAACTGGATTCACAAAAAGAGGAGGCTCTTTCAGTGTATTGAATTTTCCATCTCTGGTACCATTTTGGTTCTCAGCCATGTTCTGCTAATATCTTAGGGAAACTGCATTTTAACTAGGGTTAGGAAACATACTTGATGGATGGTTTGCATATTTTTCTTAATAGATAAATAAGCATTTTTATATGCTTTGAAATTTTATTCTACTACATTTAAAATAAGATAAAATTAATAGCACTGTGCATTACAGTAAATTCATGCCACATGGTCACACTCGGTGCAAGTTGGTTTTGTATCCCAGCATCCAAATACTGCCCAGAAAGTAGTGGTGGAGAAAAAGAAGTTGGTATATTTGGATCAAAACTCACCCTGGAACAAAAAACAATTCTTCTTTAACTTAAATAAACTAGGTAAAGTGATTTTTTAAAATAACATCTGAAGCTACCTCAGTATTTATGCCATCCAGAGGAACCTAAATAGGCTGAAGAAGTGGGTGCATGGGAATCTTAGGAAGTTTAGTAAGACCGAATGCAAGATGCTGGACTTGCATCAGGGCAACACCTGAGGGGAAGAACAGATCAAGAGCAGCTCCAGGGAGAAGGACTTGTGAGGCTAGACATGATTAAGCCATGGGCAATCACACCCCAGAGAGCCAAACGTGTCCTGGGCTGCATCCAGAGCAGTGTGGGCAGCAGGGGAGGGAGGGGATTCTGCCCCTCTGCTCTGCTCTGCTGAGACCCACCTGCAGGGCTGCTTCAGCTCTGGGGTCCCAGCACAAGCAGACCATGGAACTGCTGGAGGGAGTCCAGAGAAGGCCACAAAGATGACCAGAGGGATGGAGCACTTCTCCTATTAGGAAATACTAAGAGAGTTAAGTTTGTACAGCCTGGAAAAGAGAGGGCTTTGTGGAGACCTAATTGCAGTCTTCAAGTACCTAAAGGGAATTTACTGGAAGAATGGAGAGAGACAATTCACAAGACCATGCAAATTCACAGGACAAGGGGGAATGGCCTCAAAGTGAAAGAAAGTAGGTGGTTGGGATTAGATATCAGGAAAAAATTCTTTACTGTGAGGTGAGGGTGGTGAGGCAGTGGAACTGATTGCCCAGAAAAGCTGTAGATTACCCATCCCTGGGGATCATAAAATCATAAACTCATAGGATTATGGAATGATTTAAGTGAATAGTGACACTGCAATGTTTCACTGCAATCAAATAATGACAGTAATAGAGCGGAGAATGATTAGTCTGGCTGAGACTGCAATCCTAGAAATGCAGTTGAAGTGTACCTGCAGCAATGGCATATGGGAGTGGCAGGGACCAGCAGGTTTGTGGGGCACTTGGAGCACCCCGGGGCTTGCTGCCTAGTCTTTCTCATGTCTGAATCAAGTGGTTCTGTTTTTCAACATTCTTTCTCTCAGATTGCCCCAAACACTTCTAATTCTTCAACATTTTCTGCAGGTTTTCTCATTCAGATCTCAAGCTGCCACAGATTTTAGCAGAAGCATTGGGAAAAAGAGTTACTGTCTTGGTGGCTTTTTTATTATCTAAAAGTAGGACTATTAATCCCTTAAGTCTATTAGATCAGAAGAACCATACAAAGTGACTTAAATTTAATAAAAGCATGAACAGTTTACCACATTTCTTGGAAATTATTTTTCATTTCATTTCTCTCGTGGTTCTTGTTTGAATTGTCATTATACTAAAATAAGACAACTATTTCAGCTTCAAAGAAACATCAAAACATCAAATCCATGTGATAGGATCTGGAATCCATTTGAGCATCATGTTAGTAGAGAGAAGTTCACTCCCAAGACTAAGTTTAGAGAACTAAACTTGCCAGGTGAGGGGCGATATTATCTCTGAGGAAAAAAATAAAAGGGAATCCCAATACAGATGAGCACAAGAAAGTTGATGTAATAGGTGCTTTAAAACAGCGTTTCCTGCCAAATGGATAGACCACCGAGGTATAATTAAGAATAATGAGGTGACATTGTGGAAAACACATCTTCCGTTGAGTACCAGGAAACAATTCAAAGCTAAAGTACCAAAGAAATTGAATAGTCTTCACAGGAAACTCCTTCCTTGGAAACTTCATAACAATATATGAAGCAGTTTGTTTTGAGAGATTGGATTTCCTGAGATGCTTGCTAGAAAAACATGACCCAGAAGATAATCAGCACAGATAATACTTAACTCTGTTAACATGTTTGAGTTGACCAGTTTTACAAACCAGTCTACTTCATTGTTTTTTCATCTTACACATCTTCTATTTGTCCGTTTCCTGGGCTTTTAATACTAAGTCTTGTAATTTCAGACCTAATATTAAGCCTTGTACACTCAAATGTTTCTAAAAACAGTTAATGACAAGAGCAAAAGCCAAGTTCTACTGCTAAAAAAAATCGCAAAATGCCATATTTTATTCTTTTGCTTGGAATTTTGATACAGGAAAATCTACCCACATCACTTCTAAATATGGAGTTAATCATAGGGCTTGCTTTCTGAATCGCTGAACTGGAAACTCAAAGCCACAACCAGATAGTTGGCTTGAATTCTCCAGTGGTACATGAAAATTCAGATTTAGATCATATGCTCCTTTTAATATCATTTGGTTACAATTGATTGGAAATATTTTAAGTAATGGAAGGCAAAATTTTTTCTTAATTTTGCTACAAAGAAAATAAAAATATCAGTTCACAGATAAACAATTTTTTCTTCAAATGTAGAGAGTAGGTATTATATTCCTTCTAGACTATCAATACAAATGTTTTACTTCCCTCATTTTACTGAGGGAAGAAAAAGAGGTTTGTTTTTTTTGTTGTTGTGTTGGATTTTTTTAGCTTTAGTTTTTTTTGGTGTTTTTTTTTGGGGGGGGGGGGTTTTGTTTTTTGGTTTTTGGTTTTTTTTTTTTTTTTGGGTTTTTTTTTTTGTTTTTGTTTGTTTTATTTTTAACTAGTCTTGGGGGAAAAGATGGAAAGAGAATCTCTTCTGCATCACTGGGTAGACACTGTTAGTAAGGAAACATTTTGAAAGGTATCAAAGAAATAATTAGCCTGGTATTAAATTATATAAGTCTACTGATTTAGTTTTACTTGGTTTTTACTTGTTTTTTTGGGTTTTTTTTTTTTCTGACGCTAACATTAGCCTAGTCAACATCTAAAATCTTCTGGGGGGCTGTGGCAGAAGCAGAGTAGTGACAACTTATTTCTTTATGATAAAGAAAATTCTAAAGTTTCGTCTCTCACTTAGGGATAACTATGCCTGACAAAATGAAAGGGACACTCAAGTCAGCTGTTGTCACAATTTAATGCTTAGTTTATTAATAAGCAATAAAAAGGCCCAAGAGAAATCATAAAGACCTACCAAGCAGTCTTAGATACAGGCACACTCTGGCCTTTCTCTACAATCCTCAATACTCATGGTGCATGCCATCAGCTATGGTGACCCACTGCTTATTTAAATCTGAAGCAATCCAAGCAATAAATTCAGATTCTGCTTTTGAAGGCAGCATCCATTCCTTCCCTTTCTCCAGTTGCTAAGGCTCCCTTCCTCAGAGATGGGCTCCTGTCCTGGGGCACAAACAATAAATAGTTTACCCTTTCCTTGGAACCTTATAGTTTTATTACCTTGCTTTTGCTCTAAATTAGATCGTGCTCAAAGGGAGTTGCTGCAGGGCAGGTCTTCTCTGATAATTTCAGTGAATTACAGCTGCTACACCAAATGCACCTATTTTGTGTAATGGGATTGTGCTACCAGGTGAAAAAACAGGACATGACTTCTTGGAAGTGAGGACATCGAGATGTGTATATAGGTCATAGCACAGATGGCTGGAGAGATTGCTTGACACTAGGACAATGGACTCCTTTGATGGGGGAAAAAAATTGCTCCTCTAGAACTTGCCTGTCCCTCTATAAAGCTAAAGATGGACTTAAAAGATAAGATGTCCCCAAGAGGTTCAATTAATTTGGCTCTCCCTCCCTGTAGTTTCCAAGATGAAAGTGGGAAGACACTTAGAGGGGAATAGGAGGAGTACAATTTGCATTCTTAAAAAGTCTAGTAAGTTCTTCATTTTAGGGTGAAATTTATTTCCGTCTCTCTCCTACTATTGCATATTTCTCTAAAAATAAAAACCACACAAAAAGTAAAGAAAGCACCCCCACCAAAAAAAAAAAAATGCTGCAGGATTAGAGCTAAATTCTCAGTACTAAGGAAAACCCAAACTAAGATTTTCTATGCAGCCTTAATTACAAACTCTTGGGTATAGTGATTATGATGGCATTATTCCTTATGTAACAAAAATCTATATTTTATATACAGGCCTCTGCACTTTTTCTTTTAGCAGCATGGGAGAGAGTAGGCAACCATTATTTAGGGACTCAAAAGGAAGTCCAGTTTCTTTCAATATGCAAAGGAGCTGTGCAGTCATTAACAATGAAGAAGTGCTGCTAAGATTCAGGATCAGGATTCAGAACCTCTCTGGTTCTTTCCACAGAGTCCTGATATTGTCTGAAGCAAATCTCTAATAATCTTCCTAATGTTTGCTTGTGGTGTTATTTGTACTTGTTTTAGGAGTGTAAGGAAGATCAGCCATGAATGTTTACAAATCACTGTGTTTTGTCCCCATCTTAGTACAGAGCCTGGATGACAGAAAGTGGGCAAGAAGTGCAAACAAGATGAATAGGCAAACAAGGAAAAAACCTCTGAATCTCTCTCATGTCAAGTTTGTCAGCATTGAACACTGAATAAGGCAGGCTCTACAGATAAACATAATGCCTTACAACATTTTTTCAAAATGCAGACACAGAAGTTGCTGAATTATCATTGGCCTTTCAGGGCTTTGGCATCACTGGAGTTGCAGCAAAGCTCTTTGAACGTATAAAATTCTGTGATGTCTGTGCCAAATGCTCCTGTCACCAAAGGCAGTTTCAGTTTGAATGCATTATGCAAAGTGCCTAGAGCTGGCTGCAGAGTAATGGTGTAAAATTCTGTCTTTAAATTTCCACTTACTACCTGTGAAATGGAAGCAAAATATTTCCTGTTCTCTTTAGCAACAACTTCCATGAAGATGTTGTTCTGTTTCTCTGTTCTTTCTAATTCACAGCATATTCTTGCTGTGGCTTAAAACTTATTGAGAGTGAAAAGATAAATATGAAACAAGCACAGATGACTTTTAGCAATTTCTGTTCAGGCAAGTTAAAGAGCCTGTCCTATTTTGTGTCTTAAACTTTTGATTTTTTCAGTATATGCAACAACAAAGAGCAAAGAAGTGGTGTGGAAGTGTTCAGTTCCTCATTCTGATTTTCTCTTCTTTCGATTCAGAGTAGTCAGAAGTACAGTTTCTTAAAAATAAGACTTATGATTCAGACAAAGAAACAATTTACATGTTTTCATTGTAATAACTCTTCTTTTGATATAGAATTCTACAAGCTTTTGTATCTGAAAGTGTTGGCAAAGGTC
Organism: Chloebia gouldiae; assembly: GCA_003676055.1. NCBI lineage: Eukaryota > Metazoa > Chordata > Aves > Passeriformes > Passeridae > Chloebia > Chloebia gouldiae. Next base: position 17,519,009 of record QUSF01000011.1, read on the forward strand.
TCAGAAAGATCTAAATTCTATTTCAGAAACTTTTTATTATAAACATATATTTCTTAAAAAAAATATTTCTGTATTCATACTTTCCTTTGACTGTAGAGCTGAACGCTAATTTTCTTGATGCATATTTTCAGAAAAGACGTTTTCTTAGAACAGCACGAGACCAATCCAGCTGATATATTTGGATCCTTTTTTTTACTTTTTACACCCATCTAGTGGTCGCCAGGCAGTACAACGGGATAAAATTTCTGTTGCAACAGCAATGTCCTGCACAAGTTTGTCCTTTGCTAGTGATGGAAACCAAAGGACGTCTCCCAGCTGGTGAAACTGCAGTTTTACCTAACAGACTTCTAAATTTTAAAAATTGAATATGTTACAATCTGACAGTGAAATAATTTGTGGAAGCCTGCCTTAGTTTCTGACTGGAAGAAATAAGACTGGTAATATAATATTCATGTGGTGTCCACAAAAAGGGGATGAAGAAAATAAAAAAACTGCAAATAGAACCATATTTCTTTAATCCAACTGAATACCTTTGACTCAGTTGAATATTTAAGTCCACTGTTAAAGAAATCAATTTAGTATTAACTCTTTATTCAAAAATTTCATTCTATGAGAGGGACTTACATTAAACTTCATTTATTTATATCCAGCCTTTAAATTTAAGCTCATATATATTTGAAATTATACTGCCATTGCAGAAATTAGTCTTACTGAGAACAGTCTTCTGTTTTATGTAAAATTGCAGGAATGATCTGCCCTCCTGCCCTCAATAGAAAAAACAAAGATACAGACTATGTATTGGTTAGGAGTTTGTATTTCCTTGAAGCTGTTTAAAGGGCATAAAAGTTATTCAGGAAACAAAATATTAGTGTTAGAAGATTTGGATATGATGAGCTAAACCCTTCATTAGTATTGTGATTATTTTGTACTCCTGCAATATTTTGGGATTCAAGCTAAAAAGACATTGATTGATGACAAGTAATAGTAGTCATGCTAGTAACAGTGGCAATGTGGTTATGAATTAATGCCACGACAAGCTGCAAGGGACATTTTACTGTAGTGTTCATGGTATCTTGACCTTTCCAATATATTCTCAAATACTATTAGCGAGCACACTTTATAGTCATCACAAATATACAACAAATAGAGGAAATGAATGGCAAAGGAGAACTCTTCACAGTCCAAGATCACCTAGAAGGCTGGTGGCAGAATCTAATTTGTTATCTCATTGTTTAAGCTTTCTTAGTTTGAGGTTCATAAAGTGGTAGGACATTTTAAGATACAGGCATAATCAAATCAGTCTTAGGAAGAAATGTATGTGTTTGGATTTACTGACAGGTAATTGTCTTGAAAACTACAGTGAAAAGAGAATTAAATTACTGTGCTCTCATGAAGTTTTAAATAATATTTTCTGTATTTATTAAAAAAAAAAAAGAGAAACAAACATGGCAACTACACTTGCTTTTCTACATTCAAACTGTAAGTGGTGAATACAAAGAAAATAATATAGTTTGAATGTGTCAGTAAGCTTGCAGTTCTAGAAATATGTGCAAAGTAAAAATAAACAATGAAATAAATAATGAAACAAAAATCTATCCTCTGACAGGCTGTGTGCATCTGTGTCAAAAGAAGCAATATATGTTTCTTTGATTAGTTCATTTAAGAAAGGAAAAAATAGTCATGGGAACCCTGTCACTTCAGCAAAAGATTGAAGTGGCTACCTCAGTGAAACCTCAGGCCAATGGGAGATAGAACAAGCTAGTACAGAGTAGCATGTGCCAGCTGTGACACTTGTGCTAGCCTGAAGTCTAATCAACAGCTGACTTGCACTGCATCTTTTCTGCTGTCCTTAGCTGTAACTGGAAGCCTGTGGGTGTCCTTCAAATTAGCACTATATTCAAAATGAACACTTAATATGGGTTCGCAAAAATGCATATTATGCTGCTAACACTTACCTATGTTTAAAAAACTATGTGAAAGATCCTCTGCTAATCCCTCATTCTGAAATGCTTTAGCAGTGTTATTTTTGTCCCCATTAGTATAGCAAATGAGCCTAGAGAGCTAGTCTTGCTAATCCACACATTTGTAACCTCTCAGACTGCATACCACAAGACATCCAAACATGAAGCCACATACTGCAAAAAGCTTCCATATACTACCAAATGGAGCTGTTGGGCTGTCAAGCAACACAGATTGCCATGAACACATCCTCTCAGCACCACCCACCCTGCACTGGTATTTAATTGTTTGCAGACTCCTGTTCAGGGTCTCTGGACTGATTTTCAATGCCCGCTGTAGGAACATTACTGTCTATGTAAAACATCACCTACTCTCGCCTTCTTTTTCTTTCTGTTCCCTCATCCTTCAGCCTTTCTAGAGAAAAGTGCTCTCTAGGAATGATAAGCCTCTTTACCACTCTTTATATCAACACAATAACCAAAAGTGATGAATCTAAACTGTGTAGTTCAAAGACAAAAATAGCTACAGAAGTTCTGCTGCTTGGCCATTAACAAAGGACTCACTGCTTCCATCTCTTTGTAAAACAGCAAATCTAATTCAGGCAGATGTGCTCAAGTACATGCATATGCCTTAATGCCACTGCAGCACTTTGTTTACTGGGACAAGATAAAGTATGTACGTGAAATATTTTTGTAGTAACAAAATATTAGGATTGGGTACACAATAAGGAAAAAGCCCTCAGTTTAGCAGTGGGAGACAGGATAATTGGTGTTCAGCTCAGGAGAGTTGGGTCCTAAAGAGGTAAATAGTGAAATATAATGTTTCCTCTGGTATAGAGCTCATGGATACTCTATATGCAGAGAAGTAGAAAGCTTCCTGTATTTCTAATAGCATGGGATTTTTCTCTGCCAATTTTCTTTTATTTCAGCCTTGGGGGGGTTTTTGCTTATCAGTAATTTTAAAGTATCTCTCTTGTTTGGCTTGTGTTTTTTCGTAGCAGTGGACATGACCAGGTCTTTATTTATCCACTACTATCAAGACGCAACTAGTTATGATAATTTGTCAGAAGGATGTTCATTATATTTTAAAATTCTTAGGTCAATAACATACTAAATTTTCTCTTCTTTTTGCAGTTTCGATGTAGACAATGGTACATCATCAGGACGAAGTCCCTTGGACCCCATGACAAGCCCTGGGTCAGGGCTAATTCTTCAGGCAAATTTTGTCCACAGCCAACGTAGGGAGTCTTTCCTTTACCGGTCAGACAGTGATTATGATCTGTCTCCAAAGTCCATGTCCAGGAATTCCTCCATTGCCAGTGATATGTAAGTACCTTATAGAATACTTCTAGTCTATCATTTGTCCAATATCAAAACTTTTGCAGCCGCAAGAAATTTTTTTAAGTAAGTCAGACTGTATCACTTATGCTGGTGAAGTAATGGAAAATTGTTTGTTTATTTCTTTAATGAAGATTATACTTGTTCCTGCAGTTTTTTGAAGGATATCATGAGGGTGTATTTGACATGTTTATGCACGCTATTAACTTTTATGGAATAATAATGACAGTCAATACTGGTGTACTAAAATGGTAAAGAGAGCTATTTTCTGGCTCTTAACTTATTTTCAAGAGACACAGCACAAAGTCAATTTATGCTTCTTCATAATTTTAAGAAATACATTCCATTTATTTCCAACTGGGGTCTTTTATGTTTTTAGACAAAAGGTTTACCAGCTGGAAGAACATAATATATTTGAGAAAGAAAAAATTATTTCAAATATTGTCTTAACTAAAAGACACAATTCTAACAAGAGACCTTTTTAAGCTTATTCTGTCCTCTCTCACTATTTTGTGAAGTGTGTATTTTCTGCTAGTAAATCATGATTTTCAAGTATGTGTGGACCCCAGGTTCCACGTCTAGTGGAAGTCATGCAGATCTCTGTTTATTAGTAAGATGCCAAAAATATTTATATGTTCCATCTTCTAGTCACTTCTAAGTAGGAAAAATTATTAACTCTTTTTTGTTTGGTTAGATATTTTTTTGCCTAAATGGCTCCAATATGCACTGCCAAATTGGTATTTATGATTCAAATATGTATCTAAAATAAAGGATCAGGCTTGTCAGAATATCACAGTGAATGCTGGCTTTTAATGAGGCAAAGACCAATAGATATAATCTTTAAAAAATAAGAGTAGGAATAAAAAAAAGAATAAGAGTTTTCATAAAAATGAATGAAATTAGAGTTGATATTTAACTTAAAGTCATAAATAAACACTCCTATTTTTTCAGTTTATATAATTTTTCAACCTGTTGTTTTGTTTAATTATAGCTCTTTTTCTATATAGAGTTTCAAGGTAAGAAAATTTCCTGCGTTTAGAGAGGGTTAGTGTAAGGTCTATGACTCAGTTAAGATCTGTGGATTGAAATCTCAGTAAGCTTTGTGCCAAATGTGACCAGTTTTTGATGAGACAAAATGGGTTAGAACAAGGAAAAATCAGCTGGCTATTTTATAAAAAATATGCATTTTTCTTGGAAATAGTAAGCCCCTTCCAGCAAATCTTCCTCTGACAGATTTTTTTTTTGGAGGGAAAAGATTCAAGCTTTTATTATGGTACCTATACCAGGATAACATTTGTAAAGATTTTTACATTCAGGAGGACAATCCAGCTGACTGTATTGCTTAGATGAGTCATTTCAATGAAAAATTCAATTAGTGCTCCATCCTTGAACTCATAATCCACTTAATTTCCTAGAATTTTGGGTAATATTTCAGCACATGGCAGTAAATTGGATAAACAATATAATTACTGAAACAGCACATATTCTCCCCCTTTTCCCCCCCTCACTATTTTCTTTTCAATTTTTTCTGGAAACACATTTACATATAAAATTTATTTGACCTCACATCTTGATAGATTATCACAATCCTTTGTCACAGAGGAACCTTTGTACTAAGATGGTAAATATTCCTGTCACTGTTTTGGAGGGGAGCACATTAGGAAATGTAAAAGGCAAGTTGTTCGCACCATGGAATATGAATCATTTATCAATAAGCCTAATTATAATAAGCCCGGCTGTATCACAGAAGTTAAGTGAAAGAAAGACAGGGAATAAAATAGGGGAAAGTTAAAAAGGATAAAATAGCAAGGAATAAAAATTAAATGTCACAAAAGTCCTTATGTATGTATTTGACCTTAAACTGAATGTGCTTATGGAACGAAAACCCACCAAATATTATTGAAATAAAGAAACAATTCTGATTCAGGACCTTGCTAAATGAGGTGGAAAATTAAAGGGTTGACACAAATTTTAGGCTAGTGTCAAATTATTCTATTTCCCTTTTGCATCTATATACATGTTTAAGTATTGTTTGTTTTTTAAACATGAGCCCTGTATATTACAAAATATACACATCATTCAGGTAATGTAAGTCAATTAATTGTACACAGCAGTTTAGTCTAGATCCCCTGATTCTTCAACCAGCCTCAATATTTCACTTCGTAAATAAAAAGACAAAACAAAAGACATATGTTTTGTATTTGAAAGAGGTAGAACATCAAGAATTCTGGCATTTCCATTACTCTGAAACACTGAACTTAAAGTAATACCTTCCAGTCAGGAGCAATGCTTCAATATTTTAGTCAGATGTGGAGTGTCATGTTTAGACAGCCAGTGGATGGCAGTGCTAAAATGCTAAATACATCATATCATTATTTATTATGTATGCAGCTCCAACCAAGGTAGGGAACAAGTTGTGCTCAGGTGTTTGCAAACCCAAAATGAAAAGATAGGCTCTGCTACAAACAACCTATAAAGTCAAAATATAAGATGATAACCAAGAGACTGATGCAGTCAGATACTATCCCCAGGAGAAGATACAATGAGAGTCACTATGCTCAAAATAGTTAACCTCACAGAGAAAGCAAAGGGAGTTTCATTCAGGGAGTTGAGATGGAAAGTAAACAAACAAGGGCAGAGAAGGGATAGGGAATGTTTTTCAAAATCAGAGAATCTAAAATATATTTTCATGAATAGTTATGGAAAATAATAAAAAGACAGGATGAGTACTTTAATGAGAGAAAGTTGGCAGGACAAATGTGGGTGCAGTTCACAAGAAAAAGCAGCTGAGTGTAAGAAAAGAAAAGCACATAAAGAGGAATGGGGGTCAGTAACATTGTTTTAATTATCCCTTTGAAGAAATAACATGGTCTTTGAGAATAATAAAAGCAGGATGTAGATTTTATATAGAGATTAGGAAATGCTGCTAAAGGTTGTGAACTGGAGAAGTGAATAGTTTAGACAGGAATATACAATGTCCAAGTCAGATGAGCACAGGTGTGTTGGGAAGCCTGTGGGATTTCCAGCAGAGGAAAGGATGTGAAATAGAAGAAGTAACTGAATGAGGCAGTGAGGGGTAGTGAGATAATATGAGGAATTATAGTTCAGGATCTCTGATGAAAGGCAGGAAAACAAGTTTAAAGGGAAGAAGAATAAAGAATGAAAAAAAACCCCAGAAACAAAACAAAACAAAACAAAACAAAACAAAACAAAACAAAACAAAAAAAACAAAACAAACAAAAAACCAAACCAAAACAAACAAAAAAAGACAAAAAATAAAAACAACAGCAACAACAACAAACCAAAAAAACCTCCCAAAGAAAGGTTCCAACAGCAACACAGAGGAGAAAGGAAGTATCTAGATGAAAGATGTGCAAAATTATTATTAGAAAAATTGTCAGGCCTGTATTTGGAGACCTTAGTGAAGCAGAGAGCTGTGTGGATGTCTTGCTGAGGTGGTCTGATTTCATTTTGCTGACTTGCTTGAACTGCAGTGGCTGTCCAGAACTTGCAAATGCAGGAAGAGGTTGCAGTGATAACACTTTTTATACTCTTTCTTCTTAAGGGATCACTGCCCTTGTTAATGGAGGAAGAGATCAAATTAGTAGAGAATTTCTGTTTTAGCAGAACCCAGGTCTCTAATCAGGTTAAAAAATAGGTTCCTAGAAAAAAAAAAGCCAGTAAGCTGTCCAGTGCTGCATCACAGGCCATGTTTTATGCCACTCTGAAGGGCAAAACCACATATAATCCCCTCTGTGTTTCTTCAAAAGCAGACCAGAGGGTAGCAGCCTAGATCCGAGGACCAAGACATTTTAAGTAGACAAGTCTGCCCAAGCTCCACTCTGTCTTCTGAGTGTAAGACATCTGACATCACATTTAAGTCTGTTCTCCCATTTCCACAAGCTCTCAGAACACAGTGCAGCACAGCACAGATATCCTGGTTTCCCCAAGACTTGGCCAGCTGAACCTCACTCATAAAAAAACAACTGCTGAGGGAGTTTTACGGCTTTCTTTAGAGAAGGTCAGCATTGTTTTCTTCATCAGCTTGCCACTATAAGCTCCAGCTAATATCATTTAAATTAAAACTTGCTTATATGCATAAAAGGAGCAGAACGCAGCCAAGGAACTCTGGGTGACTGTGATCTGCTAAATGGCCACCATACACCCATTCATACCTGGACAACTCACTGCTACTCAGTCAGTGACTTCTGAAGACAGCAGCATCCCTCTGCCGCTGTCTATGATAAAAGAAATATCAAGAGGATGAATGTCCAGGACATTTTCCCTACAGCTACAGTTACAGAGGATATATTTTGTCATCCTCTAAGGAGAGCTTTTTCTTTTCTTTTCCAAAGCAGTAAGGCCTTTTATTAATCAAATATTGTGGTTATGAATATTAAGTTATGGAGAAAAAAACCACATCTTTTTCATGAAATGTGCTAGCCAAGATTCTAGTACAGCAGACAAGTCATATGTTTACTGAGAGGAGTAATTGCTCTTCAGTTTAAAAAATTAGAAATAATTATCTACTCTCCAGAAAATTTGCAGCTGAAATTCCTTTTAATCATACTCTTTTCTAGGAATCTCTAATATTATTGTTTAGTGCTTATTACTGGCTGATAATGAACTGTTAAACTTCAAAATCCAGCCTGGTCTAAAAAAGAAGCATTTTCTATTTGTGACTTTGTTTAGAAATAATATTTAATTTAAAAAATATATTCAATTGCTTGAGACATTTATTTGTTAGTGTAAAGAAATATAGTTACATCACTTTAGGAAAAACAGGCAAATATTTTGCTTCATTGTCTTTTTCTTTTTTTTTAAAGATCCTTAATAGAAGTTCCAGATTGCAGCTTAAGTTAATCTAAGTCATTTGTAAGTCACTTACAGTATACTTTGAAATATAGACGAAAAAACTTTGAAAAAAAAAGAAAGATGACTGTCCTTTCTGATTGTTTGACACATTTTACAGGTGAAATTCAAAACAAAGAACTCAACTTAGAATGCAACTAGCTTAAAGTTGAATAAGAGATTTGTGTTAACTTTATTTGTTGATCGGGAAATTAGTTTTGTTGGAAAACAAAAAGAAAGCATTTTTTCATGGAGAAGATTTTCTTTTTTTTTTTTCAGGGGAGAATTCTTCTTGATGAAATGAAAATATATTTTATTTACTTTTAGTCAATACAGAATCATGATTGGTTTTGTGTAGATTGCTAAAACCTTATAATTTTCCAAACATAGCTTTCAGTTGTTAAACACACCACTTCCTCTTTAAACACTTTAAATATTTTAGGTGTTTTTCTTCCTTTTTCTGGAAACAATGGATGTCTGAAGTAAAATAACAAATGATTACTGAAGATACAACTAAAGCAGACTGAATTCTTACATCTTTTCAGTCACAGATTGCATGTTCTTAAAAATATGGTACCAAACCTAATTCTTAGCTGGGATTTCGGGTACATCACAACACCACTAATCCCTGGGCTTGCGAAACTGATCAGCAGTGGAGGGGAGGGTGAACATGTGCATTTTGTGTGCCTGCAATACTGAAGTATATGTGCAGTGTGAAAAGAGGCAGCTTTGTGAAAGAGGACTTGAATGTTTTGGGGGCTCAGTTTTGAATTGTTTTGAATTGTTTTTCTGGCTCAGTTATCACATACATGAGCAGGTCAAATTTATTTCAAAAGACAGAAGAACATTAGCTGTCATTGCACCCTTCAGTGCACAAACTGAATGTTCAGAATTCTTTTAATGGCACTAATAGTTGTAGAGTTCAACCCCTGAAAGTGTACAGTCTGAAAATCTGATGGTTTTTTCTTGTTTTTCTTGAAGTCAGCTTGTTTCTCTTCACATACATTTAGGGACCTCTGAATTTATTTAAGGGACCATTTTTTATAAACTTTGAAACTCTCCGTGGCTGGCTGATAGCAATTCTCTCTGGCTGGGTTGTATTGTATGGGTGCCTTGTTCTCAGCAGCTCTGCTATTTATGTTATGGAGGAAATCTTTCAGCCTGCATCAGGAGGAGGCTCACAGGGAAACTCATGTAGTCTTATTCTTCAGAAGTAACACACCCATATCAGTTTTAAACTCTTAAGCATGTGGGACAGGGACAAGCAAGCAACCAAATATCTGATGATTAAAAGCAGTTATAGGAAACACATTTCATTTTCATTTGCTACAAGATAAAAGTTTATGTGTGTCATCTAATGAAATCAAAACTCACTAATGGTAACACATTAAGTGGCACTAACTTGATTGCTTCCAGTCATATTACAAACCCAATCACTAATTTTCTCAAATCTGAGAAGAAAACAGAACTACTCTATAGTCCCTGATGCCTGTTTGTTTTCCAGGCTTGATATAGCTAAATAATGGTTTTGGCTGTATGAACAGTCCAATAGTGGCATTGCTGAGTTGACTGGGACTCCTCTGATTGAATCCAGCATTTTTCTCATTCAAAGTCCTATCTCCTCTGGCTTAATCCAGCTTCTCCTTCAACACACAAAACAAAGCCCCACACTGCTGTAGCTTCTTTTCCCTTGCCATTGCCTCAGTGACCCCCAGGCAAACTACCTCCTGATTTCAGAAAGAAAACCACCTGCAGCAGTGAAACACTCTGGCAAGGCCATGCTCTGTTTCCCTTCAGGACTGAGTAATTCTGTCAGACTTAGTGGAGGCCAGTTGCTCAGTTAGTTACCCACCATTCTCCTGTAATTGTGGCAAGCACATTTTCTCTCACTCAGGATTTTTCCTAGAGGTGCACAGAGAGAAATGGAAGAGAAAACAATTTCTATTTCTGCTCCTTGTTTTTCCTATGTGGAATGTGTTTGGAGAATTGTTTCCCTGGAGTGAGTGTTTGATTGGATTCTGGTGAGGATTGTTTGAGCCTCATGGCCAATCCAATCCACCTGGGCCTGGACTCTCGCAAGCAGGGTCACGAGTTAGTTAGATTAGAGTAGAAGAAAATAGTATGTAGTTTTAATATCCTCATTTTATATAGTATATTAATGTATTTTATCATAATTATAATAAAGAAATAATTCAGCCTTCTGAACTGAGTCAGACATCGTCACTTCTTCCCACTGGGTTCGCCTGCATCCACAACATGTAATCTAAATGGTCTGCTATATAATGACAGGATTAAAGCATTGAAGCTTGGCAGATGACTAGGGCAATATGATATGAATGATTTCTTGAGTTAGTTGTGTTTTTTTATGTTACGCATCATGCTGGCATCCTACTGTGATGGTCTACTGCATCACTATCTATGTGATTTCCTCAGTCAGATTACACACACCAGATATGTGAGTACAATGTCTTTGGAAGAGGTTTAAGCTTCTGAGCAAAATAACTTGGACTGACATAAGAGATCCTGATGGTCCTCAAACTCTTCCAAAGGTGTTTGAAGACTTTCTGGGTAAATGTAACAAGCCTAGTAGTGTTCCTACCGCACATTATATTGGATAGGAAAAAATAGTAATAATTCCTGTTTTTTTGAGATAGGCAATTCTGATTCCAGCTCATCCAGCAATTCTGAATGAAGCTTCTGGATTTGATGGGTCTTAGCTCAGATAACTGTCACTGAGACATAAAATAGCCCTTGTCACCCAGCAAAATTTGGTTTGTTGTTTGTTGGTTTTTTTAATCTGGTCAAAAGTAGAGGCACTATGAAAGGGAGCTATTAATACACAGTGAGGTGCACACATAGCCAGATAGTACGTACCTGATAGTCCCTAGATTAAACCTTAAAATACTGATTTAGAACAGCTAATGCTGTTCCTTTCCAGTTCTTATTCTGTAAGATATGTTGTTCTTTTGTCTTTCCAAGTCTTGAGAGAGCTTCTCACTTTGGGTGCTAATGCTGTTCAGCTTGAATAAAGATTGCAGTCTGGGTAACCTAGCACTGATGACTGTGACAGGGTAGGTTTCAAGTATTCAATTATTTCTTTCAAGCGTAATCAAGTGTATCTTCAGGACTTGAGATGCAGAAAAGCTGACATTAAATTATTAAATTTAAGTATTTTCTTATATGAAATACAAGTTGTATCTAGAAAACTCCAGGTATTTTAGTACATAACATATGTGTATTAACCAAATGTTAATTTTTAAAATGAAAATTAAAAACCAAATTCAATTTTTTGGGGTTTTGTTTTTTTTTTTTGTTTTTTTGTGGGTTTTTTTTTGTTTGTTTGTTTTGTTTTTTGTTTTTTGTTTTTTTTTTTATCTCTGTAAGACAGACAAGAATTGTTTCCTTTGTGAACATCATAGTGGAGTAACTTGATTTATGCTCCCTATGAAGTGCATTGGGGTCTTTGGAAAGACTTATATCTGAAATTTTTACTAGTGACATTTATGCTGGAGAAATTTTTTCTTCCTTTAGTCTGTCTTTCTAAATCTCACTTGATAAGTTAGACAGTCCAAGGAGAATTAATATAACCAGCATTCTTTTGGCTGGAAAAATGGACTTCTCAGGTGCTGTTGCTTTTCGGAGCCAATCCTCCTTCATCTGGTTAAGCGCAATTAAATTAACTGTACTGAACTCCCAATATTACAGCAATACTTTTTCACTAATTAGGGCTAGCTGTGTTGCTGAATTAGACAGATGTATCAGGAGGACATAACTGCACAGTGTTACAGAAATTGTGGTATTCTGAAACACTCAGACAATAGGTGATGACAGTTTGCTTCATTCAGGATCTAATTTCTGTGGTTTCAAGTAGCTCTTTTTAACAATCCTCTTACATATATGTTCACAGAAATAAAATGCTCTGGGAAAAACAGCCCCCTCTGTAGCTCATGGCTCTGATGTCAATTTTAATTGCTTGTTCTCTCAACCCTAAATCCAAGCCTGGTCGCAGTGTCGTAGACTCTATCCCCTGTCTGAGATGCCCAATCATCCCCCAGATTGTGCTTGCCCTTTCAAAGACATGGAAATCACTAATAGCACATTGGCTATCTAGGAAAAGATGTAACCCCATTTTGTAATGTGGGCAAAACATTAAGAACTGCCACTTACGCTTATTTAGTCTTGGCTTTTCGAGCCAGGCCTAAGCTATTGGCACTATAAAATTTTTTGCCAAAGTATTTAAAAATTGAGATGACATTGCTTAAGCACTATTCCAGCAGATTAAACTGACTTGGAGCACTGTGATTTCTGACTTCACAAAATCCGTTTTGCAACACAGCCATTTGTATTTTCCAAATGCAGATGATGATGATTAAGGTCAAGCTGCATGAAGCAGGCTGCCACTGCTGCTCACAGTCCTCAAAGCACAGCTTCTGATAGCTAGGACCATTACCATTGCCATATCAGGGTGAAATCTAGAATAATCTCTCATTGCTGCTAAAATGTGAATCTGAGCAATGTGAATACTTCACCATACTTAATTTTTGTGTGCATATTTGGCTTTGACTATAAAATGCTATTGGGACAGAAAAGAAAATCCTGGCAGTTAGAGTCCTCCATTAGCTTATTCTGTCTTTCATTTGTGGTTTTATATATGGTATAATTGCATTCCAGTATATATGCAAACAAAACACAAATGTCTCATCTAAGCTGAGACACACCATTGGACAGTAAGTATACAAACTTGTAAACATAAATGAATGGATGACATGTTTAATCCAAATCTAAATGTTTACACTGCAAAAGGCAGCTGCCATATATTTTCTGACCCAAACAGAAGACTGCCTTAGTGTCCATTTCTTTCTTACTCAATTCTTTAAAAATGGAGTAAATTCATATGACAGTGTGATGAAAGCCTCAGCTCTTGATGTGGAGTTTAATTCAGGGATTCCATACAGCCACTGTCCTCTTGGGCTTTTCAATTCAGTTGGCAGCTTTTTTCTTTCAAGTGGTCTATGTCCAAAGTTTGTAGCCAGAGATTCCAACATGGACTATGCCAATTGGATTTAAGGCCTGATCAGCATCCTCAGCCAGTACTTCTCCTGAGAATAGAGGAAAGGTTTTAATTCAAGGGAAGCAGTGTTGCAAAGCAATAAAATTATACTTTAGACTAGTACATTTGTGTCAAACTGGTGTAAATATGTGTTATATGTTTTCTCCCTTCTATTTAAATAAGGCAAAGCTCCTATTTATCCTGTTTATATCTCACAACTTCAAAGCATGTCCTCAAGATCACCCAGCTGATATTCATGTGAAAATCTAGAAAGACCTAGAAAACCTTAATCTTGAGGAACTTCCCTGTAAAGCTCCACAGTGTAAAGTCCCTTACTCTCATGGTCTCTAAAGCCTGGGATTTCCTTCTCTTTAATGGATTTAGTGAGTTTTTTCTAACCACTATAAAAACATCCACTATTTTTTAAGTGTATCCTGATAGGTCTGTAGAATATCCCTCTAGTTACTTTTCTTATTAGATGCTATATTAAATTATGACAGTGTAATTATGAAATAAAGGTTATGTAGTCACCCTGTTTTATCCTTGTGCAAATCTTTCTGCCTGCTTCTCTGTCTGTCCATGCATCTCTAAGTTCCTTATATTAGGGGAAAAGTTAATTACTGTTCTATGATTGGGATAGAAGAGACAAATTGTGCAAATTCCTAAAGAAAGAAAGCAGAACTTTTGTACTGAACATGTACTGAACTAACTTCTGACTTAATATAGAACTTTCATCTCCTCTTCAGGGTGGGGATCAGTGTTGGTTATATGGTGTAAATTCAAGTGTCATATAGGAAATGTTATGAAGAAAAAGTCAGAAATTTGCAGAAGTCTATTCTCCACCACTTTACTGTGGCTAATAGCTTCCAATGTGTGTATAATTTTCAGTCTGCTAGGGAGAATTTCATTTGTATTTTATGTAACAGTCATTAATTTCATGTGGGCTGGAACATGTTTTAGCAATGTTCTTTGGTGGTGGAGAACATATTATTTTAAATTTTGGCACTCTGTGAAAAATATTCTGTTTTCAAACCTGTATTTCCTTTGAAACATGAAGGTGTGAACAAGTATGCCAGGCAAACACTGATGTGAACACTTTCTTCTAACTTTAAAGGCTGATACCTCTGTCTGTATTTAGAAGCTTGGACATATTTCAGTATTTACACTCCCTCTTGCTTCTGTATACAGATGTGTAGCACTATCCTATCTGGAATTCAGAACAAATAACCCATCAACTCCCATGTCATTTAGAAAGGAGGACTCTTAAACATTCTAGTATTTATTACACTGTAGTACACTGTGTATCAATGGCATTTTGAATCATATGTTCTTGCTCTTCTGTATTAAAATTACAACAGTTTCTTTGGACATGTCTGTTCTATTTTTAAACCCCCTCACCTTGTCCAGATTTTCTGACCCAATGTGGGTCAGAGATGGCTCGCCACCTTTTATGATTGCCTTGCAGTTCAAGTGGTCTGGTGAGTGCTGAACTATTTTGCAAAAGCTGTGGATATCTGTACTTTCAGTATCAGATTCACCAAAATAATGATAATATCCAGATTTGTTGCTCTTGACACAAGGAGAATTTGAAAAGTGAAAATTAAGTCCTGGCTTGATTCCATTAAATTACTACTTAACCATGCTTCTTCTAAAGAATATCAAGCTATATATATATATATATATATATATATATATATATATGTGTGTGTGTGTATATATATATCAGTGTTCTTCAATGAAATGCAGTCCAGAAACAACTCAAGTAGAATCAGGTTTGAAAATGAGAAAAGTGGGATCATATTATTTTACATAAAAGAACAAAAGATCCTCCAGGGCAGAAAGCCAAGAACATGTAGCTGTTACCTTTTATGGGTGCCTCAGCATCCAAGGAGAGGCAAACAGGGGCTAAATGGGAAGGAGAGGAAGCACCATCTGCAATAAAAAATCCCACAAGAGATTTGGAGGAGGACAATCTTATTTCATATTTTTTGCCAATATGCAGTTAACTGTTAGTGACTGTATTTCAGGAGTTGTCTGGTACTTTAAGGCACTGGTGAATATTTTGTGCATTTGTGTCATATTCAGAGTGTTTGCCACTGACAGATGCTAGAAAGAACCATCTCTATGTCTCCACTGTCTTATTTACAGGTAGAAGCAACTGAACACTTTTCTTCTTTGTCCAGTGTTTCTGCTACCTACAAACACTTTCATCTTCAAAATTCTGCCCTTTCATAATTTCTAAATGTGCAGATTTAGACTAATCTAAAATTTGGTTTTCTATTTTGAGCTGGGCCCCCTTTAAATGTTAAAAAAAAAAAGTAAAAACTGGAGTAGCTCTATGCAACTAATAAAAATATCCTTTATAAAAGATAAGAAATTAAAGGACTACTGAGAAACATTTAAGCCAGCTGACACATATCAGATAATGCCATTTCATAATACTCGAAGACAAAGAGCATAATTTTCCTGGAAGTGAAGTAGCATAGTCACACTCTCTTTCAGTGAAGAACAGGATAAAAAAAAAAGAAAAAAAAAGGCACTTGGCTTATCTTCTGCTAAAGGCTTTGTGCAATTCATTAGGCAACCCTTATCTAAAATTATAGTGGTGGGCATTTGCTGATGTTTTCCTGAACCCAATGAAAACATAAAGAGGTACTAGATCCAGCTGGTCATTAACTCTCCTGTTAATGCTCTGGGCTGATTAATCTTGTCTATTATACCCTATTGGATTTGGCTTCCCAGAGCAATTAAAGTCTCTGAGTTCCTCCCATGGAGGACATGTTTCTTTTGGTTTGTTCTAAGAGTCAAGCTTATATGCTTTCTGTCCAGTCTGGGCCTGTGGTTTCACCTGAAAGAAAACCCTATTCCAACCACTCCTGAAAAGACTGTGTTCAAAGTGCAGATTTCTTCCACAGTGTGTTTAAAAATCCATTCCTCTATTACAAAAGGAATAAAAGAGATGAAAATAAAAATAGTCACACTGTTATTTAATATTCTGATTATCTTGAATATTGGGAAGTTTTGTTTCATCCTTACAGACTGATTGTACAATGGAACAGATTGCACATACTGCTTTCTAGTTAGGTTTTTGCAGTATCTGCAAACCATTGCTGTCTTGTGGACAGTATATAAATTATAAGAATAATGTTGTAGCAAGTCAAACACAAGTGAAATTTCTCGATTTATCATGGACTTGAAATCCAGTGTTCAAAACTTATATTTATGCTGAAACTTAACATTAAAATAGCACCAAATCAATGATAGTTTCTGTTAGAAGTTGCAACTTGTACTTATGATAAATTCATTACAGGGAAGTACAAGAAAATTAAAAACATATTGTATTTTTGCCTTGGGAAATTTCCTTTCACCTTGATTGCTGCCATATACTGAATAGGATAACTGAAAATGCCAAATTTTCTGTGTCCCTATGTTTTGACTATATCCTCAGTCCCGCAGATGATATTTTGTGCCCTTCTGTCTACTTGTGTTTACAGGACTGTAGTTTTTGAGAACCATGTCAAGTAGAAGTTTTTCATGCTGAAGAGTAGGAACCCTGCTTTCTCCTCCTGCCTTCTGTCCTATGGTGTGTTATCCTGGCATGTTGTCCCATGCATCCCACCATGGAGGCGAGGTTGTCACAGTGACAGCACACCCTTGGTCACAGGCCCCATAACTACAGAAATCTCAGTCAGTTTGGAAGTTTTAGTAGGTTTTTATTAATTTTTGATGTGCTTCCCAGCCATCCCCCTGTTCTGTCCACATAAACCTGGTGACAACACTCCATGGAATCACTTTTGGAATGTTCATCTCTATCCTTTGGGATAACACATATGTAGATTAAACCTGGATGATCAGTCACCTGCCATACCCACAGCACAGAAAGTGGCTGGTCTGTCAGTGACTTACCAGGCTGTTGAGCAATAACTAAGTTGATACTTGCTTTTCAAAGAGTGTGTGTAGCAATCATAAAGTGTAACTGCAGAAGAATAAAACTGGAGTTACCTATACTGCATTGTAAAACCTGATTTTCTTTCTGTTAAAGCAGCAATTTTTTTGTGATACCTAACTGGAAACTCTGCTTATTTTTTTTTCAGACATGGAGATGACTTGATTGTGACACCATTTGCTCAGGTAGGAACAGCTTTATCATATTTCATATTTGGACAAAATGTCCAAACCAGTTGTTTTCTGTTCCTGATATTATATATATGTTTCTGAAACAAGAAAAGTGTTTCAACAAAAAGTCATAATCCTCACACTCTGTTAACTATACCTCTCCTTCTTAACACTTATTGATTATCTGAAAAGTTGGGGTGCAACAGCATGACAAACACCTTCGATCTCTTCCAAATATTGTAGCAGGCAGTCATGATTAAGACAAATCTCTGACTCCTGTTATTCTGTTATTTTTCTAATTACAATTTCTCCACTTGAACATCTTTTATGAATTAAATACAATGAGCTTTTTAGACACGTGGTAATATTTACCCAGAACACTTATGTTCCCTTACAAAACCAGGTTTGTTTTTTGTATTCAGATTCTGGTTTATAAAATGCTAGTTCAAAATTCTTTATAATTAAATTAACACAGTTTTTCACAAGAGAGCTTCCTTATAAAGTATGAAAAGTTAACATTGCTTTGCCTTGAATTCATTATGATGGGTTTTACTCCAAAACAGATAGGAATTAAAGTTAAATTACTGTAATTATGAAGTCATATGTGATTGAAGGTAAATGGAAAGAGAAGGGTCGAGTCACAAAGCAGTGTCAAATAAGAATATTATAAAAATGTAATGTGTGTATATATATAATATATAATATATTTTATATAGCATATGATATATGTCATATGTCATATGTCATATATATAATATATATGCCACATATAAGCATATGTGGCAACTTCAGCCACACTATGCAGGTTGCTGTGGTCAAATAATAAGCTGTTAAAAGAATATTAATGAAATACTTTATTATATATTTAATTATATTGCAAAGAGATTCAGCATTTATAACACTCAATCAAGCCCTTATCATGAATAAAACCATCATCTTTTACTAGCAGAGAAAATACTAAGCAAGAGCCTTTCATAAAATACTCTGAAATCACCACTGTACCTGAATATACAAGTTTGATGACATATATAATTGGTTTTAATCCATGCTGAATTAAAAATAAGTCATTTGATTCCTGATTTTTTTTGAAAGAAAAACATAACAAAATTAATGCTGTTTAGTTAGCCAAATTTATTTTTTATTATCTTAACTTCTTTGGAAATTACCTCCAATATCTTGACCACTGCCAGTCATTGCTAGTTCTTAAATACTTTCTGTTACAAACTTTCATTAATTTATTCTGTTTTTCTTTGGTGTCCTACTCACTTCCTACCTCCTGTATACATTTAAGGTGCTATGAAAAGAGGGTTGTGCACTCCTCAACTCAGATCTCTGAAACTGAGCTTCCCATTGCTGCTTTTGTTATTCTTCAGATGGAAGCCAGCCCAGTCTGGGCTGAGAAGAAAAAAAAGTCAACTTCTGCAAAGAGATACCAGAGATTAGTGTTGCTGCTTTCTCACATTTTCAGCCTAGCTCCAGTCAACTAATGGCTCCTCTGTGACATAAACTGAACAACCTCTCTCCTGACAGAGAGGTTCATCTTTCTGCCCTCACATGGCAAAAAAATCTTTTGCGTGTTACCCAACTGCCTTCAGAAGTGAGTGCCTATGCCACTTATAACAAGACACTCCACTGTCTTCTATCTTGCATGAAATTAAGCCCAGAAAGGAAGCAGTTCATCTATATTGTCTTTCCCAATGGGTAAAGCTTGTAAGAGCCTGCAGACTTTTCTCCTGCAGCTATCTCCTGCATTCTCCGGGGATAGCTTCCTCTTTCTCTGCCCTTCTGCACAAAGTCCCTAAATCAACTGTGCTTCTTAGAGGAGACACTTTTACTTTTTACTTTTCTTGGCAGTCTAGACAGTCTCATTCCCTTTGTCCTTCGGAGTTTATGGGGACTGAACTTCAAATTAAGATTTTGTAATTATTTCTTATGCATGAAGTATTAGGGTTGAATGGGCTATTATTTTCTAGACTCAAATACTTTGCTTGTTATTTTAAAGGAATAAGTAGAATTATGTAAAAAATTTGCCTCCCCTGCAAGTCAGCCGGCAGACAGATAATGAGTTGTTTATTAGGGGAACAAAAAAATAGAGGTAAACTACTACCTCTGTATTACAAACATATTATTAAGTAATAGCCAAAGGTTCCAGACTAACCTGCCCAGGAATCCTTTTACAGTGCAACGTGCTTTCCATTTTCTTTCAGCACAGTGGAGCAGAAATAGATCAGTCTCACTTATGCAGAAATTGATACTGAAACCACTTTTTTTTTGTTCCAGGTTCTGGCCAGCCTGCGTACTGTCCGGAATAACTTTGCTGCATTAACCAATTTACAAGACCGGACACCCAGCAAGTGAGTGTCATTTTTTGGCCACTGAACTTTTTGCAGTGATACTTTTTCAATGTAAGCTAAGAAGAAAAACAGGAGTTACAGATTTCAGTCTGTGCCATAGAACCTGCATAAAACAATGATGAGAAATAAGTTTATTAATCCCCTAAATATGTTATAGTTGGTAGCTGAGACAATAGCCCCCTTGCCTTCTAATCTTGCAATGTTGCCCTTGCATAAACTTGGAGTAGGTTTTTTTCACCTTATGTGATTTTAGATAAAGTAGCCATATGTCTAAGATCATTCAAAGATGACCATTTAGGCACAGTCTGAGTACTGCAAATGAAACAGAGTGAGCAGACAGCTACACTCACTGAGATCTG
Organism: Chloebia gouldiae; assembly: GCA_003676055.1. NCBI lineage: Eukaryota > Metazoa > Chordata > Aves > Passeriformes > Passeridae > Chloebia > Chloebia gouldiae. Next base: position 17,539,035 of record QUSF01000011.1, read on the forward strand.
CTTGAGTGATCTGAACCTAGAACTCTACCTCGCTCATCCAAGGTAGTGATATCCTTCCTATCCACAGTAGTTCATAACAATAAATTAGGCTGCATAAATATGATCTCTCTCCAGTCATGTTACAGCATCACAGTTAACACTAATGTTAGTTACATGGACAAATGTAGTGAAGTTATTTCCCTCACCCAAAACATGCATCTCAAGACCTAGAAGTAATTAGCATTCCAAAGTAAAGAAAGTCTTTGTATATGTTTATAAGTCACATTTCAAATTATTTGAAATTTGCTCTAAATGTGATTATACGGGCTTTTAATAAACTTGTACGTTCTGAAAATATTCCTGTTCTGGGGTTCCCAAATAAATTCCCAGGTAATGTATTTTCTATTGTATTGTTCAAGAATTCAGTCATCAGTGAATTTATCAGGCTTAAATCCTTTTTCATTTCCTTTTTAATAGAAGATCACCAATGTGTAGCCAACCATCTATTAACAAAGCAACTATAACAGGTAAGAATAATTTTTTTATAAAAATATCTAACTGAAAAATGCATTTTATAATAGTAAACATATATTGCTTCATATACTTATATCAGTTCATATCCTTATATCTATTTTATTAAAGGGCTTTTGAGTTTTTTGAGTCACATAGGGACTCAAATAGGTGACTTCTAGTGTTCTGTCCTGTTACCTTCTGATTTCTATTTTATTATTCCGGTTTTAATTTAAGTTCTTTCCCAATTCTTTTTCCTTACATACCAGTGTATGACCATGTCATGAATAAATTCATTAGTAACTTTTTGCAAGAAAATCTAATAGAAAAAACTGATATGAGTAATCCATTCATCTTTCTTTTTGGAACATAGAGTTCTGTAGCTATGCAGACAAAAGTGCTTATGTACTTTAAAACCTTAAAAGTGCTTATGCTAGGAGGAGAAATTTTCAAACCTGAATTTTCCAATTTAGAATTGTAAATCCAATTTTTATAACATTTGTATGAGAAAGAAATTTCCTTTTAAAAGTAATGTTATTTTTAGGGAGACATTGACTTATAAACAAGATTAGCAGTATAAATTACATTAATTTCTTTGGAAAATTTTACCCCACACTATTTTTGGTTATTTTGATGACAACTTGGTCTTGGTTGTCTTTATGGAAATACACTTTATTGGACCCCATATTTTTTGTATCATGGTAATTCACAACCTATACTGTGTAATTGTCCAGGTACTACTTTCTGTATTGTGTTCTGTCAGAGTGAAAGAGCATTTGCTTTTCTTCTTGATGAAAGTATACAGACACTTACTAAACAGGCAAATTATCATTTCAACCACAAGCAGAAATGCAATTTTCCACAATTTTAAAAATCCTCATATTTTTAATTAAATTATACATTTGTATCTATAATAAAAAAAAAGGTACTTCGGCAATTTTGAGGAGCAGTGTAGCTTTCCAATGTTCAATAGTTTCTGCCGTTAGGCTCTGGAATGTGTTAGAATTAACGGGTGTTTTCAGCTAACCTCTCACCTTAAAAGGACCTGGTCTTGGCAGTTCTGTACAGTTTTATTCTCCTAGGAACTCATACAATATGAACATTTGTGTACAGAGCTCATCAGGGGGCAGAAGGTTATGTGTTTGAATCTATACTATAAACTAAAAGGCATCATGTTAATTAAATAATAGAAAGAAGATATAATATATATGTAGACCAATAATATTAATGTTCCTTTGTTAATATATTACTTGAAGAGGTAATTCTGGGCATTGGTTTCAAATTGCTCTCTATAAACTCTTTCAGTTATGGATATTATAACTATTTTTGATTTTGTGATTTGTCTCATAGCAGAGTAATCCAGAAATATATTAACTGGAGATATAGATACTCAAATATAGGGCTCTTGCTTTAACTCCAAGGGACTAACTTTAGAAAACATAGTGAAATTCATGACAGTAAAAGAAAATGATATCCAGAAGAGAAGATGTGCATGCCTGTGAGCACTACCTGACATGGTCTCCCACAGCTATTTGCCTGAGGTCAACTTCTTTTCTCCAGCAGGAGAAGCTGTTCAGACAGCAGGACCCAAGACACTCTCTGTTGGAAAATGCTGTTGCTCTTTTTAAATTCTCCCTGATCTGAAGGTTTCCCTTCAGTTAATCCTCAGTCTGTACTCTACATGTCAGCCATAAATCATCTGATACTTTAAAGTTTAGAAAGAAGGTACTACAGTTAGCTCTCCAATGAATCTAGAGAATTCTTCTTTGCCAATAAATTCAAAGGCAGCAAGAAAAGGCAAAGAATAGTAAGGATAATTTAATCTAATTTAGTTTAGTCTGATTTCTCAAAGATGCTGCTGGAATTTCTGTGCTCAAATTATGCATTGAACTGGATGATCTGGAGCTTGTGTGCACTGGATATAAGTGGCTGAAAGACTTTAGTGATATAACAAAGATATTAAGCCACTATAAAGCATGAAAATGGCTACAATTCATTTTGCCTATTGCATGGAAATTGAGGCTGGATACTATTTTGCATGAAAGGGTTTGTCTGTTCTTTGTTATAAGCTGGTTTTGATATTTTCATGACAACAAATTTCATGGCACTGGTGCAGAAATATGCATAGGTTTGTTCTTGGGGCATATAGAATCCTAGTAAAATGTCTTTAGAGCATTATCTTAAGAAGGAAGATTAAAAACATATCTGCTGCAATTCATAGAATAATTGAAAGCCCTTTCAGATGCTACTAGGTTTTTTGAAATCTTGTGGGAAACATTCAAAATATAGCAGATATTTCTGCTATATCCTTCCTGCTGAGAAATACTCCTGGTTTTGCTGTTCTGAGAATTTGTGTCATGGAGTATCCAGAAAAATACACCAGGTAGGGTAGAGACACATCATGTGGTCCAGATGCAATCTCAGCAAGAACCTATTGGCAAGGTAGCAGTTTAGGTGACTGGAGAGCACAGTGTCACTAAGCTATATTGATGATAAACCAGAAAACAGACAATTAAGATAGAGATTTTATGTTGCTAAACTTCCTGATAAGACATGTCTCTGGGAAGATTCTCTCTGAGGAAAGGGATGATCACAGAAGGCAACTACGGCAGAAGATGTGGGGGTACCAACAAAGCAAACATGAAAAGCAATCTGGTAAAGCCAAATAAAGAAAAGAGCAAGAGCAAATTCTCTCATTTGCTGTTTTAAGAATTCACTATGTGGCATAAATCTATGGCAGCATACCTTAGCAAAAAAGTAAAACTATGACATTGAGAAGTGAAGCAGCACAGGAATCATCTGTTCAAATTCTTAGACGCAAGAGCCACCATGGTAGCCTTAAAATTTATGATGATTTTTGATGTAAATATGTAGCAGTTGTGATGAAAATAAAGTCTTTTGAATTCAATATATCCACATGAATCCCTGTTGGAAACTGTGCTGAAGGAAGCTAATGAATATCAATGACATACAATACCATGTTCACTATCAGCCAACTATGCTATAGCATGCTGAGTGTTCCTTTTGAAGACAAATTAGGGCGCAGGACATGAGAGAAATAGAATTTTTAGATGACATCTTTCATACTTTCTTTAGACTTTAGGATGTAAATATCAGTTTTAACTATAGTCAGTGTGAACAAGAAGAAATGAAGGTGCCATGTCTATCTCATGACTAAGACCAGCCTGGAATAACAGAGGTTTGCTGATCAGTTATCTCATGCTTGGTGTTTTGTACTTCAGCCAAAAAAGGGGTTTCTCTCACTATGAATTGTATTTTCCGGTTTTTCATTTCAAACTGACAGTAACTCTCTTAACACAACCAATGAAATACAAATATTTTGTTTTCAAAAGAAGGGAAGTATCTGTGACTCAAGGATTGAGCTTGCCAGTTTTATGCTACAATTCTGTCCACTCATCCAGTCCAAACTTCCAGAGTTTGCTTATGATGATATAGTCAGAGACAGTATCTAGTCATGCTGTACATTGCATGAGACCTCACCTGGAGACCTGGGCCCCCCAGCATAAGAAAGACTTGACCTTCTTGAGCCAGTCCAGAGGAAGCCACGATCAGGGATGATGAGAGAGCTGGAGCACCTCTTCTGTGAGGACAGGCTGATAGAATTGTGTCCTGTTCAGAGAAGTGGAGGGTGATCTTACATAAGTAAGATCAAGTACAAGCCTTCAAGTACATAAAGGGGCATACAGGAAAGCTGAAGAGGGACTCTTTACAAGAGTTGATCATGGGGAAATGGTTTTAAGCTGAAAGTGGACAGATTTACAGTAGACATTAGGAAGAAATTCTGAGGGTGATGAGGCCCTGGAACAGGTTGCCCAGAGAAGATCTGAATGCCCCATCCCTGAAAGTGTTAAGAGTAGGGGCTCCAAGCAACCTGGTCTAATGGAAGGTGTTGAAATTAGATGATCTTTAAAGTATTTTCTAACCCAAACCATTTTATGTTTCTATGAATTCTAATAGTTGAGAAAAATAAACATTTATATTTTGCAGTTCAGTTTAGATTTAGCTTCTATTGAAATCCCTCCATCTGATCCACGAAGTTCAGTAACCAAGTAGCAGTACAGCTGTTGATTGCTAGTTTCGGCTATCTCATTTTTGCAAATTTTCCCAACAAATGTTTTGAATATAGGTTTGATAATCATCAGCTTTAGTGGAGTTGAACAATTCTAGTGGAGTTGAACTAGTTCCCCATCTTTACTGTGAAAAGCACTTTAAAGTGACCTGAATGTTGTTTTCTTAAGAAGTCAATAACATTTTTTGCAAATAGGACAGATTTGGAAACAGCCATATCTATATCAGATACTCTTATCAGTTAATCATTAAAAGTCCTTATCTAGGTCATGATCACCAAACAGAGTGTCATCTCACAGCCTTGTTAGCCACAACACAAAAATAATCACATTGCTTTTTGAGATACAGGGCAAAAATTACATTCAGACTGAAATTCATTCATACATCCCCTGACCCATAGGAAGTAAGGTATGCAGCTAACAGGTAAGGCATCAGAGTGCCTCCCATCAGCTCCCCACCCAGATCTTCAAAGTCACTTCCTTATCTTAGGGTCTGAATTAGCAGCTTTATCCCTTGCAAATGCAGAGTTTGTGAGCATTTGATATTAATAAATGGAAGCCATATTTGCTTGCATTCAGAAAAAAATTTCTCAGTGTCATAGCTGCTGCAGTACTTTCATGTGCTACAATTAAAAAAAAATAGCTGCTTAAATGGAATAATTTAGTAAACTGATTTTCCTTTTCAAAAAGTATTGTCTCCAGTTCAGCCCCATTAGTTTAGGGAAGTGGTTGTTATTAATAGGATAAAACTGTGAAGATTTGCTGAATGCTTTCTTCATCTTGATTTGTAGTTTTAATTAATGTTGCAGAAGTTTTCTAACTCAAATCCTTCAAATGAAATCTGTATGCAGGACTCTTTTAGGATGAGTGGGTTTGTAAAACAGTGATTAACCTTAAGGCAGAACAGCAGGAAGAGGACTGACATATTTTTGAACCAGATAAGCTGTTCATGTATCATCTCACATTCAAGGAAGTGACTAAAACCAGGGCACAAAACAGATACTCTCTATATTTGAATAGTGCTCTTCAACACTGATACCTGATAGGCAAATATGTAAGCTTTCATAAAATAGAAAGTTAAACAAAGAAATATATGTCATAGTTTACGAGATTCCTGGCAAGAATGTCCATGTAATTAAAACTAACTACTTGAAATGAAAATTAGAAAATAAAAGATGTTTTGTAGTGTGTAGATGAGCACACTTGGACCTTGTGTATGAATTCAATTTTTCAACAGTTTGTTTCATTAGAAATATGTGGTGTTTATTAAAGTGCATAGAGACTAGAACTCATCATAGGGCTGACCTTTGCTTTTTATCTTCATCTAGCACATCAGGTTACTTTTCATAAGACTGCAGTGTAGTAGAGCCTTGATTTTGTTTCAGACTCACACATTTTGGAGTTAAACAAGGGATCCATTTAAAAAGAAAACATCAGAGGCATTATCAAACTTCACATCAGTAATCTGATATGCAACCCCACATAAATCTTTGCTTCTCACTTTCAAATTGGTCTCATATTTTGCTGTGTCCGTAAAAGTCCTTATATCACTATTTCACCCAAACTGTTCACTTCACTGGAAAGAGAGACAGGCTTCATGTGCTGCTTCTTCTTTCAGCCTGTGTCCCTTACAGGCACTGGTGGTGTAGCACAGCAGAGAACTGTAAATTACTCCAGGATGTACTTATTATTTTCATAACAGAAAAACAGAAAAGAGAGAAACGTAGTTTGTTTTTTAGGACAGAGTTGAGAAGAATCAGAAAGAAAAATAGGACTCTTGCCTTTGTAATTTTTCTCCTTCATATTACAAATGCAATCCTTTGTCTGATGAATATAGAAAATAAAACTGAAGCAGGCGTGGTTTCTGGTATGGCTTGGTTGCAGTCTGAGTGTACCTTCTTTTCACATCTTCATCCACCTTCTGACATTTCTGATCAGGACATATCACCTGCCCAGTCGAAAAGATTTATTTGAAAGTAGATATTTTTTCCTGTAACAGATTAATTGAGGCCAATAATTAATTAATAGAGGCCAATTCAAGCTTATTCACTTTCCTGAGCATCTGTTTAAAAATTAAGGGCTACATTGAAACCCCTTAAAGGGCATGAGTCCTGCTTTTATTATATGCAGGTTTCCTGAGTAAGGAGCCTGAACACAGCAGTGAATCAGAGCAGCCAGAAGCCATAGTCAGACAACCCTCAAGACAAGATACAAAAAAGCCTCCCTTTTCTGTACTTTCTCTCTCTGGCCTCATGTATTTTGCTTTATATCCTGCAAAACAACTCATCTTCAACTGAAAGGTGTAATTCCAGGTCTGGTGGTAGAAACAGCCACTTGTGCCTACTGCACTTTCTCAGGAACTAGGATTAAAAATTTCAAGAATAAGCAATGCCTAAAATTCAGTCTTCTGGTCTCAAGCCAAAAGTTACAAAAAGACCTCTTTTTCCAGTGTTAGGTAACTCAGCTCAGAAAATAGTGTGATAGTGTGAACTGGTCAGCATGGAAGAAACTGATTGGCATACAGTCATATATTCAGACTTGCCCCTGTTCTTTGTGCTTCCAGTAGGTTCTATTGGTATCAAATCCCTCTGAACAACCACATGTATTTTTATAGCCAGGGAAGGCAAGCAGGTGTCTCAGGGAACCCACATGCTCTGCAGAGGCCCTAAATGCCTACACTGCCTGTGCAAAATCTTGACTTATCCAGTGGACATTACTTTGGTGTCACTGTTCATGAGAGACACCAACAGTGAGTGGCCTAGCATAGTCCCAGATATTCTAAAGTATTCTCTAGCAGAAACTTGTCAGGGAAGAGTTGCAGTGAAAATTTTACCAAATCTGACTTTGGGACTTTGGGAGGTGCTGCATCTAGCCCTCAAATCCCCAGCCAATTGGGCGAGTCAGGCAGAGAGAAGGAGCTTCTCCTTGGTTCCCAGGGGGCTCTGAGAAGCTCCCTCGAGATCCCAGAGACGAGCCAGTCCCACAAGCATAGAAAGAAGGCGCTCTTCGTCTGAGGAATAATTCCGAAGTTTAATGAAAGCCTATTGAGATTCCAGGCCACATCTGTCCTCGAAGGGCATCCAGAGACAGAGAGAGAGAGATTCTCCCTGCCGGAGCAGCCAGATATAGGGGGGGCGGGAAAACCCGAGTAGCCAAGGGGGAAGGGACATGGGGGTGGCTCTCTGGGGCAAGAGCTCAGAGTGACCAGTGGGGAAGGGGGTAGGGGAGGAGCCCCGAGACAGGGTCCAGTCACCTGGTGACCCTGACAGAAGGCTCTGGACAAAGGGGAAGGGTCACAGGGTGATGGACACATCACCCAGGAGGAGAGAGGGGGATGGGTCAGGTTTGGGGTTTGATGGACATACAGATACTGATGGGAAACCTGGGATGAACCAAATGGATACCAAGAGGGGATTATGGAGGGACTATACAGTGTAACACAACTGCACAGGGAGGGATGATGGGAGGCAGTGAAAGAAACAGTAATTCTTACTGGAGAACTTTCACTTGAAATATTAAATATGCCAAGGTATGATTTCAAAATTTCCTAATCAAACCCAAACCATAGTATTCAGACAGGTTTTCATAGCTCAATGACTCTTGTTTTCTGTTAATAGAATTATAAAATTTACATTCTTTTGTCATAGTCCTTAATCAGCTCACCATTAAGAAGATTATCTCTATTTGAGTAGAAGCAAACTTTTGTTATACTAGGCAAGTCTTGATTTTATTCCCATTATGATGATTTTTTGAGTTAATGAAGTAGCTGTGGTCACATGCATATCATTTTAGTTTTTATGAAACATTAAAAATTATTCCCAAATACTTGCATTCAAATGTTAGCATAAAACTGCCAGTCTGATTAATTATTCTTTCTGCACACAGTATTTTAAATTAATTTCTGCAATGATATTTGTATTTGAATGTTTATATTAGGTATGAATTTGGACAGATGTTAAGCCAAATAAAAAATACAGTTGAGAGACAAAAACTTAGGAACTATCTCTTAAATCATAGGCTATTATGATAAAAATTAAGGGTTTCTTTTTTTGCTTACAATACGCAAAGAATGATTATATCTAAGAGAGTGAATTTAGCCACTATGTTACTTACAACTATACTAAAAAAAAAGTGAATTAAATTGGAAGTATATTACAGAAGTGACTATTGGACTAGCAAGCATTTACAAATTCCCCTTGTAGCAAGTAAATAATATGCTAATAACTTAGTGCACATACTATAGGAACTATTGACTTATTAGTTTTTAATTTAAGGAGTACAAAGATGACTAGAATAAAAAACCCAGGAAGAAGCCTGTGCCATAAAAATGAATGAGAAAATCAAACAATAATTTCAAAACCTGGAAAGCTGAGCTACCTAAATGTTATCAGTGGGATTTGGGAAGGTCCTACAGATGACAGTAGGCAACTAATGGGAAGGAGAACAGTATTTGGTTTGGTAAGAGTCTTTAACATTGTTGTTATCATTATTGTAGATACAGTTGGTTTTGCTATTAATACTACTGGGTTTGAACTCTGCTTTTCAAAGGGAAAAATAAAAATCAGAATTTTGTGTAGGTTCATTCTTTTAAATTGTATTGTAGCTAATAAAAGCAATGACAAATGCTACCTGACTCCCAAATTGTATGTATGACTTATTTCAGCATTTCAGCTGCAGAAATCCATTGTTTCTCTGGTGGCTTCCTCTTTTTTTTTTTTTTTTGTCAGTTTGGGGGTGAATCTCAAAATATTTTTTGTATATCAGATATAAGGTAAAGAGAATTTGAATCTCATAAAATTTCATCTCACGAATCTCATCACAATCTGATGTTTGTTTGAATCTTGTCATTCTTCATACACTTTCAACTCTGAAAACCTGTAACATAAAGGACGTGAGCACAGAAGCATTAGTCCTACCGCATTATATGTTTTTGCTGTTCGAGGTCGTATTTTCAAAGAGCAAGCAGCTGACTTAGTTAGTATGCATATGCCTTTCACATGGGAAAGCAACAGTCAAGTGGTTAAACCACGTAGTTATCACATGCTCCTTTTACTTGGAAATATATGTAAGCATGTTACCTATCAGCCATAGATATTCACTGTATGATATTGTGAAACCAAAGTCTGTTTTCCTTGCTTCTGCTGATTCTCACAATGAAATCTGCCAGTTTCTGCTTTGCTGAGTCAAATCTGAAACTGCAGCACCAATAAGTCTTTTACAACAGTTTTCTTTGGTCTAGTGCAGTTCCACCCTCCTTGCAGATTTATACTCCCTTGACTTCTGTTTTGTGTTTGGTTTATTTCTTCTCTAGGAGGCTTTACAATACAATGCAGTGGAAAGCCATGGTGTGGGAAGACACTAGGAAGAAAAAGGCTCCTTGTAGCCTCACTACACACTCCAAAAGAGAAGGGCACAATTCTATTCCACAAATACCCTTGTCTAAACATACCCACTGAAAGACAGAGCTGATGCTTAAACAAATATACTCAAGAAATATTATGTTTGTGGTAAGACCTGGTGTGCTGAAATACTTGCCAATTCTACTTTGAAAATACTTTTCTCCAAAAAAGATGCTAGCCTTCTCTATAAAACAAGGGCTATAAAAATTGCACGTATTTCCCAATAATATCTTTGAAGACTGGTTGTTAAAATAAATAGATATTTCTACTTCATAATATACATAAATTTGCTCATACACTTTCATTTTTGAAAACTTTATGCATTGCTAGTTCTGTGAGAGGTCAGTTCTGCAAGCATTATTTCCAGTCACAGCTCAATCCTGCAAATCTGAATTATAAAACACATACTATGGCCACATTACCTTTGCAAAATAAATATGTTTCTATAAGTATTCTAAAGACTAAAATTCCATAGAGTAAAATCAAAATAAATAAAAATTTTCTTTAAAAATCTAGTTCTTTCAAAGTAACAACTCCATCAGTCAAATATACACTGTAAAAAAAAACCATCTTTCTCCTAATAAAATGTAATGTGTTTTTTTAACATTTGTTCTGCAAGTTGGTGGAAAAGGCAGATTACCATTGTATTGTCTGAGTTATTTATCTGGCAGTGCTTAGACAAGGTTATTTGGGAGCTAGTGTTAATATTTCAGTTCAGGGAAAGAGCTTCCCTAGTGCATTCTCAGGCAGCCTTGCTAATGAGGGGGACTACAAGACATATAAATACCTTTCAGCTTGTTCTGTTTAGTGAGCAGACACCAGCAGAGATGAAGAAGTACAGCGTGACTTTCATCTACCAGAATAAATGCTCGGTGTTAGTAAATCCCCAGACTAAAGCCCACAGTCTCACGGACTCATGGCTAGCACATCAAAGCTGGTTTATCTATGGTCAGATCCCTAGCATTAGTAGCAACATCGCTTTAAATATAAGTTATCACATATATGAAGACCACACTTTCCTTTGCACAAGATTGCTTCTAGAAGTTCTCAGACTTGTCTCGGTGTTGTGTTGCTGGTTGTGTTGCTGGAGAATGGACAGTTACCAGGTGACAGTCGGGATCATTAACAAAGGCTTTAGTCTATGCAACCAGCACAGTAAACTAAAACATGAGCTTTTTCATAGAGAAAATTGTTCCCCACATCTAATGTTTAATTATGAATTTGTTTAGCAGAGGAACAGAACTCATAAAATAGTGTTCTTGACTTGGTTCACTTCATACAGTCTGTTCTGTTAACTGAGGCTGGAAACAGAAACTGTCCTTTAAAGGAGCAGAGGAGGGCAGAAGGCTTTCTGCTTCCTCTGTTCTTCTGTAAAGGGTATCTCCATGAAGAGAATGTTATTCATGATACTAACACAACCACTATTTCTATCTGATCATATTTCAAGGCTTCAATTTTTGCTTCTTGCCATTACAGAAACTCCTGTAATATGAAAACATGGCTTTTAGTGTTAGTGTTACTAACACTTTCGAAATGTGTAGCTGAGAATAAATATCAGGCTCTCCTATGAAGTGGAAATGTTAGCACAGCAGACTGTAGTCCACCACAGCTGTAAATGGGAATGGAATTTCAAGGCTACACCTAAGGCAAAGACCATGGATTGTGGTTGTCATTGTGCATGCGTCTGTTAGGTGGATTTATCAGAAAGACACAGATAAAAATTATATTTGAGGAAATAAACATCTTCTGGCTACTAATTCTGGGGGAAAATATAATTTGACTTCTAATTTTTAAATTGTTTTACTTTGAATTTAATATATTGTTATCCCATCCTGAAACACTATACATATTTACTTCATGTAGGTAGTTACCTGCCAGTTCTATGTTCTACTGCTTTCATATCACACTCAAAATCATTATAAGTTTATTTTTTTTTAAATATAATAATAAGAAGAGTAAATTTTAAAATTTTATTTACTCCTGTAAGTGCACAGACAAATCACTTTATATGGTGTAGGGATAATTTTTAGTCTTTGCTACTATATTGATGATCTTAAACGGATTGTATATCCTAGACAAATAAAAGTCTTATCTCATTTGAAAGAATTACACAAACAGAATTTTTTATAAGCTTAATCTCAGAACCCGCCCAATAAGTTCTGAATTTCTTTTGATATCTACACATAAACAAAGACAAACACATTATTTTCTCAGAGCCAGAGACTATTGAGTTAATCACAGGCAGTACCAATGGACTTCTGCCATAAATCTGCATGTTCAGAGCTGACAGTTCCACTGGATCTTAAAAGTATTGCATTCAATATAAATAGTGAATTCTATTTAAAAATTGTTTTCCAAGATTCTATCATTGACCATTATGCATGAATCTTAATAATTTTTAAAAGTATATTTTAATGAGTAGAAATCTGGGTTTGATTTCACGGATTTCTCCATTGCTACTCTTGGTTTGACTGTCCAGTCTGGAACTGAAGTAACAATCTCAGTGAGTAGAATTTGATTACATTTTTTCAGGCCTGGCCAATATTTGACTTATTTTTTTTTCAGTTGCTCTTCCTCTGTATTTTCACCCCACTAAAAAGTTGGCATGAATGATAGCAGTCCACTCACAACTCGCAACTTGGTAGTATTATAGTTCTTTCAATTGAAAATGGTGATGGCTGGTCTGCATTTGCACCTTTATTGCTGTGTCTGGAAGAGTGACAACAACAGTCCAATTTTAAAATTAAGGAATTTAGTCATGGCTTTAGGGAGCTTGTCTGTAAATGGATTAAGCCCAGTTGCCTCAAACCGTTTTTGACAATTTTTTAGTCTTTTTTAAACAAAGGTGAGCTTAAGCTTAATTCTGTTGATGCAGCAGGACAATTTTAGGTCAGATATATTATATAAATAGTGATTATGGAGAAGAATCACTATTTTGAAGAACATAGATATAGGACAGCGTATGTTTTTCTATTTCTTCCTTTACATTGTCTTCATTCATGTAAGAGACAGCTGCCATCATGATCAAGAGTAATATATGACTATCAGACTAAGAAAATGCTGCTAAATTTCCACACCTTTCTATTCTAATTCAATCCTTTTGAGCCTTTTGCTTTCTGTGAAAATTACTCACTTCCTGTAATAGAAAAAAAAAAGCATCTAAAATGAGTGAGGATGTGCTTACTAGCAGGAAAAGAATATGTATAATTTCTGTATGCTTTTTCTATCTCATTATCTGTGTATAACCATCTACTTGAAAAAAAAAAAGCTTTCTAAAGCAGAAGTAACAAGAATATTTGTGAAGTGCAGATATTACAATGAAACAATGCAAGAACCTCAGTAGCAGCAGGAGTGTCTAGAGCTCTGTGAGTCTGCTATGTCTGCAAGTCCATCAAAGTGCCACTTCCCACTTTGTGGGCTGAAATCATACACAGGACCAACAGCTGTAATTATTTTGAAAAGTAATGGAGTTTCAAGTGTTTTTGCTAGGACTGAACATTTGGCTCTCACTTTTGGTCGGGTGGGAGTGCTAATGATTCATTACGTTCACAGTACATCAGTTGCACACTGTTTAAAATGTATCTGACTGTAAAATCAGAAACAATCCAGGAATTGGTATTAGTATGTAAAAAACTTGGGGCTTAAATGATGCAAATACATTTCATTCAAAGGGTAATTTTGCTTTACATTCAAGGAAATAAATTGGGATAATTTTATAAAATTGAGTTTGTTGGATTTTGTACATATGAGTATATATAGAATATGTTGGGGAGCTATAAACAACACAGAAAGTGTTGTTTAAAGTGTTGTGAGTAAAGGTCTGGACATGAGAGGAAAGCACGTAAGAACAGATATTTGGGACGTTTATAGCAACATCTGATAAGGCTAACTCACAATCAGCCAAGTCATATGTTATGAGGTGCACACCAGACTGACACACTATATGGGTCCTGCAGATTTCAGTGTAAGTCCTGTAAGACTTAATGTCATCAATGCAGTCTGACAAATGAATCCCTGTCCTCCTCTTCCACTTTTTCCACGGTTTTCTCACTAGTTCAGGCTTGGAATGTGTTTTATCTCATAAATTCTCAGAAGTTATTTTTCCCTTTTGTTTTCTACAAGAGAGTCTGCAGTTTGATGCAATATCCTGCCTGCATATCAGTGGCCTTGCCCTCCCAGCTTCCCCACACACTTCTTAATGCCTGCTCTTTCCCTGAAGTTTTCCCAGCATCATCTTGAACATTCGAGCATTGCATAGCTTAAATACTCCCGAAGCAATGTCAGTTGTCGAACCCCATCACACATGGTACTAGAATAACCGTACGATGCCAGGTGCTTCTCATCTGCCTGCTGCTGTAGTTAGGTGCCATGCTGTCGAAAAGAGAGATGCTAGGTGGGACAGGACACCACCATGGAAGGGGAAAGACACAGGCCCTCGGGGTGAATGTTTTAGACACTTCGGCTGGAAACCGCATTGTTCAAGCCTTCAGTGCCTTTAGGAAAACAGCTTTTCGCTGTCTCCCGAGTGAACTCCCCGTGGTGCCGGCTGCCCGGAGGTCCTGCGGCCCGCAGCCGGCTCAGTGCGCGCTCCTCCGGCGCACTCTCCGCCGACGGCGGGGATGCGAGCCGGCTCCGGGCCGGGCACCCGTGCAAGGAAAAGCTGCTCGCCCGGCTCCGGGCGCTGCCGGGGACAGGGCGGGGCGAGGCCGGCCGGAGGGCACGGTCCGGGGGCTGCGGCGGCCGGCGGTGCGACGAGCGATGGCACCGACGGCAGCCGGGGCTGCGGAGCGGGGAAGGGGCGCTCGGAGCGTCCGTCCCGCTCCTCCGCCGCTCCTGACGCGGGCTGGGCCCGGTGACATTCCAAATACCGCACACATAGCCAGAGCTGTGCCACCCACACGGTTAGCGCCGAGTTCTTACGTGTCTGCAGTCTGCGTGGTCATGTTTGTGGAGCCATGGAACGGTTTGGCTGGAAGGCACCTTAAAGATCTTCTTCCAAACCCTCTGCCATGGGCAGGGACACCTGGATTTGGCTAGCCTGCTGACAGCCTTATCCAATCTGGCCCTGAACATTTTCAGGAGGAGGGTGTCCACTTTCCTGGGCAACCTGTTCAAGTGCTTCACCATCCTCACAGTAAAGAAGTTCTTTCTGGCATCTGTTGCAAATATCTCTTTTCTGTTTAAAGATATGCTTGCCCATATAACATGTATCTTTCCAGCTCTCTTTTAAGTCGCCTTTATGGAAACAAAAGCCACAATAAGGCCACTTCAAAGCTTTCTCTTTTCAGGCAGAACAGTCCCAATTCCCTTAGTCTTTTCTAGTTTGTTGGATGAGAGAGAGGATTTAGGTGCTTCTGTAAATTTGTGTTTTGATGGGGAAGAAAACGAAGTCTCTTAATTGAAGTCACCTCAAAAATACACTGCGGTAGTAACGGATGTAATTTCATAAAATGTAGAAATAATTTTGTATTTCCTTGTATATCAACTATTGAATTAACTAATTAACTACTTACTCTAATTCCTCAATATACCTATAAAGTCATAAAAATCATCAACTTTTCTATAAAGTGTCAATTCAAAATCAGATGTCAGATGTGCTTTTTAACCGGCAAACAAATCAGCATGTCTTATTAAACCCCATAAAACTTGTAGCTGTTCTGTGTAGTCTTATTTATGTCTTTATTCTTTTTGATGTTTGATATTTCTAGTGTCCCTGCTTCTTAATACATGCTTAAAAATTGGCTTCAAGTGAGACAGCATCAGTAGGATGACACTTTTTCTGGTTTAGGCTTTAGTTATACACTGCACATAAAATATACGTGGGATATATGTACCTTTCTAATGATCTTGCGAGTCTGTGCAATGAGTGAGAATTCTGTTCTTCAAGTCCTAGAGCCATTAATTATACACTATTGTGTTATAGAGCAATAGTGTCAGGGAAGAGGCAAATTTCCCTTGTCTAGAACATTAACATGTGATCAAAAAAAACCTCCTTTCCTCCTACATCTAGAAGTCAGCAATCTGATTAGAGGATCTTCTAACTCTGTGTGCCTTTCCCTCTGTTGACTTTGGGCATGTCACTGTTATCTCCGAAAATCCCCCTGCTAGCTACTTCAAACAGCTCCCATTTTCAGATTTAAAAGTAGATAGTCTAGAAAACGCAGCTGAAAGAGACAGTTTGTGCCTAACTGTGGCACTCTATAACTGGATTATAACTGAATGCTGCTTAAATTGGCTAGCTTTTCGTAGCCTTATGGATGTGGACATGAATTCACTTAAATGAAACACTTTTAAACTAATTTCCCAGAGAGCAGTGGTTGCCCTGAAATGAGAATGCCCTTGTTTGCCAAGTACACATCAACCATTGTAAAACACTCCCAGTTTGCTTAGCTCCTATTTAATTTTCCTAGTTACTTTTACAGTTTTTCTTCAGCCTAAGACTATACATCATATATCTGATACTGTGTATTAATGTCACATCTATTTGCTCAGGAATCCATAAAAAAAGAGAACTATGCTTTAAAGAGAGAGAGAGAAAGAGAGACAGACTTCACAGTGATACTTTCTGTATTTCTCCAAAGGGATTTTCCGAATCCCTTTAATAAGAAATTTTCTGCATTCAGATACTATGCTCCATGAAATAATTCAGCTAAGGACAATACAAATGGTATTACCTATAGCCCTTTATTTGGTGCTTGATCTGATTTCATTTACCATACAAAATCCTTAGGCTGTATCAGAACTATTTCAATGTACACTAATTTTAACAGTAGCTTTATTGTAATTGAACTGTCCTTGAAATAATCTGAGTGACTCTACCTTGCCTTGTAACTTTTACCATGTGAATTATTGAATTAGATTGCCGTTATCATTAGATTAGTTATCTAGTAGTTATTATTATAAATTCTCATTAGTAGTTTTTATCTTTCACATTCCTGATAAATTTGCTTAAAATATCAAAATGGAGAATTTTATTTTTATCAATATCATAAAGGTATAAGATCTACAAGGACTTGAAGTGGTTATGTTTGCATCACTTCATGTAATAAAATTTACATTATTAATACGCAAATAGTATTTACCGTCTGGCCTTATTAATTTAACTAGAAAATACCTACTATAATAAAGACATGAGTCACAGAAGCATAAGTCTGACTGTGTTTCCCAGGACTAGTCATCCAGCATTGATGTATATACAAAATATCAGTTCTTTCTCGTGGTCTTTGTCAGTACATTGTCTCCAACCTGAGCTGCTGCTGTGTGAAGTGGTTGATGTTCTGCACAGTGCCTACGGCACAGTCACCTTCAGGGAACCTTGCACAGGAAATTTCTTGTAACTGTTGCCTCTTGCAAGCATCCTGAATATTCTCATGCTGTAACACCTCTGGTAACAATGATGTTTTGAAAGACAACAGTACAATAGTGTTTTGCTACCTTTCAGAATCAGAATCTTAGAAAAACACTCAATTTTTCTTAAAGGATTAACACTTCTAGATTTACCTGCTTTTTTAAAAGGAAAATACTGTAAAAGAATATTGCTGATATAGTCAGCTTTGGAAAATAATGAGCACATACATAATCTCTGTACATTTTGCCCTCCACCAGTTCTGTCCTATGCAGAATTTTAAATCTAGAACAGAGTTAACACTTAACATGAGCATCCTAGAAGATTTGGTTTTAAGTCTGGATGTTGACTATTTATCCTGTTACACAATCAAAGGTAGGAAGGCAGTGAAGTTAGCTGGACCTTCTGTGTGAAAAGTCAAAATACTGTTAGGCTGACATATTTTTTGTCACCTGATTATAATTTGGAGTGTCAGGACTAACTCATTCTGCCTAAAGTCTGAAAAACAGTTAATATTTTAGTATTGTAAGAATTTACTAGTTGCAGGTAATCAGCTTTTAAAAATGGGATTTCTCAGTGTTCCTGAAGATGTTTGAGTCCACACTTTGATGTTCTTGATTGTTGGCATCACTGATTTATTAACAAGAGAAGTCTCCTTTTTTGTTGTCAGTACCACTGTACCAGTAAGTAACTCCAGGCCTAGAGGAGGGCTTGTATTAATAAGCTATAGCTGCTGGTCTGTGTCTCAAAGAGGTTTTTGTTATTATTAGAATGTAAAGGAAGAAGATGAGTAGATTCAGAAGAAAGAAATGATGAAATTATGAAGGAGAAATTACTTTGATGGCATTATTTGGCATGAGGCATTCAATGCAAAACAGCAGCAGTCTTCTATTTAGGAGTTTTAAATACATAACAGCAATTGGAACATAGGGGTGTACTTTCAGTGAGAATGGTATAGTTTTGCTAACATATAGACAAGACCCTGCATGTGTGAAACTGCAGTACAACTGCAAATGTCACAGTTTAAAGGTGGAGGGACCAGATAAGTTACGTCTCAGGACTGAGACAGGAATGAGATTAAAAGACATCTTGTAAAGTATTTAAACCCTAATGTAAATGGCTGATTCTTTGGCACATTAGAAAAGAAGTAGCCATAAGAGAGGTGTTATGAATAATGTGAACATACAGAGACTGAGCAAGTTAGGGAGATTAGGTCTATATAAATGTTTTCACAAAGTTTTAAAATTATTTTGTTATCTATTTTCTTGGTGAAAGTTATGAGCAAGGTCATGCCAATTGCCAGATCCTGCTGCCACGAAGCACCTGCTGGGTATATTCTAACTAAAGCCCTGAAATTGTTTCTAAGAAGTATCTAATAAACATGTTTCTTTGTACCTTAATGATGCTTTTGTTACTTTTACTGGAATTGCATTGATGCTTACAGGTCTCCTACTGATCAGGTTAACACATGTAATACCTCATAAGAGGAGCTATTTATTTTCTAGATTTGCCTGTACAAGCCTGAACTATTAGGTTCTGCAAATCAATGCTAACAACATGAAAAGAAAAAGCAATAGGCTTTAAAGCATAAAGTAAGTTACACTTAATCAATATAAACAATAAAATCTAGGGTCTTTTCAGCAATATTTTGAGAAAAATTAGAAAGGCCATGCCTCACTGTTAGCCAGGTCTACAATTTAAAGTTCTTTGGTGACTCTGTTTAAAGATAATAATGATTAGGGTTGTGGTACTGACAACAATTAAATATCTCTGACTTTGAATTCAAGGAAACTCTAAGAATAAAACTGCATGTTTAATGTTTATTTGTGACTCCTGATAGTTAAATGTAGGAGTTCCTTGTAAATCACTATGAGTTTTTCATAATTTCCAATAAGAGAAATAATAGCTAAATGGCGTATGAAATAAAAGAAAAGTATGCAGGTTGTGTAAGCATATTCAGTGAAATAATGAAAGAGCTTAGCATATGTTCAACAATAAAAAACCATTAGGCATCTGTGAAGGTTGTTATAGAGAGTTTTTTAAAGATCATGCTTGCGTTTAACTTGGTAATAAAAGAACAAAATACTTTTCCTAGGTACTTTATTTGAACATCAAAATCACAGCTGAAAAGAAATCATAAAATCAACAATATCCTTTTGTTTCACTGACATTATGTGCATGGAGCTACATTAACATACCAAAAATATCCTTTTTGTGTCAGTGAGTTCCAACAGACAAAGAGGAAGAAAGAAATTAATATGCTGCCACTTACAGAGTAATAGCTTAAAAAAAATAATAAGCAACCTGCCCTGGGTAGTGCATTTAATTTTATTTTATTTTATTTTATTGGAAAGACACAATCCTTTCTTGTGTGCTTTGGACAAAAATGCCTCACTCTTCTCCCTGTACCTTGTTTTCTTCAGGCCTGACATCATACTGCAAGATGATATCACTGCAAAGCCCTAATTTAAATTTTATGTGCTTTATGTTTGTTTACATTTGAACTTGGCATTCCCTTTGAAGTCTATTCACATCTATTATCCCTTACTATTTCAAGCTTCTTACAAGAGGATGTTGGCTGATTTTATTATTTACATTGTGGGATTCCAAATTTTAATTATATTGCAGTATGCACTGCTCTGTTAGGAATCTTTCACACAATGAAGGAGGTTCCACATGGAATCAGAAAAGTACATTTATTGTATATTTTATCTTTGTTTAACTATAGTCTGACTGACAAATAAAAAATAACCTTCTGGGAAAACCTTTATTTGACTATCACCTGGCTGGAGTGCACAACTTGAAGAACTATATAAATATAGTTTCTATTTCTTTGGTGAGAATTTATATTTCAGTCTTTCACAAAAAAAAAAAAAAAAAAGGTTAAATAATGGAAGCTAAAATCCTTTATAAAGGATATTCATAATTGAGGCAAAGGGGAAATTATTGTTAAACTTGACTATGCACCATTCATGGATGTTCATGGAGATTTGCAATTAATGTTCAAGTAAAGGAGTCTTATATAGACAATGCTCTTGGGTATGTGGTGGGTTTCTTGGGGATGCTGCTGTGCAGGGTCAGTAGTGGGACTCAATAATTCTTGTGGGCTCTTTCCAGCTCAGCTTAATCTGTGCTTCTGTGATTCTGATTTAGAAAGACGTGGCAGGGCAAACTGAATTCATGTGTGCAGATGCACAGTGATAAACGGGTCTCAAATCTTTAAATGATAGTGTGGAGTACAGGATTTTTCTTATTAACATCTCACCGCTGACTACCTTCATGCACTTTGTTGCCATGGATGTTGTGAATTTTGGTGAATGAGTCTGAATCTTTACGCAAATTAGAGCCTTTCATAGAGTGTCCTTACACCAGTCTATTTATAGTGATTAAAAATGCTAATCTGGACAGAGTGTGAAGTGCTTCTCAATAGGTATTTGTCAAGTAGAGCAGCGCAGTGAAATCCTTTGTAGCTTATACGGAGGGAGTATAAACCAATATCTATGTAAAAAGCAGAAAGAAAGCAGAGTAACAAAATGATATAATCAGTGCTGAATTTTGGGAGCAACTTAGAGCTGTTGAAGATATTAGCCAAATTATTTGCGTCTAAAATAGTAAACAGAAGTAATCAAAGTTATTTTAAATCATGAATAAGCCAAAACTGCTCTAATTTATCTTAAAGTAGGAGAGAAAATATGACTGAAGAGAAAATTAACCTTAGTCTTTTTCAGGACATCGCCAAGTGTGAGGATCTAAGGACATACCCCATTGCTGCACTGATCTGTGGGAATAATGATGTCAGATACAGTGGTACTGAGCTCACCATGACAACCTTTTCCTTTTGGATAATAGTTGTCTGTAGATTTACAAAACAATTTCAAATATGATCTACTAATTGCACGGAATGTGCTTTAGCTATGTATTAGAACTGAATAATTTGAGAATTTATTGTGGGATGATAAAAGTTTCTATTTCCAGCTGTATAATTCAGGACTAGTTTCAGTAGGTAGGAGATTCATTTGTGATGGATTAGGTAAATACAATCCCTGGTTCCAAGAAACACTTTTGTTTTGGACATGTCCTTCACTATTGAATAGTGTGCTCTTATCCCCATCCAAAAGTTCATACCTGCTTAAGTGACATATTATAAAATATTATTTTATATTTAAAGATTTTCAAAAGTGCAGCCGACTTTAGGAATTTTGCTGAAATAAGTTAAATAAATTTCTGATGGAATGATAATTTAGAATTTAAAAGAAATATGACAGAACTGTCTGTTTTCCTGCATTCCAAATTTCTCCATGGAGCAAAATTCCTTTAGGAGCAAACTTCCTTCAGCATATTCCTCCTTTGTCACATTGTGGCTGCATAGCCCAAGCATCTCAGGACTTCTGTTGTGTGGATGTTGTTGATTAAAAACATTATAATTTGATATACTTTCCTTCTTAGTAATAAGTTTCATTTTCTAACAGCTAATTGCACAGCCCTCCTTATCATGTTAAACAATGTGGCAACAATGTGGGTTATTTTGCTTTGCCCAGCCTTTGATTTTTTTATCAGACCTGATGCAGGACTGGTGGCTGATGACTATATTGAAAGCCACTGACTGTATTTATACCAACAAATTGTGACCTGTATTGGTCAGAGCCACCCATAAGTTTACTATAGTAAAAAAGGGTAACCCCAATGGGGAAGAAATTATGTTGTCTGGCTCCAGATCAGAAGACTGAAGGATAGCTTTATTAAAACTATACTATATTACATTAATATACTATTTAAAGAGAGAGTACCCTATTATACATACTTACTGCTTACTTACCTATCAAGTACTAGCAAACTCTCTGCTGAGAGTCCGAGACACAGCTGGATCCAACTGGTCATTGAACCCAAACCACCTTCACTAGAATCCAGTCAAGCAATCACTTCAGGTAAAAAATCTTCATACCACATTCCACATGGGGAAACCAAAGGAGCAGAGATAAAGATGGTTTTCTCTTGTTCTCTCTGTGCTTCTCCTGAGAGACAGAATTATGTCTCTCTGTCCAGATAATGTGAATGCCACAGTTTACCATATTCCAACCAAATGCTAGAGAGATTGCATTTCTTCTCACATTCTCTTTCATCACTAATTTCTTCTTCCACCAGCTGCTTTGTTAATAGTAAAATTTTCTTATGATAAGCAAGAAGATCTTATTTTTTAAATTTGCTTCTCTAGCAGGCTCAACTGGAAACTTCCTATATTTTTATTTATTGCAGCAGATATAAATTAAACACTTGCTCCCTTCCCGAGCATAACATTTTGCTCTTTTGGGTACACTGAGGATTGTCATTCAAGTATCACAGCCCTTGGTGGTGCAGTGTTATGGAACACTTGAGTTAGATATGTCTTTTATTTCCTCCAAGATCTTGCCATCACGACTCTATTAACTTTAGCTGCAAGTCATATTTTGCCCCAAAATTATTCTTGTGTAACTGGTGATGCAAGTCAAATTGTGCCCCAAAACTATTTTTGTTGTATGAAGAAAAAAATAGTAGATTTTGAAGTCAACAGGGTATCTGAGAATAATTTTAATCACATTATTTCTAGATAAGTGTAATTCCTAGGTGGAATCCTGAGCTGAATTTCAGAGATCTGATTTCTGGTCACAGTTGTGGTTAAGCAAGGTATATGGTATAGATTTTATAACTTATTTTCCCCCTCTGTGCCTCTCTGTTGGAGTACAGATACCATAGGTTGTGGACTGTGTCTTAATGCAATATTCTTTTTAGTAAGTATCAGTAGAGACTTGATGTTCAGTTTTTTAACTTCTTTAGTATTACTATAGTATGTATAATTAATCCATCTTAAACCACTTAGTGACCAAGCTTCTGTCGAAATGTACAAATCCACTAAAAGAATTATATTTATTTGATTTTTACATGTAAGGTTATTCATATTTCCCATTGCCTCACTTTATTTCTCAGTAGTAAAACAAAAGGTTACTAGACTCATAGGCACCATACATTTAGATAAACTGAATTTTCAGCTGTTATTCTTGCTTACAAAAAGCTATACTGATGACACCTGTGAGCAGATGAGTGCAAATTTTATGTGAAATCTTACTCAAGAATATTGAGTATTTCTTCCACTTGATCTTCATCTGTAAGGAATTATAGAATTTTTGTCGGGGTTCTTTTCATGTTACAATAATCTGTATGTTAAGGATGGGGAGCTGGAAGGCATGATGAGGATGCTTGCCAAAAATAATTGGCTTCTACTGTGTGGAACAGCTCAAATATTGTATTACACTACATAATTTGGATGTGCATATTGGCTGTAGTTCAAAGCATCTCATTAATCTGCAGCAGCAAGATGAGCTTCCTTTGGGTTGTCTTCTTACATATTTACTGAGCAAGCTACATGCAGCACTTGAGAAAGGATTGCCATTTCCAGGTATGGACAGAGTTCTCTTTGGAATATAAGAAATTAATCCTAGTCTTTTTCTTTCCATTTTTTTTCCCTAATGGCTGTCCTATTCTGCCAATCATTCTTGTGGTTTTCTATTAAATCTAAAAACCTTTTTGCTGGCACACAGAGGTAGATGGCATGAGAAGATGTGGAGCTCTGTGTGGGTTGGTAAAAGAATTGTTATATCCTTATATACATGCTATTTATTAAACTTTAGCAGTGTTCTCAAAAGCAGGCTTCTGCCAGTTCAGATTTATCATCTGTAACATTAGAGTTCTTTGGTTGGTTGAATCTGTCTTGTTTTCTTGCTTCCAACCATTTTTTATGTGCTTCTCCTACTCTTTAACTATACATATTCCTTTAGACTCCGCTCTAATATTTTTCTCCAGCTTGAAGGGATGACAGAGATTGAAGGTGCATTTCTCCTCATCATCAAGGAAAAACCCAAACACTTTAAACTACTTAGGTCTTTACCTATTCACAGTCAAAGCAAAGATCATCTGAATTCTAGAAGTTATGAGTTAGTCTCATAATTTTACAAGACAGAATATCTATAGGAATAATTCAGGTTGGACAGGGATCTAAACAAATGGATCCAGTTGAAGATGTTCATTGCAAGACGTTTGGACCAGACAACCTTTAAAAGGTCCCTTCCAACTTGCTTCATGATTCTATGAATCTATGAAGCATTTCTGGCAGGAGGTAAAAAAATATGTAACTTTGATGATTGTAAGGTGCATGTGGTTTACTTGACTGAGCCATCTCAGAGGAGAAAATCGAATTGTCTGATTTTGTACACAACTCATATCTTCCTGCTGTGAGTTCGGTAGCACAGAGTTCAGCACGGCCTCATCCCGTGACTCTTCATGTTAGACACACCAGGGTGGCCCAAGGTGCAGTTCACCACCTTCCTCTGCCTGGCAAGCAGGGCCATCAGCACTCAATCAAGCCCAGGGACTGTTATTTCTCTCTGAGAAAAATTATTGTGTTGATAACAAACTGTTTTAAGGTTTGTGCTAATATGAGGTAACTTTGTAGATTATGTAAAACACTTATTTTTGGCTTTCACATTTCAATACCTTGACCACTTGTCTAAACTTGCTGTAACACATGGCTTGTCCTGTTTGCTGGACTAATTTTACAGACTTATCTTCTTAGTCCTGAGATTGAATTTATTTTGTATAAACAAATGTAAGGTACAGGCCACATCCTCACCTCCAGTAAATCAGTGTGCCACTATTAAAATCTGATGTCTACATATTGGCTGAGATGTAGCCATTTATTTTTCCATTATTTCCTTTGCAGAAATTTACTGTGTTTTAGAGGATAAGGTGTTAAAACTATACCTCTGCATACAAAACACTCACCTTGCCTTAAGAAAAGAGTGACCTTTACACTGGACCAAACGGACTTTAAATCAGAGCACTTTTCTGTATTTAAGGTTAAGACAGGTTGCAAAACCCATTAAGAAGCACTCTAGAGTCACAACCATAGTTTGGTCACAGAGGTTAAGAGAATTTACCTGATAATCAAAGCCTAAATTAAAGTTTCTTATAGCAGAATGTTCAGCTACTTGTTCTAGATTCCTATGTGTTTGTTTTTAATGAGCACATATTTCTTTAAAAATAATCAGTTTTTAATTGATTCTGGTCACTAGCGGTGTTTCTCAGGACTCAGAATTGGGCCTGTTCAGTATCTTTATTGATTATCAGAATTATGGGATTTGGTGTACCCTCAGTACACCAAAATTTGTACTGAGTTTGGAGACCACATCATCTTGTATAGTAGTATTGGAAGGCTTTATAGAGAGGCTTGGAGATGTGAGATAGATGGGCTGAAACTGACAGTATGAGGTTCAACAAGGCCCAGTGCTGGGTCCTGCCCTTGGGTCACAACAGCCCCAGGCAGCGCCACAGGCTGGGGCAGAGTGGCAGGAAAGGAGCTGGGGGTGCTGGTGACAGCAGCTGGACATGAGCCAGGGTGTGCCCAGGTGGCCAAGAAGGCCAATGGCATCCTGGCCTGGATCAGCAATGGTGTGGCCAGCAGGAGCAGGGCAGGGATTGTCCCCCTGTGCTGGGCACTGCTGAGGCCATATCTTAAGAGATCAAAAAACAAAACACAACCACCACTGTCATTTTACAACCTCTATTCATCAGTCCTTCTATCACTCCTGCCAACTCTGGAGTCACACTTCAGTGAAATTCTGGTGTGTTGCAGTCAGTGGGAGTTATGCACAAGAATTCATCAGAGCTGTGGTTTTAGCTGCTGTTTTCCTGCTGAAAAGTTTTATAATATAATGAATATTCTCCAGTTTAAAATGTTTTCCCTTTTGGAAAGTTCATTGTCTCGTTCTGGAATCTGATCAAACTGAGCATCTCTTCTTGTTTTATAGCTAATCTCATTCTTTTTCAATCCTTTCTTATGGGAAATTCAATCCTCATTGAATTTCATTATCTACCACAATGACTTCCAAAACAATCAAAGAAAATGTTCATCATAACTATATTTGGTATTTTTACACTCCTTATGTCAGGGACTTCCCTCTAGCAGGTACAATAAGCTTGATGTGCATGTTGCTGGACACCAGTGCCCAGCAAACCTGCTCTATCACTCCTTCCTTTAACTGGACAAGAAGAGAAAGAATAAGAAATGGGTCAGAGGTTGAGATAAGGCCAAAAAGAGATTACTCATTGGTTACCATCCCCGGCAAAACAGGCTCCACTTGGGAAAATTAGTTTAGTTTAGTAACACTCAGATCAAAGTAGGATAATGAAAATTAAAACTCAAATCTTAAAATCACAGAATCTTAAAATCACCCTTCCACCTTGTCCCCTACTTCCTGTGCTTAATTTTTTTCCCAGTTTCGTCCACCTCTTCCCCTCCAGTGTTGCAGGGGAGTGGGCAATGGAGGTTATGGTTAGTTTGTTACACATTATTTCTGTCACTACTTCTTCCTCAAGACAGGACTCCTTCACCTGCTCTATCATGGGATATCTCCCATGGGAGACAATTCTCTGTGTACCTGCTCAGTGTGAGCCCTTCCCACTGACTGCAGTTCTTCACAAACTGCTCCAGCATGTGTCGCTTCCACAGGTTGCAGTCCTTCAGGTGCAGCCTAATCCAGCATGTGTCCCCCACAGAGTCACAGGTCCATGCCAGCACCTTACTCCAGCACAGGTTTCCTATGGGGAAACAGGTGACTCCCAGGTATCCAGCTGCTCCAGCATGGGTCTTCTCCATGGGCTGCAGCTGCCTCCCCATGTCTGCACCACAGGCTGCAGGGGAGTCTCAGCTCTGGCGCCCGGAGCACCTCCTGTTCTTCCTTCTGAACTGACCTTGGTGTCTTCAAGGCTGCTCCTGAACATATCCTCACCCCACTCTTTTCTGGTAACATTTTGCTTCTGCACAATAGCTTTTTTCCTCGCAAATACAGTCTCCCAAAGGTATTGGCACTGTCACTGACAGACTCAGCCTTGGCCCGTGGTGGATCCATCCTGGAGTTGCCTGGTACTGCTTAATAATGTAGTTTAAAAGTTGCATGTATCTTATTTTCCAATGCTTGCATTTTAACTGATGACTGATGACATTTAAAATGCCTATGCTTCCCTGAAAAATGTTGAAAGACTTATATTTCCCTTGGGTAAACTGATTTCACCAGCAACATGTAGAGGAGCTCTGCTCCAATCAGCTGCTGATGCTCTAATTCTTCAGGAGAAAAGTGGTGTTTGCCCCCAGATCTCAGGACATTTTATTTTGATTTTAAAATCCAATCTCTGGAAATGTTGAAGTCCACACATAAATTTTGTTACTGGGACTAAAATTGTTAGGTTTTTTTTCCTTCTTTAAAAAAAACTGTTTTGATAACTTCCATGATTCAATTTTGTGTTTTGTATGTTAAATCATATTACTTGGGTTTGGCTTTTTTAATCTCTGATTGATTTTTATTCATTATGTTCTTTGTCTTTTATATTATCCTGTGGTTTGGCACAAAGCAAAATGAGAAAAAAAATTATACTGGTCACTTGCAGATCTAGAAGAGAAGAAGCTCCTATTTATCCATATCAGAAGAACATTAACAGAAAAAAAAAAACTAGGGGAAAAGACCCAGAATTTTGATGATTTGTACCATCTAATCCTGAATATGTCTCTTGAGTACTACTAGAATAATATTTTGAATATATTTATAAGTAGTTATGCTAAAACCAAGGATATTATAAAAATATTTATGACAATAGTAAAAGTTCTGTTAGAATTACATAACTAAAACCAGAGTTTACCTACCATCTTAGTTTTATACTTGTAGGCAAAAGGATTATTCATTTCTTCAGCACTGTCACAGAGAAGTATGGAATTTTACAAGAGATGGAGGAGATGATCTGTGCATTTTGTGGAGCAAGGGTCTGATTCAGCACATATTCACTGGGAATAATCTGTCAAGAGTATCCATTCAGACAAGAATTTCACATTTTTCCATTGTCATTAGTAGGGCATGAGAGTTCAGTGATAAGGAGTGTGTTGCTAACCCAAAGGCTGTTCTCACTTGACCTGAGAACAAGTCTTTAAAAACGAAATAAAAACTAAATAAATATTTAAGCTAAAAGGGATGTTTGTCATTTGCCTCTGTTCTTATTTTAGGGAAGAGTGCAAAATCCTAGCTCCTCTGTGCTATGTAAATACAACCCAGCTAATTGTGTGTGGGGGGGAAGAACAGCTTTACGGAAAAAAAGGAAGAAACTTCATTCATGCTGCTACCCTTTTATCTGATTTCAGAAATAAAGATGATTGAATTTGTGTGTTCTTGTATTTCTCCTTTTGCTTTATTGGGAAGAAAGCATTCTTTCTGCTACACAGCTGGGGCAAGGCTGAGAACTTTTCGTTCTCTTGCAACACCTGAGGTTCTGAGCTAAAACCTCTCTCTGCTCAGTCTTGCCATCAGTTAAATTACTTTATCTTAGCAATATCAAGCATCTCTCTTTCAAATTAGAAATAGCACCAGAAACAGTAGGACATTTTAGAATGCTTCCCTTAGGAAATAGGTGTTTATTGCCAACAGACACCTACTAACTTTTGAAATCACTGACCACTGCTAGCTATATCTGATAGTGAGGTAGTGATTTATTAAATGTATTAAGTTTAAACCCCGCAAAAATGGTGAATTTATAGAGGAGTCTATTAACACTGTTTTCAAACAAACTAAGAAACACCCACAACATGCAGTTTGAGCACATTTCTTATTAGACAACAGAGGATTTATATGAAGAACAGCCAAAGTTAATGCCTTAACTATTGAAAAGCTTTCATTCAGTTTTCCTACTTTATCAGACACCACAATTTCTACTCAGGTTTTTGGAAAAGATAAAGAAAGATAAAGCTTTTTTAGACTTTGGCGTGTATATATTTTTCCTTATAGTGTGAGCTCAGTCTGCACCACTGCATGTCAGGGAGTTCAGCAGTCAAGTCAACTATACAAAGACACAAAAACTTAAAGCAGACTTTATCTGCTTTGGTACTTACCAACAAATTTATTTTTATTTTATTCCACAATGATATCTTAATATGTATTTGTAAAGTCTCTGAAGGACACCCAAACCCACATAAAAGATATAATAAAGTTCTTTCCCAGATAAAACCCCCAATTTTCACATTTAAACTTGATCTAAGCAAGTTCCAGTTGATAATAAACATTTTGCTGCAGAACAAAGTTGCTAGGTTTTTGAGTTATTGACATCTCAGGTAAAACCGATAGTAATCTGCTTAAAAGTGAAGCTGATGACTTCTAATGAGCACTTTTTGATAAAAATTTGAGCTGTTTATATGTCCTAAGAAAGCCAGAATACAATACTCTGGTCTTTTTAATAGTGAAATTTTACACATTTACATTTAGTGATTTTTATCTCTTGCTTTCATCATAATGTCCATACCAATATGGAGCTCTTCAGCAAAATCGTGATGGAAATAGTGTAATATCCTTTGATCCCTTCTAGCAAGGACAAAAACTGTTACAGAATTGCATACATGACAGCATTGCCATTTGAGCCACCCACTTTTTTACAAAAATGGCTTTTATTTTCTCAATTGCTAATTTAACTGCAGAATGGTGGAAGATGAAAGGGACTTCTGCAGGCCACATAGTCCAATCCCCCTGCTTAGGTAGTGCCAGCTGTAGCTGGTTGCCTAGATTATGTCCTGATCGTTTTTGAAGATTTACAAGCATAGAGACTCCACAGAACAACCTGTGCCAATGTTCAGTCACACTTGCAGTGAAAATTTTGCAATGTTCAGAGGGAACACCCTGTTTAGTTTATGCCTGTTGCCTCTGATTTTTTTCCATTTTGAACACCTTTCACTTCTCTCATTATGTTGCCTCAACAGCAGTAACCCTCTTGGAAAGAAACTGGCTTACAGCTACAGCAGAAACTGATTTGAGGATATATCCTCTCCAGTAGAAGAAATATTTTTTTCTATGATGTAAAAATAGGATAAAAAAGAAACTTGAGCAATGAATCCATTACTGACCTCCTTGTTGACAAGAGAATATAATTGACACAATTCTCTCATAGCTGTTGGGAGAAAAGGAGATTTTAAAAAGAAACCAACCTTTTCTCAAAACTAAGTTTTTTCATGACAAAAGCAATAAAAATGCATTAAAAGGACATTGTGCTACATGAGCTACTTGAAAATCTAGAGCTTCTTTTTCTTCATTTTGGGCAAGTTGATTGCTTGATGAAAGGGCTTACTTCTTTTTTGTCAGTGAGTAAGTGACAGTGGTGCTACTGGCAAATTCTTATGGGCAGTGGAGTAAGGAATGTGTTAGTAATTTGCCAAATTGGTCAGAGGGGAAAGGAGCACTGGGTAGGGATGAATGGTAACAAAAATTGCATTCATTTGGCCTTGCTGGATATTTGATAATAGCAAAGAGTGGATTTAAACATTCACACTGCAAAATTTTGGTGTGTTTTGT
Source organism: Chloebia gouldiae (assembly GCA_003676055.1). Lineage (NCBI taxonomy): Eukaryota > Metazoa > Chordata > Aves > Passeriformes > Passeridae > Chloebia > Chloebia gouldiae. Next base: position 17,569,762 of record QUSF01000011.1, read on the forward strand.
CATTGAGACAGTAAATACTGTCTGTACTGTATGCATGTTTTCCTGCTTGGCTTCAAGAGAAAACACTATTTTTTTTTTAATATATTCTGCCTTAGTATGGCATCTCAAGACTGTTTGTTTGGACGAATCTGCAAATACTTCATGCAGAAATTCTTCTGGACTTTGGGGCAAATTATATCAGTATGAGTAACTTTGTTCCAGACTTTTTTCCAAGAAATACGTAAAATGATTACAGAAAAAAAAAAAAAAGCCACCAGGAGTTAGCAGTCCCACACAGAGAAACCAAGCCACATAGTGAGCGGCTAATGATACAACTCTTTATTTAAGGAATCAGACGTGTTTTACTCTAAACGAAATTTTATAGGCCTGTTTCAAGAGTCCTGTAAGTTCTTCCTAGGTATCTGCAGTGTTTTTGTTACCTGGTTTCATAACAATATAAACATGTATACTGTTTATCCTTTTACACTTGACATAGAGTCTTAGTACACAGAGATATTGTTGATATTGTTGCATGAGATATTTCGTTTGTTCTAAGCCCATGAGAGAAATAAAATCTATTTCAGGAATAAAAATTACTTTTTTCCTAGATCCTCATTTAATATGTGTTTTGTTTGTACAATTCTTTATTCACTCCTTTTTTATTATGTAACTATAATCAAATATTTTGACAAGTTGAGCATAACTGGAATTTATAATTTTCCTCCTATTATACCCTGAAAGTTTCTACCTTCTCTGTTCAAGGAGATAAGGCAGTTTTCACAGCCTAAGGCTAGTGCTACTTGTATAAAGCAGTATATCCTTGTCATTTGGACAGTCTCTCTAGGTGTAAGGCTACTAACATGTACAAGGAATATTTTTTTTACTTTGAGAAGAAACTTAGAAATATTCCTAGCATGGAAAAAATTAGTGCTATGAGTGGGACCATAAAGACACTCGCTGAGAAACCTGCTGCAGCTGAGTAGTTTTCCCAGATGCTCATTCTAAAATATGATCAAGCGTTTGCCTGTGATTATGGAGAGATGAGCACAATTTCTAGATGTTGAACAAAACTGTCTTTCATAATTACATTTTATCAATAGTAACACAGGTGACCACTCCATGAAGGTAGCCTCTTAAGTCACAATATGTCTGATTTTCTCAGTAGATATGAAAAAAATAAGTTGCAAGAAAATGGATGCTATTTCTGTGCTGAATAAGAGCTAACATGCCTAGAATTAATAGAAATTATCAATATTAACTAAATATATCAGTCACTTCAATTTTAGGTCATCAGTTAAGTCCCTAAGTATGAACATCCTCATTTACAGAAGAACTTATTGATTTAAACCGCTGAGGAGTTTATTGAAATGGTACTTGTAAGAGAAACTTAAAATCTTGGTTACAATTCTGTTGTTCCAAACTTCAAGCAGTAGGTTGGAGAGCAAAAAGATGGGAGGAAAATTCAAAGATGATGTCCAGGGTTTGAATCTCACAGTAGATCATAGAATCATAAAATTGTTTGGGTTGGAAATAATCTACTTCTAAACCCCCTGCCATGGGCAAGACCACTTTGTACCAGACCAGATTTCTCAGAGCTCCATCCAACCTGGCTTTGAACACTACCAGGGATGGGGCATCCACAGCTTTTCTGGGCAACCTGTTCCAGTATCTCACCACCCCTGCAATAAAGACATCCTCCTAATACCTAATCTAAACCTACTTTCTTTCAGTTTGAAGACATTCCCCCTTGTCCTGTCAATACATTCACTTGTAAAAAGCCTCTCTCCATCTTCCTTGATGGTTCCTTTCAGGTACAGGAAAACCACAATTAGGTCACCCTAAAGTCTTCTCTTTTCCAGGCTAAATTATCCCAATGCAGTCTTTCAACATAGGAGAGGTGCTCCATCCCTCTGGTCATGCTTGTGGATCATGCTTGTGGCCTCCTCTGGACTTGCTCCAGCAGTTCCATGTTCTCCCTGTGCTGGGACCCCAGAGCTGATGCAGCCCTGCAGGTGGGATCTCAGCAGAGCAGAGGGGCAGAATGCCCTCCCTTCCCTGCTGCCCACGCTGCTTTGGATGCCCAGGACACATTTGGCTCTCTAGGCTGTGGGTGCCCATGGCTGGGTCATGTCCAGCCTCTCAGCCACCAGCAGCCCCAAGTCCTTCTCCCAAAGGCTGCTCTGGATCTGTTCATCCCCAGCCTGTGTTGATACCAGGGATTACCTCAACCGTGATGCAGCACAAGCACGTGGGCTATTGAATCTCATGGAGTTCCCATGCGCCACATGTTCCCAGCTTGTCCAGGTCCCTTTTGATGGCATCCCATCCTTCAGGTGTGTCAGCAGCACCACTCAGCCTGGTGTCACCTGCAAATTTGCTGAGGGTGCACTTGTTCCCTCCGTCTACATCACTGATGAGGATATTAAATAACTCTGGTCCCAGTACAGACCCCTGAGGGCACCACTTGTCAGTGATGTCTGCTGGGATGCTGAGTCCTTGGCCACAACCCGCTGGATGTGACCATCTAACCAATTCATTATTCATCCAATAATCCCCTTCTCCGATTCATCTCTCTCCAGTTTAGAGAGTAGGATGATGTGAGGGACCTTGTCAAAGGAGTTACAGAAGTCCAGAACATCCACACCCCTTCCCTTGTCCCCTGACGCAGCCAGTCCCCTACAAAAGGCCACTGGATTGCTCAGGCAGGACCTGCCCTTGGTGAAGCTGTGCTGGTCTCTCAAATCACCTTCCTGTTCTCCATGCGCCTTAGCACAGCTTCTAGGAGGATTTGTTCCATGATCTTCCCAGGCAGACAAGTAACCTTGACAGGTCAGTAGTTGCCAGGGTACTCTTTCTACCCTTTTTAAAGATGAGAACAATGTTTCCCATTTTCCAGTCACAAAGGACTTCTCACCTGACTGCTATGACTTTTCAAATATCATGGAGAGTGGCTTGGTAACTATATCAGGCGTTTAGTTGAAGACTCTGGGATGTATCCCATTAGCTCCTATAGACTTATCTATGTTAGGAGTTCTTAGGTAGTCACAAACCTGATCTTCCCTTACAATGGCTTTGCTATCCCAGTCCCCATCCATCTGTCTGTCCTCTCAAGAGGTGTGCAAAGAGAGAAATGAAGATTGTGATAAAAACTTGTCGAGTACCTCAACTTTCTTTTCATCTGTTGTTACCAGTTTATTTTTATCATTGTTTATCAGGGGGTGCACACCTTCTTTGACTTTCCTTTTCTGGTTAGATCTTCCGTTCATTTAGCCTCGAGGTTTTCAGAGCTTCTTCCAACAGCCTGCATATCCAAAAGACAGTACACATGCCAAGACTCTCTGGATCACATCACTGCTTAACAAAGTTCTTGTCTTGCCTCCAAGACACTCCCATTTTAAGGCATGTTGTCAAGGCCTTCACTGTGTGCTTGCTGAGTCAACTCTTTTCCAGGATCTTTGCATCACTTAGATGATATCAACTGATCAGACAGTAATGAAGAATACGTACTTATTTTTTGATTTTGCTGTTTTGAAATTCATTAAAATCCTACAGATTACTACAAATACACTTGAGTGCCTTTCTGCTTGAGTGGAAAAGTATAATATTGCTCTTTGTTCTCCAGGAGTAGAAGAATAACTACCATCATAATATAGTAATAATTATATTACTATATTGTATATAATGAATTATATATATGAGCTAATATATTAAAATCATGACAAACCATTACATAAAGTGGACACTCTACATAAGTATTGCCATGTAGTAATTTTTTCTCTTCAAAATTTTTGAACAGGAATTGTTGCCAAATAACCATGTGAGTTAATGCACAGCCATCTATGGTGATGTGTTAGGCACTGTGCTAAGAATCAAGACTTCCATAAACACAGACAATAGAATACACCTTAAAAAAAATAGCTGTGCAGTGCCAAATGATTATGGTAGAGCTTTTTCTTTCTGTTAGCCTTTCATTTTTTTTTTTAATCCTATGTGCCATACTGAAAGCTACATATATTGGAACTGCCTATAACCTGTAAACAGAAAGAGAACACTTGCTGTCACTTCCATTTTTCTAAAAGCATATACAAAATAACATGCAAATTCTTAAAGCAGCAGGTGTTAAAATATCTCTTCCTCATATTAGAGCCTAATGAGACATTAAAGAACCTTTGACATTTCAAGATGCCTATCATTATCTGTTTTAAGACTTCATCATCTGGGTGGGGAAGCTTGATCACGTGTCTAAAAGAAAAAAATCCTATTGGTAGATCAGTCCTGGATCTAATTACAGGGTGCTCTCTTAGAGGTAACAGAGAAGTCAGAAACAGTGTTGTGAGGTTCTTAAAGTGCACAGCTGATAATTATTCTTTTATTCTTAGCTTAGTGGCACCAGAGTGTTATATTTGAAAAGCTGTTAACCTCAACATTTTCCACCACATTGTATAACAACAAAAGAGTGGGCCAAATTTAGAGCTTTGGTGCTGTTCAGAAAAAAGCTTTCCTACGGTTGTTCTGCCCTTCAGAACTGCAGGTGTGCTTGTTTGATGGGTACTTTGCCGTCATTTAGAAAACCTTTTATTTCCATTTAAGATTGGTCTGGCGGCTCTGAGTTCTAAGAATTGTCAGGAGGTGCCAAGTCCAGCAAATCTTAAACCTAGCATTGGCCATCAGAATTTTACTTAGCCTGAGTGGTCAGTCTGGTCCCCACAGCAGTCACCGACTGTTGAAGTGTGGCAGTCTGAAGTGGGAGATTCTGAGAAGCAACCTGAGGGTGATGTACTTGTGAGTGATGGGTTCTGCTTTCTAATGTGCTTTGAGATGTACTGGTAAGGTAAATAGTAGACAAAGATTCCTGAATGTTAGGTGCCATTGATAATGTATATATTTTTGCTAAATAAATAGCAAACTGAATATTTTATTAGTTTTTTCTAAATATTTTATCCCTTGAGTTTATTTTGTTGTTTTCATATTTGGGGAAAAAAACCTTATCTACATACTCCCTTAAATATTAGAAGGGATGCTAAGAAGGAAGATCTTGTTAAGATAAACATGGTTCCCAATACCTGATTTTCAAGAATTACTGTTGGACAGGCTTCAAGGCTAGCAGGCAAATACATCATACAAATTTGTTTTACTGTGTTCAAGAACTAGTGGTCTGTGATGTGTGTTGTATTAAAGACCATCATGGATTCTCTTTCAATAGATAAACAGGCTGGAAATCCTGACTTTATTGGCCAGGGAATTCCTTTGGATGAGAGAACATTTGTAGTAAGTATGCATCTGAATGACAGAGTTTACAATTTAATGGGAAGTGGTTTAGTGGTTTTGCTGAGTGTTGGCTATTGTGTTTACTGAAGTGGCAGGCACTGCAAAACTTTCTTTAAATGGTTCTGCCAATTAATCTCCATTCAAACTTCTTGTGTTACTTTTTTTTTTTTCAGATGATAGTGAATTTTATTCAAAATTGTGTGGTGCTTTTGCAATAGCCATAAGCATGTGAAGTTTAAAAGTTGTGAGGAAACTTGAAGTTTCTAAGCATGTGTTCAGAAACATAAAAAAATACAGGTCTAGCATCCAGGATGTTGTACAGTAATGCACTGAGCTGTTTGGCAGTAGTCCATCCTGGGATGTTTTATTTGAAAAGGAGTTTTAGTTAATTTATTTTCCTGATTTTTTTTCTTGTCTGACATTTTGAAAATAAGGTTAATTTGATGTGAAACAAGTTAAGAGAGATGTTATAGATGTGAAACAAGTCAAGGGAAATGTTATAGATGTTCATAACCAGTGCATCAAAGAAACATTTCTCTGCCTTGGAGGAATATTTGCATGTAGCTGATCTAGATGTGTCAATGCCAGCAGTTTCAAAACTTGGTGCTTCAGATAGACAGCTTGCAAGATAGGATACCTGGGCTAAAACTCACTCAGCTCTGAGTTCAATGTGGAGAAGCATTCTTACCTTCAGATCTACTTTAGAATAAAAAATAGCCAGGCTTGGTAGGTGAGGTTTGCGCACTGTATATAGGATTATTTTTCTAAAATTATTTGCATACTGACAAGAAATTTCCTGTTGTTGGGGAGTTTCTGAAGAAGGGTATGTCTTCCTGTCTTTAACTGAAACTTCTGCAAGACAGTTCCAACTGAATATGTAGCAGTTTAGGTTAAACCATGGTTTTTCCATACCATTATTTGGTTCATTTTCCATATTGTGCTGCTATATCCAGTGCCAAAACCTTTTCATCTGTTCTTTTGTGCTTACAGCCAACGTGAAATATTTTGTGCCTGCTCTAGCGCGCGCACACACACACACACACACACACAGGCTTGGGTTAGAACAAATACAACTGCAGTTATACGAGCACTCCTTTGACAGCTGGCGGGCCGGCGTTGTCCGGAGCGCTTACATGTGCTCTTACACCTTCCCCCACGCTTCTATAAAGGTTACGCGGCTAATTTGTGATGGTGCCGCCGTCGGTAGGTGAGAGAAGGACGGGGAGGACGGCTGAGCGCTCCCGCCGGCGGAGAGCGGAGGGCAGGGGTGCCCTCGGCAGCCGCGGCCCCGCGCTGTCGGCGGCGCCGGGGCGCGGAGCGGAGCCGGACGCCTCCCTCGAGGGGGCGGCGCTGCGGGCGGCGGCGGCCCCGGGCGGGCGGCGAGCAGAGGCGAGGGGCGAGCCCGGCGGGACCGAAGTTACCGGCCCGCGCCGCCCCGGTGCCTCCGCAGAGCGCGGCCCGGCCGAGGGGCAGGGCCGCTGCCCGCGCCGGCGGCATGAGGGAGCAGCGCCCGCGCCCGGGCACCGGGCAGCAGAGGATGGGCGCGCTGGCGCTCCCCGGGAGCCCCGTGAAACGCGTGCGAACTGAGCGCTCCTTTCCCTGTCTTTTCGCAGAGGAAGCCTACCAAAAACTGGCTAGCGAGACCATGGAGGAGCTGGACTGGTGCCTGGACCAGCTGGAGACCCTGCAGACCAGGCACTCCGTCAGCGAAATGGCCTCGAACAAGGTAGGAGCCCGCGGGCTCGGCCCCGCCGCCCGCGCCCCGCTGCGCTCGGGCCGGGGGTCGCGGCAGCCGGGGCTGTGCAGGGTCAGCGGCGGCCGGAGGGGCCGGGGCGCTGCGGCGGCCCCGGGCGGAGAAACTGGACCTGGACAAGCAGTGTCCAAACGGAGGTTTGGGAGAGGGAGCGGGTTCTGTTGTGGTTTTATACACTAATCCTTTTAAATTTCAGTGCAAGTTGTGAAAGTGATGAAGGTTTTGTAAAGCTACACTGCTTTTTTTGTGTGTGTGTTAGTTAAAAAAAAAAAAAAAAAAAAAAAAAGAGAGAGAGAGAGATTGTTCAGGGTTGTTGGCAATTATCTCTTCAGTTGCTCCTTCTTTTCACAGAACCCCATACAGAATTAGGGATCTTTCCTAGAAACGGTGTAGAAAGTAGTATGAAAGGTGATAAAGATAGTTTGTGAGCCCAGAGGAGCTGTATGGTGGATTCTACTTGTAAACAATGATGATGACAGCTCTCATAATGCTATTTGTTATGAAAGAACATGCTCTCAACCAAAGTACCATCACAATAGACACCTACATCCAGAGGTGTGCTTCTGCAAAAGAGTGCGCACTTCCTTTGCATCCTGGAAGCTGAGGATTTGCATTATCTGGGAACTCTGTGCCAGGATCTGCTATGGTCTGTATGTGTTTTGGTTTTGCAATTTGAAATTGAGTTTCGACATCTTTCATCCATAAGTAAAATTTCTTTCCTGATTTTGATTTGTAAGAAATATACAGGTACAGTTCTGCAGTTTTGTTTTTTAAGCTGAATTAATAAAAGTTCTGTGTTGCTTCAAAATTTATTTTTATATTTTTCATCAACTGAGTACTTGAACAGCAACATATACAATTAGAAATTATAAGAAAGCTTTAATTAAACAAGCTAGTTTTCCTACTCTTATGTTTGCAAAATCAGCTGATGATATTTTAGCATCTTTTAACCATTTCAGTTGTAATTAATATTTGAAGTTGGAAGATAGTTTTTTTTTATGCAGCTAATGCCTTCTTAATACTCTACTGTCTTGCTTCGACTGCTCTTACCAAGTATCAGTGTCAGCTCTTTGTTATTGACTGTTTTTAAATTCCTGTTGAAGTGTTCCTGCATGCCAGATATGAAGTATCTGCATACTTGTGCAGTTTAATCCCACAATGTAATATTCCTTGTGCTTTTCTTGACTTTAGAGACTTAGCACCAATTCGATCTCTGTTTTAAGAGTTTTCTGCCTGGCATTACGTTATTCTCAGAACTACATTTTCAGTTTTTAATGCAGCCTAAAGATGTTGTTACTCAGTACCTATTGTGTATGCATCGGTAAATTACAAAGTCAACAGTTTCCAAGGCTGTTTCAGCACTGTATGAATCTGAGACTTTGTTTCCAAAGGCAGTGAGATCAGACAGACACAGGCAACCTGGTCTTTTCCTGCTAACAAGTTTAAATACCTGTGTATTTCCTGACTTGTGATGTTTGTATAACCATTCTTTCACAAAATGCTGCATTTTCTTCAAGTATTTATTTTTTAACTCCCTATAATAGATAAGATATGCAGTATATTTCATTAACAGTGAAGGTAAGCTGTTTCTAGAATGAGGTAAAATTAATTGCAAATCAATGTTTTTTGGGGTTTGCCAATTTATATTCAGATTTTTACAAAAAGAAGACATTTTAAAAATAAAATTTTACAACTGATTTGCATCTGCAAGTAGACTTAGAGGTGCTACTGAGTTTGATACTATGTTTTGTTTGTACTTGTTTGAGTAAGTAAGCATTTTCACTCTCTTTTTGGAAATCTAACTGCTTGTATACAAATTTGTGTTATCTTTCAGTCATCTTTCAAACCTCCTAATTTAGGAGGTTTTTGTTTTGGTTGATAAGATGATTTTAAAAACCCAAAGAACAGACAAAAAACCCCAAAAAATCCAAACGAACAACAACAACAAAGTCTAAATCTGTCCACTAACCAGAATGTGAACAATCTTGAATATAAACCAAGCAAGCTTATATCATAGTGTCAGAAAAATTAACAGAGGAAGATTTTCATTTTGGGGTACAGAAGGTTATTCTAAAGAATAATTTTAATTTTTATTACTGAAACATACCCAGCATTTATACAATACCTCCTATTGTAATATAACTTCAAACTTTGACCTCTCAGTAAGGCATATAGATAAATTACACTACTTTACCTTATTGAGAAACGGAAGAAGAAAAGCTTTACTCAAGGCTGCAAACATAGACTTCAGTACAGAAGTGAACATGCAAGAGTACTGTGTTCTCTATCTGAAGAGTAGGTCCTGTAAAATTCAATGAGAAAGTCAGGAAAAGGAACGGTGGTACAGAAGAACATAGTTTCTCACAGTGTTTCTCTTTCCTTTTGTCTGGATTTCTCAAAGATCCAACCCACAAGACTGACTGATTGTTGGTGTGGTGTTTTTTCCCCTGGTCTTTGAGCTACTTCCCTTACTTATTTCTCTCCCCTTTATTTTGTATGTAACAACATTTTTATCCATATTTGTTTTCTTTATTTATTTGAAAAAATGCAAGATATAAGGGGTGTCATAAGAATTGAACTCTGCACTAGGTAAGAACTTTTGCCCATGGGAAAAAAAAACAGTGTGAGAGCAGTATTTCATGTCCTGAATGCTTGGAGTAATCCAGGGAGTGAGTCTTAACTCCGGTCCTCGTCTGTGCAGTGAGTTGACAGTCTGTTGGCTTCATCTGTTTGGAATCCCTTTACTGTTGTAATGCTTGCGTGGGACTAGCATTAGCATATCCCAGTCCAGGGATATTTATTTTGTTTTGATGCCCCTCATGCTCACTTAGCAGTAGTCTATGACGTGCCAGCTCACGGCTTTGGATGACAGAAAGTGGAATGACGCAGGTACATAAGAAGATCCTTCTTCTCTCTACTTAAAATTGATTAAAGCAGTAGTGACAGGGTGCTATCCACAACCTCTGGATGTGCCTTGGCATGTTGTGGGACTGTTACCCAAAAACATTGAAAGCAAGCTGTAGGTCTGTTCTGTAGGAAGCCTGCTGTGATGCTTGGCTGCCTACATTACATCAGTATGACTGGAATATCCAGATGATTTCCTTTCCCATAATCTCAATGATACAAAGATTTCAAAATGCTTCCAGCTATTGCATGTGAAGTAACTGATGGATGGATCTCTGGTGCACCCATAGGCATAGTTTGTAAATCAATGTGATTTTGAAAGGACATAATATGTAGTTGTAGTGTCACTTGTCATTGTGTTTTATGAATCTTACAGTACTTGGTTTTTACTTACATTGCTAGCTTCTGAAATTATGTACTAGAAAAAGAAAACTAGCTTTTCAAAAGTGCAGGAAGTTTGTCATCTTCATTCTCTTTTAGAAACCCTTCAAAGTTTTGAAAGGTTCCAAAGCAAACATATAAAAAAAACCTTAAATTTATAAAATTGACTAAAATATCTTTAACTTTTGGAGAACTGTCTGGTTTTCTGTATGATGTACTCTTAATATTGCCTGATGTTAGTGAACTGTAGCATTGTTGTGTTTTTCTGGGTAATGCTTTCTTGAACAGATAAAAAATAATTTTAGGAAATCGTTCACAAACCTGGGTCATTAGAAATAGGATCCCAAGGCATAATTAGATGTCATTGTTTAACTTTTCACATTTCCACATATCCCAACCCATATAACTTTTTTTTTTTTTTTCTTATGGGTTGCATCCTGGGTTTTTTTCCTGCTAAATAATATTAAAGCTATATTTAATAGATTTTAAATTCTCTGGGAGAAGAACTGCCTTCTTCCAGTATGCAGTTTACCACTACCTAGTTTATGGATTCTGAGAGTTATTCTGTGATAGACAATACACAAATTAAAATTCCAGTAATAAAGATGTAGCAACTCCTCTCTGTTAGTTAGCATTATTTGTAGACTAAAACTGGAGGAGTATGTATAATGAAACTTATTTGCAACAGTATATTTTTGCCTCTGTAGTCATGATTATGCAAACATCTCCTGTTGAATGCTTTATGTGTCTAAGTATCTGAACTTAGACATGGGAAAAGTTTCAAACTGATTAGTTTTTGTTTCAGCTTTAGGTCTCCTGCAGATGATGTTTTTTGCAGGATTTGCTAATAACTGATAAAGAGCAAGAGTTCAGAAGATGTCAATTATAGGGCACTTCTTTCCCCTACAAGTGCAAGTGAATGCCCTTGTCCAGGAATCTGTTTTACGTATTAAAGCAAAGAAAATTTTGATTTCATTTAGTCGGATTGCGTTAACTACAAATCTACTTTTTAAATATAGATTTATAATTGTCCAGATCATATACCAGTATGTGCAAGTGCTTACATATAGAGTAGAAGTCTATCGACAGACAGTTACTAGTGCTATTTACTTTTTAACAACAAATTTGAGATTTCTTTTGGTGATTTGAAAATACCTAAAGTATCAATTTTATCAACCAGCTAATGTCCAAAGCTTACCCTAATGTAAACCAGGGCTTATATTTATAGTCCTGTACTTGTTACCTACTATGTACATTTAAACAATAATCTTAATGATACTTTATTTTTTAAAAATTACTTACCTGTAAATATTTAATGCAAATCAAAATGATACTTGATGGCAACTTGAAGTCTGTTCAGTTTTTTTTTTTTTTTTACATTTCCTCATCTACTACTTTGAGCTCATTTGCAATTATATTTTCTTACTCTTAAAAAGTATTTTTCCTTTCATCTTTCTGCACTAAAAAGCACATATAGGTAATGGGTGACTGAGTAACATAATATCTGGGGAAAGAGTGAGGCTAAATTTATTGCTTAGGTCAAATAATGGACTATGTATAAACCCTTAAAATGCTTCAAACAGAGGTGCTGTGTTACCTTCACTGAATTTTCCCAGGAAAGCCCTGCTGCCAGCATTCCAGCATGACCCTTGCTGGGGTGAAAAAATTAGGGCTAGAGTTCCTTGGCAGCTCTTAGACAAAAGCCCCCACTGAATGGAGAAGCATTATTGTGTTACCCCAGACTAACAGTAGCTCTCTGAGTTTACCCAGGCCCAGAAAAAATGGAGCTGATGACAGACTGACCTCTGATTTAGTCCATCCATCTGTTGTATATTTGTCTTGTTCTGTGAAAAAGCTTAAGTGCTGTCATGGCTGGTACTTTTATATGGTCCTAGATAGGCTGGATCTAGAATTAATCAATGTGACTGAGTCTTTTGTTAACAGGCTAAATTTTACTGTTGTCTTTTTTGTGTTTCTTCCAGTTTTGGGGTTAGGTTCACGGCACAGTAAAGAGCTTGTCTTCCTGAATTACATTTTGTATGTAAAAGCATAATTTTTTTTGCAATGATTTTTCTAAATGTGGAAGCTCAGCCAGAGTAAAATTGTCTCCTCTGTCACAGCCACTGGTTAAATTGACCTGTTTCCAGTTAAGGGACAAGATAATATGTCATATCCACTTAAGAGGATTTAAACATCAGTCATTCATTTGGGTTAGCTACTGCATATAAAAAGTAGGTGCTGGAAACGTAGCACTAGAAAAGGAATTTGTTGTTTTCATAGTAAATATAGGATTTGTGATGTGGCAGTCTTCTTATATAATGTCTGGCAATGCCATTGCATTTGGCTGGCTGACATTATAGTTTAATTGGGTCTTAAATTCTCAGATCTCTTCAAGAAAATCTGAGGATTTGGTTAGCTCTTTAGAGTGCTGCTTGTGATTAAGATTGTGAATAAGGGGCAGCTCTTAGCCAGAAACTGCTTGTTCAGTGCAGCATCAGGAAATTTTTTATTCATTAAAGATATCCGTTTGTACAGTGACAAAGTAAAGGTATAATGATAAGGAGCAAGCCTCAATTTGAGTTAATGCACACTTGTATGGCTTCCCCAATTTTGTTGTCCTTTATAATAAAAGAAAAGGGTAAGAATATTGTGGAGGTAAGGAAGGAGTAGTTTTCTTGAAAACTGCTGGCTTTCCATTCACTGAAGCCAGACTGAAAGAATTTTAAGACCTCTGGGCTTGAGTGCAGTTCCCTGTATGCAACTTTACTTGCTCTCATGTAAGACTTCTCATGCTTCTGGAGGGCAGCAGGCTTGCTCTGGGGTAACTGCAGTGATGAGTGAGGTGTACATATATGTATACATCAAAAAATAAAAGGAGATAGCACTTTCCTTGGTGTACTGTACAAGGATGTGCTGCATCAAGAGAAAGGGTGAAACTTGCCTTCCTGCAGATGCTTTGCACCAGCCCCTCTTTATCATTTATGGGCACCTCCCTCTTCTCAGAAACAAGTGGATGGACTAGTGCTGCCACTTCAGCTGTGGCTGAATCTCTCCTGTACAAATCCTGCTACTTACATAGGCATTGTTGGGTTGCTGACAAATGAGAAAAATAATTAAACAGAGTTTTTCTGCTAGGATAGTGAAGTAAATGTGGTGAGCGAGGCTCAAGGCAACTGAGCTATAAGCAGCCCTTACTCCTTGTACATAATGGCAATCACTGGCCTCCGTGGGCCATGACAAGTAGGCAGTTGGGATTTCAAAACATCTTAGATCTGTGGGAGGGTCAGCCTCATCCACATTTTTTGGGACTCTTCTCCAACAGAATTATCCAGCACAGGCTCTCCAGTTCTGCACCCGTGGAAAGGAGCCTAGAGTTCATAGACATAACAGTTGATAGAAAGAACATTGGTATTTCAAGGCTCAAAAACAAGATAGGAACTCTGAATCTCATAGATTCATTTTACATGTTAAATTTTAGAGGAAAAGTAGGTTTTACATCTTTCATTCACTGCTTTTTAAAAGGTGCTGTGTGTCAGAGATGTGTAAAAGAGGCATTATGCCTCTCAGAGGATTGCTATTATTTAACACTTTTCAGCTTTTTAGCTGCTTCTAAGATTGCAGGGCTTTTCAGTCTCTAATAACTTGATAATTTTTTCCATAAATATAAACAAATGGTCCATGCTAACATACAAACAGACCTTTTTTGTAACCTCTTTAATTATAGGAAATACCACAGTATGAAAGATTCTTTCCTTTAGCATAATGGGACAGAAAAAAAACCAGACAAAATGTTACAGAGTAAATAACTAGGGTTTAATGTGGGAAAACTACATTATTTTCAACCATCATAATAACAGATTTTAAAATTATGAAATTTTTCCAGGAATTAAATTATTTAGTTAAGATGCAGACATCATTGTGCCTTTTTTTTTTTTTGGCATTTACAAAATGTTTTTTTCCCAAAAACTCTTATTTGGAAAGGTTTTTCATGAGTATGCATATCTAATAACTTCCTTTTTAGTAATAATGTGGTATTCATGACAACTGAGAGGTATAAAAAGTATCTAAATACTTGTGGCTCCTTGTGATGGTATTTAGAGCCAAGAATGCTGTCACTGTAATCCTGGTAGGGTGCTGCTTTAATCAGGTTTAGACTGTAACATGTGAAGAATTTAGGAAAGCAGTGAATTAGTAGCCATCCTTTTTTTTAATTTTTTTTTGTGTTTCTAAAAGGCAACTTCTACTATTATATGAAGTTTTGGTACAATACGTATGGTATTTGCTGAAATGTCACTTCAGACTTTGTCTCATAAAGACACTGCACTAAGAAAGTGTTCTCCCATTTCAGTTATATTGGTAAGGGTTTTGGTATCTTCTGTTAAAACTTTACATGTTTAGGAGACTCACCACAGGATTAAGTATACTGTAGGTGGATATTTCCCGGTCTGTGATTTTTTTGTTGGTTTGTTTGTTTTTGTTTTCTTTTTAAAATAAAGCTTATTTCAATAGAAATTGATCCCAGTTAACTCACAACTGGTCCCCATGTGAGCTAAAAAACTGAATCTAAGCAAGCTAAGGCATGATGGAAAGTGATGCTAGTCATCCTGCCTTGAAACCATGTCAGCAGGGTGGTGGCCAGCAGCTGCCTCTTGAGCTTGTTCACCTCTGAGCAGGTCAGAGGTGAACCTACCCTGTGACTCCTCTGTTGTGTGTCTGGTGGGCATGATGTGCTGCCGTGGGGGACTGCTGCTTCGTCTGGATGGACAGCCAAGGGAGGCACTGCTGTGTTACTGCAAGTTCAAATTCCGCCTGTGGTTCTCTCTGTTTGCCTGCTCCAGGTGCTAAAAGGAGCTGCACAGACAGCAGTGCCATCTATAATTGCCAGCAGTGGAGCAGCGCTAAATCAAGCTAATGTATCAGGCCTGATTACAAGATTCTCTAGAAACAAGATTTAAACAGCTTGCTGCTTTTATTAAGTTTTAGTCCACTAATATATGGCCAGATGATGAAAATGAGCTGGTTGAATACTTGTATAAGATCCTAGAGCAAGACAATACTATCGACTAAATCTTCCACTCAGAATTGCTGCTGGTTTATGCAAAATTAAGTCAATGTTAATTTTATTCTGGAATAAACAGCCAAGCCCTACACAAAATATGTATGGTTAACTTCAACCTCCTAACCATTCCACTATGTCAGTCATATTACCCAGATGTGTAAGTCCAGGAGTGTTTTTTGATTCATGTAAAAATGTGTGGCTTTTAATTGAATTTGTTGACATGATTTAGATAACATGTAAAAGCAGGCATTAATGTATTTAAACCAGGTTATCTGATTTGTGTTCAAGGTTGAATGTCCAGCCTTAATGCAGTAGTTTTATCCAGGGTTACAGACAACCTCACACTGTCAGCTGAGGTACTAATATTTTCATAAACATGATTTTTTTGATCCAGAATCAGCTGTTATAACAGAGATGTCTTTTTCTAATGACCAAGAGTAAAATGAATAGTAATAAAGTTGCTCTAGTATAAATCAAATCAAATAAATCAAATTCTAAGAGGAGGACTCCAAATTGGATAGGTAGACTTTTATAATAAAATACAGTTCTCTTGTTCTATACTGATATGCGTCAATAGATTCAAAACCCCTGCACCAGTTGGTACTTAAAAAGTTACTTCAGTTGCAGGACTAGATATGAAAGTGTCAGGTATTTTTTCCTCTCTCTCCCAGTGTAGTGGTTTATATTGAACATTGTAAAATATAAATGGAAGGATTATTTTTTATAGAAACAATGACTTTTCATAATATATTGCCCCCCACCTTTGGTGCTTCAAGGATCATCAAAGTGAAGATGATAATAAGTGAGGATGTGATTCGTGTGTACTTGCTGACATAAGGAAGCAGTTGATTGTTGAAGAGGGTCCCATGGAGAACTGGTTGGAGTAGTGACACTCAAACCAAACTGGCTAGATGTCAAACTCCTTTATTGTCTAATTTATTCATGTTTTATGTGTTATTGCCTTACGTAATACAATAGCTAATTAACACTCATTGGCTAATGTAATATGATTGCATCTACAAATCACATACTGATTGGCTGTTATACTAGAAGTGGCTGATCAAGTTATAGTATGTGACACTTTTCAGCATCCAGCATTGACTATTGTATTTGTAAAAAGCTTGTTGTCTTTTCAAGGATGTCCTAAATACTTCTAAAGTAACTAAAGTATCTCTGTAATCTGTAGGCCAGGGTTGTCCAGTTCCCGTGAAGAAATACCATCAAGGATATCATGCCCTTGTTCCATGAGAAATTCCTCTACAGATTGTTTTCAGAGCTGATCAGTACAAAGGAAGTATAAGCATCCTAAGTTTTATTCAGTTTATGGTCATTAGTAGCATTTCTACAGTCTTCTACAATCTTCATCTTTAGTATATGGAAAAAGCGCAACTCTGAGTAGAAGGCATAGCAGAGCTTAGAGTAAGAAAAAAAGAAATAGCTGGATAGTGCTCTTTCACTAATAGAGTAGAAAACAGTCTATGGAACAGAAACAAAAAGCAGACTGCTATGGACCTATGGACCTATGGACACTATGAACCTGTGCATCTTCAATGAAATTTTTTTAATGAAAAATTGCCAAGGCAACAAACAGCAAACTTTTTCTACACATGTAAAAATGTTTTGAGTAGTTGATGTGTTTGCCAAACTTTATTGACACAGTGATAAGTAATAACAAATACAAGGAACATTTGAATTTTTTTTTTATTGATTTGATAACTTTAAAAAATAAGTAAATAAATTTACTCTTTGCTTCTGCAAATGGTTATGCAGGTATACTACTGCTTCCTTTACATGTGTTGTTGAATATGTCAGTAGTAGTGTGATTCTTGGCTACTGTTTGTAAACTTTGTGGCCACAATAGTGGCATTGGTGAATTTGTTATCACCTGTACAATGGGGACACCCCGATACGTTAAAAATTATGCCTGGGTAGTATGAGAGTCTCCAGCGCTTTGGTTTTGGCTGTGCTTTCCCCACGCACAAGGGACTTCCTCTACAAACACACATGCAACAATGTTTTCAGTGTGGTTGCTGGAATGAATGAATAAATAATTATATTCAAAGGTTAATTATGAGCATATTTGTAAGGATGTTACTTTACTGAGCTCTTGTTATTTGAATTAAACTGCTCACTTCTTTGAGGTTTAATCGCAGCATGTCAGAACCAGGGGGACTGACAGATACTTGAGACCTTGCAAAATGCGGTGTTTATTTGACTTTCTAAACCTGTAGTTATCTGAATTTTTCCCTCTTAGCCTTAGCTCCTGTTCAGCTTCTATTCCCACAGAGAACTGGAGCTTAAAAGTACTTTAGCCTAATCTGGATGCATTTTTTTGCATGAGATGTAACGTGTTGAAGCAGACCTTGTCTTTGGTGCTGCAGGGAGAGTTCTCTGATTCCTCTGCATTTCTGCCCTCTGCTGCTTGCTGATCTCCTTGGCAGAGGGTGCAGGCTCCTGCTACTGCTGCTGCTGCTGCGAAAGTTCTCCTTGATAGGAAGCACCTAGGCCTGTCCTAACAAGCTGGGCTGGGGAAAAAGTGCAAGCCTGACCTATGTCGTGGAGATGAGGGTACTATTTTGTAGTAAGTGTAGGCTGTGGTGTCTCAGCAAGAAGCCAGAAAGTATCCTTGATGCTTTTACAAAACTATTCTGCGTGTACATGTCAGAGTCTTTGTGTTATACACTCCTTGCAGGAAAACAGCTTTAAAAAAACATAAAATGAAATTAAATCTGTAAGAATGCCTTTCAATTAATTATTTTTTGTTTGCACTGGAAGTTTCAGGCGGAGACCTTACAAGCATGTTTATTCCTAGAGGTGTTAATGTGATGAATTTTTTGACAAATCACTGAATATCTATTTGGCTACATGAACTTTAAAGCCCAACACCTGGCTTTCTCAGTAAAATGACTATATTTTTCCTGTACTCTGAAGTTACAGCCAAAATTTTGCATGCCTGAATATTGGACCCAAGTAAGATTACATTTTGAAATTTGGTAGTTTTCCCTGCCTTTCTTGCCATCAGTGAAAATTGATGTGCATTTTCTAGCCAGGATGGATTTTCTGCAGCTCATTTTGGTTGTTGCTGAAAAGATTTCAGAAGGAAGTTTTTGATATGTAGTCAGAGCTTGGCATTTCTAGCATAGCTTTCTGTACATACTTCTATTTTAAAAATGCAGCAGCTAAATTTTAAATATAAAATGATAAAGTGCTCTAAAATTTACGCAAAAACAAATCTTGGCATTTGTAAGCTAAACCAATTTCTTTTTGTGGTCAGGAATATACATCTGTAATTTGATCTTTTTTCCCTGGCCTGTGAAATATAGATAGGTTATAGGAATGATAATACAAAATAAAACTGTGCTGTTGGGATAAAATAAATCTGCAGGAAGAAAAATAGTTTGATAACTATGTTGTGGTGCTTTGTCTTTTCAGCTAGATACTACTCCTGTGCTCATGTGTCTTTTAGATTGTATAGATCTAAAAGATGTGGTGCAAATAAAAGCATGCTGATGTACGTAGGCAGTTTTGGTTTGTTCTTGAAATTGTTATCAGAGCTTGAAAAATGTCCCAGTTGAAGAAAACTAAAGCTGCCTTACTGATCAGAGGCAGAATGAGAGGACAGATGTTGGGTTTTAAATCTTATTACAACCTGTCCTTTCAATTGTGTGGCTAAGTAGGAAACTGTACCTTAATTACTCTTGAGGGAAGAGTTACATGTTTTTGGTGTTTTTTTGTTTTTGTTTTTGTTTTCTTTCTTTGTTTCCTTCTGCAGTGTCTTGGCTATTGTGAAATAGCATGCTATATACAAAACTTTGTGTTCTCCAGCATCTCTTTTCACCCCTACATCCTGTGTCTCACCTGTGGGTGTGGCACCTCATTTTGCTGAATGGTGAGAGTCATACTGACCTGTACTGTGTTTGCTCATTGTTGCTAATGGACTCATAGGTAGCAGCACTGGAAGGGATAAGATCCTTTTTGACTTGTACTTCTTGGCTACCAGGGTCTTTGATAAGTCTGTTTTCAGACTTGGAGAAGTTGCTTCGATTTGCTTCATAGTCTTTTTTCTCTCAGAAAATTTTCTAATCAAGGTCTGTGACTTTAACTCATATTAGGAACTTATACTAATATTTTAATATGAGGTGACTAACATACTGGTGCACTAGAAAATAGCCAAGGCAAATCCTCATTTTAGTAATGAAAAGTATGAGTTATGCTTACACTGGATGGGGTAATAGTGGGAATTCTCACCCCTAATGCACAGAGGAAACAGTCTAAAAAAGAGAAATATTTTGCTTCGATGTTTTGTTTTTGTTAAGCTAGGATTATGATTTTTACATGTGTAGCAGTAAATTAAGCAGTAATTAACAATACAGACATATCAATTGTGAAGTATGAAAATTAACTATTCGCTGAAGTTATCAAATATTGCATATAATTTTGTATGGAATTTGCCTTAGATGAGACATAAACTCCTGGCTAACTTTACAGTCCTGTACGGATGAACTGCATTTATTACACAGTTTCAGGTTTTTTTTAATCTGGTTTGGAGATTGGACAAAAGATGGCATTGGACAGGGGTGGGCAGGACTGATATACCAGGGCATCACTCCTGTTGCCTGGGACATTTGAACACTTTGTGTGACTTCAACTAGCTAGAGCTAGTGGGAGTCTTTACATTTATTTCATCAGGCTGGGAATGAAGCCCAAAGTTAGTTTTATTTGTCATTTGTCACTTGATAAAGAGCTGATAGAATCAGCTGTTGCACAGGAGCTTCTTTGGAAGACTGGAGAAAACTTATTTAGACACAGACTGTGAGCATTTGTAACATTTCTATCCTTGTCAGGGCAAAAGTGAGCTTCTCCATGTGTGGCCATGTAATTGGATAGGCTGATGTCTTTCTGCATCTGCCAAGGTCTGTCTGGTGTTTCGTGTGCTGCTCAGAGTGTTTTGAGCTGCTCCAAATATTGTATCTAAATGGGCAAAAAAGTTTCCCAGGTTGTTTTTTTTTTTTTTTTAACTAATGAAAATGTGATACTAAGACAATGATGCCATACCTATTTAGCCCTTATTGTTTTGTGTGATTTTAAGATGGTTTTCAAATTAGGGATGATTTTTATAGAGACATAAGAGTACGTATCTAAGTGGACTGAAATATGAAAAATGCATTGTTTCCTGTTAAAATGCTTAATAATAATGAAAGATTAATAGACAATCTTTTACTTGATTAATGTCTGTGCATTTTGTATCCATATAGCAAGTCCATCAGAGAATATAGCTCAATTTAATGTTGTATTTCAGTTAGTGGAGCCTAATCAGTTTTCAGTATGCAATGCTATGTTCATGGTTTTAATCTACTTTCCACTTCAAATTTTGTATGAATGACAAGATTCATCAGTTTAGTGTTCAGAATAGAAGTAAACATTTATTGGTTATCATTGGTTAAGCATAGGTTTTTAGTTTGAAATAAAGTTTTCTTTAAGGATTTTCTGTGCTATGTAAGTTCATAAGTGAACTAAATTATCAAAGCTAAAGTATAATGATTTGTTATGAATGTACTTTTAAATTATTAAGTACATAATATTACCTGATTATAAACCATGCATGAAAGCAGTGTTTCAAAAGGGGATTACTATAAGGTATTACAGTACACAGTGGAAACAAAGTGCTAAATACAAGCCACACTGGAGTATTTTATAAGAAAATATTGATTTAACTATCAAACTGTTTACTTGGAAATATGGATTTATTGTCAAACTGAAGTTTCTCAGGAGCAACACTAATTCTTGTAGAAAAATTAGCATAAAAGCATTTTCTACATTTGAACAGTCAGTTGTGAACAATATAAAAATATTGAAAAATAACCCCTGGAGGATGACTAAACAGGTCCCTCTCTCCTAAAATCCATTTCTACAATGTTAATGACAAATGAGTATGTTTATACTCAAATGTATGACTTGAGATAGTCATGGTGCTTGCTTTGGTGTTAGATTAGTTTCACAAAAAGAAGAGAAATTCATTCAGGTGAGAGGACCCCTACAAAATTTCTGCTTTTGTTATGACTGTGTTGGAATCTAATAGATGTAGGAGTTGTGTGAGTTGTAGCTCTGTTAGCTAAAACTTGGTGCAAAAATGGCTGTATTTGGGAGGGCTTCTGGCTGTAGCCCATGGACTCTGAGCTGGCAAGTTTTGAGCCTTGTAGCTCAAGAATGGTTCAGGCTTAATACCTCTGTCTCACAACAACCTACACTGTGGAGTAGGAAGGAGCAAAACACTCTTGGAGTGATGCAGGTCTGCATCTTTTGAGGAAGAACCTCAAAAGGGGCCATGGTGACTTGGGACAGTGAGGAGTGTTCACTGTCAGGTGTGGGTGTTGCTCTTACCAGGGCTTGACCAGCGTCTCCCAGCATGGCCTGGTCTGAGCCTGCTAAGCCCTGGCTGAGTGTGGATCATTCATGGCTGATGAACTGAGCACCAGGCAGTGGAGCAGAGCCAGTCCACGGGATGGGAATGCAGCAGCGCCCAGCGTGCACTGTCACCACCGCGTGAGACACAGAGACCCTAAAGGCACTCGGTTTCTGTGTGTAGCATCAGAGGCAAACTGGTATCTATCTGTAGGCAAGGCGTAAGCAAACATACCATAAGCTGCCTCATGCAAATATTGAGACTTCTCGTAAGAGGGATTTAAATCACAGAGGTAATAATTATGCTATTCAGGAAACTACAGAGCTGCCTTTAGCCTGGTTATGTTATCATGTCTCCATCTCCCTCATGTGGAGCCATAAACCCAGCTTCACTGTAAGCCTGAATGTGGGACTGGAAACCACTTGGGTTTTGTGATTGCTTGCTTAATTTGACCTAGAGGCATTCACGTGAAATGCTCACTTCCACAGAAAAACAAGCACAAAATTTTGGTTTGTTTCCCTATATGCGTGAGACAAGGGTGTAATGGATGAGACTAGTGGTTTCTCTTGCTCCAAATGAATAGGTGTTCATTATTTTGCGAATCTCTATAGATGTGGAGCATATTTCTAGCATCTAAATAACTAATAATATGAAAGGTATGAAGGACACATTGAAATGAGTATTATCTTTTCTTCCTTGAAAGAACAATGATGCTATCACATGCAATTTAATAAGAAATACAGCACCCATAGTTTAATAAGAACTGGAGTGTGAACCAACAAAATTGCATGAAACAACTTGCAGTTTGCTTTCAAAATGTTGGTATCTACAGTGTGTGATTTTGGGCATTTGCTAAGGCATGTTTATCAGAGCTGTATTGAGCTTGTTGCAGTGTTAGTAATCACTTCATTCCACAAATCTCTGGTTTTGTCTGTGGAATTTTTTTTTTCCCACAGCTGTACAAAGAGGGATGAAAAAGTAATTTCTTTTAGCATAAAATTACAACCATTCAGCAAGATTTCTGATAAACTGTTAAAGCTTGACTTTGGCAAGGTCTGTAGTAGGAACACATCATTAAAATAAGAATGCCATGTTACAGGAGAAGTAAGATTAATCCAGCAATACCTGTAAAAAACTGAAGTTTGTTCTTACATAGCAAACTAGCTTTCTGTATGAACTAGGAATCCATGTAAAGCTTAGTTTGTACTGGTATATCTGTATCAGTCTTAGGATAAGTGTGCTATTGCAGCTCTCTGAATTAAGTATTACACCTCTTTGCACTTTTCCTAGATACAGCTCTCTGCAAAAATGTGTAATGTGGGTATAAACTTCCTACATGACTATGCTATGGTAAATACAGGGTCCTTATTTATACATATTTTTATGCATCTACATAAAAAAAATGGAAATAAGGTTTTCATACAATTCTGCATTTTTAGAGTCATTGATGTGTCAGTTGCCAATATTCTGCCAGAGCAATAACCACCTGAACTATTTGTTACTGCTTTCTGTCTCCTCAAATCTGCTGTCGTAACTACAGCTGTTGTCACACCCTGGCCGACCTTTCTCTCATCTAAATTAAGCCTTTAACAGTAGCTTCTTTGTAATTTACATAGTTTTGATAGGATCATATTCAGGGGGAAATAAATACATAGCAGAATATTGTAAAAAGATTAATATTTGTTGAACTTAAACTCCATATAGTGTAGGTTGTTTTTTAGAGACTATTACATACATATGTACTCTGTCATTATGTGGAAAACTTTCACGAGAATGATTAGTAAATATTGTGTCTTAAAGGATTGACAGTGATCTCCAAAATAAGAGTTGAATAGGTGTTTCTGTTGCCTGTGCAATTGCTCACAAGTGTCTATTGAAAATGCTGCAGCTGTAGAGAATACGTGTAAAGACCCCGCTCTGGCATAGTTAAAAATTAGTTAACCATGTTGTGACATTTGATCTGAAAAAAGCTTCGTGTTCCTACATATTCATAGCTATTGCTTTTATTATCACTAGAGGGCAGTAAATACAAACGCTGAATTATGTATCTTATCAGAATAAGAATGTATTTTTTTTTCTTTGTTAAATCTAAAATAATAAGGGAACTTTACTCTTTTTAAAAACCTTAGCTCCTGGGTTTTACTACATATTTCCCCTAAAATAGTTCAGAAGAACATTGTCATCTCAGTTGGTTTAGCAACATACAATTCTCATATTTTATAAATGAGAAGTATATATTCCAAATAAAAATATCTGAAAAATGATGCTGCATAGGCTATTCCATATTTTTTAACAAATGTAACTGACAGGCAGAAGGCTTCCAAGAAAAACTTTTTAAAGCAGTGTAATAATGCTACAGTTAGCACAATTAAAACTTCCTTCAAAAGAACTGAAGATGTGTTCCACTTACTGTCATCAGTTGTCAGCCACCAGTGAACTTCATCTCTTTTTGGTATAGCATAAGACCCATGCTTTGTCTCTGTCCCCCCACCTCACTTAGTGTGTGGCAGCTGGTTGCTGCAGTTGAAGCAACTTCTCATATTTGTAAAAATACTGATTGTTTGTTTGGGACTTTTTACTTAAATCCTACAGTTTCTGTCCTAGCCTGGATTCTTATGTGGAACCCAGAGAATTTTGGTGAGGCTAGTTGATTCAGCATAGTTTTCTTTTCTCTGGCTGCCCTGCTGCTTCCTCTATTCCAGCTCTGCGTTTTGGCTGAGTCCATCCATGTGGTCTTGCTTGCTGGATGAAATGACCATTCTTTTCTCCTGTGGTCTTCCAGCACTAAGTAGACTTTCCATTTTGTAGGGAAGCTTTCTGGTGGTGTACACACCAGCACAACTCACAGATGGAGCTGGCTAATGCTGTGAAAATAGTTCTGCGTTTGTGATGAATAGGAGCTGGATTTTACATGGGTCATTATTGCTGTGTCCTGATATGTGAAGGTCAGTCTAAAAATCGTAGAATCATAGAAATGTTTGGGTTGGAAGGCACCTTAAAGATTATCTAGTTCTAACCACCTGCCACAAGCCTTTTTTTTTCATTTTTCAAAGGCTCTTCATTTGGCATATAGGACTTGTTCAGGCTATCTGTTCTTGTTTGTAATGCATACACCTTGAAAACTAAAACTGGTGATATGCTTAGATGTCTACTTCTTTACTTTACTTTTTGCTGCTTACTAGACAATATACATTACACCCAGCATACTTCTATTCAGAACTGATGCTCAGATATCTCTCAAAATGTTCTTAGTGCAATTTCATAGTCAGTCCAAGGGGTTGCATTTGAAAACACTGTTCTTCCCTCAAAGCAAAGTACATTTTTGTATTACCCATCACTTATCTGTAGTAGGAAAGATCAAGGTGGTAAGTTCCCCATGTGACAGTTCATAAAAGTACTGCAACTGAATCACAGAATCAGAGAATAATGTTAAAATTGACCCCAGTGGGTCATCTGGTCCCACCTTCTTGCAGAACTGCATAGGATTGAGTCCCGATGGTGCTTGAATATGTCCAGTGAGGGAGACTACACAGCCTCTCTGGCAATCTGTTCCAGGGCAGTCACCTACATAGCAAGGTATTTCCTTATGTTCAGGGGGAACTTTCTGTGCATCAGTTTCTGCCCATTGTCTTTTGTCCTATTGCTTGGCATCATTGAGAAGAGCCAGATCCATTCTTTTAACATCCTCCCTTTAGATATTATATACATTGATGAGGTTCCCGCTCAATCTTTTCATTTTGAAACTGAACATTCCCAGCTCCCTTAGCCTTTCATTGTGAAAGAGATGCTCCAGCCCCAAATCATCTTTGCTTCCCTCTTCCAGACTTTTGCCAGGACTCTCATGTCTCTCTTGTCCTGAGGACACAGCACTCCAGGTGAGGGGCTGAGTAGCACCTGGGCACCCTCTCACCCTCTCTGACCTGCTGGCAGTGTTCTTCCTACTACACACAGGGTACCACTGACCAGTAGCTGTAGGCTTATAAATTAAATATACTGAGTTTTTTCTTTTTATTACAGAAGATTTTCTCTGCCATATTGATAATATTTGCAAGCATTTTTTCCTACAAAATGCACATAATAGAAATTAGGGAAAGATACACTAAAGCTGTGTGTGCTGTTCCATTACATGTGTTGCCAGAATAAGAGGCTTAGAGCCTCTCTTTATTTAGAGGCACAGAAAAAACAGATTTTAGGGGGTGACAATATCATTATGAAATGCTGTGTTGTGACTTTACATACTCTACAGGGTTCCTCCTTTCTTCAGTGTAGTTAACCTAGTTGTGAATCATCTACCTTATTGATGGTGGGTGTCCTTGCAGACATTAAATTCCCTAAACTGTATTTAATTTTCCCCTTAAATTACCTGAAGTGTGGTTTACATGAATGATGACAACATTCTAAAAAAGTGAGGCTGCTGGTGGTGACTTTCACATCCTCACAATTTATCCCATGAACCACTCCTCCTCCCAGTTGTTTCTGTTTTCACGAAATTTTTGCACTGGAAATCTTCATGGTAGTGATGTAATTACAGATCACCAATGAAGGAATTTAGTACCATAAAACAATTTCAAGTAATAGAAAATCTTACTTAAAACAGTCCCATTAGATGAAAACAGCATGTTTATGACCATTAGGCATGAGTCTATAATCAGATTCTTAGCCCAGTCAATGTGCCTTCTCTCAACACTGGAAGTGGTGCAGAATATTTTACACTTATAAATCAAATGTTCTATGACTGTACAAGAATATTACATTTTCAAACACATAAATGAAACTGACTGGCATTAATTACACTTTTATATCAAGCAAAAACATAGAATATGTGTATATCAGCTCTTCTGTCATTATATCCAGGACTGGGGTTTTATGAAATGGTCTGAACATACCCATCCATCCTGTTTGTAAATTTTAATTAGCACAAATTAATACTTTTAAATTCTTTAAAAGTATGCTAAAACTGAACATTGCAGCTCCTGATATCTCTGCCACCTCCTTTTATGACTTCTTTGGAGGTTGTCCAGAATAATTGATTAAATTATAGCTAACATTTGATAAGGTTGTTAAGGGGCTTCATAATCTTTGAGTTTTCAAGGTCATTGTTGTGATTCTTTCAAGACACAACAGTGGTCATTAAAAAACTTCCTTTTTCTTTCTGAATTATTTTATTACTCATTTACTATAATTTCAAATTGCACCTTACCCACTTCCATATACTTGATAGGAACCATTGTAGAAAATGTCATTATGTCCTTCCTTCCCCCATGTTTTATCTTCATGGATGTATATTTGTATAAAAAACAAGAATCTCTAAATTTTGTTTTTCATATCTTGAATTCCTCTAGGTATTTAGTTAGTGGCAGTTATTTGCTATGTGCTCATCTTTCTACCATGACCTCCTTTAAAGCTAGTTACGCAATGATTGTAACCTGGCAATTCAGGAGGAAAATCAACCAAAACCATTGGTTTGAATTTCCTGACTGTCCTTATCTAAGATCATGTTGCCAAAGTCAGGGGACATGCTTTCTAATTCAATGAAGTCATACAATTAAATTCTATTACAGCAATCATTATTTTACGAGGTTAAGACTTTGAGTCTTGAAAAAATAATACAAGTCACTAATAAGCAGTCTGCACCAGGTGTAATTGCATATTATCACTATAGTTAATACAGAGCTGTTGTGAATTGATGTAATGTATACTTGTTATATAAAAATATGTATAAATAAAATGTTTCTTCCTGTTTTTATATCAAAATGACTGAGCTAATAACTTGATAAACACCATTCTTCAATAAATTCTACCCAGTAATTCTTATAGATGTATCTTTGACTCATGTATTAGTGGGGAAGAAGAAAAAAACTTTGATTTTTTTTTACTACATGCTTAACAGCTGGTGAAATTTACATACAAACCATTTTAAATATTTCTTATCTGAATCAAGTTCTTTTGGGAACAGTTCTTTGGGAAGAGTTGTAAATATTTCATGAGGAAGCAGTCTTTAGTAGCAAAGTAAGAAAGTATATTTAAAACTTGACTTTCTCATGTCTTCTCATACAACCAAAAATTTAATACCCACATGCTTAATTACTAAAGTAGCCAAAAGTTATTTTACCATTTCCTAAGTTATGCTTGAAATTGCCTCCTGAAGAAAGGTGTCATTTTTCCAGCTCTGTGTTGATACTGGGTAGGTGGCAGCAGTGCTCTCTTGTGGATGATAGGGAGACAAGGAAACACAAGATTTATAGTAAAGAAGATTTATATTCAGCATTATGAAGTTGAGCTGTAAGAATCAGGAGAAATATTTTCCTCAAGTACCTTTTGACTTCTTTAATGTCTTGCTGAGTGCCTAGTAACCCCAGGTGTGTTTTCAAAACTTAATTGTTTTATATACATTTAGCTTCGTAGATTCATCCCAAGTATAACTATGCATATTAAAATGTGTCAGAATTGTTTTATATTATTTATTCTAAGGCAAGCAGTTTGCCTTCCACATTAAAATCCTTTAAGTACTGATGATCTGTTGATTGTATCCAGTTTTCATACTGCTCTAGGTTTCTCTCCTGTAAGGAAGAGATTTGTTGATATCATATTGATCTTTATAGGTTCAATTCTTTTTGAAGCACTTAGCGTTGCTGACTACTTCAGCCAGAACCTCTCTTATGACGATTCTCAGTCAGCATCTTCCAGTGAATCAGCAGTGTGGGATGCTACACCTCATTCAGCTTGTCCTTAGACATTTGCCCATGGTCACTGTCTCTTTCTTTTGACACAACAAAGACTCAGAAATTTGCTGCAGTAGTGCATGTGCCTTGCAAAGAGTGGAGCAACATAATCAGAGAACCATAGAATGGCTTGGGTTGGAAAGGACTTTAAAGATCATCTAGTTCCACCCCCACTGCCGTGGGCATAATGTATTTCCCCTTTCAAGTTTTGGTGTCTGAGTGGCAGATGGTGGGATCTTTTATTTAATGCTTGAGTCAGCTCACTGACACACTCCACTTTCAATTAATCCCTTCTTTTTTTTCAAATGATGTATAGCTGTAATTTATTATAATACTCTGCTGAGTCAGAAAGAGCAAAAGTTGAATAAATACAGTGAGAATTTGAGGACTCATTATTTTACCTCTTACATCTCCATAGAATTAACATTTACTGGGTATTGTGAGACATGTGATTTGCTTTAGTATTGTATTTATCTCTTTAAATGAAAAAAACATTAGCAGCCTGGCCCAATAGTCTGAAGTAGATCAGTTTTTAATGTACGTGGCATAAAAGCCAAAAATTTTCATTGTTAAGTTACATCGTAAACTACTCAAGAAACAAGATAGATCTATTTATGTTGGTTTTCTTCCACATAAAAAAACACCTGAAAATATATTTTTCTTCCATATGAAAAAATAAACCCACTAATCCAGACAGATATAAGCGCAATACTGATTTTGACTGCTTGGATGGTGTGTCCATTGAAAACTGGCAAATGCTGCTGAAGTGACGAGACTTTAGCCCAATTATTTTTGAATGACATGTGAATGCTGCAGGCAGGGATACCATTAGGAAAGGGCATTTGCTGTCAGGAAAAAAAAAAGAAAGAAAGAAAGAAAAAAATATCCCATGCCTAGGAGAGTCCCCAGAATCAGCCAATGGTAAATTACTGAACATCATGACACCAGCCCTGCAGATTTATATCTTTTAGGGTGGCACACTATTGGCTGCTAGTATGGCTCTATGGGAGGGATCGCTGCCTCTGTCTGTGTCTTCCTCTTCAGGTCCTTATTTGGTAGCTGTTGATAGAGCAAGTCTTTGAGCAGCTGAGCATCTTGACATACATTATTCATTAAATCCTGGTGTTCAGGAAATATGCATATCCCTAGCTCTTCAGAAATTTGTTCAGCTCGTACAATATGTGTTTTCAATGTTACCTCTGAATGCTTGGAGTTTCACAAATGGCATTTATACAATCGGAAGACCACACGGTTGGATTTCATTTCAGTATGCCTCCTGAGCACACAGCTGCTGAGAACCTGAAGACCAGCAAAAAGAATTAGGAGAGAGAAGACGGAATCTTTATTCTTGGAAGTCTTTTGCACTGTCAGATAGCAAAGAACTGATAGCTTAGATTGGTAGTATAGAAAAAATCAAAAATGCCTGAGGCAAACTATTTACTCTCAGTTTCTTGGGGCTACATAAAGGTAGGATTTTGTTTTACCTTTTAAGAACTTTGATTTATGGTGCACGATTGCATGATCACTGGATTGTGGGAGGATTTGTGAATTATGATTATGATTAATTTGAAGTGAAAAATCAGACAACAAGCCTTTTCTCAGCAAGAAGAATGAACTGCACAGTATAGTCTTTCTTAGAAACTGTGCTGGGACTTTTAAAATAATATTGCTTCAGTGAATGATTAGACCAAGTCTAAAGCCAATGAAATTCAGAACAGTTTTGTGTTCTATCATAAAAATTGTATTTCTAGCCATTAAAATGTTTTAAAAAACTCCAAATACCTCAAAACAGAGATACTATACAATAGAAGAGAGCATGGGTAAAGAAGCTGAGGATAATGGGTGGATGTATGACTCATGCTGGTTTTAATAGCTGAAGAAAGGTGAAATTATGAACACTGTGGTTCAACAGCATTTTTGGTAGCTTCTGTGAGTGTGACAGCTTATTGATTAAAACTCTGGAAATTGCCATCTTTTAATACTGATCTATATTGTTACGTGGGGCAGTGTGAACTAGCTTGAAATAGCAATACTGCTAGAAAATGGAACAAGCTTTATGTCTTTTATGAAAAAGTTTAGCATCAAGGAGTTAAATCAGTGTGCCTGTCAACACACAGAACTGAAATCCACTTAATAGAAAACCACATCTGAGCTTTGGTTTATTCCTAAAAAAATATGTTTGTGCTTAAGAAAAATGTTGCTGCTTTTATACTTTTATAATTGTTATTGTGTGTAAAACGAAATTGTCCTGTGCTTGACATACAATAAATGTACCAAATAGGTCTGCTTTTAAGAAATTCTGATTTCTCCTGAACTAAATAAGGCATATGTTGAATTAAATGACTAAAAATAGCACAAGCATTGTATTTGCACAATTGAATTTCTTATGCTTTCCTTTATTAATACCTACTTTTACAATAGATATATGTCTTTTAAAATAGAAGTGCAAAGCCTGATTGTGTCCAATTACGAGTACTTTCCGCTAATGCTGAATTGTTATGATATATTACCAAGGATTTTGATCAGTCATCTGTGAAGAAATTCATCCCATTATGCTAGCTAGGTAGATTACTTTCTTGTTTGCCAAAGCAATAAGATGAAATTACTTTGCATTTCAGCGAAAAGTAATTTATTAATTTACTATAAAGTATTTCCTGCATTTCTAGGCAGCTGTTGTCATGTTCTTCTTGCTAAATCAGAAAAATTCAATCACCAATTAAAAAAATTCAAGTTCACTCTTACTGTTTAGCCTTTAGAATTCACAGACTTTTTTTTCTAATTGAAGTTTAGCAGATACGATGGTAGGTGTAATTGAGTACACATAGGGAAAAAATGTTCTTTGTATAGTGACCTATACTGTCTACAGACAATGATTTTAGTTAAGAAGCTAAGTTGTCCTTGAGCACAATTTTATTACAGTGCTTTTTGAGAGAAAAAATATGAGAAGTGAAGACGTTCTGTTCTTTCTGATATTCAAAACAAGTATGTAGAGAATGTATAAAATTCTGAAGATTGAAATATCTTATTGTCAGATTGTAATATAAGATATATTATAAAATGTATCTTATTTTCATTGTTTGTAATATAAGATATACCATTGTATATGTTTCTATCCCATATTATACACTTATTTCTGTGTGCTTCAGGCTGTGCTTTATCTCCCATGAATTATTATTTTGGAAAATGTTTATCCCTGGTTTTTGAGTATCTTTTACTGAAAAAAAAATGAGCACCTCTATCACAATGACAGCCTTAGAGATTTCTGCCTTTCTGTAGCTTACTATAAAAAACAGTGCCTGTCCTTGATACTAATTAAACCCATGGGCTTCCAACACAAGCCTTTAGCTATTAAGAATGCTGTTTATGTATCTAGAATGCTGCTAAAATCAAAGATAGTTTTGCATCAATAAGCAGTACAGACAGAAGCATTATGTTAATTTGTAAGGCTGACTTAAAATTCCTTGTTATATTGTAGAATACAAGATTTTCAAATCTAGTAATATAATAGTTTACTCATTTTGAGATACAAGTATATTTTAAAAATAACATTGGTAGATATTTCAAAACCAAAGCATATTAATGTAAGTTAGAATGTTCCAAGTATTAATAGCATGTTCCATAGATGTATTCTATTTCATCGAAGATTTTAGAAATGTTACCTAGAAAAGAGGCAGCCACAAAGGCTGAAACTCAGATCTTTGCCCTGTGGGTTTGGGAGCCATTGCTGTGAGAATCCCCTGTCACTCTTGAGCATTTTTATTCCAGCACCCACTGGACTTGGAACTTGATAAATGCTCAAACTGGAGGCCAGGCAGGACTGGGCTTTTTGGTCCACTGCCTTCTAACTCTAGTTTCACCTTCAGTATTGCTGCCAAAGGCTGTGTTGGAGGCAGCCTCTTTACAGTTCCTGGGATGCAGCAGGTTTCTCTACAGGAACAGAAAACCTGCATGGAAGAGACCTGCTGCTGCAGGGAGCTACAGCAATAGTGGTTCCTCTTGACACAACTAACTGCTGGCTTCTTCTTTACTTAAGCTCTTTGTTAGTGAACCAAGAAATTTACACTAAATTTGTAAATTCTTCTAAAGTGTAAACAATAACCTGTATATATAAAAAGTATGTGGTCCAAACTTGTTCGTGGCCATGAATCAACTCTATTTGGATCTTGGAGCTGGTGATTCTTTCTAACATACATTCAAATTTTTCCAAAAAATCTATCCAATGCTCTGGTTGCCATCTGGGAACATGGTTACTCCAAAAGTTTGTCTGTGTTTTATTGTGTGTCTTTTCTGGCATCAGAAAAGTATCTTATTTTTAAAAAAATTCTTCCATGTATGCTTATCCTAGGCTGACAGCAGTAATATAGCTACAGAGATGTGCACACATTGGGCTTTCGCCCAGAAAGACCTAAACTACAAACCTCTTCTTGGGATCTTAAAACAATTTAGGAAATTGTTCTCAGTTCATTATCATGAATTTATGTACCTTTATTCTCATGTAGTACAGTTTTTGCTACAGCAGAGTTCTTAGGTTTATAAAGGGAGATAAAGGTTCACATCTACTCTTTTCACTTTAGAGACATTTTTAATGTTATTTGAATGCTCTGTTGTACTTATGTTGAAGGCTCTGCTCCTTATTTCCCCCATCCCCCTAACCCCAACTGAGATTAAAATCTAAAATAAATAGAAACAAATGAAATTTTAAAAATTCTGCTTAAGGAAATATTTTCAGGATTTGTTTTAGAAAAGAGCTTATGGCTCCATTGCTCTGACATCAGTATTTGGCAGTGAAGAACTGTATAATTGACTTAATGGGCATTTTATTGCCAGCTCATTTTCAGGGTGATTTTCTAAGGATATAGTCAAGGATTGTCGTACTCCAAAGGGATGCATGTGTCATTTTTCCAACTTAACAATGCCTAGTGGGATGTGTGAAAGTCTTTCTTTCTGAGAAAAATACAATATATGCACAGATCAGCCAAAATCCTCTGCTTCCTCCCCATGCTGAGCTCACAATATCATAATTAAATTTTATGGTTTAAATTTTTATTAATAACAAGAGTTTTGATCTTTATGCTTTATTTTCTTGAATCTGGAAAGTATATGTCATTCAGATTTTTAAAATTCTTATTCAAAATATCATCTTTAATATTTACTGCTCTTAAGAACAAGGTGATTTTATGTCGTCTTTGA
Organism: Chloebia gouldiae; assembly: GCA_003676055.1. Classification (NCBI taxonomy): domain Eukaryota; kingdom Metazoa; phylum Chordata; class Aves; order Passeriformes; family Passeridae; genus Chloebia; species Chloebia gouldiae. Next base: position 17,603,421 of record QUSF01000011.1, read on the forward strand.
CTTGTTTTGAATACAACATGCAATGTGTTATTTCCAGTATGAGATTGCTGATTCTAGCTAAGTTTCAAGCACTTAAGGATATTTCTTGGATAAATAAAATAGTGTTGGCTCACAGATGTAACCAGCTTCTCTGTCTGGCAATAAGAACTTGTGGGAACCATGTGAGAGTCAAAATTTCATTATAAAGTAATTGTGAAGAGCTGTGTAAGACATGGATCTTTGAAACAGTTACTGTGCATGGGTGCACTTGGGACCAAATTAAATCTTGAGAAATAGATAAAATTGGGGAAAATAATAGGGTTAAATTTGGTTTTGCTGTTTTGATTGCTTTTTTGTTAGAAAAAGGGGGGTTTTTCCTCAAAAGGCAAGTTATGAAATGTAAGGGGACTGAGCAATGTACAGATACAGTGAAACAGAGTATAAACAAAAAAAGTTTTAATATCTTGATTGCTGTTTGTCTCTCATGTTTGATTTTTTTTAATATTCTCAAATAGTATTATTGTTTTGCATCCGCAACTGCTGTCTGCATATGGTCTTCAGCTTCATCTGATTCAATGGCAATGATGGTTATAAGGCCTTGTCAGATAATTAGAAAAATCAAAACAGTTCTCTAAACTCCTGCTTAGTCCAGAAGTTTTCATGTCAATTAAAGTCTTGGTCCTGTGGCGTCAGCAACATCTGAAAGAGGATGAGGAAATTGTGCAGCTACAGTTCTTCAAAGCCAAAGGCTTCTCCAATTGAATTTGCTCTCAGCAGGAGGGCCTTGCAGAGGCTGAGGGACTTGTTTCACTTTACACCCTTGTTCAGCAGTAACACAGACTATTCTGCAGTTCTCATGCAGATGGCTGAGTTTTCATGCTTTGCTGAGTTGTGGGGTGATGGGAGGTAGGAAGATGAGGGTTTACATCAGACCTAGTGGGGAACATAGCACTAGAAAATAATGTTATGTAACTTCCACTTGCTGTGGATATTCATACAACATATACTGATCGAATATACGCTCCGTAGGTTCCATAAGATTACAAACCTCTCTATCCACTCCCTGCACGTAAATTTATTATTTGGGGAAAACAAAAAATCCTTCCTATTTCCTGTGTCAGGTACCTGCAAATACTGATTTGTGCCTCTTTCAAAGATGGAAAACTTTTAAGAAGACATCCTGAAGAGTGCATGATGGTCTTTTTTTCCAGAGTGTGGAGCAAGACACAATTAGTGTCTTTCTGCAGCAAAAACAGCAACACCAAGTTGGGCGTTATGTAGAAGTGTTTACTATTAACCAGGCAGATGAGGATCTACTGAAGTTAGGATCCAGTGAACTAGCTAATTAAATTAAGGAAGAGAGAATATTGAAGTACTAATAGATAAACTGATGACATGCCTGGAAGTTAATGTGGTTTTGTCAACTCCTGGCATTTTATTAATATCCTATATTCAGTATTTAATTTGAAGCTGCAGTCTCTGGATGCCATCTGGAGACAAGTTATTCCATGACATCTTCATGTTTTGTCTTATATATTACAGTTTCTCACCTTTTGTGGGAACAGAAGAAAAAGTGTGTAGACACAACTTAAGTGTGTTAAGTGTTTAAAAGTTTAAAGACAGACTTTTAAAAAAAGTCTTGGTATATGATACTTCTCATCGCTGAAGACGTTGAGACTGGTTTTGTCTGGAATGCATAGCTCTGTAGTTCTCACAGTTTGTGTAGCTGTGTTTGCAGTATGGTTCTAATTTTCAGATGTATTGAGCGCTATGTAGCACATGGCTCTATCTGAGATCAAAGCTAAGCCTTTGGCTTGTGACTAAAGTGGAATTCAGTCTTTGTAGCTCTGGAACTTCCTGAGCTGATGACACATCAAGAGGGCAGGAAAATGCAGTGGCTAATGGTTAGAATGTTTTATTAAGGGTAATTTTGTTGGTCACATTGTGAACAATATGGTAATTGGTGGCTTACAAAGATATTGTGAAGAAAATAACACCTTTCACTATGCAAGACTACTTTGAAGAAATAGCTTTGATGATTCCAGTGGAATGGAAATGGGATGGTTAATATTTACTATAATGGTTTATTTCCTTTGAAGAAGAATAAACTACAAATTACCAGTTTTCAACATAGAGGAATGTTTACATGTATATACTCTAAGGCTAGCTATTCCTTGATATAATGGGTAGCCATGACTGCATGAAGAAGGTAAATGGTGATTCTGAAAGTGGCACAAATCATTTTGCTTTGTTAAGAGAAAAGATGACTGAGAAATCTAACAACAAAATAAAAGGATGGCACAATAGGAGGCAAATTCAATAGTCACTGATGCATGCTGATTTTCATTGGCAAGAGTTTGAATTATTAGTAAATATTGCTGCTTTCTGTTTGTTGGTAATATCAAGGCAGAGCTATAGTCAATGAAAATGCATCTAAGACAGTGAGAGTTACATTATGCAATTAACCTGTCAAGCATAATACCACAGGATATCATTTCACCCTGGAGTCTAGAAGAAATCAAGAAAGGCTCAGTGATGTGTACCTAATGAATTATGCATTTAATGGAATATTAGTATCTGCTTCTATCCTATAGACTGTCTAGAGTGAATTGCTGACTAAGAGGGAAATAGAAGGTGCATCCACAGATGGGTATTTTTTACCCCAATGTTTTTTGGAGATGCTTGCATTTTTCTGAGATAGTGGAATGGTTGAGTCATTCATTGAATATAATAATTTTAGGTTGGAGACAACAAAACCTAACTCTTTTTCCATTGGTTAGTTTGAAATCAATAAGATATTTGGATTATTTGGAGCAATATTGTCAAGTAATTTTGAGTAGATTATGAGAGGTAAAATAGACTTGAAATGTTAGGTAAGAATTGCAAAAAATGCAAAAATAGATTAATTTGCAAATATTATGAGAAAAGTAGTAGAGAACAGCTCTGACATAAATATATTTATATTTACTTCCCAATTAAAATGAAAAAAATTGGAAAGACAATATTATAACTTGTGTGTGTGCAAATGCCATAGAGTTTTCACTTACTAGTAGGATACTGTACCTTAGTCATTGAATCACTGTGGTGTATTTTAGGTGGTTAAGAATAACATTGTCCAATCCATTAATAAGTTGGTTGGGTATATCATTGGTACATGTGATTTCTGCTTTCATAGTTGTCTTAATTTAGTATATATTCTTAATGCCATGTTCTTTCCCCAGTTATAAAGTGACTGCATTTTCTTACTCTAACTAAAATATGTCTTGATGTTGCTAACTTTACACTTTTTTGTTTTCTTTTCCAGTTTAAAAGAATGCTCAACCGTGAGCTAACCCACCTCTCTGAAATGAGCAGGTCAGGCAATCAGGTGTCAGAATATATATCAAATACTTTCTTAGGTAAGACTATGAAGAGATAACTTTTTTGCCTTTGGGGGGTTTTTAGATCTCTCTGGGCTGTGTTAGAACCTAAAAACAAGTGGCTTTCCATATTAATTTCTGCTTTCAGAAACTGTGCATTTAGCATATTATTGTCAGCATTTGTGCAGAGAAATCAGGTTAGATCCACTTCTTCATGGCTCAATTAATTTGTGTAGGTGATTTTCCTGTGTGTGTAATTGCAGATAAATATTCATATATATTGCAACTATTATATTGACACCGTATTAATATAATTAATATAATGAATTATAGATAATCACAGAGATTCACAGAATATCCTTCTGAGTTGGAAGGGATTCACAAGGATCATCAAGCCCAACTCTAAGAATGAATGTCTCATGCAGGGCTCAAATATATAAATATAAATATAAATATAAATA
>QUSF01000011.1:17607319-17643112 GCA_003676055.1 Chloebia gouldiae
TATATATATATATATATATATATATATATATAAGAAAATTCTACCACTATATTTTCCAATGGAATTGTTGCAGAGGTTTCAGTGTGCTAGAAGCACATAAGCACGTGTAACCTCATAAAATCTCACAGCAAGCAGTTAAGATATTTTGGTATTCCCTGCCTGCACATGCACTATTAGGTGCATGTGACTAAATAAACATCTGAATAGACTTTTTCTGGAAAGTTTTTTCCAGCTCAAGATCTTGGCATGCTGGGATGTGAGCATTAACAAAAGCCCAACACAATATTACAAAGAATGTGGTTCCTTAACTATGGCTCTTTTTTTCTTAATGTTTGTGAAAATCAAGAAAACTTCCATATTGCTGATTTTGAACATGAAGATAAAGATACTATACCCATCTCAAAAGCTGTTTCAAGCAAAATACCATTGGTTCATAAAGACAGTGTACTAAGAGAGGCACAGTCAAATACATTTAAATTAGGATAACAAGTACTTTAAAAAGTGACAGTCATACATGTTAATATCGACCTTATTCTGTGTGAGATAACATAGCTGGTGCTTTTTGTGGCTCTTTTTAAAGAAGTGGGATATCTGTGAAGTACCTTTTGTCCTGTCACCCCATCCAAAATGGATGGCTGAATGTGTCTGTTCAGGTCGCAGCAGTGTGCCAGCTGCTGCAGCACAGCAGGGCTTCACACAGAGGGAGAGGAATGAGCCTCTGCCATGGACAAGCAACACTGCCCAGCTTCAGATGCCCTGAAAACCACGATGTGCAGTTGCCTGAAAGGATGACCCACTTAGGCTGTGGAGACTGAGATGCCAGCCTCTGCTTGCTTTCACTTGAAAGTTTAAGACTTCTTTGACAGAGTAAAAAATGCATCCATCAGCCTTTTGCATGAGATCTCAGTCATTAGCAGAAAGAGGGCTGGAAAGGCAATCACTTCTAATTTACTGGACCTTGGCTACTGTTTTCTGTCTGCATGAACAACTAGATACTTAGAACTGTAGGTATAAGAGCAGCACAATAGTGAAGACACCTCAGCTACAGATGTATTGCTTCAATATTTTCAAAATATACAGTCTAAGTATATAGATTCTGAACATCTATGCAAAAAGAAAACTTTCTCTCCCTAGAAGTATTAAATAAGTTTATTATCTAATTTATTTTTTAAATACATAATTTAACTCCTCAATATCTACGGACTTTCTCACACTTTTAAATTAGGAAACTGCCATGAGAAAACAGGTTTTCTGTTCTTATTAAACAAACAAACAAACAAACAAACCCAAACCAAAAGCTTACTCTTTTCCTTTAGGGCCATATGAATGTTTGAAGTTATTTACAGTGATAAGAAATATAATCTGTGTATAAGACACAAGGCTCCTACATTGTGTATAATAATATGCAAAGTTCCTTTTTTCACATCATTAACCTGTTTGCTATGCATGGAAAATGTTTGAGAAACTCTAACTGAGCACAGCATAATCAGGGTTAAAATGGCAAGCGGTCTTTTTTGGATGTTCACATGGGCACAGCCCTATTTGCTATCTGCAAAAGCAGAAACAGCTCCACAGAGTTTCTCTGGAAATCTGAAGTCATTCAGACAGACACTTCCTTTCACTTGAGTTACTCTGACAGCTCAGCTAATGAACCTCTGTTTGATGGGTCTAAACTTTGTGCACATGACTGAAACCATAAACATCAAAGCACAAGCACAAGTCACAGCTCCTCATCTGTTGTCAGTTTGCACCAGACAAGGGCTGCCACACTCCACCTCCCCTTTTTCTCCTTACAAGGAGAGTGGTGAAGGATGATGGGGTAATACAGGGACTCAGTGCTGCAGGCTACACCCTGACACTTTGGTGACATTTCCAAAGTCTCTTCATTGTGATTTGTTTGGAATTTGAGGTGTCCATTAAATGTATTTGCTAAAAGGTAATTAAAAAAATAAAAAAAAGGAGAAAAGAAAGTGAAAAAGCAAATACACAATGAGCTCTTAATTAGAAATGGACTTGCAAACCTCATCTGGTTTCAAGGTCTGTATTGGAAACGAATGCTGCAGAAAGAGAAAAAATACACATATAAAAACCCCAATTTTTCTTACTTTCTTTTCAAATTTTATTTAGATTTATGGTTTTTTTAATCTGTTTTGGCTCATCTCCTGTGTCAGAAACATCTGGATTTTTATACTTTTACTGGTATATTCCTTGAGGTCTAGAAAACGTGGAGGTATATTTCAATAAAAGAGGTAATTTGAAGGGAGTCATTAAACTCTAGGTTGAAATACAGTATGAATAAAAGAAACAAAAAATAATTAATGTTCCTAGTAGCTTTTTTCAGAAAAGCCCTTCATTGCACGAACTTGGGTTTCTTTGGAGCAGATGTTTGCAGTGCTCCACAGCCCCGTACTGATTTTGCAGCAATCCTATGGCAGTCGCCTAAATATAATTTACTCTCAGTTTAATTCTTGTCTAAAGTTTTGCTGGCACATGTATTGAGTAATTTTATTAAGTGATTCTGCTGATACTGCTATGGAGGCAAAAACCAACAGCAAAATTCAGCAGTTAACAAAACACTCTCATTTTGTCATTATTATTGACTCTAGTTGGGAAGTGCAGAAACACTACATTGGTGGCATGAACTGCCAGCAATCCAAAGTGCTTGTAGATGGGGCTTGGAAAGCACAAGAGGTTTTCTGAGTTGTACAGTCTTAGTGGACAGGACCAATCCACAAGTATTAAATTCTTCGAGTCTTCGAGTCCTGAAAAAGTTTTCTAAAGGTTTACATGAGGACACACATAGACAGTTTTGAAATACAATTTCAGAGAATGTTTCTCATGAAAAAATGAAAGAAAATTTTTTTTTCTTGCAAAGTGTATTCTTGTGCAGTTGTAATAACATTTTTATACTGAGATGATTGACCCTTTCTACAGCACTAGGAATATGGTGAAGTGGTAATCAGACAGTCACAAGTTGCTTTTAAAGCCAATTCAGAAATAACGAGGCAATTTGAGTAAGAGTTCTGCTTTTACTGAGTATAGGTCTATATTTAACTTTTCATGGGTTTAGTGATCTTGATAGAATCTATTGCAAAATATTAAAAGAGGTTTCTCTAAGAATTAGAAAGTCCAGAAGGTGCAACTCAACAGTGAATTTTATAATATCTATAATTCTTTTATAAATTATTCTCATTTTATTCATTCTTTTGAAGACAAGCAACATGAAGTTGAAATCCCTTCTCCAACACAGAAAGAGAAAGAGAAAAAGAAGAGGCCAATGTCCCAGATCAGCGGAGTCAAAAAACTCATGCACAGCTCCAGCCTAACTAATTCCAGTATTCCCAGGTTTGGAGTTAAAACAGACCAAGAAGATGTCCTTGCCAAGGTAGAGAATATATATATATCTGTCCTTGAAATTATATAAACAGAGTATGGACTTTTCAGTATTGTTCTGCTTATTGTTCTCTGCTTATACACACTGATTTCAAGCTGAAGCAGCAAGCTTTTATGCCACTTGAAATAATCCAAATTTGTTGGAGTGAAAGAATAGCAAGTAAAATCAGAATCAGACCATAAGGGTTAATCTCAGCATGAAGACAATTTCATCTGAAGATGGAATTTAAATTAACATTTGTGTATGCATAAAGAAACTTGCCTGTTCATAAATAGTATCTGAAGATTGAAGGGTAAACATATTGTATAATGTCACAGGAGTGAAAATGTATAGGTAGCAAACTTATTTTTGTTTAAATGCACGAGGGTATATAGCATTAGAACTTCCCTTCCTATTTTTAGCTGTATCATTTTATGTGTATTCCTTGTCTTATTTTTTAATCAAATTTCTTACTATTTTTTGCATCAGCAGCTAACTACTTGGTAATAACTTGGTATAAAGGGACTTTTGATTGAATTATGCCTCTCCTAACATTTTCAGGAATATTATTTGAAGAGTGTTTCTGAGAACCAGGGAGAGAGCAGCAGAACTGCCGCATTTCTGGAGGTTTTCTCCTCACTGAACTTCCTTGTCAATGGACAGTGAGATAGCAGGGTGTCAGTTAAACTCATTCAAGATACTGTAGAGTTTTTCCCTCTGGAGCCATCCACTTTAGAGACAGTCTTTCCTGCTTAGACAAATAAAATCTGAAAAATGGGTAGATGTAAGTTTTGATATTGCAAGATTAGTAGCAGCTGTAGAGTTCAGAGCTTAGCCCTTGCAAAATTCAGCATGTCACTTGCACAGTGGCCAGGTCTTAATGAGTCCTCTGTTTATAATTGCTTCTCTCAAAAATTGCAGGAATTTTTGTATTAGGTTTCAACCGATTCATTGCTTGATTTTACTGTAGGAACTTGAAGATTTGAACAAGTGGGGCCTTCAGGTTTTCAGAGTAGCAGAGTTATCTGGAAACAGACCTCTGACCGTCATCATGCACACTATTTTTCAGGCAAGTACGAGCAATCATGCTGCTTTTTTCTCATCTTGGAGACTGTTCTGTGCTTTGAAATCTAATTGTTTTTCTTTTACTTTTATAGGAACGGGACTTGTTAAAAACTTTTAAGATTCCAGTAGATACTTTAATAACTTACTTGATGACCCTAGAAGACCATTACCATGCAGATGTAGCATACCACAATAACATACATGCTGCAGATGTTGTTCAGTCAACCCATGTCCTACTATCAACCCCAGCATTAGAGGTAAACTACACTGAAGAAGAAAAGTGGCAGTTGTGAGAGAAGGGGATGCACTGAGAGTCTCCTAAACTAAATATTAAAGATCTTCATTTCTGCAATATTTTTAAAAGAAATCTTAGAATTTCTTTAATGAATTCTGTTCTTTTAAAGGTATTTTGTGAGGATCAAAGTTACATGTAAATATTGTGCAGAAAACATCAATAATTTCGTATTAAATCACAGAAATTCTTGCTGTCATAACCTATTTTCACTGTAACACAATGCATATCTTGTTTCTATCATCTTATTATTTATGCTACATCCTATTCTGTAGTTATTTCCCATGTGGGACTCTACCCAACTACAGTAAGTGAAATTTCTTTGGAAAGTTTATTCTGATACGGAAACACTACTTTTGTATTTATTTCTAAGACAGATTGGAACATGTACTAAATTTTCAGTGGACTATCTCTTTTTTTACACACCCCCCCACCCAGCAAATATTTCAAAATTTTTTTGGTAAAAAATTAATCTCTTCTTTTTGTAGCAATTCTCTTCTTGAAAGTTTTTAAATCTCTGAAGTAGAAGGATGTGAAAGATGAATACTTTCCCTTTTTTAAGTACAGTTCAGGTCTTAACATAGCAAATGTTGATCCTAATATATCCCAGCAAAAGGTTCGAAAAATTCAGGTAAAGGAAGCAATAGAAATTGTGTTAGTTCAAAAGGATTTACCTTCATTTTAAAGAAAGGCTGCATTTTGACTCTCCTGTAATGATCAGTATTTAATGTTACTGAATACATCTGTTTTACCTTCTTAGAAAGAGGGCCTTGAGACTATTGGCAGGTTTGGATTTTCAAAGACTTGGAAATCTCTTAAGAAAGATTTTCCTGCTTTCAAGAAGAACGATCAGATAATGTTCTTAAAACACCACTGGCTTCACCACATAGTGGAACTAGTCATCAGTAAAATTTTGGGTTTTTTTTTCCAATCTGTTTTTTTTCTTTTTTTCATGGCCTTCTCAGCAGAGCTTTAGCTGGTGAAATGGCAATATCTGCCCAGTGCCACTGTTGGTCTTTGCACTTCTGAGCTGTCCTTGATCAATTTTGAAAGCATTTGCATCATGTAAGTGCTTCTGACAACAGGGCATTGGGCTCAGTGACATCCCAAGTCCATTGCTGTTCTCTTTTCCTGTCTTCCTAGTAATTACATACAAATGGAAAATCAGTAAATGCTAAGTGAGATGATGTGTAGTCTGTCCCTATTTCCTTTATACAGGAGATGTTAATCTTTCAAGTACAGGATGATACAGAGGACTCAGGCTGAAATATTAACTTTAATTTGTGCTAGAAGTTAGAAACCTGTACTTAATTGCCTAATAAATGTGGATTTATTGACAGACTGAAGCTGAAAATATTTCAGTTGTGGCAGAATTTAGTGATGCTTTCTGTACGAAGTACAAATCACTTTACTTTGGAATTCTACATAATTGATGATTTTACAAAGGGTTTGATAACTAGTGTGTAAACTCTCTAGAAATCACAGTATATTTTAAAAGTGTTTTGCTTGATAACATCTAGATTAAATTAGAATCCTTTTTATTGAAAGCACTTTTTCACTGTTTGGTGATTGTTAATTCTGTTTCAATATATTCTAGGCGGTATTCACTGATTTGGAGATTCTTGCAGCAATTTTTGCCAGTGCAATACATGATGTAGATCATCCTGGGGTTTCAAACCAGTTTCTTATCAACACAAGTAAGTTTGACATTTAGTGGTTTCTCAGAAATTTGCTGTGGGGTCTGCACATAGCACAGACATAACCTGAAAAATACAGATTTCGTTTTTTGTTTGCTTCTGTAATTTTTCTCAGTAAATAGATAGATGTTTATATTTTAAACATGATATTACTTTGCAGTTTTTCTAACTTTATAAATTATTTATATAGTACATTCTAACAAGAATTACTAAGGTATAAACTATAAAGCTGGCATTGTTTCAAACCATAAACCTGGCATGTTTTCTCTCCTGGAAATATAGTTGATTTGTTGATTTACATTAAGTAGATGAAGTTTTAGGAAGAGAATGAAGGAAGATTAAAAAAAAAAAAAAAGCAAGACAAGACTTTATGAGTTTATATTGGAAACATATGATGCAACCAAGGATAGAAATTCAGAAAGCAGAAAAACAAGTTTCTTTTTAGCAAACAGTCAGGACAAGTACATGATTTCTGCCTGGATCCTGTACTTGGCTTTTGATCTCTCATACTTCGTTGATTGAGTTCCTTACCCTGTTTCTGGAACTATGATAAACCTGTTTTGTTTTTTGTGACCCTAATGTCTTCACCAAATTTGAAACCCAGTGTACATTGTACAGTGTGCATTCCTCAAGGCTGTCGTTGGCAGCATTGCTGAATCTCTATCCCCTCATTCATCTATTGAAAGAAAAACACTGTTAACTTTATTAAACCTGATCATTACATATTTGCTTAATGGCTTTTTGCCCCAGTGGCAACTTGCTTGGATTTTGTTGCCTTATGTCACTGTTATTTCCCATTATAGGTCAGTACACGTTCCATCATACTATGTTCTTTCTTCTGCTCTCTGACAACTTCTCTTTTTATGATAGCTGACCCAGAAGTGCAAAGTTTAATAATTGAAGCACAAAAGAAGAAAAAGCAACAGAAATGGAAACATGCCTAGGGTTGTGTATTTGACCCATCTGGTTGCACATTTATAGATACTGTCACTTCTTCACATGGGTAGATTCTATTACACAGGTGTTAAAATAGAATGACCCCAAATCAGCAGTAGAGTTTGAAGAAGGGATCTCCTCCTCTGACTCATTGCTGCTGTATATTCAAATAAGATATGCACTTCAGTTTAGCCTGCACCTAGTCTTTTTTGTCTCAATGGCCTAAGGGTCACCCTACAATGAAATTGAATTTGATGACTCATCCTCATGAAAGAGGATTAAGATTGACTCTGGAATTTTTACGCTTTACTGGGGACTAGTACAGTTCAATGGTGCAGGCAGAGAGTGAATCAAGCTTTGTGCAAAAAACAAAGAATTCTTAATTGAATTCTTAAGAGTGGGCATATTTAAGTAAAGCTTTTTCCTTGCTTGTTGAGTCAGAAATTGAGTACCAAGTTATTCTGGTGGCTCCAAGGTTCTGTGAGGAAACCAATGAATTGTTAAGGTTTAAGAGTATTAACTTAGTTGAAGGGATGAGTAGTGCTGCATAAAGATTTAACTTCTAGGTAGACAGATTGAAATTCAGCTAATGTAGGAGTCATACTCATGCTGATAATTACCAGCTTAGAAAATATATCTTGCTTTTCTCAATTCACTTTTTGATAATGGAGGTTTATGTGTCAGTCAAGTAAAAACACTAATTGAAATTGCTGTTGCAAGGCTGAAAGATACAGATTTTGTTTATTTTAAATTGCTCAGTGTACAAGGAAGAAACTGCAGAGACAGAGACAGGAAAAGATCATCTGATGTTGGTTTCTCATCCAAAATTTTCCTAAGCTCTAGAAAATAATTTGCTTCCATCTAATTTTGTTTTTCCAATGAACTGAACAATGTATCAAGATTTCACTAAATATAAGAGTGCATTAAAAATGATAGACTTAGTTACTTAAAGTATGTATATACTTGCCATATTTTCATCTTTTTTTATATAATTAGTCTTGTGACTTTTCTGACTATTATTTTTCCATTTAAAGATTATTACAAATTTGTCAACTAAACAGATCCCTCTAGAATGATATCAAAGAACAAACAAATATGAAGTATATTAGCATCAGAGGAGATGTTTATTTTACCACTGTAACTCTGTCCTTCCAGAAAAATATTCTTGAATCTTAAAATGTCTTACAGAGGGGAACTTTCTTCCATTTCTACATCCATTTTGAAGTTGGGTGCATTTAAGCTGTGTTTGTAGCTCCAGCTCTTCCAAAGTATTTTGGCAATGTGCAGTGTTTTGCAGATGCAGCAAATCAGAAGGGTGTTTGAAAGGAAAATAAACTAGTGCCTGTTTTCTGCAGAAGAAAAACAAGTATGCAAGCTTTGTATGTGTTCTCTGAAAGATGAAAGAGAGATCATTTTACATACTTGCTTTCTTTCTGCTTCTGCTGTTATGATTTTGCTGTCTTGGAATAAGGAAAGGCAGAGGAAGATTTTCCTTATTCAACAGGTCGATTTATTCAAGGCAGGAGAGGAAGACAGCAGGGGAATCAATAATGAGATTAATGAAATTTGAAGATCAAAGCTTTTAGAGACCTCCCATTGAACCAGAGGCATTTTAAAACATGGCTGCTGTTAAAGAAGAAAAGAGGACTAAGTGTGCAATACACTGATGTATGTTTAGATTTAAGCTAGAACAGCTGTAATAAACAGAAGTTAATATAGCACAGGAAAAGCATGACTGCATAAAAAGGATTTGAGGTTTTTTTTGTGATAGATTTATTTACAAGCTGTATCTTGAAGCATATGCAAGCTTCCTGTGCAGCATTCCTGAGTTAAAGCTTAAGCTGTGCAGACTGCTTTGATTTTTACAGAGCTGTCTGTTCAGCAGGGCTAAGCTGACCTTGCAGGTGTGCGTTAGGGCAGGCATGGCTGGGAAGTGTGTGTTACTCTCACAGCCATATGGGGTGACTGAGGAAAGAGTAATTCCACTGCTGAGGACAGTATTACAGACAGCACCAGGCACTGACCACACCCAAACACAAGGCAGCAGGCAAGGCCACTGACTGCAGTTTCACACCACATGAAATTACATGAAAAAGACAGAAGCATGTTACCATCCTACCAGCCTTCAGTTGTCATGGACTAATGGCTGTAAGCCTAGTTCATCAGGCATCTAAGCATCTCAGGTAACTGCAGAAAGACATGATTTGAAAACCAAGTAGCTTGTGCTTCACAGCAGACCTGCAGAAAAGCATCAGCTATGTGTTCCCAGGTCAAACTGCTAGGAAGCTGAAACTTGACTAACAGTAAAATTTTAGGCGTTGTGAGACAGAGAGGCATGAGAAGAAAACACATCAGTGTGTTTTAGTTGAGGTGTGTTTATGCATATATTTTGAATATAATATCTTCTAAGTTACCCATGCAGATATAAAAATTTATTCTAAAAATTACCTTATATTTTTTCTAACTTGCCTCTCCAGGCACATGTTCATGCATCATTGCAAAGCCTTTTCTTTGTTTGCTCATCTTCGGCCTGACCTAGTAAATAACTATTTACTATTAACCGACCCAGTCAATAATTCTGTAACTTTCAGGGCTGCTAGTAAAAGTTTATCTGTAAATCTTGTTATGCATGTAATGAATTGAAAAAGATCTTAAGGGATTTGATAGAAGCACAGGCTTTAGTAACGTTCTGCCCTGCAATTTTTATTGCAGATTCTGAACTCGCCCTGATGTACAATGACTCATCAGTACTGGAGAATCATCACTTGGCTGTGGGTTTCAAGCTGCTGCAGGAAGAAAATTGTGATATTTTCCAGAATTTGACCAAAAAACAGAGACAATCATTGAGGAAAATGGTCATTGACATTGTGAGTTTTGAGACTGTCTTCCACAGAGCTAGGATATTGAATAATAAAGCACAGGACTATTTTTTGATAAATTACATGTCATCAGGCCTGTAAACAATGAAGTGAAATTTTGAAGTTTTGTCATATCTTACCCAAATACAAATAGTGGGTTCTTTTAAGTTTCACTCACTTTCTGTGCATTTCTGGAAGGCATACTATTCTGTTTCAAGCTGGTTTTGTACTGACATGATGCCATTCTACCATTCCAGTTAGAAATTAGCTACTGAATTAATAATGAATTTGGGCTGATCAGTTCATTTTGAGCAGTGCTGAACAATGATTTTGTCATATTCTTAAAAAAAAAAATGAAAACCTACTACTATGAACATACAGGACTCTTACTTGTATCATGTATTCAGACATAGAAGCTATGGGCTCTCTTCCAAAAATGTTGATTTATATGTTCACTTATTTTACAAAAAAACCCCAGTAGAATAATTTACATAGTGTTCATTTTTTGTTTGTTTGTTTGTTTGTTTTTTCTAGGTACTTGCCACAGATATGTCTAAGCATATGAATCTACTGGCTGATTTAAAAACTATGGTTGAAACTAAAAAAGTGACCAGTTCTGGTGTCCTGCTTCTTGATAACTATTCGGACAGGATTCAGGTAAGGAAATGCATCTGAAAATGTTCACTTGTATTACATACTTAATAACATTGTTTTCCCCATTCTCCAGCATGGATTAGAGCTCTCTCTTTCACACCATGATTTGCTGCTTCCCTCTGTTTCCTCCCTGGTCTAAGTGACATAGTTTAAGTGAGTCTCTGGGAGACTTAACAAAACACTAGGGTAGTCCAGGACTAAATGAGGATTTGGCCTTCCCTTCAAATTATCAAAAAGTGATTCTCTTTCTCACATGGATTTTGTGACATTTATAACAGCAGAAGCAGCAGAAGCCGGGTAATTCATTGCTGTTACTGCAAGTGTGAAAAGCACACAAGCACATAAGTTTTGGCTGTTTAGAATAAATTTTGCATTACATGTATTTTCAAGATTTTCTTTTACAGTCACCAGAAATGTAAATAAAAAGGACCTGCTTTTCTTCAATGTATTCTAGGTTCTTCAGAATATGGTGCACTGTGCAGATCTGAGCAACCCCACCAAGCCACTCCATCTCTACCGCCAATGGACAGATAGAATAATGGAGGAATTTTTCCGTCAGGGAGACCGGGAACGAGAGAGGGGAATGGAGATAAGTCCCATGTGTGATAAGCACAATGCATCTGTAGAAAAATCACAGGTAATTGATTTTATAAGGTAGTTAAACCTGTTAGAAAAAAAGGATGGTACATAGTCATGTTTTAAGCAATTTCTGAATGCACTTTTTTCTTTTCTTCTTCTGAGTTAATTAATTGAGCTCCTCAGTAGTAAGTGAGGCAAATTGAGACTTTTACTCTGAAAACATTGTGTGTGGCAGTATGTTTGCTGAAGGGATTCCACTGCTGTCCTGACCTGAAGAGCAGCATATATGCCAAAAAAGATTCTTGTACAGCTGACTGAGGCTTCTTTTAAAAATACAATTAAATATAAAGAGGGTATTTAGCTCAATAGATGCAGTGGAGTTTGGAATGAGCAGTTCACTTGAAAAAAAATCCTTTCCATGCCGTTATCCAAAATCCTGGATCAGACTTCCGAAAAGTAAAAGACCTTATCTATTATATAAACTAGTGTATATATTCAGCCAGTTCTAAGGGTAATGTATCTTGTGTCTCTTCCTAGCATTATATTTCTCATACTTCACATGACTTACTCATTTCTCTGTGAGTAATCATATTCTTGTATTATTTGAAACAGGTGGGTTTTATAGATTACATTGTTCATCCTTTGTGGGAGACGTGGGCAGATCTCGTTCACCCAGATGCCCAGGATATCTTAGATACACTGGAGGACAATCGAGAATGGTACCAGAGCACAATCCCTCGAAGTCCCTCTCCTGCACCTGAAGAAAAGGAAGAGGGAAAGCAGGGTCAAACTGAAAAATTCCAGTTTGAACTAACACTGGAAGAAGACGGTGAGTCAGACACCGAAAAGGACAGTGGAAGTCAAGTAGAAGAAGACACCAGCTTCAGTGACTCCAAGACTCTTTGCACCCAGGATTCAGAATCCACTGAAATTCCTCTTGATGAGCAAGTAGGGGAAGAAGTGGAAGAGGACGAGAACCAAACAGCAGAGCCTTGTATGGTAGAAGAGCATTCTCCTGACACATAACAATGAAAACTCAGTCTCTAGCTCCCTTGCTCACTCCCTTTCTTTTCCTTTTTCTCTCTTTTCTTTTTTTCTTTTTTCTCCTTGGGGGGGGAGGGGGGGGCTGGGGCATGTTCAGTTTTGTTACGGATTTTTAATTTTCCTTTTTTAAAATGTAGGTAATGCTTTCCGAAATATATGACACATACTACAACCATAGTCAGAACTTGGTGTTATCTGCCAGAATGATTGTTGATCAAAACTGAAGTTGATGATTCAGTTTGGCACTCAGGAATATTGTAAACAGAATTTTCACCTCCATGCGGTCAGAAAGCAGGGGGAAAACATGCATAAATTACATTTTAATAAGGTCTCTATTTGGCAGATTCCATTAAATAAAGCAAATGCTTTCAGAGGAGTACCACCTGCCAAAAGAATGTTGGTGTGCTTTGATAGGTTTTCAATTCATTGTATTGTATTGTAACTCATTGGATAACATTCATCTGTAGAAGAAACAGAAAAAGATTGAGGTTCCTACTGGAAAACAAATTAATGAGAATGAGGGGACACAAATGGATTCTGTTACCAACATGAAGATAAGCTGTGAAAATGACATAATTTTCTAATTTCTAATTTTCTGAGACATTACTGAAAAGAATGTGACCCAGTGGGTTGCACTAACCTCTCCATTTTGTATATGTGCAAGAGATCTTTTTTAGGGTTCACTTTTATTAAATATACCAAGGTATTATATTTTTTAAAAAACCCACTTTCATCTGCCACTGGTTATAATTTTTTTCGAAAGAGTAACTTACAAGTTTTCAGTACAAATCTGTACTACACTGGATAATACTGGATAATGTAGGGTTTTATCTTTAATTCTCCTTTTTTTTTTTTTTTTGGCACCTTAGAATGTCATGGTAATATTGATCTGTAAATGTCTATTATTTTATATATTAGTGAGTATTTGTGTTACATAAAACTTTTTCAGTAGAATAGCTTTTTGTTTATTTGTTTTTTCATCACAATTTTCCCAGATGTGTTAGTGGACTTATATAGTGCTTTTACCCTCATAGTAGCCTGATCCTGCCAACTCTGTCTTACTATAAGTGGTCTCGGTGATACCAGCTGGGACCACTAACATTAGGATTTACAGGACCAGAGCCTGTAAAAAGAGTAATGAATTGTCATCAGTACAAAAGCACCTCTTTTGCTATTCTAATAATTTTTTTTTTCCTCTGAAACATGGTTTTTCAGACAGCTTTTTTTTCTGGGAGCTATAGATTGCTAAATCAGAACAGACTAATACAATGTATGAAATATTTTTTCTGGCGCAAAAAATCATTAGTGTAATATTTCCAGTTTATGACTCCCAGTAATTTTTAATATGGGTAGCTATCTAGTTAAACCATTTGCTAATCTGAGAGGTGTATAACATAAAAATTATGATTAGTGTTATTTTTTCATGTCTTTGTTGCTAGAAGAGCCAGGCCAGTCTTGTCTTTTTATATTATAGTGTAAGTGAGCAGTGCATTGTCAGAATTGTAGTTTTCTCCATATTATTCCAATCTTAGATCTTTTCATCCTTTATCCAGTATGTGCTAAGTAAGGGAATCCTACCTTTCAGTTTGATTGGTACTGAAAGCTTCCATAACATGGAAAGCTAAAGGGAGGTAGGAGTTCATATTTGTCATTTTTCAGTCTTGATGGTTGGTCACATGGAAGAAGAGATTTTATTTCCTCCACTTTATTCTTCATTAGAATTGCAGTTTTGAGAGTAGAAGATGGGAAATAGTTGCCTGGGGAGGCTAACGGACTCCTATGTTGCAAAATTCTGTTAAAATCACAATATCAGGATAATTTCTTAACAAAAGGTGATAGAAGCAGCCATTATTTTCCCCTTTGGTTTTTTTTTTTGTAGCAAATTTGCAGATATGAATGCAGGTACTTTTAAATAACTATAGATCTAGAATAAAAGTTTGTTTTAAACTAATTGGCTAATATTTCAACTTTTAAATAAATTTTTCATTCTTCTGTATCCAGGTCATAATTTTCTTTGCCATTAGCCCATTCAGGGCCTTAGCACAGAAGATGCAGAAGGAGTAAAAGAATGAAGATAACTCATGGGATTATTTTTTTTTATTCACTTATATAAGTGTTTTGACTTTTTTTTTTAATTCCTTTTTTTTTCATTATTTCTTGCTGAACCTGATCCATCTAAAAATCCTTTCAGCCCCCAAGAGTGCCTAGAACCTCAGTAGTGGAAAAGCAATATAAATTCCAGAATAACCAGTAGGACCTGGGAGGTTTTGTTTCTGCACTAATTGAAAGTAAATGAACATAAAACCATATTGTGAGATATACACCTGTACATGTGGACAATCAAATCATAGAAAATGATACCATTTCTTAGAGTTGGGGATATAATGCACTGTACAATCTTTTTTTTCCTCTTTTGCCAAAGTGTGTTTTAGCATTGTACACTGCTTTAAAACAATACAATTTACAAGTGGCTTTATGTGTTGTGAATATTTTTGCCATAAAAAATGCAGTGAGTGGATATTGAGTGGGAGGAAAAGAGAAAAATCACCTTGTTTATAACAGTACACTTTAGCTTGCAAGTTGCTGTACTCAGTAATGCTGTATTTAAATTCTTAAATTGTTTTGTGTCATTAAAAAAGGATACCGAAAGAATATAGATAGAACAAATAACATTCAGAAATTTAAAAACTTGAATGAAATGGATTTTATAGAAAGCTTTGACAGTTATTTTCAAATGCATTATTTATTTTTTGTGCCATACCTTTTTCTCACCAAATGACCTTACCTGTAATACAGTCTTGTTTGTCTCTGTTTACAACCATGTATTTATTGTAATGTACATACTGTAATGTTAATTGTAAATTATCAGTTCTTATTATAACATCATCCTTGTCAGGGTGGTGTTGCTGTATCTGGAAACTCTTGGTGAGAGAATGACTATTGTGTATACATATTCCTTGTACATTTCTTCTCCTGTAATATATTCAGTGTCACCATAGAGCTCATTTATGGAAGATTCAAGAAAAGTATAAAATACATAAAGATATATCGATTTAAAAAGCTGCAGGTCTTTGGTCCCAGGGCTGTGCCTTAACTTTAAACAATATTTTCTTGTTTAGCTGCATTTGAAAGTAAGGTAGCCTTGGGGCTGGGGCTGGGCATTTCTACCATATTTTTAGTTGCTGACTGATGGGGGATACTCTTACAAGCTAATATGTGTAATACTACAATAAATTTTCATTCTTGACCCTTCTGGAAGTTCACGCTTTTGCAGACTTCTGGTAATGTAATTGTATTGTCTCTGAATATCTTTTTACAGCCTGTAATTGGGGATTATTGCAGCCATTTTTTGTTCCTAAAAATGATAAATAATTGATGCTGCATTTCAGTGCTGAAATGCACTGAAACAGCTTTGGAAAGCATCTCTAATAAACGTTTGATTTTAATGCATATTGTGAAATTGAATGATCAGAATTAAGAGGGTGTAACTCATACACTTTTACAATTGTCTGTAATGTCTCTTCTTTAGTAGCACAAATGATCACTGTATAAGCAGAAACCATAGTAGGATATACAACTTCAGTCTTGGAAATGCTTTCCAATATTAGTGTTACAAGTAGCCAAAGTTTATTTTATATAGGTGTAGCTAAAGCTTTGTGCAGGTGTGTGTAGCATAGCGCACTAGCTCTCCAGAAGAGCAGTAAACTGTTAGATATTTTAATAACACTACTATTAGGTTTGCAGGTTGGACTGAGCAACTCTTGCTGTTTGACTTGTCACATTGCTCCAGATAACTCAGAGCTGGTATCATTGAATTTGCCAGAATGAGGTAAAAACCTCTTCTCCATTCCAGTGATGCCCAGCCCTTGTAACTTGCGACTTATTCATGAAAGGAGAGATCCTTTTCCAAGAAAAAACAGAATCTCCTTTTTGACACAAACTGTAGATTTTAGCAGCCCTGGCCCAAAGGAATTTGAATGCTTTTGTTTTATATGGTCTAAAAGGGACACTACAACAACAGAAATCCTGAACAATTTGTTGTTACTGTTTTAATTTGGTATTTTCTTTGGGGATGTCTTGAGAGTGGCAACTTGTGTGAACATTGCACATGGCTATTCTTTCACTGGTTTCTTAGCCTCTCTTACAGCCTATGGGTTAGTACTGTACATCAATACCTTCATATGAAATTTTATATGCAATGGAAATAAAAGCATGTGTTGATTCTGCCTAGTTACTGCATTTGATTTTTTTTTTGAAAGTTAACTTTTTTTTACATGCATCCCATAGTTTTGACAGCTTAAGAGAAAACAGATTTCCAGAAAAATTTGATTACCATATTTTGTCAGAATAGTGTTTCACATAGCTAATACAAAATAAATACGAGCAAATCAGAAAAGTCAATCAAATATGATATTTTTTAAGGAACCTAATAGTTATAATAGAGAGGCATACAGTCTTGGTTTTCAGGAAATTTTACCACTGGCTTCAATGGCTTTAAAGACACTAGATGTCTAGAGATTGTCTAGAGGAGCAATGTGCTGGGGTACCACAAAGAAACATAACTAAACCAAATGAAACAAACAAACAAAAAGAAAATGTACCACAGTTAAACATTGTCACAATCTCTGTTCCAAATGGATGATAAAAAGAAATTGGTCTTAAAAATAAAATTCATAAATTATAGTGTTTTGTTGAGGAAGAAATACAGTCTTAATGTGAGTCCAAATCTTAAAGTGGTTTCCAGGCACCTTTTAGGTGCCTGGCTTTCAGGATCAGTGTGATGTTTTCTAGGACTCTTTGCTTCACTGAAAATAATTCATGGTTGAATCAAAAAAACAAATCTATATTAATGTTTTTCTTTAAATCTCTTAGGTCCTTCTTTGGGTTTAGGGATTAGGTTCCACGGAGAATGAATTGTTAGGACTCCTTTTTCATTCACACTTTTATGTCAGAAAATGCTGATAAGTTCTGTGAGGGGTAGATGAAGGATGCTGCAGTGAGTGGATAAATTAGAGGATGTCTGTCACTCTTGTCAGGTTCCTCCTTGCATGTTTCCAGCAGCCCTAATAAGAAAATGGCTTGCATACATCGTGTCTGTTATTATAAGGAAGAAAGAGTTCCAAGTTATTGTTGACAGTACTAAAACCTTTTCAGTAAGCAGATCAGGTACCACAGCCATGCATAAGCCTGAAGCTGGCAGCAGTAGCTCATGGCTTCCTTCCTACATCTTCTGATATTACTTTGTCAGTCTCTGCGCATGGAAATAATGAATCAGAATAGAGAAGTTTCAGAGCAAAACCAAAATGTATCCCCTGTTTCAGTACAGACAGCTGCTGCTGTAGCAGTTCAATGTATTTATGAAAAATGACTCTTCTATTTCCTAATGAGACAAATAGTCTGAATAGCTGCAGCTTTGTTTGCTTAATCTCTCTGCAATATGGAAAATGAAAGTCACAGTTACTAGCACACGTAGTGTTTACTGGAATGATCAGTCCAATTTCTCTCCAGCTGTGATTAATTTTGCTTAGGTTTTTCCAGGAAAAAAAAAAGAGAAAAAAGTTCAAAGATGTTTTACAAAAGCCTTAGTTCAAATTAGTTTAGTCTGTAGAATAAAGAAAATCTCTATCTTCCTCCTGTCAAACTGGTTAAGAAATCTGCAAAAGTAATAAAGGGAGATAGGAAGTCCAAACAGATATCGGAGTGAAAAATTGGGAGCAAAACCTGAGCAGGGAGAAATACTCTCCAACTAAAATAATCTCATCTCATCAAAGACATCCCATAGTTTGCATATGGACATGAGGAGAACTGAGTTTGATTTTTGTCTCTGTTCCTTGGATACAAAGCTGCATCTTTGTTGACTATAAAAGCAAATATTTTGAGTTCTTACAAGTTACTGGTAAAAACTCTTTATGTAGTTAAGATTTATATATAAAAATCTAAAAATTGTTCAATATAATGCAGAGTTAATCTCAGCTTTATAGGCTAAAAATGAGGGATGACTGTCTCAGATAAATAAACCCTTAGTGTGGGAGATATCACACCTGAGTCAACAGCCCATAGTGAAAGCAAGAGGGAAAAGACATAGGACTCCAGATAGTGTTAATTAACTACTGCTGATGAGCTGGGAAGACAGCCAATACTGAGATGAGAAACTCATCAATCATGTTACTTCCCGTTCTACCACCATCTTTCTCTAATATCCACTGAGTTCAGATGCCTATAATATCAGCATTTCTAATACATAGGAGAGACTGTTTTTTGTTTATCTGAAGAAGTCTGGAAAGCAAAATAGAGGTTTTGCAGCATGTAGTAGTCAAATTACAGAGGCATGCTTTGTACATATGTTGGACTTGGCTTGCAGCAAATGCCTGCAAGCCATCATTGCATGGGGCTAGGCAGACACAGTTAAAGTTAGCTTAAAATCCTCAGAATCTTCTGAGAGTCCAGAAAACTAATAACCAAATCTCTTAAGAACCTAAATTAAATTTGTTATTTTACCATGTGCTGGTTTTGTCTGGGGTAGAGTTAATTGTCTTCACAGGGGCTGTGTTTTAGATTTGTGCTAAGCACAGGGCTGACATGTTTTTGTTATGGCTGAGCAGGGCTCACACAGAGCCAAGGCCTTTTCTGCTTCTCCTACTGCCATGGTGGTGAGGGGGCTGGGAGGAGACACAGCCAGGACAGGTGACCCCAGCTGAGCAAAGGGACATTCCAGACCATGGGCATCATTCTCACTATATAAATTGGGGGAAGAAGGAAGAAGGGAGGACATTTGGAGAGATGGAGTTTGTCTTCCCGAGTCAGCGTTACATGCAATGGGGCCCTGCTCTCCTGGAGACGGCTGAACTCCTGCCTGCCCATGGCAAGTGGTGAATTCATGCCTTGTTTTGCTTTGCTTGTGTGTGCAGATTTTGCTTTCTATATTAAACTATCTGTACTGCAGCTCATGAGTTCTCCAGCTTCTACCTGTTTGATTCCCTCCCAACTCCATTTGTGCAGAAGCAGCTTGTAGAGCTTGGTTGATGGCTGGGGTTAAATCAAGACAAGCTCTCACTAAAACCTATCAAAAGTGATCTGTCTGTGGTTGCCTTCAAGTGGAGTATGAAACCCAGGGAAACACTCAAGTGAGGAGAGAGAAGGAGGAAATGTTTTAAGAAAATGTACGGGGGGAAAAGGACAAAAAAAAAAGTTTGAATAAGAGATTATTGCAATGTGGCTCTGCGTTTTGACATTTCTTAGCAGGGATACAACCTCCAACTGTGTCCTCTGAGGTTCTTCTATGCAGTTGGCATACAGGCCTTCACACTGAGAAGTGGACAGGCTGGTGATGTGAGGGCAGGGAAAAAGCAAGAAAAAGCCCTCACTCACGGAGTGGCTCAACCACAGCCATTGCTGCCCTGGGGAAGATTGAGGAGCAACAAGTCACAACCAAACCCGTCACCGTGAGCTGTGTCTGTTACACACTGATGGTCTGGGCTGCACAGCTGCTCCTTGTCCATGTCGTGGTACAGCCGGAGTCGCGGCTCAGTGCTCAGTGCGGCATGCAGGCTGCCGTGCCAGCTGCTCTGAAGTCATTAGAGGGGTGGATATTCCTGAAAACTGCCAGTGCCCTGGGGCTGAAATGCACCCCAAAACTCTCATAGTGCTGTCAAGTGCATCTGTCTCAGAGAGAAACCTGCTGTGCTCCTGTGGGTTTCTGTGGAGTCTCATTGCCCCTTCGCTTGGGCCACCCAGCTGGTGCACTCTGTAAATTTCAAACACCTTTAAATCTTGTCCCAAATAGGAGTGGGGTGCTACACCGTTTGGAGCCTTTGATCTGCAACACTCAAGAGCACAGCAAAGTCAGGGCAGATGTGAGACACAGGTAGTGTCCCCAGCAGGGGCACAGGACATGGGCTGTCTCCTAGCACCCTCCTCTACAGTTAGTAATTAGTAATAAGTAGTATTAGTATTCAATTTATTCATTATTCTGTCCAAACTGAAAAAGCCTTCAGCAACATGACTTCTAACTGAACTAGTTTGGCGTCTTTTCCCTGCGGGTAAGTAAAGTAACTCTCAAGTTCATGCTTCATTAGAAATGTTTGATATCATGGTCCATTTTTTTCCTCACCAGAATTCCCTCCATAAATATTAATATCTTCTGGTGCTTCTCCCAAGCCTGCTACTGTCTGTAAGAGACTAGTGGGGACTCCCTTTAAAGATATGCTGTTGAAAATTCCCTTTAAAGATATGCTGTTGAAAAGCCATTCAGTCTTTGTGTCTGAATAAGTTCGCAACAAGGCTCAGACCCTTTGGTCTGCTGGGTTTGCTGTTCCAGTGCTCCACCAGCCAGGAGGAGTGGGCACCCTCAGCACTGTTTCCCTGTTGTTGCAGGGATGCCTGCAACAGCAGTCCTGGGGCTCCTCTGTTGCTGATCAGGTTGCACAAGCTGCCCGCTGGAGAAACTGTGCGTAATGGTGCAGGATTTTTCTCTGACAATTTTAATGTGCTGCAGGATCCTCAGGGCTTTGTGCTTGAAGAATGGTGGAAATCATAACCAAGAAAAATGTCACTGTTTCGTGGGGATGAGTGTGGGGGGGTGATGTTTTGGGATGCCACTACTGTTGTTTCCCACAGCCAACCTAAAAACGTGAGTGTGTTTTAGATAAATTTGATCAATTTTCTGATGTATTTCTGCAGTCCTGCAGCTCTCCTTGTAGTTGCAGCTCTCCGTGGCATCAATAATGGTGTTTATTTCCCTGGGAGCAGATATTAGAATTTGGCTGCTTTTAGCAAAAAGTATCCTCGTGTACCCAAACTTTCCTCTGCTGCACAGGATTCAGGAGGAATGGAGTTGAAATTCCGGTGAGACCTCCTGCCACCCTTTCAGTAGCTACCCTGCTGCAGACAGTGCATTTCCACTGCATTCTGGGGACAGGTCCCACAGGACCCTCAGTGCAGGGGTGCTGCTGGCTGTGCCACAACCCTGGGCTGCACATCCTGCTGACGTGCTGCTGCCATGGCACTGCAGAGGAGCAGCTTAGCCAGTCACTGGCCAATGCAATGGGATTTTTTTTGTGCTCATGGTGGGAGGAAAATGCTACTTTGGTCACATGCTAATCTCTACACATTCATTTCAGTACAGAACAGAATGCTATTGTGAAAAATAGATCAGAAAGCCCTTTGAAGTAGACTTCCTATCCAAAACCCCATGTTGTATTTCCAGGTATTGCTATTGGGCTGTTTTGTATGTAACCTGATGGTGTCATATAGAGACCACTCTACCTCTGATAAATTGAAATTTCCTCTAGCTGGATAGACCTTTGTACCTGATTTGGAAAGAAAAAGGGAGGGAAGGGGGATTTAATCTTGGGCCGCTGGAAATCCAGCAAATCTGGGAGCATTAGCAAGGGCGGGTATGAATCACTCCTTTCTTTGTGCTACTTCAGATGAACTGCTCTTATGTCCTGGTTCATTAATAATTAATAGAGTAGGGAAGCGGGGCTCAGCCATGTTAACTTCTGTCACAGCCAAAGGGCATGTCTGCACATCCACACAGCTCCTCTTACACCAAGGCTCTGGGAAGGAGTGTGCCATGTGTAAGAGAAGTGAATGGAAATGTGTGCTTCTTGCTGTAGCTAATAGTGGTAGATGACAGAAAGTGAAGGCACCTACAAGGAGAAGTGAAGGTGACATGAAGGTTCTCCAGGAAGAGAAAACAAATACACAATAGGAAACACAGCCTTGACATCTGCATCACGGCTGGCACAGCAGCACAATCGTGCTTCTTTGAGGAGAGGAAAACATGAGGTTTCTGAGAGTCTCTTAAGGTAACAGCTAAAAAAGGCTGAGTTTTTTCACGAGGCAGGTTGCAGCAAAATAAGGACTGCCCGGGTCTTGGTGCCCTGCAGCCTTCTGGACACACTCTGCAAAGGTACCTGGCTCTGCTGCTTGCCTGGTCCCAAACTCCCACCTAGGTATCTCTCAGGAATGGCTGATGCAGGGAAGTACACAAGGGCATAATCCTGGCTGAAGAATTATGTTATAGTGAGTATCTGAGCACAGAGGGAAATAAATGGTGGATAAAGGGATGCTGGGAACACCTTCAGGGTAGCAGTAAAGCTGCACATCCAGCAGGCATTGAGAAACAGGTGCCACAGCATATTTACAGGGTGAAGGAGGAACCTTCTGCTGTCACACTTCTGGCACAAGAAATGAAAAGAGTATTTGGAAGAATGTCTATAGGATAGCTTGTGTGGAGTAAGTCAGGCCCTGGAAAATATCTGTGGTGAACACTGGCATGGCAGATTAGGATCCTATTTTAGTCCCTCTACAACTTATTTAATCATCTCTGCTCACCAACATAAACTAGCAACTTCCTCTAGTACTGAAGGAAATTAATGCCTGATTACTTTGAGCAATTTTCCATGTCAAAATGGTGGGTTGGTTGTTTGACAACTGTTAAAAAGCTTTAGTTTGGGAGAAGTGGTGCGTGTCTGCAAGTTAGGGCTTTCTGAAAAGCTTTTACAGTACAGAAATCAGTAATACTAAGTGAGCTTTTGAAACTAACTCCTTAGGGAAGATTATTGTATGTCTAATCTATGCTAGGTATGAAAAAGCATACAGATGCATATGCACCGAGATAGAGATAGATGTAGATGATAGATAGATAGATAGATAGATAGATAGATAGATAGATAGATAGATTAGATAGATAGATTAGATAGATAGATAGATGGATGATATAGATATACATGATAGACTAGATATAGCTATAGATACTGGCTGGAAAGAGGAAATTCTGTGTGAATGTATGGATGAATATGCTTCTCTAGAGCAGCAGTTGTGCTCTGCAGAAAACAGGAGACCTCCATAGCCAATTAGAGCAATTCCAGCAGCGACCAGGAGTGAACGTCTCGTCAGATTGCCTGTAAGAAAGGACATGCCTTGCAAAAATTGTCAGCAAGAGGGAACCTGTAAATGTTTATTGACAGATGCAACTCAAGTCCTGCAGGCCCTGACTGACCTGACCTTTGCCAGGAGTAGAAGCTGCAGCGGGGAGCTCTGCACTGATACGTCTGGTCCCACAGCTCCAGCTCTTCTGCAGGGGGCAAAGGGCTGGGGATGAGCACAGTCCTGAGGCACCATCCCCCTTGCTCTGGATATAAGCAGCAAAGTGCACATGGCTTAGAAGCAAGACTCAAGACAGTCATGTAGCTGAGCACAATTAGTAACAAACACACACACTTCACAGAGGCACGTACAAAAACAGATGTTCCTGCATGACATATGAAGAACAGAGCTCAGACACTGCTTAAGATGGCTCACAGGAACAGAGCTATGCAAATCATGCAACAGAGTGAACTCTGCCTGCACTTTAAAAGCATGTCATATATGTCATATTGGGGCAGTGAAGAAAGTCTCAAGGATCAAACAGATAGTGGCATTTCAATTATTAAAATATACTTTAAATTTGACACTCAGTTAGAAAAATAAGAAAAGTTCACACTGCTTTTGGCTCAGAGTTCATCCTAGCTGCAGAAAAAGCATGACCAAGTGGTCACAGAGACTGGGTGTGTAGGCTAGAGTGGGTGATAAAATACTGCCTCCTCTTTTTATTTATTGACTTCTTTTTCTTTTTTCTTTTTCTTTCTTTTTCTTTTTCTTTTTCTTTTTCTTTTTCTTTTTCTTTTTCTTTTTCTTTTTCTTTTTCTTTTTTTTTTCTTTTTCTTTTTCTTTTTCTTTTTCTTTTTCTTTTTCTTTTTCTTTTTCTTTTTTTTTCTTTTTCTTTTTCTTTTTTTTTCTTTTTTCTTTTTCTTTCTCTTTCTCTTTCTCTTTTTCTTTTTCTTTTTCTTTCTCTTTCTCTTTCTCTTTCTCTTTCTCTTTTTCTTTTTCTTTTTCTTTTTCTTTTATCTAAATGAAGAGAGAAAGCAGAGCTAGCTCACTGATAAAAACAGAACAAAATAGCAAAATTCTGTCACTGTTTATCTGTGGGTTTTGTTAATGACAAATTTATTGCCAGTAAGATTTGATAGGGCCATCTTAAAAACCCAGAGTCAAAACATGAAATCTGCATCTGTTCATCTGCAATGGTCAGTAATTTTCTTGGAGATCAGTGGGGATCCTGTGCAAGCCTGGAACTTGCAGCAGCAACTGTGGTAAAGTGACTAGCACCCCTGTCCTACCCTTCTCCAGGGGCTTACTGCCAGCATTGCTGCCCAAAGCCATGTTTAAACCAACCCACTTTGGCTCAAATAATGCATATTAGCTGGGGCAGTTTTAATAACGGAGTGCTATTTTTGTCCCACAAATCCTGTGCTATGAGCAGAGGGCAAAGGCCTACCACTGTGGCTGTTTTAGCAGCATATTAATGATCCTATTTTACATACTACCTGTTACCTCCTTTTCCTGTCAGGCACTGAAAAAGGGATTACAAATCTCCTCCTCTCCTGGTAGCTAGAGTGCTACTGGAAAACCTGTTACCCAAAGTGATTCTCAGTCTCCAGGAGGACAGAAGGAGCTGTAAGAGGTTGCAGAATTAAAAGAGGAGCTACAGCCTCACTCTGACCACACTCCAAATTCACTTCTTTCACAGCTCTAGAGACCTAAGCCATTTGTCAACTGTATTTTAAGTGCAGTTCATCATATTCACCACATTTCATTATCACTTCTCACATCTTTCCTCCCAGTAACTGTTTGCAGTCACAGCTTTACTGAACATGTGTGTCCTTTCCTCTTAGGCTGGAGCATTCACTGTCAGTTTTCCCTGGTCCCATGGGGTTTCCTTCTTTATATTTTGTATGTCACCATCTTGATATTCTCACACTTTCAGTTTCCTTGGTTAAGCACTGTGAAGGTGGTTGTTCTGCTCTCTTTGCTTGCTAGAATGGGACAACTCATCTCTATAATATTATGTTGCTTGGAATGAATACTGATATTGATAGGAATACTGATACTGAATACTGGAAGTGACTGATACTGGTATGTAACAGACAAACATTCTTCTCTTGGCTCTGAGTTTCCCAAAAACAACTTCTTCAGATGTTCCTTCCTGGTAAACATCATTCAACAATAGGTATTTTTAACCATAAATTGTATCTTTAATGTTGTTTTAACAATAAGCCCTTGCAGCCCCTAAGCAAAAGGATTTTGGCCCCATTCTCTCATCAAAGTGTAAGCTGTCTCACTCCAGATTGCAGGAACTACTTGATTCTTTCTGATTGCTCTGAATGGAGTACACCCAGAGCATGTGGTATCTCTGACCTGCCTGTTGTACCCTTTGGGAAGGTACTTCTCCCAGAGCATAGTTACCCACAGGGAATATTTCCCATGACTCAATCATTGCCACACAAAGCCCAGCATCGTTGATGACACTGAAGGTTCAGTTGTGCAAAAACACAGAACTGTGCACTGAAGCAACTGATTGGTGCCTGCTCCCTTCCTGTGTCTCTGCACAGGAAAGGCATCTTCACAAACAGTGATGATAACGCTCATCAGACAGTGTAGCAGCCAGCACAGTGTGAATGGTGTGCCTGTCAACACATACTCCCACCTGCCCAGATAGGTGTAGCTGCATTCACACTGACTAGATCCATGCCTTTGTGCAGGATGGAGTGGGAAGGGTCACTGTGCATGCACTCAGTCTCTCTGCTGTGCAATGAGCAGAAGGCTGTGGTCCATCAGAACAAGGAAGACATCTTGCACTGAACCACCCAGCAGACTTTTCCTCTGCGTGGAGAAATGTAACAAAGACAACAACCGAAAAAAAAAAAGGTAAAAAGCTGAGCTTGACAGATGTCAGCATGGTAGAAAATTAAACAAAGCATGGTAGAAAATTAAACAAACTCAAGGACCCAGGTATAATCATTGGATGGATCAAGGAAGCCCAGCAGTGCAAAAATTTTAAAGGCTGGTTCTCAGTGCCTGGTGATCCAATTGGAAAAGGATGAAACCTGGCCTCAAGCCCATATTTTGAGCTTCATCTGTGTACAGAACATCTGCCTGCAATGAAGCTATTTGCATTTGTCTGGGAATGACAGGGCAGGAATTTATTACTTAACTGCAAGGATACCTGTTAAATCTAAGCTTATAGGATCTGGACCATGCTATGAAGACCTGTTTGATTCTACCTCTCCTCACACTACACTTGGAGAGATAGCCACAGCCAGAAGTGGGCTGAGTGAGGAAAAAATAAGTTTTGATGCCTTACTGTGGGATGTCTAGGTGGGACTGCTGTGCTCAGGCCTGCCAAGAACCAGGCCTGCAAGAGTGACTAAGTTGAGTGGTTTGTTCTCCTTCCAGAGGGAAGCTGGTATCTGCAGGCAGTCAATACAGGCTCACTCTCTAGCATGGCAAAGGGGTCCATTGGCTGGGTCTAAGTAATTTCATCTGGCACCAAAATGTAGGTGGGGCCACTGGGCTTCAGAGAGCTTCAGAGAGCTCTTCACAGGAATGTTTCAAGCAGAGAACAATGTCTAAGGGCAGTGGCTGACCTGGACACAGGACATCAGGCTCTGACAGGAGCCTCGGTCTGTGTTCCAGGAGAGAGGTCCTGCAATGCAATGGAAAAGCAACTAAAAGCTGAAGGCCACTGCTGTGCAAACTGTCTTCCTCTGGCTTCTGCAGAATGCCCAGGGCTATGCCAAATCTCATAGAGGGATCTCCCAACCAAAGGAATTTCCTCTGCAGAGGGGGTAGTACCTGGAACATGGGGAAATGTGGTAGTAGCCATATTGTGTCTGGGTGCCTTAGTGCTAGTCCTGGTCATCTTTCCAGTATGTAATTAGAGACAGCATTGAAAACAGCATGCTGTTCTTTGCTGCTGAAATTAACAGGCAGATGCTGAGATCACTCCACCAGGTACCCCAGGACACTCAAAACTCACTCACACCTGATACAGAGCAAGGCACTCCTTGGGGAATCTTGTCTGTCTCTGAGAGGATTCCGTCTGCCGCATTGGAAAAGAAAGCAGAAAAGGTGGAGGGTGGGAGAGAGTAAAGATATTCCATTTTCCTTCAGGCATCTAGAAAAGCAGTGACTGCAAGGCACAAAGTTCCTCCCACAGTCTCTGTCAGCTACCACCATAACTGCTGACCTAAATCAGAGCCCAATATTAGGGTGGGTATTCTGCACAACAAACCATTGAACAAGCTCTTTGAGGGTGTGTCTGTGCAGTGAGCTACAGCTATGTGAGCATGGATGTTCCCCCTGGGACAATGCACACTATGTCCTTCAGTCTCCTGGGTGCAGCCATCCAGAACTGCAAGTAGGGTATATGCTTTAGGGCCATTTCAGGGAGCTGCACCATGTGGAGGCTCCACTCCAACAGCCAAACCCAGATTCCGCCTTGACAAATCCCCCATCTCGCTTGCATGACACACAAAATCCGATGATCGAATGCATTACCTGAACCAGACATGTACAAAAGCACAGACTCTACCTGTGAGTCACCTGCTATTCCTGACCCTGATACCCCTGGTGACATGATAATACTAAACCATTAGAAGCAATGACTGATACCTCCCATCCTCTTTTCTCAACTCCAACTTTGGAACAGGCGTATGTAGCATACAAAAAAAAAAGGGAAATGAAACCAAGTCTAATGAACTCATGTCTTTTTATAGGTAGGAATAACAAAGTAGTGTTCTTTTCTGCTTTCTCATTGTGACATCTGATGATTATGGATATCAAGCATAGAAGCAGCAGTGGTAGGGCAAGGCAAACAGGCATAACCTCGTTTGCCTGCACAGGCCATGCACAGCTCTCAGGTCAGTGTGTGTGATTCCCATTCCAGCCTGTCCCAGGCAAAATTACAGCACCTCCTTTCCCCATTTTTCTGCAGCATATGGCTGTCAGTCTGACCACGGCAGACTTTGCCTTGGGGTGCTCATGTCCAGGCCCCTTGGTGCTGGCAAGACCCAACTTCCTTCTGATGTGGAGAAAAGATTATTCCCAAAGCCCCACAGTATTGACATCCACTGACCAACTTTATTTGTATTTTTCACAACAGACTCAGACTTCACATCCCATAGCAATATAACATCTTGGCCCAGGCTTTTAATTCAACCACACAGAAGGTACCCTGGTATGAAAGCAAAAATTCTGCCAGGGGCTATTTATTTCACAGCTTTCTCTTACATCACTTGAAAGTTTTGAATGGATGGAGAATATGCAGAGGGATGAGGTTAACACATAACCTTAAGTTCCCGCTTCTTTCATTGCTTGATGGACAAGCATAAGCAAGAAGATATTTTGGTTTGATGTGTCCATTTTTCTTTATATCCTGCAAAAGCTTGAAGTTTCTAGCTTGGCCAAAATCCTATGCTCCATCCAACAATTTAAGATGTTTGGAACAAAACAAGGAGATGACGCTAACATCTTTGCCACATTCAAGAGGTTAGGTCTGAATCTGTGCTGTCACCTGGCAGGACCACTGTAAACCACCACGTGTATAGTGGCTTTGTTTTCTTCAAAAATAAGTGTGATTCTTTCCAAGAATCAATACAAACTAGGTAAGCTGTTCAAAACACTGCTTATAAGTGAGACGTAAGCAGAGCACTGTTCTTCCTGTACCTCCTACGCAGGTGCGAATTGCATCTAGCTCTCCTATAACTAGAATCATAAATGTATGTTGGAAATTTAGGCTGCTAATGAGAACAACAGGAACCAGAGAGTGTGTGCTATAATTTAAGCTCATTGCCTCTATTGAGTCACCTCCAACGCAACCAGCATCACATGTTGCATTACGGAACAGCAGTGCCACCTGGTCATAACATAATTTAGTCAATTGAAAGTAAAAATCTTGCTATGTAGACCTCAAGGGGCATGTGCAGTTACATGCCTAAAGGGTGTTTTTTTCTTCTACCTGAAGCTATGCAGGCTCAGAAACATGGAGGGTTTTAAATGACTGCTATGGATAACTGATTTAAGCTTGCTTTCAGGAAGCCGATGGCAGTAAATTCATTTATGAAAAAAATATTTTCTCTAAATACTGAAAATGCATTTTCTAATGTGAAAACAAGCTGAAAGCCGAAAATATGCACATTTGTGGGCATGAAAGGTATTTTTCTTATTCTCTTTTTTTTTCCCTCTGTTGATAGCTCCACCTTTTAGCAGCTCCTGCAATATGAAAAATGTGAGTTTTTCCAGCCCAGCAGCCAGCAGTGGGAAGCTGGGCACATTGCCTTGAGATGTTATTTGTGCTTCCAGAGGTACTGGTTGAGGTTGTCATGCTGAGGAATATGAAATAGCCCTGAACTGTGTTTGGATGTGCCTGTGGTGACAAAACCAGGCTGCACTGCTCCAGGAACTTGCAGCATTTTCAACTTGAGAATGATAGTGTCAGAGAAAATTATTCAGTGCTTTAAGAGTGTTTATTTCATGCCGTTATGTATTCCAACTGTGGTTTTTTGATAGCATAGCTGAATAGCAAGTGATTCATAAATGCCTGTTTTAAAGAAGATCTCTATTTAGCATGTCACATATGAAACAGGCAACATGTGAATCCAGTTATGTGATCTGTTGGGGAAGGAAGCTGTCAGTACTGGGGAAGGAAGCATTGTAGCTACTGAAAGTGGAGGTGGGAATTCTTTGTGGGTTTGGTATTATTAACTAAGAATAGCCAAAATCTCTGGCTCCCACCTCATTTACTTACATGTAGTCACTCAAAGCAGTTTGATTAAAACCAGAAGATCTTCCAGTATTATATTCAAGTAGTTGGATATTTTTCTTTAAAGCTCTTATTCCAAACTGGTTAGCTTTCTTTTGGAGAAACTGCTTATTCTGAAGAGACTTCTTTTGCTATAGGGCAATTTTTGTCAGAGCTGAACAGGCAGGCTTCCCAGCTTCAACGAAGTTCATTCTTTTACTAATCATCATCTTCAAAAGTGAAATTTGCTTATATTCAGGAATTCTGTCTGAGCTGGTAAGACAGGAAAGCCCCTGGGTGTCTGAGCAAGGGCTCAAGGGTGCAACATCACAGTGACAGCATGATCTTCAGAAAGCCTTGTTGGCGTGCAAGAGGGTAACAATGAAGCATACACAGCTAATGCTTTAGTGTAAATGGTCCTGGGGAAAGAAGTGGATGATGCAGGTACCCAATCTTATGCTCTATGACATAGAGGAGAGTTCATACAGCAAACAGACCTTTGAAAAGTAATACCAATGTGGTTGCTTCTGGCAGACCAGGTACAGAATATGAAACCACCAATAGCTTGATTTTGCACAGATTTTGGCAGCTCCTCTCCTCTCCTCTCCTCTCCTCTCCTCTCCTCTCCTCTCCTCTCCTCTCCTCTCCTCTCCTCTCCTCTCCTCTCCTCTCCTCTCCTCTCCTCTCCTCTCCTCTCCTCTCCTCCTCTCCTCTCCTCTCTCGCCATACAAAGAGCAGAGTGAGAATTTAAAAGAATAAGTATTTTGTGGTTAGCCATTGTATCACTACCATGTTCTGAAGCAAGTAACACACCTCGTGGCCTGCACATGCTGGACTTCATTCCACAGGCACCAGCATTAAAATGCTGTTTTTGAAAACAATGCTCTGTGAACTGGTAGCATTGCAGAAGATAATTTGGAAGTTTTATTGAGATACTAATGTTTAACATTCTTCAAAAGGTGAATCAGGCTTCACACATTTACTAAGCACTGTGTGCTCTACTGTGTTAATTGCTATTACTTGTTGAACACATCTATTTATACATGCTGCTGCTTTTCTCTTCTTTTTCTGTAAATTCTGACCTTTTTGCAGGAGCAAGGTAACCTTTGATAGCACATTGTAACAGCATACTTGAACTTCTGTTGCTCTGCTTATCCAAAACTATTTTAAAAACCTGAAAACCAGCTGGACAAAAAAATAACATGTAGGAATGCAAAAAAAATTGGGATGTACTTAGCATCAACAAATATTTCTTTAAGTCATGTCATATTATATTATTAGTTTATATTATTAATTGCTTTCTTCTTTCTACTGTGGGCCTATGAAAAGTGTTTGATAGGCCAGAAGAGCATGGCATAACAGAAGCTGACTCTTCTGGAAGGCTCTTCTGTATCACTGAGACGTGAAAATATCACTGTGAACTTGCTCCAGAAAGTCATTATAGTAACTTGACAGTGAAAACATATTTTCACTGTAGAGTTCCTTTTGTTTTAAACCTGAAAACAGTGATATTTTGGATGAGCATTAAGTGGCTATAATAGAGGTAAAACTTTAATTTCCAAAAGCCTAATATAAATTAAGAAAGATGCTGGGTTCTGAGGCATTAAGGAAACTGTAGAATATTTATAAGCTTGCAAGCATATATTGAAATTATTATTTATTTGGAGAGTCATAACCTTGTTTTCATTAGCAAATTGTTACTTGAAATTCTGTCTGCTGGAAGTGGAGGTGGGGGGCAGGGGGTTTGCTTGTGCATCTAGAAGGAATTTACAAGATCCAGCACAAGAATCAGAATTAGCTCTTCAATCTATGGAAATATTCATGGCTAGGTTGGATGGGGTTTTATTCACCCTGGTCTCAAGACATTTATTTTTCCTCCATATGTCAGTGTGTGATTTAATGTTAAGAGAATCTGGGAGAGCTAACAGTAAAACCCATGAGTCTGGGGAAGAGATTTTCCACTAAAATGACAGAAATGTCTCTCACTCTGTAAAGCTCCTCTCCATTCAGGATTTTGCTGGGAAGGACAGCTGATTGAAGATTTTCTATGACTGTATCAGTGTCCTCTGGCCATCAACAAAGGCACTCCTGCAGAAGTAGATTATGGTCCCACTGCAGATGTGCTCTGCAGCTCTGCAGATCTGCTCTGCAGATTTTTACGGCTCTCCAGCTTCTTGGAATTACTGGGCCATGTTGCCGTATTCTGTGTAGTCACTAATGGGCCTCTACATTTCTGGTTCTGCACCAAAGTAGTCTTCACTGAGCATTCGGGGAGGCAGCAGGAGAGCAACTGACCCCATAAGAACACTGGTGCTGTCACTGGGGCTGCTGTGCTGTAGGAACTACAAGCAGGCTTACAAGGTCCCTCATCAAATACAGATGCAGAACATGTGTAACTACAGGTTACACAATGTTTAGCTCTGGTCATCCTGCTCTCCCTGTCCTGCAAAGCTCTGCTTCCCTTTGAGAAGGGCACTAGGGCAGCATCTTCTCTTGTTTAAAAAGAAGCAGCAACAGAGCTTCCCAGCAGGAAAGATAAGACGCTTCCATGGTCTGAAATTGCATCTGTTTCAGCTTTTCTTAACTGTTTTCACTTTTCACTCAGTATCTGCAAATTTTCAAAATATTTTCTGAACCTGATACTTCCTAATTCTTATATGACATTTCCTCCACCCAACCACTTAATAAATGTCCTTGTTCCCTTCCAGATGTCTCAGTAAGGTCTAAATTTGCAACCTCTGCCATGCTGCCTCTTACAGTTGCAAGCACCTGTCCCTGTCTGAGCGCTGGGACCCTGCACTGCCTCAAATGAGTTTCTTTGCCTCCATTTCTGGGGTTTTATTTTCCTTTTTTTAATGCTTCATGCTCTTGTGAGCAATGATTACTGACATTGCTATATAAATTGGAGCTGAAGTATTTCTTCTAATTGCTTTCTGTAGGCATATTAAGGCAGAATACTGTGATCTGAGAACACAGACTCTGCACAGCAAAGCTGTCTGAAGGCTGTTTGCTGAGCCAGGATGTCTCCCTTGGGAAAAAAAGGGATTATAGAAGGAGTCGCATCTTTAAATGAGAAGTGACAGGGTAGATTGTGAGGGAGAAATCCATAGCTTTAGTAGGTTTTTAATGGAATATAAATTCTGCCCTCCGTCTCTGCTCCATGAGCAGATATTTGTGCAGCAACATTGACAGTACCCTTTCCATCAGCCATCTTTCTCTTCTACTTAGTCGCAAAGGGCAAGAACACATATTCCTTCCCTAAAACCCTGAGAAATCAGACTAGCACCCTTTCTGGAGGTGATGACTCTGGAAGGCAGCACTGGGATTCATGTGTTGTGTGTGGCTCTCTTAAGAGTATTCCTGCATTGTATACAAAAGAGGTTAAGAGAGATAGCACCAGGTACCACATGAAGGGAGCCTCTGTGTTCTTAGCCACCTTTCCTGCTGACACCATGAAGCTGGGGCTGGGAAACCTGCGTGGCTCACTAGTGAGAGCAGGAGAATTGTGCATCATCTGTCTGAGCTAAGTGTCTTTTCACCTTGCCTTCTAGCTGCTTGGGGACACATGGGGGTATGGGGGATGACAGAAGAGAATCAGTCACTTCTGTACAGGAATGGGGCTGGAGTCCCATATATTTTAGAAGGTGATCAGTTGAGAATTTGCAGTCAGTTCTGCTTTCTCTTGAAGCTATAAACCTCTGTTTAATTTAAATGCCTGCCCCAGGCCTCCAAACATGGCGGCCCCCAAATCTGCGTTGATAAAAGGATGAGGAGGCCTGAGATGTTCACAGTCTGTGCTCGATGAAGAGTATGGCCAGCCTGTTCCTAATCTCTCCACATCCCCATGTGGTGTACAGCCCAGGTGGAGGAGCACAATCAGGAGCAGGCCCACTTCTCCTGAGTAATGAGTTAATAAGAAACATGTTTGGTGTTCCTGCTCTTTCACTGGTGGTTCTAAGTGGTAGCCTTTAAAATTGAGGTATAGGAACTTACTTGCATAATAAATGTTTGGGAAAATGTCAACTATGTTTTTAGCATTCTGAGTAGCTAGTGTTAGCGCTATGGTTTTAAAAGAAACTCTAGAAGGTATGAACTGCAATAATATCATGTGAACTGGCAGTAGAATACATCATTTTAATAGACTGTTGCCTCCTATACATTATGCCTGCCATATGGAAAACCAAGGTAGTTCATAGTGTGCTAAACCTGTACACTGAGTAGAATTTCCTTGCTTTGCTATCTTGGTGAATACTCCTCCCATGTTATGTCAGGATACTTTTTCCACTTGAAAATGAGATGCATTAAGTTGCAAGGAAGGGGCAAAAGATGTTTCCTGTTTCACCACTGGAACCAGCTCTGCCCTACTCCTATCCTGGGATCAGAAGGTGGGGACAAAAAATGCTGGGGAGAAGCATGAAACCTATGTTCACACAAACAGTACATGAGATTATGGGGTCCACATTAAAGCTGTCTGTTTCACTCTCTCCATAGCTGCTGTGAGTGAGAAGTTCTTTCTGCCTTCTAGCCCCCTGCCCAGGCCACAACAGGCTGTGTGTCCTATGCAGCAGCAGTTCCTGCTTCTGTCTGAATTGCAGGACCTGAACAGGAAAGCCTGTTAGGGTGGTCCTGTGAACCCATCTGGAAATGTTGGCAAATGCACAATTAACCTTTTGCCTGAAAAAAAAAGGCAGAATTTTGAGTAAACCTCCAAGCTAGTCAATGCTGAGTTGTTTCTGGCAATGGAACTATAATTTCTTGCCTTACAGTTGGTAAGAAACTATTAAAGAGTCTCTTGGCACTAATTCTCCAGGAGTTTCTAGCCCTTGATGCTTATAAAAATGCTGGCAATGTGGGAGGTGTCATAAGTGGATGCAGCACTGTGGTGTCAAGCTGAAATGGGAAGTTGCAGACCAGGCTACCCACAAGGGACAGAAGGAGACCATCTTTGATAATTTTTCTCTAGAGACTCTTCTTTCCTTCCTCTTGAGATCTGACAGCATGAAGTGTTTCTCCTTCTTGCTCTTTCTGTCCTTCAGCTAAGCACACACACTAACACGCATGTAAACACACATCTGAGACGCACTTGGAATAGGACAAGAAGCCCTATGTACCAGACAATAGAAGGGATGAATCCAATATATTGTATGGTTTTTAGGCGCCTATTTCACAGCTTTCCCGGAGTCAGACTCATGGTTTGGGAAATTACCAGAATAACAATATTGAAGTCTTTAATTAAATGCAGAATTGAAAAGTATTAGCAGCTGCCACTAAAATGTGTGCTGCGGGAGAAGCAGGATAGGGAATGCATAGGAAAAAAAAAAAAAAGGAAAGGGCTGGAGTGGAGCAGAAATCTTTCCCACGCTTGGGTCTGCGAAGGTTAAAAGTAGCAGATAAGGATATCTCTCGGGGATCCATCAGACGGCAACAAGCTAAGAAAAAAACCTTGTCGCCACATCGTGGCGAAGCGAGGCCACTCATTTCTGGCGTCGGTAGCACAGCCCTTCTTACCTCTCCTTCTGAGCAGGAGAGCGGGGAAAGCTAGGCGCACGCGTAAAGGCAAGCTGCAGGAGCGACCTGCGGAGAGGCTCGCAAGGTGTGAAGGCGCACGGCGTGCCAGCTGGATGCGCTGGATGCGCTGGATGCGCTGGGTGCGCTGGATGCGCTGGGTG
>QUSF01000011.1:17643122-17667846 GCA_003676055.1 Chloebia gouldiae
GGGTGCGCTGGATGCGCTGGGTGCGCTGGATGCGCTGGATGCGCTGGATGCGCTGGATGCGCTGCGCGGCCCCGGCGCCGCCTCTGCCGGCCCCGCCGCCCGCGCGGCCCCGCGGCTCCCTGAGCCGCCGGGCAGGGCTTGGGCAGAGGCCGCATCTCTCTCGTATGACCCCTTTTGTTTTCAGAGCTGCGCTGTCCCTAGGATATGGCGATCCTCGTCTGTACCGCCTGTCCTCCAGCACACGGCTGTAATGGGGTAAGGCACAGGAATCATAGAATGGAGTCATAGCATCGGTTAGGCTGGAAAAGATGCTTAACATCAAGTGGAATCCTCAACCCAGCACTGCCAAGTCCACCACTAAACCATGTCCTCAGGTGCCATATCCACATGTCTTTTGCAGATTTCCAGTGTTGGTGCTTCGACCAGTTCCCTGAGCAGGCTGTTCTAATGTCTAACCACCCTTTCAGTGAAGAAATCTTTCCTCCTCGCCAGTCTAAACCTCCACAGCACAACCTGAGGCCATTTCCTCTTGTCTTGTTGCATGTTACTTGTGAGAAGAGATGGACCCCCACCTTGCTAAAATTTCCTTTCTTGTACTTATAAAGAGCAATGGGTCACCTTCTTTTCTCCAGGCTAAATACCCCCAGCTCCCTCAGCTGCTCCTCACAGGACTTGCGCTCCAGATCTTTTCTCAGCTCCATTGCCCTTCTCTGGACTCACTTCAACACTTCAATGTCTTTGGAGTGAGGAGCCCAGAGCTGGACACAGCACTCGAGGTGTGGCCTCAGCAGTGCCCAGCACAGGGGGACAATCCCTGCCCTGCTCCTGCTGGCCACACCATTGCTGATCCAGGCCAGGATGCCATTGGCCTTCTTGGCCACCTGGGCACACCCTGGTTCATATCCAGCCACTGTTAACCAGGGGTCAGGAAGACAGAATGACTGTACACAGTCACTGGTGCAGCAGTGTGCATTGCAAGTTCTCTGAGCCCTCACTTTAACTCTTGCCCTGGTTAGGAGAGCAGCTCTTAGGGATCCACCCCTCTTATACCAACAGACTGTGTTGCATGCCTGCTTGCCCTGTGTCTTGCAGGGAATGATTGGGGTAATGCACAGCCAGAAAATGCAGCCAGGCTTAGTTCTCAAGCCTGACATTCAACTACAGAGATAAAGGAAGTGGTAAAAGTGGATTCACAAGATGGGGTAGCTCAATCTGTTTATCAGGCTGAACAGCAGCCTGGAGTTGAGTGAGTGTCTTAAAAATTGAAGTCTTTCCAGGAAAGCTGAAATGACAAAAGATTGCTCTCAAGGACAAATGCTCTGCTGTGTGGCAGGTGATAGGTGACAGGACAGGTCCCTGCCAGGTGGTGGGGAGCAGCTGCACTGCACAGCAGAGTGCAGTTGCAGCATACACACATTAGAGGGCTATGGAATACAATCATGAGCTGCACAGAGAGGCACCCACCTCTCCTTCCCTAGGGACAGAGGAAAAGGCAGCTGGGGGAGATTTTAGCCTGTAGCATCTATATGGGGTGTTGGAATAATGCAAAGGAAGGTTCTTGCTGTTAGACCAGAAAAGATGGTGAGTTAAAAGATATTTCTGTCATCTGATTTTCATTTCAATGCAAGAAAAAGGAAGAAGAGGGAAGGGAAGCATTTTCTTTTAACATGAGCCTGTCAATACCAGGCAGTTCAAAGTTATGCTGAAATAACACAGCTAGTTTGAAAACTAGCCATGGGTCACAGCAGTGACCACTGGACTGGATCACAGCAGAGTGAGGCTCCAGCAGCAAGTTCTGTTGACCTCTTCCTGGGATCTCTGTACCTCTGTACCTCTGTGCATACGCACAGCCAAGGGTGTAAGATTTATGGGTGCAAGGCTGCAAGATTTATGAAGCGCTTGTATCAGGGCTCTGATGAGCCAAAAATCCTTGGACTGCTAAAATAGCAAAAGGACTAGGTTATTGTTGATTTACTAACTTTAGTCCTACTCTTGAAGAGTATTGCTTTTATACCAACACTTTTTGCAACTCTTATACACACACCTTTCTTTTTCCTTTTCCCCATACCTTCTTTTAGCTCTATAAGACCATTAGCTGTGTGATTCCCCACTGTTGCATTGAAGCAGCACCTTTGAGAAATGCAGGACTCAGAAACCTCATGCCTGGATCATGAAGGGTGGCTGAAGGCAAGTAGACAGCCAGAAATGTGGCTATCCACAAAATCATAGTTTCCATTGCTTTTTATGCCTCTATTGGTTCCCCAATGTGAGCTGTCCCTTCCCCCCTGTCCCCATCGGTCCTCACCCTGTCGGTCACCCCTACTCCTCCCCTGTGTCGGTCCATTATTGGCTGGTTTGTACCCCGACACTCCGATCCTGTCCCTGTTATATTCCTTGCCCTGCCCTCGGGACGGGGCACTCAGAGCCCGCTCCCTTCCCGGGAGGGTGTCTCCCTGCACCTCCGACTTCGCTGTCCCCTGAATAAACCCTCTGGGAAACAAAGCAGCCTGAGTGAGCGTCCTCCCTTCTCGGTGGAAGCCTCCCTTTAGCTATCCGGCTCCGGCAGACCGCACCCTCTGCGGCATCTACGGCAGGTCCCGGCTGACGCAGTGTTTAATCTGGTAAGCTTTCTCTATACAGTCTGCAGTCTCTCTAGAATGAGGGTTGAGATTTCTAGAGGGGCTGATGAGACCCCTAACCCAGGAGTAGACCCAGGTGTGAGAAATCCTGAATGGTGTGGGAAATGGGAGGAATGGGCCAACTCTTAAAGGAATTTTCTGACCCTATAGCCTGGGACTTCCCATGTGAACAAATTCAGAATCCAGCTGAGGTGGCGAAGTACCTGAAAGAGAAGTGCCATGATAATTCTAAGGAGGAAAAGATCATTGCAGTGAGCTGGGCCCTGGCATATGCTTATTGCACCCTTCTAGATACTGTAGGGCAGCAGACAGAGGAAGGAGGGCAGGGAGATCAGCAGCTATCCCAGTCACTCAGGCTGCAGCCAACAGCCCAGGCTCGAAGCTAGCAGCTAAACTAGACAGTGAGCCTAGGCTAGCAGCTAAACCAGACTGCAAGCCTCAACCAATGGCTGTTGCTACTAGCACGAGAAGTGGAAAGCGCACAGAAAAAAATGATTGACCAGAGGATGATGATGATGATGACAATGCAGGAGAAGGACCCTCAATGCCTGCTGACATAAAATGAGGAGTCAAAGCAACTGGCACCAGGTCAGAGGCCAATATTGAGTCCTTTTCCCTAAAGGACATTCGTGGCCTAAGAAAGGATTACACTCGATGATCTGATGAGTCTGTAATTAGTTGGTTGGCCCGTCTTTGGGATGCTGCAGGCGAGGCTACAATTCTGGATGGCACTGAAGTGAGACATTTGGGATCCCTGTCACATGATCCTGTCATTGACCAAGGAATGATGAGGGGGGCTGACCCTCACAGCCTCTGGGCACAGGTTCTGGAAAGTGTAGCACAAAGATACCTGTGTGCAGATGGTCTTTATATGCAGCAGACTCAGTGGAAGACTATGGAACAAGGGATCCAACGCCTGAGAGAAATGGCAGTGGCAGAGATTATCTTCTCAGATGATGTAGATACTGTAAATCCAGACTTGGTACCATGTACATCTGTGATGTGGCGAAAA
Organism: Chloebia gouldiae; assembly: GCA_003676055.1. NCBI lineage: Eukaryota > Metazoa > Chordata > Aves > Passeriformes > Passeridae > Chloebia > Chloebia gouldiae. The sequence continues at coordinate 17,646,774 of QUSF01000011.1, forward strand.
CTTGTGCAGCTTGGGTCACATGAATACGTTTCAGCTTTAGCAATAATGAAGTGGGATGAGACCATGCTCAACATGGTGAAGAAGCTCTGAGCATATGCAGATGCTGTACATGGCCCAACACATGCCAGAACTGCAGGAGTGGAATCACGTCTGCAGAAATTGGAAGACAAGATAGAGGAGAATCATAAGAGACTCAGGGAGGAGATTAAGGAGGACCTTCTCCAAATCTCAGCAGTACAGATCAGAGGTTCTGGTATCCAATGCAGACGTTCCCCAGATGGGGAGAGAAGCTACAGCCCACAAGCTGAGCTGTGGTTCTTCCTGCGCGACTGTGGAGAAAACATGGGGAGATGGGATGGGAAATCTACTGCTGCTCTGGCACAACGGGTGCATGAATTGAAGGAAGGCAAGACTCAGAGAGGAAGTTCCACCAAAAGGAGAATAGCTCCAGTTGCCTGTAGCCAAACTGCCAGGTATGATGATGCTGATGATGATGATGATGACATGTCTGATCCCCTTGAAGGAACCTCTAAGGCATATGCCCAAGGAAAGAAGGATAAACAGGCTTAGAGGGACCCTGCCTCTAGCCAGGTAGAGGTGAGGGAAAACCGTGTTCTCTGGACTGTGTGTATTCACTGGCCTGGCACATCAGATATAAGATAACTGATATAACACATATATATCAGTTATCACTGATAACAGATATAACACAAAGATATAAGGCTTTGGTTGATACTGGTGCACAATGCACATTAATTCCATCAAGACACATAGGAGCAGAATCTGTCTCTATTGCTGGTGTGACAGGTGGATCACAGGACTTTACCTTGGTGGAAGCTGATGTAAGTCTGACGGGAAATCAGTGGAAGAAACACCCTGTTGTGACTAGCCCAGAGGCCCCATGCATATTGGGCATAGATTACCTTCAAAGGGGGTATTTTAAAGACCCAAAGGGACTCAGGTGGGCATTTGGGATAGCAGCTATAGTGACAGAGGGCATCCAGCAATTGAACACCTCGCCTGGATTGTCTGAGAATCCAGCTACAGTAGGACTTTTGAAAGGAGAAGAACAAAAGGTACCAATTGCCACTTCAACAGTGCATTGCTGACAGTATAGAACAACTCGAGATGCTGTGGTTGCCATCCATAAGATGATTCGAGAGCTGAAGAGCCAAAGGGTAGTCAGCAGAACCCACTCACCCTTCAACAGCCCCATTTGGCCTGTGCATAAATCTGAAGGAGAATGGAGATTGACAGTGGACTATCATGCTTTGAATGAAGTGACTCCATCACTGAAGCACTGCTGTGCCAGACATGCTGGAACTCCAGTACAAGCTGGAGTCCAAGGCAGCGAAGTGGTACGCCACTATGGATATTGCCAATGCATTTTTCTCCATTCCTCTGGCAGCAGAATGCAGACCTCAGTTTGCCTTTACATGGAGGGGCGTGCAGTAGACCTGGAACCGACTGCCCCAGGGGTGGAAACACAGTCCTACCATCTGCCATGGACTGATCCAGACTGCACTAGGAAAGGGTGAGGCTCCAGAACATCTACAGTATATTGATGATATCATCGTGTGGAGGAACACAGCAGCAGAAGTGTTTGGGAAAGGATAGAAAATCATCAGAATCCTCCTGGAAGCTGTAGAGGAGTAAAGTGAAGGGACCTGCTCGAGAAATCCAGCTCCTGGGAGTGAAGTGGCAAGATGGATGGCGTCAGATTCCTACAGATGTCATCAACAAGATCACAGCTATGTCCCCACCAACCAGCAAGAAGGAGAAGGTGGATCAAGCCAGCTTGCTGAACTCAAAGCCATTCCAGAGGCCCTAGACATTGCAGAAAGGGAGAATTGGCCAAAACTCTACCTCTACACTGATGCATGGGTGGTAGCCAATGATCTATGGGGGTGGCTAGAGAGGTGGAAAGAGGCTAACTAGCAGCGTAGAGCAAAACCAATTTGGGCTGCTGAAGAGTGGAAAGATATCATTGCCCAGGTAGAGAAGCTACCTATGAAGGTTCTGCCCGTGTCCCCAGAAGCAGAGCTAATGAAGATCAGCAAAGCAATCAGCAGTTAGATCAGGCTGCAAAGATAGGGGTATCAAAGATAGACCTCAATTTGGAACACAAGGGAGAGTTGTTCCTAGCTCGATGGGCCCATGATGCCTCAGGCCATCAGGGTAGAGATGCTACTTATAATTGGGCACAAGACCAAGGGGTGGATCTAACCATAGATAGTATTTCTCAGGTTATCCATAACTGTGAGATGTGTGCTACCATCAAACAGGCCAAGTGAGTGAAGCCCCTCTGGTATGGTGGGCGGTGGTCCAAGTACAGGTATGGAGAGGCCTGGCAGATTGATTACATCACACTGCCCCAGACACGCCAAGGCAAGCGTTATGTCTCACAATTGTAGAGGCCACCACCAGATGGTTGGAAACCTACCCCGTGTCTCATGCTACAGCCCGTAACACCATTCTGGGCCTTGAGAAGCAGGTCCTTTGGAGGCATGGTACCCCTGAGAGGACTGAGTCAGACAATGGGACTCATTTCAAGAACAGCCTTATCAACACCTGGGCTAGGGAACATGGCATTGAGTGGGTGTTCCACATCCCCTACCATGCACCAGCTGCAGGCAAAGTGGAGAGGTACAATGGACTGTTAAAAACCACCTTAAAAGCATTGGGTGGGGGATCTTTAAAAAATTGGGAGCAGCATTTAGCAAAGGCCACCTGGTTAGTTAACAGCCGAGGTTTCACCAATCGAGCAGGTCCTGCCCAGTCTGAGTCCCTGAACATAGTAGACGGAGATAAAGTCCCAGTGGCACATGTCAGAGATTTGTTAGGGAAATCAGTGTGGATCAATTCTGCCTCGAGTACAGACAAACCCATTCGTGAGATTGTCTTTGCTCAGGGACCAGGTTGTACATGGTGGATAATGCAGAGAGATGGAGCACCAGAATGTGCACCTCAGGGACATCTGATTGTGGTGTGAGACTCATGTGCAAATATCACTGTTTGCTGGATGTTACTGCCAGTGTCTGTACATGAAAACACACAGACATGAGACAGAAGGAAATGTGTGTCAAATGTTTGAGTAAGTGAGATGGAAGGAAATGTCTAAGTGTTGAAGGTTCGAGTAAGTGAGATGGAAGGAAATGTATATGAGTAAGTGAAAGATGGAAGTTTTTACTTGATGAAGTTTTTACAAGATGTTGATGATATGGAGATAAGGGGTGGAATGTCATGGGGTGATGTTATGGTGTTTGTATCCCCAGTTGTGTGTTCTTGTTTATATTTGATATTATGTTCTGTGCTTTCAGAACTGACTCTGAAAATGAAGGTTTGTTTTGTCTTGTTATGAGCTGGTTCACCTCCCCCCATGGTCTGGTGTCTAGAAGAGGCTAGTGCTGGCTGGCTTGCTTTGCTTTGCTTGCTGGCTTCTGCTTTTGCCTTTGCTTTTTAGTTAGTTTAGCTAAGCAGTCCAATTCTTTCCCTGGACTGTTTTTCTTTCCTTTCCCTTTCCTGCATATCACTCCAACCTGCTCCAGACTGGGAGCTGGGAAACACTGAGGAGCACTGACAGCCTGCGCTCTGTGATCTGCAGCAGCCATCCTCAGTGCCGGAGAGCAATGAGCGCCCAGACCCAAGCGCCACTCCCAGAAAAGTCTTTCTGGAATTGTCATCTCTTCAGAGTGGTGAAGGAGTTTTGTTGTCATCTGCTATTGTTCTTTTTTTTTTTTTTTTTGGTGCTTGGGAGTGTTTTGTTTGTTAAATAAACAGGTTCTTTTCCACTTCTCTCAGAGAAAATTTTTCCCGAATCAGGTGGGTGGGGAGGGGCTGTGGGGGTTTGTTTTCTGGGGACTCCTTCCAGAGGTTTTCTCCCAAATTTGTCCTAAACTAGGACATAGAGCAAAACCTTAGTGTTTTTCTGCTATGCCAGGTGGCATGTGGATGGTTATGTGCTTTCATGCATCAAAGACACCAGAAAAATCATCTCCCTATTGTTAATTACTGAAGAGAGACACTTCAGTTTGAAGTGGGCTTTATTTTCCACACAATTTATGGTGTTGTTCCCCAGCAGAAATAAAAGAGATGGCCCAAAGGCAGGTTCCACCCTAAGATACTGAGCAGATGCTGCCGGAACCAATGGCTGCAGGGCACGGGGGGGTGTGCACTGTGCTGCTGGCCTGCACAGGGGCTGGAGCTGCTGCAGTCAGGACCTAAGCCTTCTCCTGCCTGGAAAAGTATTAAAGAAAGCAATAAAAATGAAGATATATTTCTTAGGGCAAATCTTCTTGAAAGAAAAGCAGGGCAGAGTTTTTTATTCCTAGCATCCTATCTAAGTTTTAAAATCTCTAGTCTGGTTAGATGCAGTTATTCTGTGTGACATCCCCAGATGTTCTGCAGCTATTCATGGGCTTGTTTTCTAACCACAGGCATTTACTTGAAACAAGAGCGTATGCACTTCCTGGGGCCTCAGAACACCCTGTAGAGGCCCCAGAGTGAAGCTACTCTGCTGTGAGCACGCTGATTGTCTGTACCTAGCACAATTGATTTGGATTAGCTACACAGCCTCCATAGAGCTGAAAATTTGGCAGTCCAAGGTCACTCTTCACATGTGCTTGAATATGAGGAAAAGGCTGTATCTCCTCAGGAAACCAGGATGCTTCTTGTGGAGGCCCCAGATAGCCTCCTCAGGGGCAGCGGTTAGGAAGTGAAGAGTGTAATACCATTGTTCCTAACTCTCAAAGACAATGTTTTTTATCTTCCCAACAACTGGGAATGTGGGTGGCCTTTGCACCTTTCACACAATCTTTCCTCAGATGGAATAGTCTCTGGTCTCATCTCCCATTGCACTGCAGTGGGTTGCAGAGCTGCCTGTGTTCCCGCCTAGGCTTAGCCAGGGCTGGAGTCTTTTCGTTCTGCCACTCATTCAGCACCTCCAGCTTCTCCAACCCCAGTGGAGCATTAGGACCAGACCCAACAGAAGGCACTCTGGCTGGGATATCATAGAGAACAAGATTGCATACCAGCTTCCTACAGCCTGTGCATGCCGCTGATGACCTGTGTTCACCATGGTTTAAAGCACATTTCTTTTTTACATGAGACAGTTAAGTTGTAAATCTTCTATCTTACAATTAATTTATTCAGAATCTTGCATTAGTGCCAACAGGTACAGAGGTGTAGAAAGACACATCAGGTTTTTGATGGCACCTCTGTTTTTCACTTTGAAGCTCAAGAGTTGCACAGATCTATACAAAAACCAACTAACCCTCAGTTTTCCACTACCTTGCTGACTTCCCTTATTTGGGCGTAAACCACAACTTGTTTTTCTCAGTTTTGGTGGATCACATTGCTAAGTCGCCCACTCTTACTCCACTGGGATATTCTGCCTGTTTGACCTTTTTTTTTTTTTTTTGGTAGTTAGAAACATTTTGTCTTCAGCTTTCTGGCTGGAAATAGGATAAAAATTGTAGTCCTTGAGCAAGAAATACCTATTGCTGAGAGAGGTTTTATCCTGGTAGATCACCATTTCTCATCTATCCATATGTGATTTTCACTAGTTTAGTTCTTTAAAAGTTTAAGCATGTTTAAAATAAAATCAGTTCAAAAATTCTCTCATTCCAAGGTATCCATCAGAAATTATCTATCTTTTCCCTGCTATCCTTCCCCTCTTACACCTAATTTTCTTGTCTTCCACTCTCCCTAATACACAGAGCAAGTACATTAGGGCAAATCTCAGAGAGCAATGTGAGGAATGAGGGAGGTAGATGAAAAAGACACTACATTTACCAGTATCTGGAAGCAATGAAGGAGCTTCATTCTCAGATGTGATTTGATGACAAGAGTCCATGCTACAAAGAAATGCTCTCTGTGTGAAGGCAGTGAGCCACACAACCAGAATCTTCAGCAAAAACCTGTCTAGAGATACAGGATCACAAAGAGCAAGCAAGGAAGCACTCAATGTTGAGAGAAAATTAAGCAATTATCATGAGATATTTTACAGATGACATGTAAATATACTAGAAAAAATAGGAGGACTTGGCTGGAACACAGTAGAACAATGAGGAGGGATACATGCTAAAGGAGTTTGTAGGTAGGCACCTACTCACAGGAGTTGAGGGGGACAGGGGATGGTGCAACCTGATTAACAAATTGATTGAAGATTAGGGTTTATGTGGAGGGAAAATAAATTCAGGAGTCACAGCAGGGTTCAAACTAGCACAAGCGTGTGTGTAAGTGTTGGAAAAAGCAAAAACTGGACAGTGATGCATTATAATTTGTGTGAAATAACCACCCACCACAATTGAGATGGTGCATTTGAACTAAGATTACATGATCAAGTAATAACAGCATTCAAAAAGAAGTCTAGACAGTGAAAAAATCAAAAGAAAAAACGTTGCCCTATTTTGAAGAGTCACCTTAGAGGCAGTGTGCTTTTGCTAGGGAAATGTCTAAAAAATGTTTACCTTTCAGAGTATTAGGGCAAAGTTCCCAGAGAATTCTGTGGAATTCATACAGAGCTACAGTGAAATGAATTATTGCAGATGTGGTATCTTGGTTGATCATTTAGTAAAAAATGTAGTTATTCTTTTCCAGTTTTAGTATGTAAAAGGAAATAAATGGAGGGAAAGGGGTGGGGTGTAAGACCATGTCACCACAACTGAGATATTCATGAATATAGTCTCTTCAATATTTATTGTAATTGCAAAAGGAAAAAAAAAAACTTTCAGCAAAAAAATTAAACAAACAAAATCCACTTGGTATACAGAAGTCACACACAAAAAGAATATCCAATGGAATACACATGGTTGCTACGTCAGCACAGAATTAAAACTCTCTATGTGGATAAAACTTGTACTGAACATTCAGATGAGCTTCCATGGATTTATGGAGAAAATTCACAAAATTTATCACCAGCAGCATTTTAGCTAACCTATTTTTGAAAACCACAGTAGCTATATTGCAGTAAGAGTCGGGGGAGAAGGCACAGATTGAGTCTCCCCCCCTCACAAAGGTATCCTAAACACGTACTTCAATTTTTCTTCAAGAACAGTTCAGCAAACACATTGGTTTGAGAGAACCAGAACAGCTACATGTTATCAAGGAAAGCATTTATTTTCGTGCATATAATCACATGTCTGTGAGGAATTATAAAAAAGCTAGGTAAAATTATCAGCCCTTGAACTGTCAGGTCACTTAACAATAAAAAGTTTAGGGAGTCCTGTCACAGGCTGTACATTTCCATTTTAGTGGTACCTCATATTCTGACTCTTACTTTGTTGCTTAGCAACAATGATGACAAGAATTTCCTTTTTCTATTAAGCAATACCAAATTTCTATCTATATACATTTTCATTTCACTCTGGTCTATATAATTTTGCAGAAGTTTTAATGGCATTAGGTACAAAAAAAGGTTTTTAAGGACTTTTCAGGTCATTACAAGTACTATCATGTGCTACTTAATGCAATTTGGCTGCTTTGCTTTCTCAGAGAATGTATTTGATGACATCAGAAAGGAAACCCATGATACGGGTTTCCATTAGGCCTTAGAATTTCATTCTTTTCCAGATCAAGCAAATTAAAAACAAAACAAAACAAAGCAGCAAAACCCCATAACTTATTCAACATCATATACTGTCACAAAAATAAATCAAATAAAATTAAAAATCTACTTTTGTATCTTTTAGCATGGCACTAATGAATATACATTTTTTAGGAAAATTGTCTGACCAATTTCCTAGCTCTTCCTCATGGCCCAGACTCAGTGGCCTGTGTCTGTTTAGTAAATTCCTAATGCAGATGACACATGCCTTTGAAGCTGGAGATTTAGCAAAAATTAACAGAATGAGCTTTTCTGCAGGCTCTGTGGGCACAGCTGGGAACCCATGGCAGATCAGCGATTCAGGGTCTAAGGTCCCAAATGTACCCAAGGGTGCTGACCAATTAAGGTCACCTTCCACTCTGCTCTGCTGCTGACTGTGACCTTGAAGCTGTTTGCAAACACGTTAAACCAGGGCACCAACCAAAGTCTGCCAAGTCATCTGCAAGAATATTGGGTACCCCTATTTAGTATTATGAGTTAACTGTATCAGATTAAAGAAAACATGTCCACATGATATTATGCAATAGAGGCAGAGCATGTAACTGATTCTTTAAGAATAAATAATTAACTCACCATAAATGCTGAGCTCCAAGAGGTTCTTTTAATGCTTCTAGAGAACATGCTTTAAAAAATATAGGCAGACAGTTTATAAATGGTGTAAAGCATTTTCTGACAGAAGGCCTGTCCCACTAGTGTTGGTGTAACATGACAATGCTCAAAAAATGACACTCAGAACTCTAAAAGTAAAATTGACATGCACTTGCTATAAACATACAAATATCTGTAACCATAGTCTCATATATGAAAAATAGCTTAAGTTACTTAAGAATATTCTTACACTACACTGGTAAAGTGTTTACTATATAATATTTCTACAAGACGTGTACATTTACTAGAAATCTTAAGCCACATAGTCATCATCAACAGCTTATCACACATACATGATGCTTTTCCCTTTCACACAAGTTTATATACACTGAGTAAATAATTAAATATTGCACTTATTGGCCCATGATTCCTCAGTCTTGAGGTATTCAAAAATAGAAAAAATATCTATTTTTATAACATTTTTTTCATGCAACATGTAAGACATTTGAAATACACAAATGCTAGGATATAGGTTACACATTGTGATGGTCCAACTGAGTCACAACACATCTGACATTACTGACAAAATACCAAACAGGAGTTACAGCACAAACATTTCATATATCACTAGTTGCAGGTACATGTCAGAATTACTTGAGGAAATTCATCACCAGAAGTGGTAAACAATGTCTATCTAACTTTCATATTTATGGTTTATAGGTGAACGTGAAGTTGTGGGAAAATCAGGACTTTTGCTTCCCCCCCTAGATCAGATAACAAATACCTTATTGTACAGATAACAAGCCATCTACCTCTGCTGTAACCATGGTTAATAAGCCTATGGTCTTCAAATGGTAACACGTTTAATTTCCAGCAGTAATGACAATTTAAGGATATATTTGGGAAAAGTAGCACTGAATATATGAATGAGTACCAAAGATGTACTGCTGCATATATGTGCATATAATATGTGTGTAGTCACAAATTTTTCACTGAACACCCATGGATAAACAAAAGAAAAAGAAAAAGAAAGCTTAATTTACAAAGGTGAGCTACATTTTCCCCTAAATAAAACTGGTAGAGTTCATTCAAGCAATTGAAATATGTTGCCTTTTTAAATGAGACTGGACAAGTAATCAGTCTTGGAGAATCTGGAGTCAGAATGTAGGGATCAATAATGCAAATTAACATAACTTATTTACCTCTTGGTACAGGTGAAGATATGTTGCTAAACCCCCTGAAGATGCATCTATGAGGCTTCAACTCATGATTTCACATTGCTAAAGCTGTCATGCTAAAGAAGAACTAGGCTCATACATTGTGAGTCTATATGAAACAGGCCAAGAAGGAACTGATCTATCAAAACTGAAATTTAATTGATGCCTGTAAAAATGTAAATAATAAAACTTACTTCTCTATAAACAAATATAGAAGACAGTAGCTTTGGAGAGGTGGAGTTTGTAAGGGGTTTTCTCTTGGAATACGATTGTAACATCATTTGTCTGCTCTGAAGAAATAAATGCACAACAACCAACTGTAGAATTTTTGTTTCTTTTTTTTCCCTAAAAATGGTAAATTTAATGCATTCTCAACGTTGGGATTAAACTCCAGCAAATTTTGTGCATCCTGAAATAGCACTTCATTTCTAAAATAAATAAGATTAAGATGGTACAGCTGAGCTGAGCAGACTGGGAAAAAAATTTAATCTTTCAGACTGGTGCTCTGGAAAAGGCCACAGAGATGTAGTTGCTCAGGTAATTTCTCTAGGCGCTGCCTTAAGTATAAGCACAAAGGAACAAACAATTCCAATTAACAGTCAGTTACACAGCTGTTCAGAAAGAGTATTTTTTGACAGAAAATTAGGCTAGTTCATATTTATTTAAAACACCAAATGAACAAGTCTAAATAAACTAACCACCACCACCAAAAATAACAGACACAGTATTAAGTCAGTTGCACTTGTAACTTGTTAACACAAACTCTTAAAAGAATCAAAAACATGCATCTGAATGTTCAACCCAGCAGGGCTGGCTAGATTTTTTGGCAGGTTGGTGCCAGAGGCACCACAGGAACCAGTCAATCCCCATGTTCCTGGGTGCTCCCAAAGTATTTTCTGACCAGTAGCTTGAAGGTGCAGAAAGCAGCACATTGTCAGAGCACGATAAGGCTGGTGCATGGCCCATGCACAGGATTACCCTGCTGCTATAAGCTTTAGTCTAGATCATAACTTGGAAAAAAGGACTGTGTAGTATCTATGATTAGGTATCTATGGCTGGACCAATGATTTGTTGTGACATTCAGTCTTATTTCTATGTTGAAAGTACAACAAATTAATGCAAGGTGTGCAAGAACTTTTTCACTAATATTTGTGATGAGGCTGAAAGTAGTTTTGTTTCTGCTATCCCAGTTTTCATCTGAGCCCTCCCCTCTTCCATTACAAAACATGGTGCTTTGAAGGAATTGTGCCACTTCACTGGATAGATCAGGGATATAAGCAAAACCTGCTTGTCTCCTCTAGGAACTCATAATCAGTGACTACTGATATGTGAAGAACAAAGCATTGATTTTTTAAATTTAGGCCCTTGATCAAGTTGTGACAGGTTCTTCAAAAATTTTCAGCCTGCCTGAATTTTAGAAAACTGCAGTTCTATCCTGTAAGTCAAGAGGAACTGAACCAGATTGACATAGGATGCTGTTGGATAATCTATCCCATAGGAACAAAGGAACAATTTTACATATAATGAAAATTCTAACACTGCTAGTCCCCTCAGAATTCTTGGAATATTTGAGGAATGCTTGGTAAGTTACTTCTCAAAAGCTTTTCTGGGTTTACTGTTTCTCTACAAAAGGCAAGTTCTAGTTGAGAGAGGTACTGAGATCATGATGCTCATGATCTAAATGTGACCAACTTTATAGGAGAAAACTCAATATTGCCATGAAGCATGTGATTGCAAAAGCCAACCTTTGATGGACTATAAAAGCCTACTTTTCCAACAGCAGGTATCCCATTTTGAAGAGAAAAAGCCTCCGTGAACTTCCACATATTTTCAATTTCAGTAAAAGTAAGGATAGGATAAATTTGGTTTGAAAGGACAACAGCAGGTCATCCTTTCCAACATTCTACTCGAAACAGTGTCAACTGAGAGGGTCGAGTGGTTTTCCTAGGGTTTTAGTCTTATCTTGAAAAACTCCAAATATTTTATTTGAACCTTTTAAAAACGAATCTAACTCTGAACTCCATGACACCTGAGTGTTAGTTGAGAAGATTTTAGATACAGACTCATTCTCTGCTGCTGTATTTCAGATAAGCTTTTTTTCCTTTTAACACCCTTTTAGCACTCTAAGGAACAACACTATTCTGACACCTGCTTGCTCCAGCCACCCCATCTCATGCAGAAGGCCAAATATGTGTGGAGGCTAAGCAAGTTACTTGCCTCAAAAACTTGAAGCAGGAGTTCTCTTCTGCCTAGATTCCTGATGCAAAATGAAAAGAAATTCATTAGTCCCATTTATGTAAATAACTTTTTATCTACCGCTCAATTTGTTGAAAAAGATATATGCTAATAATGTATTTCTACCACCAAGTCTAAATGGTCATAACCAGGCAGAGAGGGTCTTAAATTCATTGCAATGGAATACAAGCAAAGTGTGACTGCAGCAAGAGACACCTTGAAGTCTTTTTTCCTTATTGCACTGCACATAGGATATGACAATTTCACATCAAACATCTCAGAGCAAAGCTGGAAGAATACTTGCAGTTTTTGCCAAGCTGCATCATTCAGGATATGCCCAAGATCCTTGACAATGTGATTATATCTCTCCCCTTCTTGCCTGATATAGTTCAGACTAATAATACAACCTAATACTCGTCTAAAGAACTTGAAAGCTGAAGCTGAATTCTATCTCAAGGTTTTCCTGCTCCTTCTTGAGCAGGATTTACTGATATAACAAGAAACACATGAAAAACTGCCCAGCAGACATCTCAAATGAAACTTGCTGATCTTTGTACCACTTCTGTTTTTTCCAATCAGCTGACACCTATGGGGTGAAAATGTACTAGTGAAAGTCTCTCAGCATACTTAGCAACATGCTGCCTTAAACGGGGAGGGGGGAAAAAGCACCCTGGAGAGAGCAAGGAACATGGTTTGGATAGCACATACCTCTTCCACCTGGCTGGTCCTCCATTCTAAAATGGAGGTGTTTTCTCTTGGAGGTAAATCAGTCTCCATGTGTACTAGGGAGAAAACTACTTAAATAAACTACCTAACAAGACAGACATAGTTTAAAGATCCAGAATGACAGCATTGATTAGGCAGCCCAGGTAGAACCCTCCTAGTATATCATCTTTACATGTGCCTATGTGCTTGTTTGGAAGTAACTTCTATTGTGTCAAAGTGTACTTAGTTTATTTAATCAATTTTTAAAAGGAGGCAATTTTCTCTTAGTGTGTATCAGGAGTTACATAAGTTACCTTCAAAAAACATAAACTGTAAAGAAGGATTTCTTCGAAGTTGAGAGTCATTCAATGTACTATGTGTTACTTCATTTTATTTTATTTTTCAGATTTTTTCCCATTGCTGACAGTTTACAAAATTTCAGCCTTGTCTTAAGTTCTGTCTAATTGGAAAAATAAAATAATCAGGGCTTATTCAGTTATGCTGTTCCAGTAAAAAAAGTCCCTATGATGCAAGTAAAGCAGTTGTACAAAGTACTTGAAGACAATGATTTAACAAACTTCCACCAATTACTAGAGGAGTAAATACTGTAAAATATAACTATTTTAACACTTTACCATAAAAGAATTTGTATACTTTATTCAACTACCTTCATTTTTTTTGCTGATATTTTCAATGTATTCAGCCTAAGATTAATAATGTTGACAGTTTTATTTCTCCTAAAGTTTAAAAACCCTAAACCTCTTGTCAAAATAAATGGGAAAAAATCAGGTCAAACTTCAGTTCACTGACACCATCAGCATTTCTCCAATAGTTTTGACTAAAATGCAGACATTTATAGCCACTGTGGAGGTAGCTGTCTCAGTGACTGAGTGGGAGATGAAATTTCTGAAAACTGAAGCATGCAGGTTTGACAGCAATGTGAAAAGGCAGCTTTTGGCTATGAACAACCAAACACAATGGATTTGGCTCTGTCAGACATAATACAGGACTGTGTGGTGAATGTCTCATGCAAGCAAACATGGAAAGAGCTAACTAGCCTTCTACAGGGGTAGGTAAGACTGGAATCTCCGTAATGATGAAATGAGAAATTAAGTTCAGTTTAAGAAAATTATTAATTAGACATGCAGCTCCGATATAAAAGTAAATGCTCTAGCCGTCCAAATAGGATGAAGTACCTAATATCTCTGAGACTCTGGAATGAATATCCACATCCAGTTGGAAATTTTGATGGCTTTGGGTCCAGGACCTAACTTTCTTCTGATTTCTGCAGTTTTCAGTCAGCCAGGATGTGTAACATACTGAGTGTGGATTTTCCAAGGCAATGTGCTCCAGGAAGTGTCCCTCATACAAGTGACCTGACAGAATGAGGGATTTTCTCACTACAATAATACTTCTAAATTCATTTTCAGTCAGGAAAATATACAAGTGGCATCAGGAAGCTAAGTCAAAACACCCTGACCACTACCCTAACAATTCAACTATATAACTTGAAACTGATGAAGCAAAAGACAGTTATAGGCAAACATGGTCTGAGGACATGGCACCAGCTGAAGTGTGACATAAAACAGTAAAAAGAAATTAATATACACCCTGCATGCAAAAGCCAGGTTCTAAATATGAATCATCCTTTCAGACTAAAACCTGCTCTATCCCCATATGCACATCCAAACAGCTGAAGTAAAACAAGACTGTTCTCCCAAATAAATTAGTAAGACAGTATAAATAAAGGCATATAAACCATTCATAAATACTCTGTTGGCAATAGAACACATTGGAGCTGCCTTTGCTGATAGCTGCATTAGCAGCTGCAGTTGGACTGCTGTGGAGGAGGGGTGTCCTGTAGCTGTGTGTTCTGGTTGCTGGCAGCAATGGTGGGATTCGTCTCCAGACTTTCTGACATTTTGTCACAGATGATATCCACAAGTCGCTCAAACGTCTGCTTGACATTAATGTTTTCCTTGGCACTTGTTTCAAAAAATTCAAATCCTAAGAAAATAAAGAACATGTTTATGTTCTGGGTGTATTCTGGTATCTCAAATAAACGTACAAACTTCTCTTGAGCAAAAGACACTCAGAAAGCAAACACATGAGAGCACACATGTGAAAGAAGAGCAATTAAAATTGTAACACATTCAGAGTAAGTACACTAGTGCTACTGGCTTTATACAAGGCTGGATGAAGTCAGGACCACTCCAAACATATTCCCTTAGAAAAATTCTACTTTAGCACAGTTTAATCTAAAACTTGATACCTGTTTCAGAGAATTATTTTAGGAAAGCCTTATATGTACAGCCATTGGGAACAAGTAATCTGCTGCTCCATCTCTATTATGTTCCTCTCAGCATTATTCAGTTGGAAACAGCCATCTCCATTGTGTTATTAAGGTGGTGCCAAAATATAAATTAACACTTGGAAAAGTACAGGAAAAAACCAAGCAAGACAATAAAATACTTTTGTAATTTGGTAGTTACTAAAGTTAGATGTGAATCCATGGGACCAAAGGGATCCCCAGCTCCACAAACAAAACTAATATAAAAAGAAAAATAAAAAATCCAAACAACAGAAATGCATGTAATGAAGAAAACATTTTAATTAATTTGTACAGAAGGACTTTTCACCTATTCATTCCAAATGATTAGCCTAAAGGCAAAAACTAGAGCTATCCTTAGCCCTTAAGGAACACTGGAAGTTTTTATAGAGCAGAGACTGCTGTTCTAAGCCCTCCAGAGACAGTTTTCCTAAGTTCTCTACTCTGCCCCCATTTGTACCACATCTGACCTCCCACATGTGTCTCATTCATCTAGGCCAGGTTTACTGCTTGGCAGTCCTCCTGCAAACTAGAAAGCTGCTGCCAGTGCTGAGTCTTCCCACATGCTTGTTTCCTTTGCAAAGCATTTGTGTTCTTTAATTTATTGTTTTCTAGGAATTTTTCCACATTTTTCCCAAGTTAGGACATTGCTCACCTGTTCCCTTATAATTCACAACTTTCTTCCATTCCTGTCTTTCACTACCTCTGGGTTCAGATTAAAGTGGTTTACAGAACATCTGATTCACTGGTAGCTTTACAGAAGCCTTTGCACAGTCTGGCTTACTTTTTGCATAACTATTTTGATTCCTTCTGATTAAATCTGAATATTAATGTGCAATTACCACTGTCTTTAAGCATGAGAAAAATCCCTGTCAAAAATTTTCAATTACTTGAAATTCCTGGCAGAAGGACAAGAAAACAAATCTTTGTGGGTCTGGTTTGATTTTTTTAATGTTTTGTTTTATTCTGTTTTGAGAGGCCATATGAAATTTAAATGCAAGTACTTTGGTCACATTAGTAATATGTATTCAGTATGTCATCTAAAGAGAATGTAATCTACACATTCAGTCCTAAAACTGTTGTCCATGCAGCTTTTGCAATTTGACTTCTACCCTAGAATTACTGCAGATAATTATATTTATCTTGACATGATAACCCAGCAAGAAGTAATAAGCAATGTACAAACTCAACCCTGCTCTGAATTTTTTTGTATTTTTAATTCATGTAATGTGCTGGACTGAAGCATCATGAAGAACGAAAATGTTTAAAGGTATAGGAGATAAGCAGTGTTCATAGTCAGATTAGGTAACAAGATCTACAAATATTGTACAGGGATTTATTTGGTCATAAGACTTCTGTTAGCATCAGGAAGAAGTCTAACACTAAGCTCACCAGTATGGGAATACATTCTAATAAAAACTTTTCCATTCCACATTTCTCTGCAAAGCAGGAAAACTATGAATAATAAAAGACCTTTTACAAAAATTACACACAAAGATATGTTTTAATCTATTAAAATATTGCTTTAGTTTAGCTTTGCTCACACATTTCCTTTGCTCTAAACTAGAAGAAAAATGAGGAAAGACAGTGTACCATCTGTACCAAGCTGGTGGCTTTGGCCCTCCTGCAGAGCTCCATGCAGCAGAAAGCTGTTCAGATCGTTTGGGAGCTGCCTGGGGAAAGTAACATCCTCTACAATTTCAGTATGCTGTGTTGAAACCCAGATGCAGCTCTAGCCCAGCATTGCAGTCAAGAATCTTCCACAACTCTTAGTGTCTTCTCCACAGGAAGGAGGAGGAAAGCAGCTGTTCCACAGAGGAACAAGCAGAATCATAGGGCAGAAGGGTTGAGTAACAATGGGGGAATGGTGCACCGAAGTTTTGGAGATGATAGGAAGAACACTGAATCTAAAGAACATTCAGGAGTGGAATAGTTTTTACAGTTATAAAGATGGAATGAGCATATCAGATGATCATGAAATAGCAGATATGATATCTAGGTAAGAGATCCAGATAGAGAATAGCAGAAAATGAAAGGAAAGGAGTCACAGAGAGAAGGCCCATGCCAAGAACTTCTGTAACAAGGATAAAATCAAGAAAACAGGCCCACTGTCTTGGTGAGGATGTTTTGCATAAGAACATCATGAAAAACTTACAAGGCACCTATTCTCCAGATTAAATGGAGTGTTATAGAGTGTCAAGCACAAAATAATTAATTCAAATAAAATACTGTGGAGATTTCTATGGAATTTCAGATATGATTTCGACATAAGAAGGAAATCGCAGTCATAGCAGTGATGTAGTTGGATATCAGGCTATGGGGGTATAATGTGGACATTAATTACCTGGACCTGCTAGGCTAGGCTTTTCTGCAGAGATGAAACAATGGACAGACCAGAGAGAAAATGACTGAACACCCAATTGTCTCCACAATAAAACTAATGCTGTATTCTTTACTGGAGCTGTACGTGTGGGAATTCTGAACAGTCTGGAAAATTAGCCCAAACAGCTCCTTCTGTGTATAGACCTTTTTATATGCTTGACTGTGCAAATAAATATCCATCTTCCCAAGAGGAGAATGGGCCATATATGTGAGTTCCTTCCAGGCAGTTCCTGCTGTAAAACAGATGCAGCTGCACATAGGTAAGACGCTTCTCACAGGTATGGAAATGGTAACACAGAAGAGTCTTTTGAAGCCCACTAAAATAGTTAAGAAAAGTTTTCTGCAGTTTCTGGTAATCACTGTCAAAGCATTGTGGTATGTACTGAGCAAGTAGGACCAGCTGGATTACAAAAATTCAGCAGAACAGGATCTCATAATCTCATCTGATGCAGCCAAAGACACCTTTACAAAGACTCTTGCAAGAAAGGCTCCTATAGATACCTAAACAGCAACTGATTGTCCTGGGCAAGGGATTCAGTTTCTCACGGGAGTATTACCTTGTGCAAAATACCCCAACAAATTAGATTGATTCTTTTGGCTGGTTTGATTGTTTAACCAAAACCCTACCTGTGGAACACTTTCAAAGAGCTGAGCAGAATTTTTCCTAGCAGAGTACACCTGGAATCAGCACTTGAATTATGTTTTTTCATTTTCTTATGGAATTTTCATTTTCTTATGGAATCATTTGCAGATCTTTTTTTTTTTCCCCATGACACCTCCTTCTCTCCTGACTCATCTTGCAATTATTTTACTAATGGCTCTTAGACACCCTAAGCTTCATAAATCCCATGTGTATGACAGCCAAAGTTCTATGACTTTAATACTTTTTTCAGGGATTTTTTTCCACTGCTCATTATTAATTGGGAGAAAATATTTTCCATGCGTGTATAAGTGTGAGCTGAGGCAGCTATCTGGTGCTGTCCAGGGTAGCAAAGAACACCATGTTCCATCACCTGTGATGATCTGTATTGCTGATGTGGATGAGGCCAGGCAGAGGAGATTATTGTGAAGAAAAGCCCAAGAGGTAAGTGGATAGGTCAGGCAGAACAGAGCTGAAACTCAGCAAATCCAACATATCAATGTGTTGCCTGAACATATGTACAAAGTGTGTGGAACGTGGAATATTATATTTTAAATGCTTACTTTGTGTTTAATTCTGTTTTCCTTTGCTGATTCCCTCTTTCCCTACTACTGACTCAAAAGAAAGCTGGCAAGCTTTTGGCAGCTCCTACAGAGCACTACAGCAGCAGAGCTAGACAGGGCACTGGATGGTTCTGTTGTTCACCTGCAATGCACACAGAGCATTTGGATGGTTTTCCTGAATCATACACACAGCCAGAATTACTGACTTTGTACCCTCTCTGCCTCACACGTGTGCTGGCTCTGTAGAGGTTCCTTCATAACTGCTCATTAACACTTGTTTATGTCTGCTTTCAAAACACAGGAAGGAAAAAAGCCCAGAAAGCAGAGTCATATGCAAATAGAAGAACATTCTGCACCCTCTCATCTTCCTGAGAAAACATGACATCAAGAGCACAGGCTAGACAGCAAATTTTAGAACATTTCCACAGACAATACAGACAAGATCTATGCTGGTGTTTCACAAGTTGAGCAGGAGGCATTTTGGCTTCAGAGTTTTCTGCAATAAAGACTATTTAATTTATCACCCCCGATGTTATGTTTTACAGATGTCCACAAGGACATGTTTCCTCAAAAACTATCATTATTAACTTTCATGAAGACAAGCTTGAGCTGTGGTCCTTAGTGCTGCTTTTGTCAGTATCTTGTTCAATCCAGAATTGTGAGGAGTAGTAGGAGACTGCAACATCAGAGTAAGAAATGGCTGCAGGAAGCTTCTCCCTCTGTAAGAGTAGGATGTAAAAGGTAACCTTCAGGAGGTCATTGGAATTAATAATTTAACAATATCTTTGTATATAAAGGAGAGGAGTTAATAAGGCCTTATTTTCTTAAAATTGCATCCTGTGGGTGGTTCTGAGGGGGCACTGGCAGGCATTTACCTTCTTGTGTGATATGAATAGTACCTAATAAGTTTGGGATTCACATTACAGGCTGTCAGTCAAGGCAACTACAAGACCTTTCTCCTGTGCTCAGATGTCCACTTCCTCAGAACTGTCAATATTTTTTAGTCAAAGAGAGAAAGGACATACATAGCATGACTGCAAAGGTCATCTGTCCCAGGAAACCGGGCTGAAAATAGCTGGAGACCACTGCTGTTCTTCAAAGTATCTCCTACATTAGCAACTATCTGGTTATGGCAGCAGTTCTGGTTTGCTGTGCTTTACTCTCTACATCAATAGGATAGGATCTCTGCTATGCTAACAAGCCCAAGTGCTGGACTATGATCAGAAAATTATGAAAACAACATTGAGCCTCAGAACAGGATGCTGCTAATAAATCTCAGTGAAGAGCAGTGCTTTATCACCAATCAAGATAGGGAATTAAAAGGAAGATAAACATTATTAACAGCAATGCTAAGGTTTTTATCCAGTCTTTAGGATGGCTAAATTTATTAACAACAACAAAGCTAAAGGAGGACTCTCAGCTGTGTCAGAATGAGGAGGGAGACCCAAGGAGCTGTTACTTGTCATATTCTAGCTAACATCTCATTTTCCAGTCTTTTGAACAGAAACTTTCATATAAATTCCATTTGTACTGATTTTGATTTTAATTACCAGATACCTTTTAAATTAAGGCATTTGGGTAATAAATTAGATTTCTGGCAAAGATTTTTTTCGTGTGTGTTTACAGAAGACATGGGCTGAGCAAACCCTTGCTCCTCATTGTTATTAATTAACTTTGCTGTAATGCAGATCCTAGTATGTGAAAGCAACAGCAGGTTGGCTTTCCTCTCAGCAAAAGAACATCCTGGGGACAGGAACCTGTAATTGCTCTGCCAATATTCTGTCTGTGCTGTAGCTAAACGGAAGATGCATTTGTCAGTGCTGTCAGCCTGTCTCTTTCCCCTGGAACTAACATTTGCCCATTAAAAAGAGCTAAAAAACAGTGAAAGGATGGAAGTCTGAACCAGCATATTGCAGCATAACCCAATTATTTTAATTTTTAATGCAAATTTAGATTCAGCCATATGTCCATGCTCTGTAAGCTGTGGGTGACCCTGCCCTGTGCACCACAGTCTCCAGTCAGCCTCAGAGGCAAAACAGAACTTGTTTGTTCTAGCAAAGTGTGTGCTGAGGAGTCAGTTCCCACTTGGTTCCTGATTTACATGCCAAAATTACAGCACTAAAGATGTCTCTTCAGTTCAGTGCCTAAACTCACAGCTGCCTAGCACAGCATATCCACAGATGCCTAATGTACGTGTTACCCGCCAGGGCTCATACCCCTGGCAAGTGAAGGTGCACCCCAGCCCTGATGCTGAGGAGCTGCTGCCCTGTGCCCCAGCCCTGGAAGGATTCAGAAACCGGGTGTGCTCCTCTTCCATCTCAGCAGCAGGTCTGCTCTTGCGGGCTGGGCCAGACCACATACAATTGCACCCTCTGTAAGACCTAACACCAACACTGACAAATGGCCCACTTTCAGGCTTACTGGCATGCTAAATGGTTTAATTTGAAGAAATGCAATCACAGCTCAATCCTGTCTCTGTTGTCTCCCTGGCAAAACCATTACCTACATAAATATATGAGCCAAGAACAAAATGGAAATTAAATAGTCAGGGAAGAATGATTCTGTTTGAAGTAAGAATTTTTCTTCTTGTTTGTGGTGGAAATTATTTTCAAAGCACTCTCCCCTTCAAGAGAAGGGGAGAGAGAAAACAAAGGAAGTAGAAATAAAATAAAAATAAAGAAAAATTAAAGAAGAAGAAGAGGAGAGAAAAGACAAGAAAAGGAAAAGAAAAGGGAAAGAAAAGGGAAAGAAAAGGGAAAGAAAAGGGAAAGAAAAGGGAAAGAAAAGGAAAGAAAGAAAAGGAAAGAA
>QUSF01000011.1:17668246-17701259 GCA_003676055.1 Chloebia gouldiae
GAAAGGAAAGGAAAGGAAAGGAAAGGAAAGGAAAGGAAAGGAAAGGAAAGGAAAGGAAAGGAAAGGAAAGGAAAGGAAAGGAAAGGAAAGGTCACCCAAATAAGAAGAGAAAATATGGTGATAAGGTATGTAGTTACACCTGAGGGGTAAAATTACTATCTCTCTGAATGACAAGCTGTGGAGGGGCACTGAACTCACAGGCACTGCTGACTATGACACACATAATATCCAGAGGCCCTGAACATGGTGCGAGGCTTGGTTTCTGCTGCCCCTTGCAGAAGAGAATGTGAGAGCTCACCCAGAAAGGGCCTGTTTCATTTTGTTTTCTGACATTGGATGTTGGCTTCTAGGAGAAAGAGCATGCCAGGATAAATTTAGAAAACAGGCAAGTGCAACCTAGGGCACGTTTAGACATGATGAATGCCCCCAGACATGGCTGATCCTGGATGGCAAAGCATAAGAAGAACCTGAGAAACCAAAGAACACATAAAAATTGATGTATCTAATTAGCAGGCACAGTAAAATATCCCAAATAAGTGGAAAAACTGTATGTCAAATTGCATATGCAGCTATCCCTTTCCCTGTGCAGTTATTCAGACTTTATTCAAAGGTCTGTGCATACGTCTACCTGCTAATCCTTAGGCTAATCCTTAGGTAGATTACAATATCAATATATCAGACAGACCGTGAATAGAAGAAACAAGACATCAAGCCACCTGCGAGTCACTCCTTTTATTTCTCTTCTGATAATCGACACCAAACTTTTATGAATGTATGAGTTTTGCTGAAAGGCATGAGAGCAATATCTCAGAAAACTGCTTGACCAATTCAGCTGGCAAGAGTGCATGCAATTTGCTCACAAGAAGTTCCAACTCTTATTTTACTAAAATGCTTTAAAGTGTGTAAGTGCTGACTATATTTCTAATCACTCCATAGCCAGTCCATGTACTAGTCAGAGCAAATATTCCCAAAGACAGAAAATATCATAAGAATTCTATTCCATACCCTTTTTTGATAATGATTAGTGAATAAACTTCTTTAAATGTACTTGCTGTCATTACCAAATCAATACTAACCTTGCATTAATTATTTCTCTCCATTGGCTTTGTTACATTTCTACACATTCTTGGAATAATATTTATATGAGGAAAAATTATGTGACTTTATTTGATCTCATCTATTTTCATTTCATTCTAACCTTAACCTGTTAATGATGCTGTTGTGTTAAATGACAATGAACTGATTTCTGAAAAAATACGTTAAAAAAGTACTTAATAGGATGATAAGGAATGACTAAGGTATGTATTTGTGTCTTTATGCTTGGAACAATTAAATTTTCTGGGAATTACTTTATGGAGAAAAAGGGAATATGACAGAGCTCTCTGAAACCCAGAGAGGTACAGAGCAGGTAACAGCAAACAATTGCACACTGTTTGTAAAAATATAACAGTGAAGAAAAGTAAAATTAAACTACCAGAGGGCTAATTCAAAGAAGCACTAGATAACAGATAAACTGTGCATATTTAAAGGATGTTGTGGGTGGTATGATTCTATATGTCTTCAAAGATATCATTGTACAAATCCCTGGAAAAAATTACAAAAGGCCTATTGAACATAAATGTATTGCATTCAGTTTGTGAGACCCACAAATATAATTTTCTATGATCAGAGAATGTATCACTGCATGTTTGCCAGTTCACATCTTTCACAAAATACCTACAACGCTGTTTGTAGCTATGATCCATAGTGGTATTGTCAGCGTTATATGATTAACAATAAATGAAAAAAAAAATCTTCAAAGCAAACAAGACAGATTCTGACCTCATAAAGATTCTGTAATTTTTCTTCAAGGTGAGGTCTGAGCTCCTAACTATTCCTTCATTCTTTTTGAATATTGAGTAGTGCCATGAAAAAAGTTTACATGCAGATGTACCACAGGGTACTTGACTAGATCAGCAGACCTCCTCCAACAGTAATGAGACTTATTTTTGGTTCATTTAAACACCTTGCTTTGGTTACACTTGAAAAATAAGCCAGCACAGAGGTTTAAAGAAATTAATTATTACACCTTGGTAATAAACTTTAAGGCCATACTTTTCAGAGAGGTCAAGAGCCAAAAGTAGGCCCCATTTTCCAATAACACTGTTCTCAACAGAACACCATGTTCACCAGAGGGTTAAATTCCCAGTGTTCTTTTTGACCTACTGAATATTCACCTCCGAAGATGCATGTGTTCATTTTCTCAGTGACTTCAAATAAACAAGGGCTGAAAATAAAACCACACTTGAGAACAGAGGGTGTCACAGTGTAGTTTTTGTACAGCACTCGTGAATCTTATTGGCTTGTGTCTGTGATCAACATTGTGTTCAAAGGGCCCACAGTTTTAAAATGTCTGGCTGGACAGAAAAATCTATATTGTTATTTTTAAAACTTGATAAGTGCTGTTATCAATTTGCTGCCAGAGGAAGAAAAGACAGTCCCATGTGTATAACACAATGGATACCCTCCAAACCAGCCAGCAAGGCCAGTGCATCTACTACAGTTAGGCGAAAGTCGTTCTTCTGCTGTTCCTGACATCATCTCACCCAGACTCTGGGCAGATTTAAGAAATTATTGCATCTGTGCAGGAAACATGTAAACATTTGTGTGTTCAGTCTGACTACAACAAATTACTAGATCAGAGACACAAGTTATCTAATACAATAATCTGCCCTTGAGATAGCCACAGGATATATAGCTGAGAAAAGAAACCCCCTGAGTAGATAAATATGGAAATAGAGGATAATCTTCTTCCATGAAGATTGAATTTTAAACCCCAGGAGTTGGAATTTGCTTTAAAGCCTGCAACATGAGTTTTGTTATCTATCTCATTACCCTTTTTTCTTTTTGTCAAGAATTGCTTATTACATCTGAGGATTCTTGACTGTAAAACATGTGAAGTTCCTTATTGTCTTGATAAATTCATGACCTTGGGGATGCCTTGTCAATTCATTGCATTAATTTTTTTTTTGTTTGGTTTGGTTTGGTTTTTTTTTTTTTTTTTAATAAGGATATAGTTCATGGAATAGAAATTCAGATTTTTTTTTTTAATGTGACTTAAAAAAATTTCAAACTTCATAGTGAAAATTTACGGTGGTTGCTAAACATTTCAGCACCTTGTTGAAATTCATGGTAAAGTATGCAGTTAGATTTTTGGCACCTCTTTGTCCAATGCATACACATTCCTATCTCCTAGTACAATGATTAAATATTAGAAATGGGAAGAACAGAGATAGAAAAATATATAAAACTATGACAGGTATTTCTGCAAAGATAAATATCCTCTGTTAATGGTATGGCTGCAAGCAGTTTGAGAAACTCAGTTCTTTACAAATATTGGTAAGTTTTTTGGATATAGCCTTCTGTTAAATATTTCTTGTCATCTTTCAAAGACTAACTTACAGTAATCATTAATGTATTAATTCAAGGAGTTCTTTTTCTTAAGTATGCAACCCTTATTAAGACAGATACAATAGAAAGGTATGTTAGTTATTCTGATGAAATTGTTTACCAGGAAAAGTAATTGTACAAGCAGAAAACAGTATTTTTTAAAAAATAAGGTCATTGACCTATGAATATACATGACTTAAGAACCACCAGCATGAGATTATATCCCCTATTAAAATATCCTTTAATCTACCTACCTATGTAGGAATAGTGACAAGGAGATCGTGGTTACACATATTTTGACCAGACTGAGCTTTTACCACACATAGTTTTAAAAACATTAACAAATCCATGCCTATAATTTATGATACCCTGTACATAAATTGACCTCCAACAATGACAGAGTTTGATATACACACCAGCCGAGCTTACTCTCCAGAGATCAGGAAACTTGAAGGAAAAAGTTTGGCCAGTGTCACTTCAAAAACATTCCATGGTATGAAAGGATAACACTGTTGTGTAGAAACCGAAACAGTAAAGGTGCTCACAGCTTGGCGATTTTCTGTGTGTATAGAATTTGCTTCCCAGAGGGAGACTTTATGAAAGTTCACATCTACAGTTCTGTAACTGTACAGTAGATCAGTGGATGAAGTGTTAGCTGTGGGAGTTGAGTTGGACAGCAGCATATTTTTGTGTCTACTCAAGTTGCGAAAAGGTCTAGTAAGCTTTTTCTGCAACATCGCCTTTCCCCTTTTTTTTAATTTTCTTTTTCTTTTTCTTTTCCCTTTTTCTTTTTTTATTTTGTTGGGTTTTGTTTTGTTTTGTTTTGGTTTTGGTTTTGTTTTTGTTTCTGTTTTTAGAGGACAGCGCTTGGGGTTTTTTAATTTACTTGCTCCCTTGCTCCATATCAAAAAGGCTGTAGAAATAAAAGAGAAACAGTGTGTGACTGTTCCTTTACAATAAATGTGTCATGAACATGTATTTGCAAGTACTGTAGCAATAAATGAAATTAATTTGTGCATTTTCACAAGAAGCCAGAAAGCTTTTTTTGAGTCATTTCTTACCAAGCTGCTCCGCTAAATGTTTTCCCCTCTCAGTGAAGATTACCCGTTCATCCTCCATGTCACATTTGTTGCCAACCAAAATAACCTGGGCATTATCCCAAGAGTATGTTTTGATTTGAGTTGACCTTAAAAGAAAAAAGGAGAGAGAGTAGTCAAAGCAAAACAAATTCCCCATTAATTTCAAACAGAGCTGCCAAAAGAAAGAGACAATACTGATTTTGACAACTAGGATAACATGATTCTGTTAATTACAGATTTCAAATAAACTAAAGATTATCTGTCAGATATTACTATTACAAAGATAGTATCAACACAGGTTTTACTTTTGCTTGCTAAAAATAATATTTTCTCCTGCCATCAACATTCTTCCTTTACTTTTAGAAAGAAGAGATGATACTTTCTCCCATTTTCACATTTTAATACAAACCTTATAATCTAAAAACAGAGCTCTGAAAGAAAAACAGTAATGTATTAATTTCTTATCTTTTACTTTGGAGATCAGAATGTAAATTTAAGAGCAAAACCAAAAATTGCAGAGATAGGCTCTCTTCCTTCTCTTGTTTCTCTCCAGCACATTCCTCTGCAGGTCTTTTATCTACCAGAAGGTCAGTATTGTGCATTAAACCATGGGCAGGGACTGAGTTTGAGCTCTGATTTACCTTCCACTTAAATTATAGAAGCATTAACCATGACTGCAGCTGAATGGAAGTATTCGAGGCCTTAAAACACCATAGGGACCATGAGTGCTGGTGGTGAAACAGCTTACAGTGCTTTGAATGTGAGCAGATAATGGGTGACTTGGAACCATACTCATGGTACCCATCAGTTTCTGCCTGCCTTCATTCTGCTGGTACCCAGATCTGCTCTGTAGAAAGAAAACTACATGGCTGTTTCCAAGCTCAGCCAAGAGTGATTCTGCTGGTTACCACCTTCTGACTGGGAGCAGCAGGTGCTCTTGAAGGTAACACAGGATGCAGGAAATTTACTCCAAGCACTCACACTTTGTCTTGGGCTTGTGACTACCTCTGGCTCTAGGCTCCAAGTTTTTGGTGGGATCAATGATCAATGGTGAGAAAAAAAGATAGAGTGCCTAGTTCTTTCTCCTAGCCTGGCCCACACCATTTCCTCCCCACCTCCCTCCCTCCCTTCTTAGACAATACAAGAGTGCTTGGGAAAATAGCAATAGAACAGAAACTAATTTCTGTAACTACATGTTTATGAGAGGACACCCTGGAAATGGATCCTGTGGCATATGATGGACTTTTTTCCTCAAAGTCTCTGACAAAAGATGAAATAGGTTCAAAACTCTGTCACCTAAATGTCTTGGAAGCCGGTCTGCATAGGTACTGCATGGGTACACTCACTAGTGACCCCTTCTCATAATACAGCCATCATCCTTACTCATTGAGACCCCTGTCTGCAAAGTCTAATGTTCAAAAAAAAAAATCATGATCTCGTCTGACAACTGATTCTAGCAAAAGACAGAAAATGGGTCCAATCTCCCCAGCTGGCTTTGCTTACTGCAAAACCAGAGGGATGGCCATGGGCAAAAGCTGATATAGCTATCACTGTGACCCTGGGTCCAACGCCATTGCCTACAGGTTCCATGCATGAGTCAAAAAAACCTCTAGGCCACGTCTGATGGGTTTGCAGTGGCAGGCAGAGAAATTTAAAGGGAAGGATCACTGCTTTTAGGAATGTTTCACTTTATCACAGTGACCAAAAAGAAGCTGAAGCAAGTCCCAGACATTTTGTGCTACAGATTGTTCCCTAGGACCTAACCTGATCTTTTCTTCAAGAAGTAGACACTGTGCTACTTTAAATCTGTTTTAATAGTAATTTGAGTCTGTGGAAGGTACTGTGACAAAAAAGAAATCAGACTTCCCCATACATTTATATTTTACTAAAGATAGCATTTCTCAGAAAAAAAAGGACAACATTCATTCACTTTGGTGGAAATGTCCTTTTGGAATCACGCTGAGTGATTAAACAAAGTAGAATTATTATTGTGATTTTTAACTCAAACGACACAGATCACCACAGCAACTTTGCAAATACTAGTGTCTCATATGTCAGAGTATATTAGTCGATTAAGGACTTTAGAAGAGCTTAGCTCTGGCGTTATTAGTTGGGAACCAGTTTATTCCCTTTAAGAAAAATATACAGAAAAGATATTAAGCTTTACAGAAGGAATTACTTACATAATCCATAAAGCTGAAATAGAATAAACTGATGAAAAAATAAAGCCTGAAGAAATATCATCAGAAAACTGTAAAGAGCATTCATTCAGCCATGTTTTGCAGACTTTGCCTAGAGGTCCCTTCATTTTATTACAGCCAGATGTGATTTTTTTATTCTACAACTACAAATAGGTGCATTCAAATTTTTCTCATTACTAAAGCAACTTATTTTATTCATAGATTTTTTTAATCTGTCTTGCTTTTGTCTCATCTTCTAGTTATATTTTTTTTAAATAACAACAAGAGATCTTGTCCTTGAAAACAAATCCAAAAGCTTACATTTTGCAAACTCAGTAGCGCAAAAAATATAACTGACTGAAAATTAGTCAAATGTATTCATGTCCCACACCATATCAGCAGAAATTTGATTCAAAGTATATAATAGGCTTATCACTGTTATGTTTTCTTTTAAACATATAGTTCCACTGTTGGCTTCTGTAGGTTTTGATTCCCACAACTCTCCACCAAAGCCAACACATAGGTCACTTAAAAAAAAAAAAAGATTTTGCTGTTCCTTGAATACATAACCTTTCAAATGACCAAGGCTTCAGATTAATCCAAAACACAAACAAGTGTTCTTTACAAGTCTTTGTAAAGAACTTCAGCTTCAGGAAGATTGAAGACATGAAAAGGCAAAGTTGGTGTTTGCAGTAAGCTGAAAAAGACAATTCTTGTTCACTCTCAGTGACCTGGTGTATGTCAATAGTAATTTACCCTGTAAATCTTTCCCTTTCTAGTTTTATGGAAGGCAGGCAATCTGCATCATACTTTAATTTTTATAATGTACGGGGCAGATTAATGGAGGAATGGAATGATCCATTTCTTTCCACGATCAACACCATACTAGTTCTCCCTGTACTGCAATTCTACCAACCCCTGGTCAGAAAAGAGCACCTGCTGAATGTAAACAAAAGCAATGCTATTGGCTTATCTTAAAATAGCAAGATCTTCAAGTACCTGCCCAGGCAACAATGACAGGGGGCCTGCGTGTGTTCTTGGTCAACTTGCAGTGAATGCTGCATAGTGTGACAGAGTGCAGTTCAGGAACACACAACCCCAGCTGGCTGAGGCAGCTGAGATGCTGGAAGACAAGGTAGATAGC
Source organism: Chloebia gouldiae (assembly GCA_003676055.1). Lineage (NCBI taxonomy): Eukaryota > Metazoa > Chordata > Aves > Passeriformes > Passeridae > Chloebia > Chloebia gouldiae. The sequence goes on from QUSF01000011.1 coordinate 17,676,079, forward strand.
ACAGAGAAATATGGGGGAGCTGCTCTGATGTTACTGCTGTGGAAACCAGACTGTTCACATTAGATTAGGTGATAAAAGCTTATCTGTACATCCAAAAGAAGCACAGAGAGATTATGGCAGGAGAGAGAGCCCAGAAAACATCTGGCCCTGGCTTCTCTCAGGCCTGTTCAAGGAAACATCAGATTATCCAAAGCTTGTGTCCACTAGCCTGGCGGAGCAGGAGTGTGCTAAAGTGGGTTACCAAATTAAGACTCAGAAAAACACCTGAATACCACATCCAGGTCCCTTCCAAGGTTGTTCCAAGAAAGTCCCGGCCCACTGTCCAGCATGAAACCCATCACTGCAAGTCAACACTGAAGGCTTATGTCCAGGTGACAGAAACTGAGGAGACTGGGATCCAGGGGAAGCTACTGGTCAGATTGAGTTTACGGCCTCAGCTGATGGGAGCCACAATGTGCATGTCTGCACAGACACATATTCTCACAAATGGACGCTGTACATATTCTCATTCTCAGATGCTGCACAGTTTTGGAGGGGAGCAGTGTGTGGATGATGATGCTCTTGGTGTTTGTGGGAGCACTCTGGGTGGTCCTGGGTGTTGTTGTCTGCAATGTGTCTGTATATGGTCATGTGTATATGCACATACATTTGTACCTTTGTGAGTTATGTGCACAGGGTCTGCTGGAAATAGATCTTCAACCTCGCTACTGGTTGGTCCTGGGATATGGAGCTGCAGCAACCTCTCTCCTCCTAGTCAGATCCAGCAAGATACATTTTTGCCTGAGTTCAGGCTTAATTTGTCTATGACTGGATGAGACTGCATTGTTTCCTGGAGAAACAATGGAAAGCAAACCTGTTTACTGCACTCAATATATTTCAGCTTGTACCCACTGCTGGCACACCTTGAGTTTACTCTGAATCTCTTCAGATTATCATTTTTTTACTAATTCATCTATGTCCAGGCTAAATATTCATATAACCTGGAATAGTCTCTAGTATATTTTCACCCACAGACTGCATGGAAGGCAAGCAAATACATTCACTAAAGACATAGAGTAAATATACAAGGAATATGAACTTTTAGATAGCCCCAATCTATTCACCACACTTTGGAGCAAGTCCTCCAAGGACACTTGCCTACCATAGAGAGGCTGGTAGCCTATTTTTACAGTCTTTTTAGATTAACTATGTGTTGCTATAGGACACAACTATGTAGTAAGTCACATGCACAGACAGCAAGAGAAACAACCTAATGAAAATGCTCCAGAGGGGGCTATGTATAATGTTTATTCCAGCAAGTTCAGGAAACATGTTGTACTTCTGATGTTTTGATTTATGATAAGAGTACTCAATGAACTGGGTGCATCATCTTGCCAGGAAAAGGAAATAAAAAAACACCAAAGCTATGCAAAAAGCTTCAAACAAACCAAAACTAAACTAAAGAAAGCTCTACCAATCTGGATTTTTTTTGTTTTTTAAAAGTTACTGTTATTTTGAGTCCACTGATTAATCCTTAAAATTCTGCTGTCTATCTACAGCATGGTAACTGCAAAGTCCATTATCTGAATTATTAGAGGTCATAGTGTAGTTGTGGGATCTCAGGTGAAGCCCAGGTTATCTATTCTTTCTCAGTTTATTTATTTGGTAAGACACAGTATCAGAGAAGTAACTATGAGTTTGGAGGGGTTTCAAAAGTGTTCAGTGTCCCCAGTTGAGCTTCCTACCTTTATTGGCTGAAGACTATGCCAAGTGTCCATGCCTCTCTGAGCAGGAAGGGCTGCGCTCCAACTGTTTCAGGAGACATCATTTTCCTTCTGTAATTGAAGCAAGGAAGGGTTTCTTTCCCCTTCCCCTAGTTTCCATCCTGTGATCCGGGAAGGCACACCACTGCCCTCTCAAATGCCTAATATGGACGGGGATGGTAAGGGGAAGCTCTGTAATTCACATCTTTTCAGATGGAATTATGCCATGAATCCTTTCCTACTCTCCTTGTCTGTGAAGAGCTCTGACACACTTCCCATTCAAGCCAGGTTTTCCAGAGTGAGTCTGAGGTCTCTTTCATAAAATCAAGTGTTTTCTACACTTCAGCGTACATCATATGCTCCATTCTCTTTCCCGTGCCCTCTATGTTGCCTAAACTCTTATTGTTCCCAGCAGTACTGATAGGTTATGTGCCTTAAGAATGCCCCAGCATCTTGGAGTTTACCTATGCCCTCTCCCTTTCACACTTATCTTTTGGATATGATTCAAATGGGGCATATGTAAGATTATTCTGCATGGCATATTAAATAACTGCAATGCTCAGTCTTGATGGCCATTTGGAATCTGGCTCTGTACCAGCTGCTACCACTGGGTGCTTAGACCTTGCTGAAGGTAGGCCAGGGAGAGAGGTGACCTCAGGCTTTTCACCTGTCCTCCAGTAAACAATCGAGTATTAGTGGGAGACAAGCAATTCAAAATATATAAACCTACCAACCAAAACCCCAGCTTAGTTCTCTAATTGGAATTTTGAAGAGAGTACTAAGGTTAAAAAATTTGAAGCAGTCTTTGCAATAAAACTAGACAAAGGCTCCTGGTGTACTTGGATACTAGATTTTTGTGGCCACAGTTATTGACACACCAGGAATATACTAGAAAAAAAGTAGTAATAATATCAGTAACAATAAAAAGAATATGCTAACATTTGCCAGATTTTAATTGAACTAAATGAAATGCTGGAGCCATACACAGAAACATAACTATCTTTAAGAAACTGCTCAGGATCTTTCTTCCTTTACTGACAAGGAAAATCTGCACATTTGCAACTTTTCAAATTTTTGTACTTGTTTCATCTTTCTGGTGTACTCTACCTGCAGGCCATAAAACTTTTAGGATTGTGGCTAATATAAATAGTTTTATCTCTTGCATTTATGAATGCCTTAATAATTATTGAAATCATTATTGAAATCCATGGGAAGCAATGGATAAAGGAAGTATTTATCAAAAGAAAATAGCTGATGTAGATGAACATGTGACCAGAATGAGGAAAATGCACCTCAGTCATTGTCAAGGAGGGTTTAAAACCCAGTGGACATTCTAACAGCTTCACTTCTCTCCAGAATTCCTAATATATTGAATTCGTGATGTTTATTTTCAGTGATAGCACTGGCACCTACTGACTGCAAGTACTTATTAACGTATGAAAGAGAATAAGCAAAGACATCCTAGCAACAGAAAGTACTGAAAATGGATGGAGAAGAGCAATGAAAGGGGGATGAAAATGAGACAAATAGACTTACTCCACCCTTAAGATTACAACATAGCGAGAGGAAAAGGATCTGGTGAGAAGTGCATGTGCGTAGGATACACTTAGTGTGGACAGCTTGGTAAGCAGGGCAGTTCGAGCTGCAGATTGTACTCTGGGTGGCAGGAGCTCAAGGAAAAGTAAACCAGAGCTACCCTTTGCACAACAAAAACCCAGGAACCTGTGGTGTCAGCCAGGTGACTAGACAACCAGACACAGCAGGAGCTGCTGACCCCAGACTTTTGAGAACTTAGACTCTGAGGCTATAAAAGCCGAGCACATCTTTGTTAGGTGTCCCTCCTCAAAGGCACCAGCTTGAGCTGTTAATTTGTTGCTGCACCATGGTTAAATAAAGATACATTTAAGGATACAGATGTCCCAGCCTCTCCCGCGGATGTCTGAGACTCTGCTATGGGAAAGATAGGAGAGGAAACCTGGTCGGACTGTGTGAGTGTGTAGGGAGTCAAACGGGGCACCTGCAGGGTCACTGGAGCCACGCGCTGTGAAGAATCTTTGGTCTCAGCCTAGGTGGGGCAGGTGTGGCTCCCGGATGGCTGGACAGGAAAGTTTCCTTTAAACAAATAATAGAAAAAATGGGATACATCAACTCCTCCATGCTTGCAACAGAGCAGGATATATGAATATTGCTCAAGACTGACAGTATCTGATGTGTCAGTTGTTTATACAATACTGTGTTTTCTGTCTGGATTGAAGGGCAAATGACGAAAAATGCCTAATGTTTATGAAAAAAAAAAAAAAACAAACAAAAAACACTGATATTGAAGAAACCAGAACAATGCCAATTATTCACCACTTCTTTTGACAGGCTTTATCTTCCTTGTGCAGAGCCAAAGAGTGCGCATGATGCAAAGAAAAACTGCATATTTAACCTTTCCTTGGAGGAAGATAGACTGATGATGCAGGAGCTGCATGGCAGGTGTGACACTAACAAATTTCTGGTTCATTATCAGCCAGAAAGCTAGTCAAAATGCACATTAGCCAGATCATCACGGTTTTTGTTCTAGTAAGAATTGGATCTACTTTAATGAACAAATCCTTCACTACAATCTTCTGAGGCCATAACTTCATTTTAGAAAACCTGGTGTTACATTTCAGTTTTGACAGGCTGTAAAGATATTCAAAATTAGTCCAGTTCTTTTGGAGACAAAACTGAGCTGATTATTAATATGGGCATTTTTATAATCTTATGCAAGGAAATACAACATTTTGCAAAAAAGTTTAGTTACCTACAAACAAACAAATAAGATAGAAAGCAGAGATAACTGTTAATATGTAAGTAAGAGATGATGTTCTTTGTGGGTTTATGACATTTATTCTTATTTATTCTTGGTGATATTCCATTACCATAATTGTAATGAGGAAGTATTTGCTTACTCAATCATGCCCACTCTGGGTCTGCATTTAGTAGAATGCAATGACAGACATAGGATTAATAATTACACAATTTTGTGTGGTAATTAGGATGAGAGGTAAGGCATTAGAGATGTTCATCAATCAGAACTGTCTTTCTAGTCAACCATCTCTAGCTGTTCCTACTCTGCCCATGGAAGTGTCTTCCCATCCAGAGTTCTCTGCTGAGTACTTTATTGAGTTACATTTCACCTTTTATATAATATACAAATATTTTTTAGAAGAGTCCATGTATTAGCTTTGGTGCCTTCTCTGTACAGTGTTGTTTCAAATAAGAGCACCAAGTGTCAGTTATGGCCTGAAAATTATTTTCTGACATTAAAATTCAAATCCATTGGATAATGGTCTATGATGTAAAATTAATATATTGTTGACAAAAGACATTAAGTTGAAACTCTAATTTTTACCTACTTTACATAATATATAACTTTTACATACTTTAGTTGGAGTTACAATGAAGGACCAGAAGCCTACAGGGCATACTCAATTTGTGTCAATCAGATTGTAGATGCCCTCAGTTTTTGCATCTTTGGTACTATCTTTGCAAACTGCATTTTTCACACCTGTCAAATACACCTAGAAACTGCTTTCCCATATCAGTGTAGCAAGAGCTCAGTATGAAATTATGGCATTAATAAAAATAAAAAGGACTGTGCTCTAAGTTAGTACTATACCCTCTATCCCTCTCCCCAGTACCTCCTGTGCTTGAGTTCTGATGGCCCTGTCTTTAGAGTAAAAGCCCTCCTGGTGGGGTGTTTTCCTGTACCTACACAGCCAGCTCACCTCAGCCCTAAGCACAGTAAGGTCGCCACACATGGTACACCTGGCATTGCACACACTGCAGACTATTTTGTCACAGAGACAGATAACAGAGCATTTGTGGGGGAGTTCATAACCTAATCCAAGGCAAGGTAAGCTTTGGCTGAAGGTATGTTGAATTCATAAGAGAGACTAAATTCCTTGTCAGTCCTTGTCATTTCTTCCTTTTCTGGTGTGTAGTATACACTGGCTTCCCAGGCTTTTTTCTTAGAAAAGCAGAATGTGTATTTACAAAACCAGTGAATAATAGATAAAAATAGTGTGTTAGACACTAAGGGCAAAGAGATCTTCCAAGCAACTTCCTTGTATTTTTTGTCAAGATAAAACAATATAAAGTACACCTCAATATTTAATTCTTATTCACAGGAGTACAAAATCCTCTCTCGCAACAAGGTTACTTATGGGCAGACCAACTAATATAGCACATTTTTCACAGTAGGACACATGTTAATGAAGAGTTTTTATGTCATGTATAATGCCACAAGCTGTGTCATATTGTGGGAAGTGATTTAACAACTCGCCACACAGACAAAAGGCTGTACATTTTAATTTTCTCCCCACTGAGAAACCCACCATTAAATTATCATCCTTCAAAGCTGCTAACACACATGCAGACTGAAGACAATCCAAAAAAAGGGGGTTTGAAAAGAGATGGAAAAAAGTCTTTATAGGAAAATAATATTCATGGAAACAATAAAAGGCAAAATACAGACTGCACTTGCACATCTTTTGATTATCCCCTTGTTTTCATGTTCCAGATGCTTCCATATAAATGATTCTGTTTATCACCAATTTATGTTGATTGCCCAGACTGTTGCTGGAATTCCAAGTAATGACCCTAATCAATCCAGCTGATCCTAACTCTGGTATTTGAAAAAACAGAGCTATAAAACAAGGGAGTTATGAAAAAATTTACTAAAACAACTACAGCATCTGCTTGAGTATATTGCCCTTTCAAATAAATGAGAAATTTTCTGTCACTTAAAATTTTTTTTGTTTGCTGTTTTGTATTCTTATCTGTATAAATAAGGAAACAGATACGGACAGATACGTATGTGTCCTCCTTTTCTGTTTTTCTTTCTTAAACTGATACTTTCCTCTTCCCTGTACCTATGACAGTCCCCTAACCAAGGACTGTATTGCCTACCAAAGGGGCTCTTGCACTTGGGATTACTGACTTGCATCTCATTTCCAGCCCCAAAGAGCACCTACGCAATAGTGGCATTTTGGGAGTAATGAAGTTCGTAAAGGCATGGTAAAGTTCTTTGTTTTGTACTAATATCGAAAATTTTATAGGAATCATTGAGCTGGATCACACAGGATTATTTATTTTTTTCGTCTTTTCTTTTAAATGGCAAATCCAGATTAATTTTTACAAAATATATGGAAAGTATCTGCCAACAGGACATCCCTATTTTAGGGAACTTCTGATTAATCAGCTTTCAGGAACCACAAGATGATCCTGGTTTTTTACTGTCAAATCTCATTATGAAATGCATTGCACATTTGTCACCCTTAATCCCTTTGTACCTGTTTCCTGAGGAATGACTTCCATGTTCCTCTCACTTATCAAATTCACTTATTTTGATTTCATTTCCTGTATTGTTTTAGCTTTCTATTTTTTTTTCAAGTTTAAGTGAACTGTGCTATTACTTCTCTTATGTCCAGTTGTCTTAGATAATTTTGGGTTATATTTCTCATTTGGCATTTTACATTAACTCTTTCAAAAACAACTCAGTCTTATATGCATATAAATTGCATCCTGAAATGCCTGTGTTTGAGTATTAGAGATGGAGTTGAAACAAATCATACCTATATGTAATCACTGAAAAATCTTACCAGGTTATTGAAGCCACTTGTGATAAATTATCATGACCTATCCTTGTTAAGGATTCATGAAGCCTGCAAGTATCAGGGCAATCATGTAAATTATTTTACTTCTTCTTCATAAGAGAGACAGCATTCTTTTACTAAAACATCAAGGATATGTTTCTTCTGTTCCTATTATTCTACACACAATTTATATAAATCTTAGCAGCATTTTGTCTTTAAGGTTGTTTACCCTGTTATTCTCTGGAAGCAGAACAATAGAAACATTCAGAACTATACTGAGGCATTAGATTTTGATTCTCCCACTGTGTCCTTGCAATCATACCTCTTTGGAATTAACTTCCCTGTGTGGCTATACACTTGCAAACTACAAGGCATTTGAGGTCCAAAATTTTGAAATGTGGCCTAATTTTCAGTTGAACATGTGTGCTGCTGACTTTTGTCACAGATACCTGAACTGGATTGGCAAAATAGCAACTATCTCTATCTCATGCTTAACTGATACTAACTGGTTAACTAGTCGAGTATGAGTTATGCAATTGTACTGGGGGTTTTGGGGGGTTGGTAGTGTATTTTTTTTTCCTTTGACGCCATGAGTGTAAATTTTTGTCTGACCACATTTTGATTTTGGGGTACTGCTGATCAAAATTAATTCTGTGAGGGCTGCCAGTAGCCAAAGACAACAGTAAAAACCATTTCCCTGTCTATATCCTGTCTGGCACAGGGTGGCAGGATTGTCTTGCTGACTCACACTGCAAGCAAGTAAACGGCAGGTTTATTCCTGCTGACTCACAGAAGATGGAGGGAGGCATTAGACTTCAGATTTTATTTCTAGGATTAAAAAGAAAGTAAGTTTTTATTTTAAGGGTGTAAAAAGGGTTGTGTATTCATTCAGAATGTCAGTAGTGCTGCTAAGTGATTCACAAATCAAAGATTTGTGAAAATCTTTCAAAGATTTGTGGAAGGTTTATAGATACATATGGGTATATATATTTATATATATCTTCACCTCTCAAGTCCTGGCTAGTATATATTTGAATTTTTTTCCATTACAGTTCTTCAAACAAAATAGCATGTTTTTCCCGAAAAGCCTGAGTATTGCAAAAGTTAATAGCAATACATGCAGGCATAAATACAACATTCTAGTAAAATAGTTGTGGAGATTGGATGTAAAACTTTTTAACACTCTTGAAAACTGAACACAGTGGCATTTCAACAAGCTAGAGCACTCTCTTAAGGGTCATGTTGAACTTTCAAAAATTAAAGTTTATCTCACTTTCCCTCTGAGCATACTGTTTGAATCATGTTCACTAACATATTTCAAAGGTTACCGCTTCCTTCTGGTAAAATAAAAAAAAAAAGAAAGAAGAACAGTTTAATGTTGTTTTATTGGAACTTCATCACTGACTCCAGTGGGTAAACACCTCTCTAAGAGGACACAATCATGTTCATTAAACAGGTATTTGGGTAGACAGTAATCTTTGTATGGAAAGATTATAAGGACAAGCATCAGAAAATCAAAAATTCATCAGTAGCATTGCTCTGTATTGTGGAGTAGAATGAAGTAATGTACTGAAAGATCAAAAGAATAAAACATTTCCTTTGTATGGCTAGAAATTAATGTTTGCAATTTCAAACAAGTAATTGTGAATGAATGAGCTGGTCACCAGGTCTTTATAAGGTATGGAGAAGAGGAAGAAGGAAAAATGCTGGGCTTGACTTGTGGCAGACTCCGTGGTCAGCTGAGTACACCTCTGTGTGCATGGCAGAACAGTGGAAGGGTTTTTGGAAGGCAACCTCCTGCCATCCAGCCTCCTTTCATCACTTGATCCCTTTGCCCAAAATTGTGCCTTAACCACAGTGAGCGTGTCTGGGGGAATAGCCCTGTGTTTTCCTACACTCCTGTGTTTTTCTCAGCAGAGCTAAGAAAGATTGAAAGGGAAGAACAACAAATCTGAAAAGCCAGATGGTATTAACCACCAGGTCCCACAACAAAGAGAGGCTTTGGCTGATGTAATCTAGAAAAAATTCTGTATTGCAATGAAGTTAAAATCTGCATAGCAACATTTCAAAGTGAGGTCTCTAGTTCACAGATGAATGGGAGGTTACAGCAAACCTGGAGTCATTTATACATGCCATTGTATGTATACATATCATCTGCTGGGATTAGAGTAAGAAATCATTGGGTATAAAACATTTGCACCTCAGAAACTTTAGCTAGCCCTCACTGTCTTCATAACTATGTGTGCTGCTCTGAGCTCATTTAGCCCTCTAAGCAGATCAGGCACTGACTGAAGCTGATGTGGTCACTTCCTCCAGTTCGGTTCTGCCAAATTTTACTGAGGTGTGAGGGTATATTTCAAGATTTAACTAAGGCTGCTAAAAGGTCACCTCCAGACCTCTAAAATGAGAACTTAGTTGATAACTCTGCTCACAGACACAAGGTGCCATCAGTGAATAGACTTTTGTACAATGGATTGTGGATTTATAGACTGGGGAATTGCCAGTGGGACACCTCAAGGAGCAAAGAGAAGATCAATGATGCTCTTTTAACACACACAAAAAAAACCCCCACAATCAAAAAAGAGAAGAAATTTCAAGCAGGGTATACAGTCTTATCAAGGCTTGCGTTCAAAGACACAAATGATGACTACCTCTCTCAGACAGACAGTCCATGTAAAAGAATTGATGCAATCCAAGGCCAACCTGAGGCACAGATGTGGGAAGTTTGGGAGGGGAAGCAGAATGCAACTGAACTACTACTTCAATTGCAATGCAATTGATCTACCCTCTTTTCTTGAGAGCCACAGAGTCCCTGGGGACATGCAGAGTACAATTCAGAGTAACAAGGCTGGCCTCATGGACCTAGTGCTTCTCATGGTAGCCTCCTGACCTCTAGGTGAGCATTTATAGCTTCAGTCCTCCACTTGGAAAAAGAGAAGATAATTTGAATGGCAAGGCTTAAATCTGTATCCTCCTTTCCAATTTATCACAGCAGTACTGAATAGATCAATCATTCCATAAACAAATTTTAACTTTTTGCTATGGATATCTGGCAGGGACGGATTTAGAATGGAAGAGAGGATGTGAGTGGAGCAAATTATGCGTTATCTGTAAGCCATTCTGTTGAAAAAGGGATATGCATGAAGAGATACTAAGTGATAATCAAGTACCTTTTCTAACATTTGTGGTAGACAATCTCTGAAGGCTCTGAAGCACCTCACTGCATTTAAACAATTTAGAATAAGAAGGTAAACTGCATTAAAAAAATAAAGACTACTGAAAATTACACAAAAGGTCCTATTAATTTTTTTTTGAAAATTACATGTTACATACTTATGTATCATGTGTGAGTGAGTGAGGCTGAGAGAAAAAATAGATAGCCTTAATCTTGGAACAAATATGCTCTATATTTTCTTAATATAATATGATTGCTAAATTAGAAAATATTTTCCCCTTTCATGAGTTATTCTTTGAAGGTATTTCTAAAATTTTTACATATCATTAGAAAATCCTCATTGCACTTTAAACAATGGCTGCTTAAAGAGAAATCTGATGAATTAACAGTAATAAACAAAATGAAATATCTAAAGGTAGAAGACACTTAAAAATGATATAAATTCTTAATATAACCAAAAGTCAGTTTGCTGATTCTCTTCCCACTTAGTTAGTGCAAAGATAAATATTTAAAAACAAGATAAATTAAGAACATGCTTTCAGTAAGTGTGAAGGGAAAAAAAAATAGAAAAGAAGAAACCTTGAATATAAACAACTCACCTGAAAAGAAGAGATATATAAGAAGGAGTTAGCTGCTATATTGCATGCCAAAAAGAAGTTGGGCCTATAGCACATATATAAGCAATATGCACAAAGCCATCTTTGGCTGCTTGCAGAAGAGAGGCAGGGGTGCTGCAGGAAGATACCACAGAATCCTTATATGGAAAGAAGACAGTGTGGCACAGCATGCAAAGCAGGATGAATTAAATGTGCTGATTAAATGAACAGCTTGCTTCTTTTACTTCACTGAAGTTCAAAGCTTTCTAGCCAACCAGTTTAAGCATTCCTAGCAATCAAATAAATTACTTACGTTATAAAAGCCTCATGCAGAGAAACAATAGGTAATGCACAATTGATCCCTACAGGCCTCTATCCCTGACCTTTGTTGAGGGTTTTAAAAAGAATACATAATACATTCTAATGCAGGTATAAAGGCAAAATGGCTGAGAGAAGAGAGACTGTCCACTATGATGGCGTAAAAGGAAACTGAGGACACTGCCTTCTGTCTTGATTCGGAAAAATGGTGCAAACAGCTTTTCTCCCAAATTATACTTCAGGTCTGCTGCACACACTCATTCCTTGTGTGCAGATCTTTAGCTAAAGGATTAATGGTAAAACAGTCAGTGTTGCTTGCCCTGTTAAGCGTCAGTCTGCAAGCATCAAGACATGTGGGTTCTAATTCTGTATGTAACAGGATCTTACTGCTTCCTGCAAATTCATGTCAGGGAGTAAGGTGCCACAGGTAGTCCCGCATTATGAGGAGCAGAAGGTCTATCACCTTTGATCAGAGAGGTCAAAGAAAAAGTAGACACATCATAACTCTTCATTCTCAAACTAGAACAAGAGGAAGAGAAGTATTTCTGTTTGTAATCTGAAGTATTACTATATAAATCACTGACAGATGTTAACTGTATTGTCCTAAAAGGGTTTGGTTGCAATGTGTACTGTGCTGCAATACTTCAAAGTTGATGACATTTTCAGGGAATGGACATCTAGAATTTAGAGTCATGCTATCCTGAGCTGTGAATTTCAGTGTTGAGTTCTGCTAAACTAGCTTGGTTCTTCAAATATCTGCATGTGGATTTATGAATCTATCTTTGGACTATCAGTTAGAATAGATCCATTTAATCTTGCCCACAAGCCATGAGAAGAACTGCAAGCTTCTCATTTTCACGGCTTCCTGAGGGTCTTCACCACAGTGTGTGATTTTTAGACATCAAACATCCACATATTTAACCTTGAAATGATCTTGATAGTATCTGACTCAATCTTTAAGTACAAAACAAAACAGATGGAAGAAAGATTTTATTCTTCCCCTGAAATCCCAGCTAACTGCTACAGGTTGGAATATTTCTGTACAAAACCCCTCACATTTCTTATATGTAAAGATGCCACCAAACCTCACCTCTGACATGAGTCAGAAGCCTGGACTGAAAACATGTTTCATTATTCTAATAGTAACCTCTACACATTCTCCCAGTCTGTCTTTTGTGAAAAAACAGCATTACATTATCCTCCTTTAAATCTCTGCTGATAAAAAACCTGTGTAGTCATGTCCCTCTTCAATGAACAGCCAATTGGCATGCTGGGACTGAATTTATCACACTAATTCTTATTGTTTCATTGGCATCCTGTGTTTTTGCTGTATGCTTGTGCTCATGCTTTACTCAGACTCTTTTAGGAAGAACTTTTTTTTTTTTTGTACTAATGTGCAGTGATTAACATAATGTCACATCCTACATCAGACTTGAAAATAACAAAGAGAGCTGCAAACACTGATGAAAAGGCCAAGGACTAAGCCAGACTGCAGGTTAGAGCAAAGCACAGGAATACAATATAGAATTGGTTTGTAGCTGTCCTGTTCTTAGGGGCAAATTGGAGCAAGAGCGGTTACCAGAGCCAGACACAGATGCAGGGAGGAAGAGGGAGGAATATACATGAAGAACTGTAGCTCTTGCTTGCTTCTACTGTGTTCATGGAAACAGGACACTTCATGAGTTCTTGTAAATGAAATAGTTATTACATGTGAATGGGGAATAAGTCTCTGCATTACAGAGAAATAGCTGTGCTAAAGGTTGAATATAAGCTATGTAGGGTGCTTATGTAGGCATTATAAAATACACACACATATACATTCCCCAGTTCATAGCACTCTAAAGTGTTAGTAAAAAAATAAAAGCAGAATGTAAACTCTTGATATTTATTGTACTTTTTAGGATGTTATGTTAAATTCTACAGGGTTAAATAGAACAAGATTTATTTTGTACAAAAACCATGATGGAAACTTTTTATGCAGTTGAAATACTCTAAAGAAATTCATAAGGTTCGGTAATTGCTTTCCAATTAGTTATGAACCATTTGGTTGACACAATTTCTTTGGATTATTAAAATTTTGAAACTTTTAAGAGAAGTTCAAGGATTTGGACACATGAAACCCCATTCACCCAGCTATTTTTCTGCTGGAGGTTTAGTCTAAGAGACTAAACATTATAGATATTTTCTCTGATATTTTCACCCACAGCAATATATAAACTTAACTGAGGATGAACTGGGTTATGAGCTGGTTGAGCTGCTGTGTTGTCCTGCTGAATTGTATATAGCAAGAATATAAAGGAAGAGCAGCTCAAGATAGGTGATGCAGGGAAAAAAAAAATCTCAGGCTATTGCAGATGTTTGTGCAGTACATCCAAGAAAATTACTAAAGTACAAGCCTTAAAATGTCATTATCAAATAAGAGCTAGATAGGAAATGCAAGACAAAGAGAAAACACTTAATTTGGTTAAAAAAAGAGCAGCAATGTCTCCAATTTACTGTGAGACAGTAAAAATAACATTATGAAAAACAACATAAAATGAAAACACATGGAAAATCCCTGATTAGATGTCAGGATGAAAAATGACTGAAACATCTCTGCATGAGTGAAAGAATCAAAATGAGTGGGCAGAGTCACGGTTACTAAAATTTAATGTTTATAAATTTTAAACATGCACATTAGAAGGGATAATCTGTACATACTAACCTTCTCTAATGAGGTCTAAATTAATTACAATCACTTAGGAAAACCTCAAGTGTCATTGCAAGGTGCCTTACAAAAACCAGTGTTAAATACACTGCAATAGTTAAATAAACAAGCAAGATGCTAGCTGCAATGATAACACGGTTGAGAATACTAAAAAAAAACCTCTTGTCCAAGGTCATTAGCCAATTTCATGGGTTTGTCAGCAGTGTTCTTTTGAGTGTTTCTATTGTTTTATTAATTTTTTTCTTTTTTTTAGGAGAGTACCTCATGTGTCTTTGATGCAGTTTCTTTCTTTCACATATAAAAACTGTGCTCAAAGCTGAGGTCACAATTAAAAGTAAATTGGAGATATTAATTTTTCTCACATTTACCAAATGTCAAAAACCCAATCTATTCCCAAAAGAAATCCTTATTCAAAGAACTCCTTGAACTTTCTTGGAGGTCAACTCTTCATATTTGGAGAGGGGAGTGTTTATTTTGGCTGTTTCTTGGTCTTCTGTCTTTAAATACATAGAACAGGCTCCATCTTGCCTAAACTGAGTTATTTACAGTAAAAGCCCAGTAGTTCCAATACATAAACTTTTTCACAGAAGCTTGATCAGAACAGTCCTTCTGGCACAGAAAAGTATAAATAAAATCAGCCTTGAGATAGAAAAAAGACTTGAGAAAAAGCACACTGTATGACATGGAAATTGGAATTTTCGTGTCCTGTTAACTGTTAATGTCCTATGTACCTATAACAAATGATTGCTACATTTGCATTTACTTTTGGTTAAAAGAAATGAATTGATCAGTTTCATTGACAGAAGCATGCCATGTTAATTCTGAAAACTGTTCAGCTATTTTTTAAGTTTTCAAAATGTACCAAAAAAAAAAAAATCTGTTGCTTTACAGTGGAATTAATAACTGAGTAGAATGCAGCTGCCTGGTACTTGAATGAAAGAATGTTCAGGAATTTCAGAGCATTCTTAGCTGCAAGTCAGAATTATGTCCAGTTTAGGGCACATGAGTACAAGCCAAAAGTCTTAATTAAGCTAGCTTGTTGTAACTGACAGATGGAAATAACAACAACAAAAGAAACTAAATTAGCAGATGGAAGCCAAAGCCCAAGAATTTTATTCAAGAAAAGCATATAAGACTTAAAAATTTGTAGGCCTCAATAAAAGTATTTAAATTTTTTTCCATACTTCAGCATTTTACATGGCATGAATACTTTTATTCATGCTCAACATGTAGTTTTCCCATTAAATATTATACCAATTGATATACAAAAAGTGAGGATGTCTACCTGGGTACATAATTAATTGAATCAAGGTTTTCTGACAAATATGGATAATAGAGATGTTTTCAACCCCCCCATAGCCAAGTAGTTCATATAAAACCCCAAAACACTGAAGATACGAGTTTGCAAATAACTGTAGATTAATAGAAAAAGATGTTTAATAGTTTTGGAATCCATGCACAGCAGAAACATGATGTTCTCTGAAGGTGTTGGGAAGGAGAGCTTGAACAACTCATGAGGTTAGTCAGTGCCTTCTTCAGCCATTTTTCACAGGCAACTATAGGCTCAGGGAAACACAACAAAATACATCCTGCAGGGATTTGTTCAGTGCCAGAACAATTCTATGGTGCTTTACAGCAAAAATCAAATATGTAGTGGGAGGAAGTCCTTCTGATCTAATTGTTGTCTAAGTAGACAAAGTATGTTTTGGGTTTCTTTCAGTTCAACAACCCTTCCCTATAAAAATATTTTTGTAATAATATTGTGCATTTTAAACATAACAGCTTGTATCCTACCTTACTGTGGCATGGCTTCAAGCAACAAGGCTATTAAAGGCAATCCAAAGTGGTCTCTGGTTTTTTCAATACACTGAGTGACTCAATAAAATTAACACATTTGCATATCAATGTCTCTCTACTTATGTCTTAGATCACCACAATTACAATACCACTGTGCATGCTGACAATTTTGGTATTTGATTTTTGTATAAAAAATATTATATGTATTATATGTAATTGAAATGTACAAATTATTCTACTAATTATGCAAAGAATCATGGTATCAAAGAATGGTTTGGGTTGGAAGGGACCTTAAAAATCTTCCAGTTCCAACTGCTCTGCAATGGGCAGGGACAACTTTCACTACATTAGGCTGCTCAAAACCTGATGCAGCACTTCCAGGAATGGGACATCCACAACCTTCCTGAGGAACCTATTCCAGTGCCTCACCATGTCCATGGTAAAGTATTTCCACCTAATTTCTAAATTTTCTCTCTTTTATTCTTGATTCATTGCCCCTTGTCTAATCACTATATGCCTATGTAAAAAGTTGCTCTCCTGTTTTTTAATAAGCCCTCTTTATGAGTACATAAAGCTGTTGAAAGGTCTTGCTGGAGCCTTCTCTTTGAGGATCAATAAGCCTAGCTCTCAGCCTGTCCTCATAGGAGAGGATGCTTCAGCCCCTGAACATCTTTGTGGTCCTCCTTTGGGCTGTTCCATCAGGTCCATGGCTTTCTTATGCTGAAAACTCCAGAGGTGGATTCAGCATTCAAAGTGGGGTTCTCACAAAAGCAGAGCAGACCGGGAGAATCCCGTTCCTTTTCCTGCTGGCCACACCGCTCTGGATGCAGCCCAGGATATAATTGGCTTTCTAGACTGCAAATCCATATTTCTGGGTCATGTTCAGGTTTTAAGCCACACAACCCCAATGTCCTTCTCAGGGTTGCTCTCAATATGTTTTTCATTCTCCACTCATGTCTGGGATTGCCCTGACCTGGGTGCAGCAACTTGCACTTGGCGTTGTTGAAGTGTATCAGGTTCCTGTGGGTCATTTCTCTGGATGACAGCCTGTCCTTCTGAGTCACCTGCACTGTTCAGTTTCTGCCACCTGCAAACTTGTGAGGGTGCACTTGATCCCCTGTCTGTGTCATTGATAAAGACATTAAAGGGTTCTGGCCCCAAGACAGCCCTGAGGGATACCACCCATCACCAGCTGCCAGACATAGGGCTATTGACTGCAACTCTCTGGCTCTGTCCAACCAGTCATTTCCTTATCCATGAAGTAAGTCACCCTTTAGACCCATATCCCTCCAGTCTGGAGATCAGGATGTCATATGTGACTGCGTCAAAGGATTACGGAAAGCTAGGTAGATGACATCTGTCAGTCTTCACTTGCTGAACATTGCAGTCACTCCATCACAGAAGGCTCCCAAATTTGTCAGGCACAATTTTTCCTCCGTGAAGTGGCATTGGCTCAGATCTCTGTGTTGTTCTTTATATTCCTTAGCATTGCTTCCATGAGGATCTCCTTTATAATCTTCCCAGGGAAAGAGTTGAGGCTCACTGCTCTGTAGTTCCCTGGATTTTCCATTCTTCATTTCTAATAATTTTTCCCCCTTTTCCTGTCCCCAGGGGCATCCCTTGAGTGCTGTGACTTTTCAAGTATGATGGAGAGTGGCTTGGAAACAGCATCAACTAGACCATCAAAGTTGCTTCAGAACTCTGGGATGTAAGGCCCGTGTCCTTGTAGTCATTCAGTTTTATCAACTGGAACCGAAGGTGTCTTTCACTTAGAGTGAGAGGGACCTCACTCCCCCAGCCTCACTGCCAGTGAATACTGAGGTGAAGAACTCACTGACTCAGCTTCTTCCATAAACATAACCAGTTCTCTTCTTGTTTGTCAGAGGGAGTACAGCCTCCTTGGCCTTTCTCTTCTGACAAATGTACTCATAAAATCCCTTCCCGTAATTCTCACATCCTTTGCCAAGTTCTGTTCCAGCTGCAGGTTAGCTTTCCTTGTCCCGCCCTACACATGTGAACCATATCCCTGTTCTCCATCCTAGTCACCTGTCCCTGCTTTCACTGGCTTTTCCTGTTCTATTCCTATTCCTGTTTCTTTCCTATTCCTCAGTCTGAGGAGCAGATTCTTGCTCATCCGTGAACTGTTTCCTACCTTGTCCACTTGATTTGGGGAACAGAAAAATGCATAAATAAAAGAGATCATCTCTAGCAGGAGTAATACATTTTGAAATTAATATTTTGATATAACATATGTAGACTTTTTCCGAAATTATTTGTTTAGGGAATTTCTGTTTAAGTTATAACATTGCTATACAGAGAAACTTGTGAAAGCAAAACTGATAGTAGGATGATGAGAGATGTAGCACCAATGTCAAGTCTGTCATAACTGGTATGTAAAATTTTTCCCACATTTTGGTCAAATTGTCTTTGTTAAATCATGAAGTTTGCAGACCTATAGTGTATTGCTCAGAAAAGTGATTAATACACACTAGTCCAGGCATTTTTGTCCTGCCCAGCCCATAACACATCATTGTATTATGATATCCCTTGGCAAGAGCCTCTGAAACCAATAGGTTTTAACCAAAGGTTTAACATTGTGACAAGAATTTATGTATAAAGTATGACCATTTTCTCTAGTCTCAATCAAAATACATTTTTATTAATGCATTTAGCCCATTCATATTTTTCTGTGAAGATACCTGCTAATAAAAAATATGTCACTCTAAATTGGATGGATTTGAGGAGCAGACTGCTAGATGGATAAGAAATTGGTTGGATGGTCTAATCCAGAGGGTCATGGTCAAGGACGCAGAGATCCAATTGACATCAGTGACAAGTGGTGCCCTCAGAGGTCTATACTGGGACCAGAGTTATTTAATATCTTCATCAATGACATAAAACAAAGGGATTGAGTGCCCCCTCAGCAAATTTGCAGATGACCTGAAGCTGAATGGCACTGTTGACACACCTGAAGGATGGGATGTCATCCAGAAGGACCTGGACAAGCTGGAGAAGTGGGCCCATGTAGTTTAACAAGACCAAGCCACAAATTACTACACCTGGACTGGGGCAAGCCCCACTATCAGCACAGGCTGGGCATGAGCAGACCCAGAGCAGCCCTGCCCAGAAGGGCTTGGGGGTGCTGTGGGTGAGAGGCTGCACATGGCCCGGCCATGGCACTCACAGCCCAGAGAGCCAAACGTGTCCTGGGCTGCATCCAGAGCCCCGTGGGCAGCAGGGGAGGGAGGGGATTCTGCCCCTCTGCTCTGCTCTGCTGAGACCCACCTGGAGAACTGTATGCACCTCTAGGGTCCTCAGCACAGGCATGACATGGAAATGCTGGAGCATATCCAGGGGAGGCCACCAAATTGATGGATTGCCTCTCCTATGCAGAAGGACTGAGAGAGATTGTACAGCCTGGAAAACAGACAGCTTCACGACATCCTAATTCTGGTCTTCCAACATCTGAAAGGAGCTTACAAACAAGATGGAGAGGGACTTTTTACAAGGACATGTAATGACAGGGCACAGGAGAATGCTTCAACCTGAAAGAAAGAGGGTTTAGATAAGATATTAGGAAGAAATTCTTTACTGTAAGGCTGGTGAGGCACCCAGAAAAGCTGTGGGTGTTCCAGCCAGGGAAAGGGAAGGCCAGGCTGGATGGGGCTTTGAGTAGGATGGGGCTTTAAACAACTTGATCTGGTAGAATGCATTCCTGTGCACAGAAGAAGGTGTGAACTAGATGATCTTGGAAGTTCCTTCCAACCCAAACCATCCTGTTAATCTAAGATTTAGTGTAGAGGATCCTTTTACTCTAAAAATTGCATATTGTTTCACAAAATCACAGATGAGGCAATTCTCAGTCACTCAGGCAGTCGTTAGCTGGGGAATTAAAATACAGCACAGAGCTGTCATTTGTGTCTCTAAAGACATAAAAATGTTCCTAAATTAGGTGGTACATCTTGAGGATCCTGGAGTAGCTTAGATCCCCAGTCTGTTTTCCAGAACAGACAAAAAGTAGGACATACCCACACAATAACTACCCTTACACTTGGTGATAAACAGAAAGGTGGTTTCCATGGAACAAAGCTATGAGTAGCTTTGGGTGAGAAGAGAGGGAGTATTAAAAAAAAAAAAAAAACAACAACAAAATAAAATTTCTATATATGTTTTAGAAATAAGCAGAAATACATCTGTACTGATGGCCTGATGAAGTCCAAGTGTTCAAGATATTGTACTTGATATTTTATTTATTCTTTAAAATAAAGACTAGTTTGCATGCATAATACAAGACTAATAACAGGAGAGAAATGCATGTTAAAATAGCAAAGATGTTAACGAATGTCCAGGATACTTACAAACATATTTAAGTCAGCAGAGCATGATTCTTTTAAGGCATTAAGAAACTTGTTGAAGTGCTCTCTAAATTATTAGCTATTATCTTTGAGTGCTCCTAGAGTATCCACCCAAGAATTTAAACACAGGAATGCACAGAAATTATATTAAAAAAAAAAAAACCAACAACCAAACAAAAAAAACCTTAAAAGCAGAAGCTGAGAAATTATAGGCAAATAAATAATTCCATTTAATGCCTGGAAATACATTTTTTTTTACCTATATTTATTAAGTAGTTATTTGAAAAAAAATATAATGACGAAAACACCTGAAAAGTACTACTGATATTGATAACTGTCCAAGCCAACTGGGTTGCCTTCATTGATAGTCTAATTAACATGGAAGGTACAGGGGATGAAATGACTGAGATTTCTCTTGATTTTAGTAAGATTCATGTGTGACAGGAATTTTCTGTATCACAACAAAGTAAACATTCAGATAAGATTCTGAAAAAAAATGAAAATTTAAAAAAATTATATTAAATTTTAAATTTAAAACTTGCTCTAAGGTTAGCTAGGAATGCTAGAAAGGCAGTCTGAACATAGGGTGTCAATTCCATTTGTTATATTAATTATTTGGATGACAAAATAGGGAACATACGGATTCATTCTGTAGAGGCCATGCTGGAGGGTAGTATCTGCAAGAATTTCAGTGAACCAGAACCAGAATTTCAGTGATCAGAATTCTAAGTGGCTTTGTTAGACTGATGGAGCAATCTGAAATCAATGAGATGGAATTTAATACAAGTGAGTGCAAGGTGCTACCTTCTGGGAAAAGAGACAAAATACATAAATATGAGCTTTGGGATAACTTTTAGACAGTGTTCCTAAAGAAAAGAAGATTGGGGCAGCAGTGACCAAATACTGAGTGCAGGTTACAAAGTGACAAAATGAATCTAATGCCTGACAGAATTAAGAGGTATTATAAAGAACAAGGATTATTCATTCCACTCAGCATTTTCTGGGTTTTTGGTACATTTTAATGCCACAGTTTTGAGACAAATTAGGAGAGTATAGAGGACAGAAACAAGATAGAACAGATAGATTAGAATATTGGGAAAAATAATAAAGTATTGAAATCTTAGATTATAATCTGAATTTAAAAATTATCATAGATGAAGTAACAGTAGAGAATACTCTAAGCCATTTTCAAAAATTCCAATCAGATACAAAGAAAAAAGAAATGTAGCCTCAGATGGATATTTTCATCCTGAATGTCTACAGTTTTTTTATGTGGTGCTATGAGCAATTCTAAACCCAAAATAAAATATGGCAAGGCTAGAATTCAATACTTTTAACTTCAGCATCTGAAAGCCTAGACATCCAGTGTAATCCAGGTGTTTCAGTTCTTCCTCAGTCTAAGCAAAGTCACGGTTCAATCCTCAGTCAAGCAAAGACAGCAGTTCAATCCACTGTATAATCACTATAAACCCTCCTAGGTTCTTATTTCTCTTATTTGATTATCAGAGAGACTTGATGGCAGACTTGGACTAAAACCTAAATAAAGAGAGATTCAAAGTTAAGGGAAATTGATTATATTATTAAAAAACCCCATCATATTATATTGCTTAATCATCTAAATTTACAGAGATATGAAGGCAAATGAATGTTGATTAATATGCAAGACCTACAGAAAGTAAATAGACTTTTAAGAGTTTGGAGATGCTACATATGAGCAGAGAAAAAGTAAAGTTTGGACTAGAAATATAAATAGAGATCAATGATGGAATAAAAAACCAAACACATCCAGTAGAGACCTGAGAACTTACCAACAGCAATGTTGACTTGTAAGCAGTAAAACTTCTCTAAAAGAGGAATTTACTGAACATAAAGTGCATTTTTCTGTATGAACAAGATAATAAGCAGTTTCTAAAATAACACAGTGAGTCCTGCGGCTAAAATATGTAAGGCTATTATACAAGACCTAAAGAGGTCATGGCTGTATGAACAGCTTGCACTTAAATAAAATTGCAAAATAAATAATTTTAAAATAAATATGCCTATGTAGAATGTTGGTTTTTTGATTCCTAATGATATAGGCAGATATGTTTCATGCTGATTGGTAAAAGACATTTTACAGAAGAGGCAGAGAAACGTGATTTTTTATAAAAGTAACATAAATTAACTTCACTGCTTCTCCTTGAACTATACACCATGCACTGAAACTCTGTACAGCTTTGATTACGGAGACAAATGCTTCTGAAAGTCACGCTCATTAAAGCTAGCCAGAGCAATATCAGGTCTTGATGTTTACTTATGGCAGTGGCTTTCTGCTCCTAATTCTGTAAATAGAAAACTAATAATTACTTCCTCCATTTGGTTTAGGTTCAGTGCCCTCAGTGAGACTCTCCAAAACCACACACCACTGTCTCTTGCATCCCTCACCTCCTGCTACCTGCTGCAGTGGGATGGAGTTGGGAACAGGAGACACAAAAGGCAAAGGTTACAGGGTGATGTAAGAGCAATTTACTGGAAATAGAAATGAGATGAGAAAATGAACAAGAACAACAATACTAATTACAGAGGGTATAAGAAAACAAACAAAGTCCCTGGGGAGAAAAACCAACCAACTCATAATAAACAGTACTGGTCGGCTACCTCCATCATGTTTTCTTTACCAAAGGGAATCCCTTCTCCCTAGAAGAGACTCCTCCAGCAATGACCTGAACTTATACAGAATGAATTCCATGCTATTCTCAGCTATGCCCCTCCTGGCTACTGAAAAAAGAATAACCTTGCCCTGGCTGGGACCAGGAAACTCTCAAACCTTAAGATCATCCTTGGTGTTACAAATTAAATGCAAGGCATAGAAGAACAGTATCTTCACTCATGTAGTTGTAGAATTGAATTTAGTGAATTGCCTGTTTCCTTCATTTGAGACACTCTGTCACGGGGACAGAGCTTATTTATCTAGGTGATACAATTGGTCACATTTCAAATAACAAATTAAATTTCCAGAAGTTAAATGAAAAGTGTGTATCACACTTCAGGGAAGTGTATTAGCAATAACTGAAGATAGACAGAAATTCTTTGATTAATACTAGTATAGGATATGAATAACAGCTTACTAGACCAACAAAGTTCTCCAATAAAAATCAGCTGTAGAGTTGAAACTATTTATCCTATTGATCAGAGCAAAAGCAGTTTTCATCTTGCAGCAATTACTATGTTTTACGTTACTCTGTCAACCATTTAGGAAACTCTAAACTGTCTGTGTGGTCAATATGTAAATAAATAAGGCAAAAATAAAATAAAGTTGAATATGCTTTCTTTAATGTAGTGGGAATACTCAGAACATCCTCAGTGAAGTATCATGTTCACAGTATTTTCCAGATAAAAGAAGATACTTTTGCAAGAGGTTTCTTAGTGCCTGACACATCTCCTTTATTCTGTACTCTTCTATGTTCTATTGCCACCTATTTTGTGTTCCAATCCTCTCAAATGCTTACCATCTCAAAATAAAATGTAACTTTAAACCAAAAAATGATCTTTCTGAACTTTTGCAGAAAATGTTTTAATATGTGTAGATGCACTTGGAATGCACAAAGAAAACTTGCTAAAATAAGTGTTCTGTCTTTACATGCAGATGTGTGGAGCAGCTAATATGATAGAGACATGGCAGTTTATGCACTAAATGGCATTAGTGAATATCATTTGCCTCTATTGACACATCTTCATTACTCTCCACAGAATAGATCATCCTTCCTAGTCTGTGCAAAGAGCAGAGAACAAAGGAGACAACATTGACCTGACGCCCAAGTACCCATAAACTCATCCAAAATTAATCTGCCATTCCTGTAAAAGCTGTTTGTTAAGGACTGCTTGGCACCACTTACAAAAGCTCTATAAATGTGCTACCGAGACACCTGCATTAACAGCTTAAATATTAACCAACTCCTATCTACTTTTGTTGTCCCTTTCATCACAGTGGAAACAAAGCAGCATGCAGTGTGTGTGTACATGTGTGTGTTAAAGTTCAAGCTATACCTCAGGAAATGGGAAAAGCATTCAGCTTCACAAAACAGATAGAAGCATGGCAGAGATTTGTAGAGGATGGGATTGGTTACCTTGGAAACAGGTTTGAATTCTTTCATCAAACAACAAGATGCTCAGTGTTGACCTATTTCCAGCTGCTGTATAGATTTAAGGTGGAACTATATATGCAAAGTTTATAGAAAAAGTTCTTCCTATCAATACTGAAACTTTATTTACTGATTAAACACATTGCTTTGTTTCCTCTATATATCTAAGCCTTTCAAGTGAAAAAATAGTTGAGATCAGAAAAGAAAAAGGGATGTCATCATCTCCTCAACAAGAATTTGTTTCCAATGCATATGAACCATCTGTGAACACTAAAAATATTTTCGTCATTATATTATCTTTTTTCAAATAACTACTTAATAAATATAGGTAAAAAAAAATGTTTATGGAAACAGCCACTCCCCATTTCATTACAAAACTTTAAACTACAAATAGAGTTCCTGAGATAAGTGCAGATGTTCAGCTTTATTTTGTCTTCCACCATCTCAGCTCCAAAGGTCTGTTTTATTTTTGTGAGAACAGACATTTTACACAGCATTTTTTTCATGAAGCCAAATACAACCAGCAATCAGATCTGTGAAGATCTTGAATGCAGTGCATTAGCAGCAGAGGGGTAACTGTAACTAAATAAATCTACCTTTCTCATCACATTCTGCTAAACTTCAGGATATGAGAAAATGGAAAAAGGATCATTGCTCTACAATTAATAAACACACAAATACAGATGGGCAGCATGTTTACAGCATCATGTGTTACTAATTTAGGGAACCTCCTAGATAGTCTGGAT
>QUSF01000011.1:17701269-17879195 GCA_003676055.1 Chloebia gouldiae
AGATCAGCAACACCAAAAATCATGTTGAAATGTATCAGGGAAAAATGAATGCAGCAGAATCATGCACATCAAAAGCAGAGTTACTTAAGCTGAAGAGATGAAACCCAATTATTTCTTCAATTCTAGATAGTGCAAAATTGAGTTCCACTCCTAATTTTCCAAGTACTCCTTTAACGGTCATACATATTTCAAAATAACAATGATGCACTCTGGATGCATTCCTTGCATAATTCACATCACACTCACAACAGTGAGGCATAGCCAAAAAAACAGAACAGTACTGGTGCTGATATACAAATGATCTAAGTAGCCTGTAGAAGGAATGTGGCCACATCCTTTTGGTTACCATGAAAAGTAGCATGCTGGCTGAATTTCTATATGCCTTAAAACCCAGTGTCTCTCTTTTTAATGTATGTAAGACACCAGTTTGGATGTGCTTTGCTCAACACACTCTCCAGTGTTTGTTGTGTTATTAGCTTATAATATATTTGCTAGCTCTTCACTAAGTTACAGACACATGATTACATTAAATAAATGAATTTTCACTGCTTCTGCCATGAAATAATACACAGAGAAAAGGAAAAAAATATCTGGAGAAAGAAACAGGCTCAGTTCCACTGTATTGTATCTTTCTTTTTCATCTCCACAGTTTTACATGTCAGGAAGTATATATTTTGACTTTTTTTTTTTTTTTCTCTGAACATTACATTTTTCCTGATAATTTTTCTGGAATTCATCTACACCTTCATTTATTATTGAGCCTCATTCCATGGAGTTCTAAAGTTCTGGTGGTGGCATCAAGGGTGCTGCCTGCCCAGGAAGCTTGGCCAGTCCTGGCATTGCCCTGGCTGAACAGAAAAACTCTTCCAGCTTCTATATATGACTGCATGCTCTGGCTTAAAATTGTCCCTGCCCTACAGGCTGAGCAGCCCTGCCCTTTTGCATCATAGTGAGCAAAAGGTGAACAGATACACAAAATGTCCACTGCCTATCAGACATCCATGGGGACACAGGAGTTTGACAAAATGGGGTGTCTGGAATGAGAACAGGCAGTGCTGCTGCCCTGAAGAAAACCCACCAGAACAACTTTATTTCTTAATTTTTTTTTCTCAAAAGAGTGATCCTTACTATGTTTTTCCTATCCTTTTTAAGTACCATTCTCACTATTCTCACTCTTAACACACATGCTCACGCACTCTCATTCTTTAGATATTTGGGCTTCTTGTTTTGCAGTCAGGCTTTTTTCTTCTTTATTATATAGCCATTTTCCCAAAAACCGGAGCCCATTCAATCTTCATCTGCCAAGTATCCTGATTAACACCTTTATGTGAACGGAAATTAATCAGAAACAAACCACAGCAAAATAGTTACCTGATACAACAACAAATATTTAATCTCAATTTTTTCATTTCTTTTGATTCTACTCACCCCACCCCCATTTCCCCCCTGCTTTAGATCCAACAAAACCAGAGGACATTGCCAGCAGACTTCATTGCTTAGGCTCAGAAGCAAATGACATACTTCATGGTAAGGTATGTACACGTTCTTTACAGAAATGATCAGAATCTCTCCTTTCATTTTCTTAGTTTCCTGAGGTGTTTTGTGAATGCAGAATTCAATTAAAAATAATAAATCATGAAATGGCAATCAAACAAAATGCTAAAAATGCTGATTAAATGCTAATTATTAAAAAAGTAATAGTCCAAGTATTCATACTTTTCAGGCACTCAGTTAAGAAGGTTTAGGTGATTCCGTCCTTGATGGCCTTAGTTAAGGCTGAAAAAGTAAAAACAAAAGATATTTAAGACCTGATTTTTAAGTGTGGAGGACTTCAGGTCTCTCTACAGTGGTTTTTATGTGTATGAACTGGCCATGACTGTGAAAAAGAAAAAATAAAAAAAGGAGAGCAACCAATGTAATGAATCAATAGTTTTCAATTAAGTCAGCCTAGGAAAGTGCAACAATGCCTTCAGCATAAACAAAAAACTCCAAAAACAAATACAATAAAAAATGAAGGTTATGAAATCTGTATCAAATGATTGACTTAATCATGCTGAAAAATGAATCCAAACATTTTTGTTTATGTTCCCTTCCCAGGGTTCTCATGAAGAATGTTCAGAGTTTGTTCTTCTGTTGAAATATTACTACATAAAAAAGCAGTTCCACTTTTCTGGGAGTTTTTAGTTAATAGTAATATGAGTAATCCCTAATAAAAGAAACCTCTTAGATATATTAAAATACCAAAATAGTTACTTTATCATGGCATTCATATCCATATGGCTTTTACTGCTAGAATATTATTCTTTTTTTGCAAAATTGAAATCAAGATTTTAGTCCAAGGCAGTCCAAGTCTAGAAGAGATCAGTGGTCACTCTGCTTGACTATGAAAAAGATGAGTAAGCATAGAAAATATAGAAACATATTGTACACATATACATCATAAAAGAAGACAATAAATATTCTACAAAACAAGAATCAGTCTACATTTTAATATACTTTGACAGGTATTGCAGCTTGTAAAGCTTAATTTTTATTCATTTTCTCCAACATCTTTATTAAATAAATCTGTAAACTGGTTTCAATATACTGTATATTGGTAAGAATGCTGCACACCAGGAGACTTTTACAAAGGCAAAATCACCTGCAGGAAATGAAGTTGTGACAGGGATCTGTGCAATCTGTGGGCTGCTACAAGAGCATCTTAATCCAACATGTGCATATCATGCAACTTTACACTTCAAATATTACCTCAGTTCTTTCTGTCTGACTGAGCTGCAAAAGAAAATAGCAAGCTCTCTCTGTGCTTGAGGAATAAGGTAGCTCCAGAGGAGGAAGTTTTAGTCTGGAAGCCACAGAAGCAAATTTAAACATTTCCTCTGTACAGGACAATGGGCTAGAAAAGACAGTATCCAGCTGTTCTCACTTAGCACACCTCATGGAAATATAAACTGCACTAAGCTACACAGTATTTGACGCAAGCCTTTATGTTCATCATCTTTCAGTAACAAATGGAATGAACAGTAGTACTTGAAACTGTTCCTTCAGAGCACAGTGAGTTATTATTGCCCAGGAGGAAGAGCTGGCAATGGTCTTATAGCAGAGAGCTGCCCATGCAAGTGGGGATAGTTGTGCTTTTCCAAGCCATTCCTGCACTTCTGGGAGAACACAGCTCTCTGTTGTTTGGAGATGATTGTTTGAAAGTGTCTGCTAGCTGTCAGTGCTCAGGAAACAATTTTGTGGAGAAAGTGCTGTCATTATCAGCTTCTGATTTGTGGTACAAATACACCAGATCAATATTGAAATACTCTAGTTTGGTCTTTTGTTGCATTGTTTTCAAGATAACCTTTGCAGTTAGAAAACTAAACTTCAGCAATTTATTATTTTAAAAAATCAGACTGAAATGCAAAAAATCTGTCAGAAATGTTTCAGCAATACATGTGTTCATAAGTGGATTCTAGCAGGCTCTGAGTGAAAACAGAAACATTTCAAGATTTGTTTAAATGTATTTTACAAATCTACTTCTACTTTATGAAATGTTCAGTCTCAGCACCCTTCTTTCTTGAAAAAGCCTTTTTTCTTCCTCCTTTGAGTCTTCCCACAAGGTCTTTCACCAGTTAAGTGAGGAGGGGATAAACCCCTTTTTTGGAAGATGCTTCTCAAGAAGAGGCTGGTGCTCTGTATTCAGGAGAAAAATTAACAGCAACAAAAAACAGAGGATATGGAAGACAACTAGAAAACAGTGAAAAATTATTTTTGAAGTGATGCAATAGAGACTAAGGAGGGAAATTAGGGTGTCCTTGGTTCTGAAGCATGAGGGGACTTATAAACTAAATAAAGATTAATAAAAGATATACAAAATAGAGACAAGCTTCCAGCAATCATTCCTCAGTGATTTTAGTGTGTGAGCCCACTTGCTTCATCCTAGTCAGAGTGGGTGCTCAAACTGCCTCATTCCACAGGTCTCACTCAGCTCCCTCTGATTAATGGCATTTTCTGCTTCCCACAGGTCCCTGCAATATCTCCCACAGATCTGTGATTCCCACTCCTCTGCAAGTACTCTGGCCCTCAGCAAGAGTTCCTGCCCTTCACCTGCTGCAGAACCTGGCTTGAAGAAAGCTCAGAAGGATGTGTAATTACTTTCCAGTTTTTCTCTACAAAACAAAACAAACAAACAAACAAACAAAAAAAAACCCCTCAACAACACAGACAAACTAACAAAAACCACAAAACTCAAAACAAGCAAGCAAAAAAACACCAAACTACTCTTCAACATAACTCACTCTGGACAAACATCTTTGCTTCCCTTTGGCTGACTTAGAGGACCTATTTATTTTTTCAGATGTCTTCTTTAAAAATTTTCTTTCTGTTCATTGAGGATTTTGCCATCTTCGCCAAAAAGGAGACAGGGCCTCAGACATTCACTTTCTCTGTCTGCACTCCCTGTTTGCTAAGTAGATCAGCATCACTTTTTGGAATCTTAAAGATAATCACAGTTTTGTCACTCTCTTTCACAGTTCCCATCTTCCTTCTGGGATAATTCAAATAAAGCTGACAGGACAGCTCTTGTAAGCTCTGAATAGATTTCCTTGTATAACTTTATTGAGAAAGAGACAATAGAACTGGAATTAAAACAAATTCAGTTTAGCTGAAAGCTTGCAGTTTAGATAGTCTCATAAAACTAAAGCTTGTAACACATCCCAAAATTCTTGAAAATATGAGTCCTGCAAGTTCTCTCTTTTGAGAAAAAAAATTCAAGACACCTAATTAACTATTTAAAGTATAAAACCTTAACTTAAATGTGAAAAAAATTAAGTTTTGGATTTTTAATCCAAATCCCCTGGATTGGAAGACAGGTTTGCTATGATAGACACTACAAAAAGCCCTTTAACAATCTCAGATAAATGCAGACTTTCCCTCTAGCTATCATAGCCTCACTTTTGTTTATATATCTAAGCCTTGACTGCAGTAACTAACTCAGTAGAGTTTCCATGGAGACTGGAAAGTCATTTTAAACACCCATGCCTTTCAGAATATGAATCTCTATTACCAGATATTGTATGAGTTGCTAGAGGCAACATTTCCTACTCATTCTTAGTTACTTCTCTATATTTTTTGTAATCTGCTCGCTCAAATATGCATAGGCAACAAAACTCTGAGAAGATCATAATAACTGAACAAACATTTGTATCTCAGATGAACTACCAATACTTATTTTCCTAGATCTATGAAGGAATCTATTTTCATAACAGGGCTTAATTTAAATCTGCTTAGAATTGTAACTTCTATGCAAAGAATTGAACATTTGTACTTTAAAAGCTCAGAAAATATGTAGATTTAAAAGGATGTACTAAATATGTAGAGAGGCTAAAATGGAAAATTTCAATTTATGCATCTAAAAATACAATGCAAAAGTTATATTATATATATATATATCTTTTATATATATATATAAGTTATATATATATAATAAGTAAAATATGTATTATTTCTCTCAACTTTACCACAGCTTGCATAAACAATTTTAATCCATGTATTTCTTTTTCTTTTTTTTTTAATTGCAGGTGCAAGTTTCTTGTCATTGAGTCTTAATGGTGTATTTGCTGATTCTCTCCAAGCAAGAAAAACAAAAAGGACTGATACTAAATATTACATCAAAGGAAGGCTTGCATTGCCATCCATTCTGCCTGGCTCCTATTTTGTTCTCTCCCTTTCTCCCAGAGGCCGTAACACTCAGCTCTGTTATACTGAAAGGACTAATGCTAAATATTACATCAAAGGAGAGTTTGTGTTCCCGTCCATTCTGCCTGGCTTACATTTTGTTCTCTCCCTTTCTCCCAGAGGCTGTATCAGTCAGTTCTGCTACTCCCTGGCTTGAAACAAGTGAGCTGTAATACACAGGCTCCTCTCACTGACCAGCAAAAGAAACTACTAGATGCTTGTTCTTTCTTCAGAATTGTTTTGAAGCAGAATTGACTTCATTTACTTTATTTTTGCTTTCTTTAGCACACTTTTCCTCTGTAATGTACACACATATCTAAGTAAGAATTGAATGGGTTCAATTAATATGGATTTGTTACAGAGTTTTTCCCTCCAGGAACAATAGGAAAAAAAACAACCACCTCATGACAGATTGGGTGGTGACAGATGCTCATTTTCTCACTCAGTGTACCTTAAGATTCTAGCTTTTATATTTTTCAGATCCTGTACTGCATTTGTGTATAACTCTGAACTCCATAGAGTGTTAGTAAGATCTCTTCACATTTTGGACAGACAAAACAATCCTTTTAAGCTTCAGAACCAAGGACACCCTCTGCTTCAGGCCCTGAAAAGTATAAACAAAAGTGAATCGGTGTGGGGTGGAGAGAATTGGGGGGTAAATGACTTCATTACCTGAAGCAATAATTGAGGAATAAACTCCTGGTATGAAAACTTATATCTGTCTGAAAAACTCATGACCATTGTCCATCTCTGGTGTAGTCCCTTGGGGAGGATTTGTCTGACAATGTACCCGAAGATCCTTTGATAATATATCTGGTTTTATCTTTTTAACTTTGTTTGACCTCTGTCTCTAGGTAAGCCTGTTCTAGACATTAACTAAATAGCCTATTTTTAAAAACAAAACTGGGGACATCATGCAGATATAGAAAAACTGAAAATGTCATGCAAATTTGTCTGCCAAATTGGGTCTGAAGTCACTTTTGTCAGTATTATGGTTTTCCAAGGGAGCCATTCGGTATGAATTGCTTTTTAATTGATATAACATTTTCTCTTCTCTTGTTGTGTACAAAGCACTGTAAATACAGATGTATATGAATGGGAGAAAGCGATTGAAGATAAAAAACATTGATTTACTTTTCTCCTTGGAGTTCTTCATGATGTGAACTTATGCCAGAGCATGTTTGCTACAAGTAGAGGGAAGTTGAAGAGCTTAGGAAAGCCTTCCCTGCTATGAACATTGGACAGGTACAACTTTTCTCATGTTTTCGTGTGGGAATCAACTTTTAGTTTGATTTTTTAAAATCCCAATGGTATCAAGAAAGAAGAAAGAATAAAGTCACTACTGTCCTTGGTAGAGTTAAAACTAACTGCTGTGCAGCAGAATCTTCATTTCCACACTTTCCTTGCTGTTTCCCAGAGCTGTGCACAGACCAATGCCTTCAATTTCCCTCTCTCCAAATTAAATTAAACCATATCCTCAACTCCAACAAAACTATAGCTGTCAATCTCCTGCTAAAGTAATGATGCAGAGATTAAGTACTTTACACATGCTATCACTGAGCTGCCACTGCTTGACCCCTTGCAATGGTCAGTCCTAAATTTCTAAAGCAACATATGTGGGGTCTAATCTCAGGGACAACTGCATAGTTTTGTGAGAATAATTTGTATGCAGAACTCAGCACTGCACCATGATAGAGAGAAGGATTAAAGCAGACAGTCCCTCCTCTGGTCCCTGTGGGGAGGTTTGTCACCAGTTTTTGAACTTGAAGGTGCAGATTTTATTGCCTATTCTCACACTATCTAGCTAAATTCAGTGCTTTTAAAGTACGTTTTTGGCTAAATCATATTGAATAAACATCCAAAATCTTGGTCCAAATAGCAGGCAGGAATTTTTGTCCTGCTTAAAGAGACTGTAATGCCTCTTGTATTATGGAAAATAAGAGTGAGCACCGGTTAAAAATAGAAACTTTAATTTGGAATTAAAATATTTTTTTCTCTTTCTTTTCCTTATTTTATAATGACTTTATATTCATAAATCTACAAAATCCAAAATGTTTATTGGTCTTTAACGTGCTGTCATCTGGCACTAAGAGGACAGACAAGTTCTTTTAGGGATCCTTGGCAGAATGATGATGATACTAAGCTGTAATTACAATTAAGGCTTTATTTTCTTAATATTTTCTTAATTAAGAATTTTATGACTAGCATAGCACAGCACAACACATGAGATTAGGGAAAAATTGACTTAAAAAGAAGGCAGAAAACCATCATTATTAAGCATTCACTATAAATGCATTGGTTTACTTATCAAGGCTTTGCAATGTTCTATGAAAGACAACCTAAATCACCTAATTAGCATTTGGATATGCTTTGAAAATTACCACTACCAGCAGGTCACATTGCTGTGTCACATTGCAGTTTATGTTTCAATACAAAAAACATTAATGGCAGAGGGATCAATTTCAATAAATCTTGTTGTACTCTCCCACAAATAGACTGCATCTCACATAGCTAATATACTTGTACAGCTGTCAAGGTTTGACACTTGAAACAGGGCATCTTGAAATCATGTGCAGAGGAAAGAAAGGAGAGGGGAGCAAAGGTAAGAAAGGTAAGAAAGGCAAGAAAGGTAAGAAAGGTAAGAAAGTTCATGAGGGAGAAGGACTCAGCTGAACTTCATACTGCCCACAAAGTTGTACACTGCTTTACTGCTGACTCACACAGTCTGGTTTTTTTGAGATTTTGAACAAAAATCATCCAGGCTGCATGACTGAAACTGCAATCAATGCTACTGAGATATCTCAACCTGCAGAAGAAGGTTTATTCAAAATTGAAACCCTAAAGGAACAGCTCCATCAGCAAATATCAAGCTTTGACTGAGGCAGAGGGATCGTGATATTCCTCTGAAGAGGAACAAATTCAGAATATTAGAGTACTAAGAAAAGTGAATAATGTGCAGCTTCAGATGAGAGTAGAAACTGTTCAGGGACATTACTAAGTCCCTGACTGGACTCGTGTTGTTGGCTGGCAGCAGAGCTTTCATTTGGGAATGCTGAGCAACTGTGTAACTCTGTCAACATACAGTTACAGGGAGATAAGAAGAGTGCATTAGTTACTGCTCAGCCAACAAAACCTACTATTGACACAAGATTGTAAGACTTTTATTACTAACAAAAGTAAACATTGTGAGTTGATTATAATATATCAGGGTTTGTTTCTTTTATTATTGTCAGTGTGTAACTATAAAATGGACAGACTTGCTAAATATTAAACTCAGCATTTCATGTACTTTCTTTAGCATACTTTTATATTTTATCATCCCTAAATTTGTCTTTCTGATAAACTCCAGCATCTCACCACTAGCTCGTCACAGGTATTTTCCACTTTAACCTTTCAACAAATAAAAGCATGATCGTAGGGAAAAAACAGACAAAACTTAAAATCTCATGAAGAGTACCTTGGCACGATCTAATTAATGGATAGAAGTTCAGCCCAGCATCATTCAGATACTTATCTGATCATCTGGTTTGTTTTATCCACCTCACTGTAACCCTCAGTGATCTTATCTGAAGAAGAGAAGGATGGGGTACAGATTGGAAGACACTTCCTTTAATGAACAATAGTTCTCTGAATGGTTGAGTATTTGTATTACCTCATCAACAGCACAATAAATCTCCACTGTGAAATTTCCAGTCCAACAAAGCAAGTTTATGGGGATAGTTAAGCCAGAACTCTCCTCTTGGCAGATGTAGACAGCAGCAAGGCATAATTTACTAATTTGTCATGTTTTCCCTGATAAAATAGTCTGGCCATTTCGTATCAGACAGACCTCCACATTTCTATGACTGAGGAAAAGGATCTTAGGAAAGGAGTGATGCTTCCTTCCTCACCACAGACCAGGTACAACAAGAAGAGATCAATCCCCAAAACGTCAGCCCTTATCTGCAGGGGTGGCAGCTGTAGAGAAAGGTGCAGCTTTTAGAAGCTGCAGCCACACTTATGATGTAGCTGCCAGTCTGCAGCTGGTGCTAACAAGGAGACTGCAATTGATGGCAATAGCTCATGTCTAGTTATGGCCAACAGCTGCCCTTATCAACAAGCATGTCAGCTGGTAGATATAGATAGATATAGATATATAAAAAGTTATTTAAGTCAATTAGGTCTAGTGGAAGTCAAGAGTGGCTTAACCCTGAAGCATGTTGTTGAGACAAGCTCCACTGAGGAGCTGCACTCACCAGTTGGTGACTGAGTAGGACCTGAGTGTGTGATTGCTGTCAGTGACTTACTGAATGTACTGCCTGAGCTCAAATGAGAGGGAAAAGAAAGACATAGTACACCCTGAGGGAACTCTGTCAGTATTTACTTGTCTTTCTTATTAAACTTTCCACTGCCAGCATTAGTAGGGTTTGATGTAGCTGAGGAAAGTTGAATGGACACCCTGATATTGGGTGGCTGCCTATAATCAATGAAATGTCACATTTACAGTGAAGGAGGTTCCACGGAGTGGTGTAAAAACGACAGAAACCCTTAGTCCTACAACAAAATAAATGAAAGGAGCAAGTGTGAGTAAGAGCCAGTAGGACCAATGACCACATACAAAAAATTTCTGTTCCACAAATGTTTTTCTCTCTATGGTTTAAGGGAATGAAGACAGCAAAGAATGAAAAATGTCATGAAAACTTAACATCTGTCTTTCCTGATAACTGTTGTAATGCATGAATTAGTTTTTGGACAGTAAACCTACAGAAAACATTTTCTCATGAGGTTTGTACTTTTCAGTCAATGGTTTACTATTTTCAAGACACCACTTTGATAAGGATTTGCAGAAATTCGTATTTGTAATGTACATATTTAAATTCAGGGTTTAGTAGGAAGAAAAATATAAGTATCTTTATGAAAGCAAATAGCTCAGGCTAGAGTGATGCTTAATCCTATCAAATGTTATCAAGAAAAGCCTTTAGAAAAACAGGTATATGTTTGTCCTTTTTCATGAAGAGTTTTCCTAAAGCCATTCATTGGCAATGTCAGTGATAAGAGAGGGTAATACTATATGGCATGTACTAAACTTTGAGCCAGTTGATTTATTTTCAAAGATCACAAGCTTGAGCAGTCTGCAGCAGGAGAGAAGGGGGCAGTTAAAATGACATCTTAGAAAAAGCAAAGAAGAAAAGAAAAGAGAAATTTTTTTTATGGAAGACCCTCTGAATTCTTTAAGAAGATGTGTAACCATTATCTTTCCAACAGGGACATTAAAAAACATCATATTATTTTTCACAAATGCTATATTTTTTAAAGGGCAAAGTTAATCAAGGTGTTTCCTAGCATACTTTCTTCCTCTCTTCCTTGCTCCCATAGACCTCAGTCAAAAATGCAGGAAAAATTGATTTGATACACCTTGATAGGTATACAAAAAAGATCAATAGCTCAAAGCTTCTTAGACTCCTTCAGCCTTATGTGTTTCCTAAGCAAACATCCCTGAATCTGACAATTCAGCAATGTGAAATTCTCAATTTTTGAATTAATGCATAAGGGAGCCCTCCACAGCAGTGTCTTCAGCAGTTACCAGACTTGATAAAAATATTGCTGGACAAACATTTGTAGTTAGGAGAACATATTCATGTGCAGAGGAGCATCTTAGAGTGAGTGTAAAAAACTATACACCATGTTCTCTATCCCTATTCATCCTTCACACCTAGAAAAGTTTCACATAGAGGGTTTCAACCTGGAACATAAAACTTCAGCCTTTTAGATCATGTTTTAGATACCTGCTATTTCTGACCTAGGTAAGATATTGCATTAGAAACATGCTGAAACATATAAATTCCTTCCAATTAATTCATTAGATGTCTAGAAAAGTATTTATAAAAACAGGTTTAACTTCAACTCAGAGACATCTATTTCCCTGGAATTTCTATAGAACTCAGCATATTGAGTTGGTACCAGCTGCAAAGACAGTACAAAGCCTTCACACTCTCCTTTCTACCATAAGGGACCACTGCCATTAAGGACACCACTTATGTGCACTGAAACATTAAGATGAAAAGGGGCATAGCACCTCCAAGTGAAATGTATAGAGAGAAAAGTCTAACAAATGTAGATGCTACAGGCACTAGTACAAAACAGGAATTAATGCAAGCACTGTGACATTACAGCTGAACTAAAAATTACTCATTGAGATGGCATCAAGCCACTCTCAACATTCACCTATTTCTCCTTCAAATTTAATTAGAAGGAATTTCGAAATAAAATAGATTCCACTAGGCCACTTTCTTGAAATATGTGGATGCTGTCTTAAGAATTCAGCTAAGTGGGAAATTTTGGTTATTTGGTTATACCCTTTTTCTCAAAACTCAGGCAAGCAGAAAAGTATGCCCTACAACTGATTCCTATTTAAAGCAAATATATCCATTCCCAAAATCTTAATCTTTTTAGGACGACATGACCAAATTGCATCAAGCTATTTCAAGGCACACATCTTGCAGCATTAGCTGCATTTCTGAAAGAAAAAACCTCTTAGTAAAGGCAGCTTCAGACCCTGGGGAGAGTTCCATGGAAGAACTGCTGAGTCAAAGCATGTATGATTTGCTCTTTTTGCTAGCAGACAGACTTTCAGCACAAATCGACTCTCTGAATTCTTGGCTACATATTACATATATAGGTGCTAATAAATTTAGATAAAATTATGGATACTGATTTTTTAAATGTAAAAGGTTAATAGTAACATTGGCTATAGAATTCTTCACAGCTGAACAGATATATGCTGACTTAGATATGGTATCCAGAGGTACAAATATTGTTTATCTACATCTGCAGTTAAAAAGGAGACATGTCAGTCATATTTCAGGATGCAAAAATTATCTTTTAATATAAAAAATCATCCCAACACACATTTTAAACTAAAGTCCTCTACCCAAACCTAAAAGGTACCTGTAGATTCATTGTCTTGACTGCAGTGCAGTTTCTGGATCAAGTCTTGAAGCTGATGTGATGTGATTTAAATTTGGACTTGACCTGTTGTCCATGTATACAAAAAGACACTACTGCTTAGAGAGGCACATCTATGACAGAGACAAGCACTGAAAAGTACTTAAAAGCCCCTGCTCTCTCCTCCTGTAACTTTCAGAAAGAAACAGATACTAGCACATAGCCATAATTGCTTTTCTACAGCATTGGTAATTGCCAGTTTTCTTTAACTTTTCTCACATTCAGAAGTAAGCTGTGCAATTACTATCAAAATTGAAGCCAGGGCTGATCAAAATTAATTATGAGCTGTGAGATGGGAGTAATAAAAAAAGGGAAGAACAGCAGAACAGCAACTGGGCTTGTGACATTAAAAATACAAATATCAGGCAAATATGTCTCATCCTGACAAGTGAGGCACTCAGCATATCTGTCATTCCTTTCATCATGCAGATGACTTCTCAGTAGCTCTCAACACATAATACTGCAATCTCTTCTTTCTACAAATTTCTGTAAGATCTGTCAACTCTTTGTAAAACTTCTAGATAAAAATGGTTGAAAATTCATATTTCATAATTAATCTGTTTGAGAACTCTGTAGCTTTAAATTTTTTTTTTTTTGCTTCATTTTACACTGACTTTTTTTCTTTTTAATTAGCATGAAGCCTTGTTACTTTTTACCAGGGGACAAAGAGTGCCAAACATAACAGATCTAGGAGACTGGAAACCAAACAGGTGGGAAAATTAATAATACGTACTCATATTTATGCTTGCTATAAAAGGAGTCTTTGTGTTAGAGGAAGAGAGATAATGCATGGCATGTCATCTGGTTTGCCTGGAGATGGGACAATGAAGTTTTCAGATCACAGCTGGTCCTAGACAAGACATTATCAACCCAGTGCTAGTATAGAATCAGCCCACGGACAATGAAAAATAGGACAAAGCAAGAAAGTGCTTCATCTGGCAGGGCTCGGAAGCACTGCCATTAGCAGCCACATCTGCATGATCCGCTGGGAGATTGATGTACTCCTTGATCTCCTGTTTTATTAAACTTTTGCACCAGCATCTATGAATTAACACTTTCAGCTACCTCCTGTTAGGTAGGAGATTCTGTCTCGTGCTGTTGAACAATGCCGTAGTCACAAATGTGTAATAGCAAGTATTTATACTATGTTTCCAGCTTGTAAAACATGGGCAAAACATTCCTTTGTCATAACTCACAGGGAGCAAAAGTTCCTTCTTCTTGGAATATCAAACAGACAATCCACTCAGATACATTAAATTGTCCAAAGATAGTTACTTAATCTATACTACTCATGCAAGATTATAGATTCTCTCAAAAGTGGGAAGACTTGCTCATAAGAGCAATTTGGTGTAGAGGCATACAGATAACTTGATGGAGAAGTATAGGGACACAGTCTGGAGTTGTCCCTTTCCCCTGGAGGACTGTAAATTATTACATCCCTGGTACTTACATGGGAAATGTTAGGCTACCCAAGATCCCATCTCACTGCAGCAGAGTCAAGAGTCAAGCTAAGGTTTTCAGTTATTATTTTCAGAGTGATACATGACCAATCTCATCTTATACAGACCAAGAAAAACTTCAGATGTTGAGAGGGAAAGTGCTCCATGGGTTCTGTGACAACTTCTACTACAATTATAAGCAGAAGAGTGTGATAGAGAGAAAATTATTTTCCTAGGATGGTTTAATGCTGTGTGACTATTTCTGTTAAAAGCAGGCATCACAGCATCATTACTTTTTAAGTATGAAACATACTTCTGACCTTTTCTGTCCTGAAAGAAGTACACACTAGAACATATCTT
Source organism: Chloebia gouldiae (assembly GCA_003676055.1). Taxonomy (NCBI): domain Eukaryota; kingdom Metazoa; phylum Chordata; class Aves; order Passeriformes; family Passeridae; genus Chloebia; species Chloebia gouldiae. The sequence goes on from QUSF01000011.1 coordinate 17,715,771, forward strand.
AAAATAAATTTTCAAAAGCCAGAGAAATATACTGAACAAATCACACAAACTCCAAACAAAATCCCCATTCAAACACAGCTATCCCATGGGAGCTACATGCAAGAGAGCATGTGGAGAACACATTACAAATATTATTCATATCACTCAGAGAATTGCCAAAAGGGTCTTCAATATTAAAATAACACATAAAGGAAAAAAAAAATCTCTGAGGGAAACTCTGGATTTTCTTTTATGTTAGCTTTACTTTAAAAAGCTTTAGATTGTCTGGAGACTGACTGACTCATGCTTAAAATGTTATCTCTGCTTTCATAGAGACATCCGTATGTTCACATAACACTAAGTAATACAAATTCCACCCATTCTAGGGGTTCTACTATTCTGATAAAGTTCACTCATTTTAACACTCGATTCACAGGATGGATAGAACAATGTATATCCAGCTACAGATAAAAAAATTAAATTAAAAAATGACCCTCAAATATGGCATCTCTTTTTTTTCTATAAAGTATGGGAATCTTTCTGGTATCTTAGCTGCTAGTCTGGTTTTAGTAGTATCAATAATGTACATGAACTGAAATTACAGAAAACACAATGGTTACAATTAATTATATGCAAAACATTTTTAAATATTCATTGTCTTTCCTGACTGAAAAAAAACCCAACCACCACATATTCAGATACAGGAATGCTTGAGCATTTAACTGAAAATTTTCCAAAACAATTTACATTGTCACAGCAGATAAGTGATATCAAACATGCTCTCTGACTATTTATTTAATATAAATTCCAGTTTTTACCAATGTTTACTTACCAATCCTGCACAGCATTGAAAGAGTCTTCATTTGTAATATCATACATTAAAATGAAGCCCATTGCACCCCGGTAGTAAGCTGTGGTAATTGTTCTGTACCTCTCCTGGCCTGCTGTGTCCTGAAACAATACAAACAAAATTTTTATATTGCACATAAATTGAAAACATTTTTTTTCTTTTTTTTTATTCTTTTATAGAAAAGAAAGAGTTGTTGTACAACTCTGTAATCCTGAAAATAAGTAGAAATAGGAGAACTCCGCATTGGATTATAACAGGAGGGATGTATCAATTCTGTTAGGAGGGGAGACTGGAGAGCAACAGAAAGGCATGGCTCCCTGTCAACCCATATATTCTGAGTCATTAGTGATTCATTTTAGCTACCCTGAGAGTTGGGTAAGAACTTTCTCTTCTGATCCTGCCGTGTGCCTTCCCAGTGTGACAGGAGTAAAGTCTGGATAAAAAGCTGGAACCAAATAGCATCCTTAGGACTTTAATTACAAGAATAGGATGATTCCTGAAGCCAGGAAACATCTGGAACAAAAAGACAATGTCTAAAGATAGATGCCAAGAGGATGGTACCAGACTCTTTTCAGTGATGCCCACTGACAGGACAAGGAACAATGGCCAGAAACGTAGCACAAAAAGTTTCACCTCAGCTTGATGAAGAACTTCTTTACATTAAGGGTGGCACTGCACCAGGCAGCCAAGGTGGTTGTGGAATGTCCCTCTATTGGGAAACCAAACCCCCACCTGGATATGTTCCTGTGTCACCTTCTCTGGGTGACAACCCATTGGCCCAGGGGTGGGACAGGATGATCTCCAGGGGTCTTTCCCAACACTAAGTATTCTCTGATTCTGTAATACAATCACCTACATCTGCACCAAAATTGAGACACAATAACAATATATGAAATACAGGAAATGTATAACTATTTAATGTTCCAACCTACCTATTTAATATTTTAAGCCATTAATATGAATAGCATTACAGGAGACATATTTCAGTGCAATCCTGTAATTATCAGATCATCTGTGCAAATTTAATTTTAACAACCTTTGAAAATTAATATAATTATTTCCAATGTTTTTTCAATAGTTAGAAAATTAAACAGATAAATCCATTTCATTTGCCTTTCTACAAAGAAGACTAAGCAGTAACAAACATATTTGGTATATTTTCTGAAATAGTTTCTAGTCTAGAAGTACTTCCTTGTGAACAAATGAAAAATAGATTAGGCAGGCCTTCATTTCTGCATATATATAATCTATTTAATAAAGTAATAAAAAAAGAAAAGGAGATTCTATATGCAACAGAAAACACTTTTCGAATAAAAAAAATATCCAAGGTCATCACTGAAACTAACATTAGGTAGAACATATGATTCTTCTTTGTCCTGGATTACAGTACCTGCTATTTTGATGTAGTTTCAGTGATTCAAGATGGAAAGCTAAAGTAGTAAGACTTTAGCAGGTCTCACATGAAGTTAGGTTATATCTTTGTGGGAAAGGCCAGAAAGACCTAAACTATTTCTGTTTATGCTCTGAACTGGCTGAGCCTCTACCAGCTGTGATGTGGATCTGATCATCTCTCTGATGTTCTGGTGTTCCTGAAAATTAACGTATTAAGATATGAACTAAACCTGTGCATATTTCACTTATGAAAAAAGCTTTTTTTCCACTTTTTTTTGTTTGTTGGGTTGTTTGGCTTTGTGGTTTTTTTTTTTTTTTGTTGTTGTTGTTGCTGTTGGCTTCATTTATTTTATTTTTTTCTTAGAAAAAGCATCTGGGAGGGACAGAAGGAAAATATGGCCTGCAGCAAGCATTTGGCCTGTCCAGGAGAGGATTTTCAAACAAAATTTATCAATGTCTACCTGCTTAGTTTTTAGTTAGAGACATGTTTGATTAGAATATATGACAAGCAGGAGGCAACCCTTACTGAAGACAATTTCATTTTGCTCTGGGTGGTTTCCACTGAAGCCCACCTGCAAATAAGAGTGAAAAGCCCTATCAATAAAGCCAATGATGCTTTCTGTCCCGGACACCAACTATTTTCTGTTTAGTGTGAAGCCATGTAGGGTGGGCTTAGGAAGTCTTGATTATAAAAATAAATAATGAAAATAAAAAATTAGTTTAAAGGATGACAAATCAAGACAAAAGTTCTTAAATGCTTTTACACAAAGGGGCAGGAAGCTGCAGATAAAGATCCAAACACTGACTGACTTTGGGACACAAGATGCTTGTCTGGACCCAAGGTTCTCAGTCTGAGAACGAACCAGGTATTTGGAGTTGTTCTGAACTTCTAGTTCATAATTCTAAATTCATAGCTAATGCTATGTTAATAGATGATAAAAAAAGATTTTCTAAAGTGATATTTCAGTATACATGGCATAGATTGATGACCATTAATAAAGGGGATTAAATTAGTTCCAAATATAGATAATCACATTCTTCTTTGTATTATTTTATATTCACTTGTGATAAAGAAGAAATTAAAATTTTAATAGGCTTAATGCAAAATTTATGCAGTAAAGTTTTTATGACCATGTAAGAAATGGACCCAAATATAAATAACCAATGTGTCAAAACTTTAGTGTCCCACACATTCATAGGCATGTTCTTTGTATTCAGACAAGAATTTCTTCATAACTGCCCTAAGGATAGGTCCTTTCATATGACCATCAAGGAACTTAAATACCATTTGACAGGAAAGATAGCACACTAGAAAAATACTAAATTTTAATATTAAATATTATATTTTATTATACTCATTGTGTTTATTCAAACAGATAACACTATGTACATGATCTTTCTATTTATTAGCTTTTATTCTTATGAAGAACTAAGCAGAAAATATTTGATTTCATATTTTATCATATTTATAGTTGTACATCAATATGATTGTGTCCTCAGGTACTGTTATATACTTGTACTTGAAGAAAATTTTTTCCAGTTCAGGTAGGGCTACTGTCTGCTGCTATGTTTTCTTAGTCTATTTGGCAAGACCACAGAATTGATCTGATGGCTGTCTTCTTAGATTTAAATTCTAAAATATAACATCTGTACTTCCACTGACTGATGTTTATTTCTAAACAAATGAAATAAAATAAGCCAAAGAAAGAATAAAATTTGGCCTATTATTGACTAGTATTTTAAAGAATGCAGTTCACTTTTATCTTTGATGAGCACAAAACAAGACACATAGATCATATTGGAGACTTCTTCATTCATGTAGTAAATGTCTGGTAAGAACAGATGATTGTTGATCAAACAAGTGGAAACGCAGAAGGGAATGAAAGAAGGTGAGGGAATGCTTTATGAAAACTACCACACACAATAGAGAAAAAGAGGTATTTGAGAAATCTTAGACAAAACACACATACAAGCACGCACACAAATCTCAGCAGCTACAAGACATATTTTCAAATATTACATTCACTTTCATAAATTCAATTTTTAATACAGATACACTATTCCATTTACTTCTGGTTAGCTGATCCTATCTTTGTGAATCTTTTCTAGTAGGCATCAGATTTTAATTATTAAATAACATTATTATAAGGTTTAGTAGTCACAGTACTTTAGAAATTGTCCATTTTCTGAGCATTGTATACAGCACATTAGCTAATAGCCCACAGTCTTGAGTATTTGGAAGACTCTGATACTTTCACAGATTGCCTTTTGATGTTTTGAGGCCTCTAGCACGCTTTGTTGGGCTTCTTTTATTAACTGATTATTTTCATGTATAATTGAATTTAGTCATCTGCAAATATTTTTGTGCTCCAGATCCTGATATGTATGATTTCATATTTTAAAAATTCATTGTTTTTTTGTGAGTGATTCAAAAACTAAAAGGACCAGTAAAGATTTTCTAAGGTCTTGAAGAGGGCACATACATCTGTAGACAGGGAAAGAAGAATGGTAGAGGTACAGATTGAATGCAAAATATCTGGTTCTGCCTCTTGATAAAGATAGCAATCTGGTATGCTTTTGGCAAACTCTCCTTTCATTCCTCCTGATCATATATGTATCAAATGAGAGGCAGACAAGTAATTCCATATTACCTTGGCTCGTCATTTGAATTAAACTTAAAGCTGTGAAATTTGACATAGAATAAAAAAGAAGTAAAGATATGTTAGTTGTTGGTACTGTAACCACATGAATTGCTATTTGTCCTGTGTTCCTCTCTTTAATAATGTCATGATTCTGATTGTTACTGTGGAACTGCTATATAATTGGAGGCTTTAATGTATGGGGAATGCACCAGCTGCTGACAGCAATGCTCCCAGAGGATTGGAGAGATATCATGTAATAGCCATCTGTGAAAGTAGAAACATTTGAGGACAGGAAGCTGTCTGACTTGAGAGGAAATCATGTGTTTCACATGACAATTTAGGGGGCTCGAAAGTATCAAAATATAAACCAAGGTTCTGACAGTAATCCTGGAGATACTATTTCATATCTTACTTGCAAAGCACAGTTATCTAAATCAACAGAAGTAAACTTCTCCTACTGTCAAGTCCTGCTAAGCTATGAGAATGTGCCATACCAGCTTAGACTTTACCAGTGTTTTTGCAATGGGTTAAATCTTGATTCATCTGTTGTGTTCCCTCCCTCTCACCCACACCTAGAATTACACTACTGACAGGAACAATACTTTATGTAAATAACTTGCAAGGGCAGTTGCTCATTATTAACATAGGCTGTTTTGAAGGTGGAAACAGACAGCATTTGGCAGCAAGAACTTTTAATGAGCCTGTCATAAGAGTTCAGCCTGTAAAATACAAATATATTTTTTATCATGCGCAAGTGACTTTGTGCCTCTGCATTTCTGTTCTGTATGCCAAACATACAAATATCAATTTTAGATCCCCTTTCTCACTACAAGTTTTATTCATATCATAATACAGCTTGTACCATGTGCCATAAACCTGGAAAGAGTAGAAGAGGATTTATTGGATGATATTTATACCTCTGCTTCACATCCACACCATTTGAAGGCAAGGCAAATAGAAAGATAAAATTAGAAATGTGAGTTGGGTGAATCCTCAATTTGCCAGCCAACTTTTTTTTTGTTAAGTTAAAGAAAACTGGCACCACAATCAAGAACGTCAGTTCCCTAATGAGTTTCATTTTTCTTTCCTGCTGTTGCTACCCTAAGGTTATTTATATACTCAATCAAAGAGCATATGTATTTCTCTAATCTTTCTGATCTCTCCTCAGGTATTTCTGGAGTCTCAGAAGCAAAAAGGATGAAAATAAAAGTATGACAAAACATAACCCAGCCCCCCCAACCAAAACCCACAAAAAAAAACCTCCAAAAGCCAAATATTCACCTGCCTCAGAACCAACCAAAAGGAAAAAAAAAAAAGAAACCTACAAAACAAACAAACAAAAAAAAACAAACATCAACCAATGAAGTTATTCAAGGAGGAGCTGATACTGTTGAGTAAGGGACAGGTGAAATGACTTGTATTAAATGAATGCTTATTCAAAAGTACTTCTCTCTTTCATAGGGAACATTGTGAACATTAATTCTATTGGTCTTAGAGTAAAAACATTTCACCTAATTGGTACACTAGACTTAGGTCAGTGTGGTAGAACATATCTATAAAAAATATGAACAGAACAAGATAACAAATGGTTCACATTCCTCTCGGACTTTTTCCCAGGCTTAGCCTGGCAGAAATCTTTCTCTTTTTTTCTCTGACTGAATTGAGAATATCCACAGAAGCAAGAGAGGATCTCTGCAAAAATCCTCTTGAGATGAGGAGAAAACCTACCTGAAACCTGCTGCTAACGACCCAGAAAGAGCAGCTCTGGGTTTATATCAGAAGCAACTGGGCAGGGCACATAGAAAGAGAACAGGGAGAAAAGCTGTTGGAGCAGGAGGAGCTGATTATCCTGGAAGCACAGTTTCTCAACAAACAGCACTTCCCACAGAAAGCGTTAGGTACACAGAATCACAGACAGATGAGCACTTACAACAAGGAAAGGAAAACACAGTTCAAAATGCTTATTTTAGCTAATGTATGCACAATAGAGTGACAGAGTAACAGAATCTATTGCCAATTCAGTCTTTGCTTATGTACCTATTTTCTGTTTGCAGCTCTTTTCAAATTTCTCATGGTTTTGGTCTCCCTGGAATTCTGTCTTTTATATTCATATGTGTATATGTGTATAGATATACACACATGTATTTACACATGTATAAATATACGAGTGTATCTGTGAAAGCATACATGTGTTTGTAGAAATATATGTACGTATTTGGAGCTTGAAAAGCCAGCTACTCAGCTTGCCAATACACACTTGCTAACCTTATGTGCTAGTCCTTACAACTCCTCAAAATCAGAGCTGACATCTCCTTCCTCAAACAGGAGTGATACAGGAACATGGCAGGGCTAGCTGGAAATGTCTGAGCTCAGAGCAGTGGGGAAAGGCATTATTCCAAACATGGCTGATAGCCCTGGGGGGCTGTCCTGACAGGACAAAGGTACAGCAGAGCCTGCACTAAGAGACTGGCTCCTAGAAAGGTCCAGGCTGGCATTGGAAAAGTATTTTACGGCCAGATCAATTTTCTCTCTCTCCATCTATGGAGCTGCTCATTGTGCCTGAAATTAATATAATTTTAAATTTTGTCCTTTTCTCCTTTCCTGTTCTTTCTTCTCTCTCCTTTATTTTTAATACTTGCATAATATATCCATTTGCTGCAGTTCAGCTATCATGCCTTCCTAACACACAAAATTTAAGAAATCAATGTAGCACTGTCTCCTTTCTAGCCAGTGGAACTTGACCTCAGTTGCCACCAGTTCTGGCCCCAGCTTTTGAACCCTGCTGCCATTTCAGTGCATGCCCCCTCTTTTCTCATCACAGGCTGCAGCTTTCTCCTGGTCCTATCTTCACTTTGACTGTCATCTGTCCTAATTTGCTGGATGTGAGGATTAATTCCTCTTGTCCTTCTTCCTCATCTTTGGACATGCATTGGATCAATAGAACTTGGCATTATCCTCAGAAGTAAAACAAATTAAAATACTCTTTTATACCTCAATCAAACTTCCTTTTAAGGTTTTGCTTTTGAGATTTTTTTTTCTATTTTATGACAAGTGTTACAAAATCAAGGGTTATATACAGCTACAAAAACCACATAGTGGAAATAATGACCTCATAAAATCTAATTTTCACTTCATAGAAGTCTATTTTATGAGTCACATTAAAAGGTAAAAGAATATTGAAGTGCAGTTTGTCACCACATCTACAGAAAAAAAATAGATAATTTTCTATTTGTATTATTTTGAAATACATGTAAAACAAAATATAAAAATTTTCAATAAAACAATGAAGCAACAGAGACCCATTTTGAAAAAAAATAGCTTTATACAGCAAAACCAGCAAAGCTGTGACAAGTATCTTTGCTTTACAGGTAGTTATGACCAGTCGGGAAGCAGCACATGAGAAATATGTCATATTCTTACTTTTGTTAGTTTTTGTTTCTTAAAACTCCTGTTCCCAGTCCTGAGATTGTACAGAACAGCAATGGCTTTTTTCCTTCTTTTTATTTTTTATATTCAGAGATCAAAAATGTGTTCTGGTGCATAATGAAAAAAAATCAAAACTTTTAACATAAAATGAAATGAATGTACTATCAATAAAATTTTTACTAAAACCAAAATAATTTTAGAATGCTGAAATTCCACTGAATTCTGGAAAACCTGAGAGGATCAGAATTTCAATGAAAAGAAGAAGAAATATAAGATTTATGATAATATTACAAGGATCAGTAATCTTAAAAACCTCATTCTCAACTACAGGAAACCTTCATACTTTAGAGAAAGTGTCCTTAAGCTCCAGGAGTGTACTTGGTAATTTGGACACTAAACAGTGGCTGTCACACTTACAGTGTTATGGGTATAGCTGGAAAGGTCATTCCTAATGCTGTGAGAAAATAAGAAATAGAGCTATTTCATCCACAGATGAAACATACAGAGGCACAGATGTCTATCATTTAGCAGTGAGCAGAAAAAAACACTGATCTATATTGGAAGTTAAGAGAACTTAGAGGCAAGTTGACTACTATCATATAAATGAAGAACAATGTTGAGGGATATTGGAATGCTAGAATATATTGCTCTTCCCATTTCTGTACTTTGATTATATACTTAGAAATCTTTTAGTTTAACTGCTTCTCTGTAGAACTTTTTATTTACAAAATAATAACAATTCATCTTTCTCTTTTCCTTGTTATTCATTCCTCTTCTGAATCTCTAATGGCTTTCTCTATTAATATTCATTATTAATATTTAATTTACTTACCCTTATTATTCAGGATGAATTGGGATCCACTGATAGCAAAAAGTTTGACCAGCCATTTTGATAACAGTTCTATGTTAGTGGCTCATTGCACTGAAAAAAATTTCATAATGCTGGCATCATATTACAATATTATGCGAATCTTTGTCCACTGATTAACTAACAGTTCCTCTTGGCTATTGAGACCTAAGGAAATAGGAATCAATAAGAAACTATTTCCTCATGACATCAGTGACCTTAGCTCTCATTTTGTGTGTTTAGTATTTTGTTCTGGGTCTTTTTTAGAAGCACAGTCTTATAACACTCCAACTCTAAAAGAAAAATGACCTCATAGTAAAAATGATATTTTAAAATCATAAACCAAGCACTCTTGCCAGAAACTCTCTCCCCACCTCTAATTTTTCTTTTGATAAGCCTCTGTGTTTAAATCTGCAATGAAGTGTCTCTCATTTGGAACAAATTACAGAAACATTCGTATTAAATATTAACAACCTCCCAAAACTCCCCAGGAGTAAATGAATGCAATTCTTGTCAGAATATTAAGTTTAAAAACATGTTTAAAGGTTCACTAGAATTACTATGAACTTGTACTTTTGCCATATTTTCTTTAAATTTAAAATCTATAAAAAGGAAAGAAGACAACTTGCAACACAGAACTAGACACATTTTACCTACTTTAAGGAAGAAACTATAAATGCAATATTTCTGGAAGGGTTCAGGCATGGCAGAAGTCCAATCCCATCCAGAACTTATATGAGGGCTGGTAAAATGAAGAACTTTGTGCTTTAGAATACCTGCTGACTAAAACTATTGAGCTACAGTGTTACAGTGCTGCAACAGCTTCTTTCTACCTTGAGAACAAAATGCTGCTTTAGAGCTGTCTGGAAGACTCCTTGAAGGAGGACCTATAGGTAACTTCTGTATGCTCTTCCTGTGTTTGTGGCACCATTGTTTTGTGGGGAAAGCAAAAAGATACCAAAGGAAATTCCGTAAATTCTTTGTTTATCACACCTTAGACGGGTATTTTATACTCTAAGGCTCAGCTGAAAAAGCACTTGCTATTTTCTGAAGAACCTCACCAGTGATGTATCCAAATCACAGAATGCACCATTCTCTCTCCACCAGCAACACAGTTCCTTCATGTATTTCCTGGGACTATTCCCTACATTGACACAGAGGTATTGAGAGGTGTGTTTTCAGGACACTCTCCACCAACCTCTCTCTTCCATTTTTGAATCCTTTGTTTTCCAGCAGTTTTTTATCCCTTTGTGAGAGATGGTCCGAAGTTTCCTTCATCTGCCTCACGACTGTCACAAGGACCCTGAAGACCCCTGACAGGAGCCTGGCCAAGGTGGATGCTGACACTTGCCAAGTGACTGTGAGCAGGTGCACTCGCTGTGCTTCTACAGAACGCAGCATTCGAACAGGTTGTGACAAGTGGTGGCTTGTCCCTGCATGCCTGCACCTGCTTCACAGACCAACGGGCTCTACGCAATCGCCCATCAATCTTGCCCACTTTCTGGCCAGATGCCACTCGCTTTGGCTAAGGACTGTATAAACTGTAAACTTTTGGGAAGACTTCTGGTAACCCCCATGGACCACAGCGAATCTATGTGGCTGGACCGTTGAGTATCTCATCTCGGACGGTGGTAGCTATATTCCCCTTTCCCTTCTTTCACGCCATTCTTTATTTATTTCCTTTTTCTGTCCCCTCTATCACATTTGCTGTTGGTACCTAAATAAAGGTGCATTTATTGTGATTCAACTGATGGTCCCCTGCTGTTTGCCTTTTTGCACTGTGAGATCAGTTAACAAACCATCACAACACCCCACACGAGCGAATTGTAACACCCTTTTGTACCGCACAGCTGTACACCACGGCTTTCAGACAGTAATTGACACAAAGGTGATTCAAGAAAGACCAAGAATCTGGCTCCAAGTCTTTTAGACTTAGAATGACTACTCTAGTTCTTTCAAAGCCAATCTTTAATTACTAAGTATTGCAAGATGCTGGAAACCACTTTTTCCTTACCCTTAATTACTTTAGTTTCCTTGTGCTAGAAGTAAGAGGACACATTTCCTATAACATTAAGATACTTTTGTTATCAATATGCTGCTAGAATTATCTACACATAAGATTTATCTACTAATTTGGGGAAACTCTAAATTGGATCGAAGTCACAACAAAGAGCTCTCATCAAAGCAAGATGGAACTCTTAGATACAATATAAGCACTCCTAAAATATCTTTAGTAAGGAAAGAAAATTTAAAGATGCTAAATAGATCCAACAATTTAATCTACTACATTATGTGATAGCGGAGTTCTTTCCACAAATATATATATTTTTCATCCAAAACAAAAAGACATTGTGTTCTCTTGCTTGTCAATAAATACCTCTGAACTATGGCTGCATAGCAGAAGGTCATGCTTAGAACACTTCTCTATTGTCTTGGTATTTGACAAGAGACATGTAATTCAAGAGAGCACAGGTTATTCTAACCAGAAAATAGTTATTTAGCATGATAATGTATCAGCAGCTGACACTGTTTAATGAACACCCACTAGTCGTGTCTGTTATTTTTTATGGTTTAAAACAATAAATTATTAAAGAATGAATTGTAAAAAGAAATAAAATATGTCAGCTGTGATTAATCTATGAATCTTGAATTATTTCAAGTACAGTGCCCTTATATTTGCATTCTCTTTTAGAGAATTCTTGCATAAAGTGGCATAATTAAATCAGATATCATCTAAATTGCTGTTTAATTTGGCCCTTGGTCTCTATTTTTCTTTTAGGTCAGACTGTTTGAGAGCTGTGTGCCTAGCATATGCATAAGCATATTTAGCAATTCTAATGACTTTGTAATTTTAAAGTCAAACTTTGAGGAAAAAACACAATCTTATCAGAAAGCATAATTCCCAAGCCTTGGAATGGAAGGAAAGGAAAGGTAAGGGAAAGAAAAAGGAAAGGGAAAAAGCAGAGGCAAAGGCAAAGGCAAAGGCAAAGGCAAAGGCAAAGGCAAAAAGGCAAAGGGAATTTCATTTGGAAGAGACTGTCCCATGAAAATTTCAGTTGGAAGAGACTGTACAACTGTCTGACCACTTCAGAGCTGACCAAAAGCTACAGCACGATCTTATGAGCATTGTCCTGTTAAACACTGACAGGTCTGGGGGTCTGGACCTCATCTCTATGAGAAAAAGAAATATTATTCGAGAGTTTTTCAATAAACAGAGCAATAAGCAAAGCAAAGGAAAGGTATCAAAGATTAAGTTTATTAACTAGGAAATTTTCCTCCTATATTTATATTTCAAAAAACACCAGGCAAACAAAACAGCAGCAAGACCTCTACACTTCAAGGAATAGCCTTTGAAGTTTTAGAAGTGTCCATAGCACCTGGCAAGAGAATAAGGACTGATTCTTAACAAAAAAGTATGTCAAAAACTTAATAAATGCATAGGTAGGCTGATGCACTTTGATACAGAGACCTTTCCAGAAATCTTGATGGAGAGAAGTCATTTTTATAAGGAATTCAAGCTTCAGGTGCTTTGCTGGATGATGACTAGAACAGTAATCACATCCTGGAATCAAATATTAGATGAGCTAACGTTACTCCTTGGACTTCTAAGAAAATCTAATATTTTTATACATAGGTAAAGAAACAGAGGTGACGGTTAACAAAATTTGTAAAACTAATATTCTGCATTTAGAACTTCAGAAAACATGTGAAGCTGCTAATTCTTTATGATTTAAAAGTGATAAACATCTTTATCTTTTACATATGAATAATAGTTTGCTGTGACTCACAGACAGTAAATAAAAAGACCATATGAAATGAAAAAGATAATATAAAAAGTTCATTATTTTACTACTAAATTAACTGAACAAATAATAATAGCACATGGGATTATTGATGCAAGGTTATTTCACTGGAAAATGCTGTACTACTCAAATCAACTTTTGCTGAATTTTATGTTTGTGTCAAAGATTTCATGACAGCAGGTAACTGGATCAAATTGCATCAAGGAATTACTGGCCAAAACCTTAAAACAACTACCTCTGGAAATAGGTCATAGGGTAGAAATCCAGGGAATAGCATAATCATTAAAACATTTCCTGAAATCTATTCTTGGATATAGAAAACATGGCTATCCATGTCTGGTTTTGAGTTCATATTTACAGGCTTATAAATCACGACATCCACAAAGGCCTGAGATGCCTCGCCACTTTACACCTGAGAATTTAAGCAATTATTTTGATGACTCACTTCTAATGTGTCACCCAAAAATGACAGATCCTATTAGAATCCAAGCAGATAGCTCTCTGTTTTCTGAGGAGCTCACAATATTTTTAATTTCACAGTGCTAATTTTATCTGCATTTGCCTTATTTTTTTAAGCAAGTTAAACATTTAATTATGAGATAAATTAACATGAAATTTTCAAGCAGAATACAATCAAAGAAAAAAGTCTCCTTGCTTTTGTAGATACATAGTTGCACCATATCCATGCTTAATTTCATTTTTATAACAAAATGTGTATTTAAAGACAGAAAAACTGGATCCTTAATAGTAAATTAATTAACCTTTTAGAAAAATCCAAAACCATTTATATTGATATGAGAAAAGCAGCAGAATCCTATTCATCCTGAAACTGCAGTGTCATCACAAGAGCTCAAACCAAATACCAAATCAAAACAATTAAGAGATTTAGTCTTGTCAGGGTAGAAGGCTTGAGTGAAATGCACAATTACTTCCTAAATATTATATAATTCTCGTATTTATTATCAGGCAGAATGATTGCCATAGTTTATTTGAAGTTTTGAATGCAAATATTTCAATAAAATAAAAGGTGCTGGTATAAATAATTTGTAGAGGTAGGATTATATCATATATGATGAACTATAATTAGTGTTATTCTTCAGATGAGATTCTTGAATGACAGGTGTTCTTTCAGAAATCAGAATTATTCTGTCTTAATGCATCATAAAGGAATAGGAAATTACTGTCTAATGGAAGCAGAAAAATGGCCAGCTGTGAAATCTGTAGCAAGTATAATTATAATCAGAGCTACATTAAAGCACTAGCTACTTCAAAACCAGACATTGGGCTTATATACAGTCAAAGAACATCTAAAAGCAAATTAAGTGTAAATAACTTTCAAAGGGCTTTGCTGCCTACAGTGCACCACTGACTACATTGAAGTAGTGGATGTCTGATCACAAGAATTCTGCTTCAATTTATACACTGTAATATTTATTCTGTAATTTAAAATATCAGTAAAATTAAAGACAGCTTCCTGAAAGCCACCATATTCTACTACATCTCTATCCCATTTCTTCCCAGTATAAACTCTTATAACTCTCACATAATAATAGTTTTAGAGTAGTAGTAGTAGTAGTAGTAGTAGTAGTAGTAGTAGTAGTACTAGTAAGGTTTCCTAACTTGTCAACAATATAGTGCCAAAGGTGAGTGTTCCTATGTACATACAGCAATTCATAGATATATACACGTATAATATGACCATATGTATATGACAAAAATCATACCTATTCCACTATTCCTACTGTGATATAAAGAGGTGTGGCTTTTTGTAAATATGCCCTATGTATTATGCCTTTATGTTAGGGAAGAAGAAAGCAAATTTTTCACATTGCAAATTTGTGCCTACAGTCCTAGAATTCTTACTCACCTCCTCAAAGCATGAGGTGAAGGAAATACACTTCTCTGTAATTTTTCCTTTATACATTTGCATTTCATTAACTATAAATAAAGAGAGGAATTACCTAACAGCAGAGCTAAATTCAGGAGAGTGAATCAGATCTGCAAGCATACTAAGATATTGGAATTATTTTGCATTCATATATTATCTAGCAAAGCAATTCAAAGCTAAGTGTAAATGATGGTAAATTAAATGACTCTTTTTCAAATTCAGATTAGACTAAAAATATTTGAAAAGCCATGCCAATAAATCCCCTGATAGAGCAGCTTTTAAGTACACAGCAGAGAACATAATCCAGGTTCCTTAACAATGCCTCTCCAGGATTCTTTCAACACAAAAGACACCTTTTTGGATGGACTTGTATTTTTCCTTGATGCAAACTCTGCAAACCTGAATAGAAAGCCCAGCAATCTGTTCACTGAATATAGCACTGACCAGCATATTAACTGGAAATTGCATTATTAGACATTAAGCCATGTGTTCTTTGATCTTAGATAAAAACTGGAGATTTTTTCTACCCTGATTTGATTAAATTGTGGGACATGTTATTTCATTGTGCAGACATAACTGAATTATCATCCATCAGCTGACAAAATGCTTCTGTGACTGAAAAGGCAGACTGACAGCCAAAGGGGAGACTTAAAAAAAGATAAAAGTGAGAACTGATCCCAGAAAGGAGAGCTGGGGCTTTTTCCTAATATATAGTTTCTACTACACTGTGATGGGAAAAAAAAAATCTGCTCATTTCACATGTAAGCATACTCAAAGATTGCTGCTTTGAAGATAATTTGCCAGGGTTGTTTATTAGGAGGCTCCATTTAGGCTCCCAGGGGTCTCTGTTTCAGCACACAGCTCAAACAGAAGTTATTAGTTTTCCTGAACCTAACTGCTTTGGATTTCACAGCCACATTTACAGATGAGAAGAGGCAACAAATGAATATAAGGAACACATGATATTTTTTCCCATTCTTTCCCTTTAAATCTTCAACATGATGAAAACGTGTTCTTTGTCACACATAATTTTGTGTAAAATAGATATACTTCAATCTTTTGGTTTCATATTATATTTTCTTTGATGCCAGGTACCACCAAATGCTACAGGAATTATATGTTCTCCAAAATTATGAAACCAAACTTCCCTAATGTATAAGAGTTCCTGAGTACTTTAGGTACTTAACCTTCAAAACTGTGAATGAGGACAGCTCCGTAAGTCATCATTACGTGTTCAAGAAGATTGAACAGGTTCATGTGATTCCAGCATGGATATTTCAGAATTAAGTACAACAGGTACTTTATTAAAAAGTGTATAGAAATATTAAATTCAATCAATAACGAATTAATATTTTTAAATCACATATTCAAAAAAAATACACTCAATTTAGTCACTTCATATACCCAAGAAGAATCTTAATCTCACAGAACAATTTAACTGAACTTGGAGCAAAATTACCAACCACAAAAATTACTCTCTGCCCTCAAATCTTTTATTAGACTTGCCATATGCTTATCTAAAATAGACTAACTAGAACATCAGAGTCACCCTGTATTTTATCAGAACATCTTGTGAATTAATAAGTCTTTGGAAACACTGCTGAAAATAACTCATTAAATCCATTTTAATAATGTGTACCATAAAATAATTTAATACAAATCTATTATATATAAATATATATATATATATATATAAACTCTCCTTTAAGAAAACAAACATATACAGATTCAAGCATAAAAATGTAAATTGCATTTTTATAGGATATTTTAGACTAAGTCTTACCAAAGAAAGCATAAAGGGCAGAAATACAGTGTTTAAGATGGGTGATATGCTTTCCACCTGTGACACCCAAACATCTCTCTTCTCTGCTGACCATCACCCCAGGATCCAGGCAGCATGATCAGGACTATCAATGTCTGAACTGACTGAAGTGTGGCAGGAAGTGTGAGCAAGGGTCTGAGATCCTGATGCACTAGTGACAATAAATGAACCTGGGTCCTGACTGATAACCGAAGATCATTCATACTTCATCGTTGCCTTTTGTTAAAACTTCACTTAATTTAGAAAGTTCAGAATTGTTTGGAGGTTGGTTTGTTTGTTTGTATTTTAATTCTCTAATTTGTATAGCAGAATGCTGAAGACTAAAACTAGAAAAATCTCTTTAGTCTGCATTTTTTCATTCTCAGTGCTCAACAAAACTCCTATAGTTTGCTTTTAAACGTGATGTGTTTTCCCCTCTGTCTTCTCTTTGACTTTTAAAGTTCCATTGTGCATTTATAACCTTGTTCTTTACATATAATATGTAAAGAACAAACAAATTGGCAAACTGCATTTCTCCCAGGTGGAATGTTTTAAACACAGAATATCTTGAATGAATTACCCATATAGAGTGACACAAAATATTAAATCCAAGACCTCTTATAACTGCACCAGTTTTTCTCTTCCCTTCCAACATTCCTTCTGAGAAGTGATTATAACCTTAGTTTAGCATTTATTTGCTTCTAAAATAGTAAAATCTGCTGTATAGTATCATTCCATGCCTTTCCTCATAAAGAAAGCAATTGTAACACAACCTCTGACTGTGGAAAAAAAAAAAAAAGGATGCCTCACACTATTATATCACTTACTTTAATTCTCAGAGATGTGTAATGGATATTTTAATAATACACAAAAAAGTTATAGTATTTTTAAAAATTAGTTGACATAGGGCTAAGGACTGGATTTTATGAAAGATACAGTTACGAGTATTTCCTTCTTTAAATATAGATACTTTTTCTAATAAGTATCTCTCATTTTGTATCTATAAGTATCTGTCTTTTGTATGTTATATACCATACAAAATAAACTTATAAATTGAATCTGTGTCACTAGCATAGTTAATGTCCTCTGACATTTAGTATATAAAAACACACTCTATATCAATTCAATCTATAACTTCAACAAAAATGTAGATAAAGATTAGATTATATTAAATTTCAAAACTTTTAAGAATTAATCATTACTTCTTTTCCAGTTAAAAACCTATCACATTCAAATAGATTTTTTCTTAAGCAGGAACAGGGATCATAAATGTTGCATATTTTTAGGGGGATTTTCATATGCTTCAATGAAAATCAAAAGAACCATTTACCCAATTTGCTGGAAATTGAAAATTTAGCATGAAAATTAGTATCTTCAAAAAGTTATTGCCAGCCATAGTAATGAAGGTGTGTTACAGAGTGAATTCAAGACCTGTCAGCAGAAAGGGAATCTGTAAACATCTTGCTGATGAGGCTTTCTGGTTCACCTCTACTGCAGCATCTTGGACTTTGAGGCCTGCTAGAAGCTACCCTCTTCATTTTCAGTATCTCTTGTCCCAGCTGGCAGCCACTGCTCACATGTGACAACGCAGCATTTGTCACTTTGGGGATGGCCAGTTGGATGCTCCGCTCTGGCTGTTCATCACACATCACTGCAGTGAGAAGAGCTGTGCATTGCACAGCACCAGAGTGTACCAACTTCTGTTCACTATCTACGGCACTTCATTCACTCCCTCACCCACTACCCTATTTCATCTCATTCTCTTCGTGTCTGCGTGCACTGTGCAAAATGAAGCTTCCTTAGCTCTGCCTTTAGCCCTGTACCACCTCAGTTTTTTGCTATACCCTTCTGCCATACTGTTTACTGTTAGGCATGGGCCTCCCATAATCTCCTGTTGTAAAGTGCTCCGTTACCACCTCTAGTTAGTATCACACTGAACTGCTTCGAGCCAGAGCCAGGTACACCCCTGAAAAACAGGAAGAACAGTACGGAGAATGATGCATATAAAGAGCAGTACTATATGTGTGATTCACATTTTCTGTGCAAAAGTGTGCAACATGAGTCATATGAAGTGGTGCTCTGAAAGTGATATAATTGTGAGTTGTATGCTCTTTCCAACCCCTGATGAAAGCTGCTGGAAGGCAATCTATAAATTACATTAATGTAAGTAAGGTCATTTGAACTACACAATGTGTAGCTGAACACAAAAAAGATGGCCTAATTTGAAGAAATTCCCCACATTTAATAAGGGCTGTGGGTACAGCCAATATCTATTTGGATATTCAAATACATGTTCATGTATTTTGTGGTAATTTAGCTGTTAATACTTCAGCATTTGCTATTACTCATTTCTTTTTTGTAGATGCATCACATAAATACATGGTTGTGACCTCTCTCCTAAAACCCTGGGACCATCAAGTATCGCCTCAGTTGAACCACTGCTGTGTGGACATAAATGATAGAGAATTCAAATGTCACATATACAATGCACACCTTTCTTGCCTGGCTAAAAACACATGTTAAATCCACACCTTACCATTTTTAAAAGTCCTCTTAATAATGCAATTATACGTGTGTAAAATTTGCCCCTACTGTCAAGGTCAAGCTTCTCTCTTGTTATTGTAAATATATTTGGAAATCGCAAACTAGGAACGCAGGTAATTAAACCCCAAGGAGTTTCCCTTAACAACAGCTTTTGATGTGCTGACAGTATGGAGCTCAGCACAAAACACTTCAGCTACTGCCACTTTTGTCACAAAAACCTCAGCCCTGTGGTGGTTATGGTGTCAGTCACCATTTTCATATGGTTACCTCACAGATACAGCTCAGATCCTGGTAGGACATAAAGAGATCAAAGCCTGGGCAATCCAACAGCTGAAGAGTGTTAATTAATATCCACCTTTCAGGAAAGTGCTCATATCACTTGACTCTCCTAGTGAATGTCCTGTCTCACCTCTGGCCTTAGGAATGCAGACAGACATTAAAGGAGACTTACGTCTTCTACAGATAAACACAAGACTTATCTCCAGAGCCTACAGGTTGGACTTTTTTGCATGAAGAAGGGAACAGTGGCTCTGACTCCTGGCAGCAGTGAACACTGAATTTGACTCCCATAGATTAGGAATAAATTGGTCATTCAACATATAGATAAAGAACAGAGAAGCCACTTAAATCTAGCAATATTTTAATGCATTTTATTGAGTTAGAGGAATGGATTTCTGAGCGACTTTGCTGACATCCACTTTTTAAAAAATCTGTTCCCAATACTAATACTATTTTATATATCCTACAAAGAATTCTGTGAATCTAGGGAAAATTTAAAATAATAACTATAATAAAATTCCTTTGCATTTCCAATCCCTCAATTTATTTTTAATAATTTAATAGTTTTTTAAACCAAATATAGGCTCTTTTTTGAAAGGTTACACCAGTTGATCTTCAAAGGGTTTTATGTTTCTACGTTATGACTTGTGGAATAAATTCACATAAATAAAAACACTAAAAAAAATACTGATAAACCTCTGCTGCAAATTAACAGCCAAAGCCCAATAGCATTTCCCATCACCTATATGCTGGTGAATAGCCACTGAGCTTTGCACAGAGTTCTTTCATAATCACTTTATGAAATTGGCAATGTTTTCACCACAGCTGACATGTACTACTGTACCGTGGTTATTTAGATTTCAAATAAAAGCAGAAAGAGCCAGTCCCTAATTTAATCAAGAAAAACAAAAGCAAAGTAGATCCTGAATATTTGACAGTGCCACTAGCTTACAAAAACCCAAAAAACTAAAATTAATGGAGACCAATATTTTGACTCCTGAGTTACTGGAGAGTTACTGGACATGAGTTACTGGAACTTCTGTTTTGTAATAGGAAATTTGAGCTGCCAATTCTGGAAAAGCATTGAAATGTATTCTTTGAATAGACTAACTTCTGAGCTGAATCTCTTTGTAAATTAGAGAAATATGAGTAGCTCATAAAATACTGACTTGATTTTTAACATTAGCGATAAAAAAACTGCCAAAATCTGTACAGATGGTAAACTCTTAAATTTGCCTATTTTCTTATTATTTTGTGTTGGAATTGTATTGTTTTCTATGATGGATATTTACTTCACTAGCACACCAAATATTGTGTTGCAAGTTTAGCCTGAGCTAAATAGGTCTGTAGGTCACTATTTTGTAGAATCGAGTAAATGAAGTAAAATAAAGAAGGTTATTTTTCCTATATATATGTAAATTATCATAAGACAATTATTATTGTTCATTTGAGTGAAAGCTTTCTTTCAAAACTATTACAAATAGATAATTTTCTACACTGGGCCTTGAGGAAGAGAACTGAGTGAAAAGTAAATATAGTAACATATAAAATTTATGGGATTGTAATTCCACACTTCCTATAGGAATTGCACTTCAAAACCAGATAATGAATAAATGTTTCTAACCTGAGCTAAGAAGCTAATATTAGCTTTGTTCTTGGTTTTGTTAATGACCATCAAGGCTGAAATTCTGTCAGCATGAAGGTTTTCATCAATTACATTACATGGGTTCTTGTTTATTGTCTGTATAGTTCTTAACAGTTACTAAGAGATTTATTTTCCATTTAGTTAAAAAGGGAAATTCTATGATTTAAACCATATGGCCAACATATGTCTAAGAAGCACTGACCAAGTCTGATACAATTTACAGGACTAAAAAAAAAAATACTTAACTGTGGGTTTTAAGTTGAGAGTCCACTATTTTTTTCTTTGTGGAGGCCCTAGGCACTCAGAGCGGGAATTTCAATTATTTATGTTTATAAACATGGCACAGGCAGACTACCTTATTTAAAATTTTCTCTCTCTACATTTTTAATTTCCTTCTTGTCAAGAGTTATTCCAAGATTTTATATTGATATGGATTTCTAGCAAGATCCTCAAGCCTGCTGCAACAGATGGATCATTTTGTAAGGGCTGTAGAATTAGGCTTACAGCACCTCCAGAATAATTTTAATGATGGCAGACTGAAGAGACACCAACTGCTTTGCATCTTTTTATTCTTTTAGAATATTCTAATTCCTCAAACAACAGATCAAATTAATGTGAATTCTAGCAGAAAAGCACATATTTATTTTAATTCTTTACTTTCCTAAGGAATTTTTGTAAAGCGGGATCTGCATAACAACATTTGCATTAATATTTGCATTAGCAAGGTCCAACTACATATTTTTAATTGTCAAGTATCACTTATTTACTGTTTATTGTGTAAATCACTAATGAAATTATCCTAACACCAGACATTTAAAGAAAAAGACCTTCATGTCCATTAAACTAGCCCCATATGACAGGTCAGACATTGGAGAAATTACAACTATTTGTAGCAATATTCCCACATTGTCTATCCTGAGAAATTCATCTGACAAGAAAAACAGAAAGCAACTTCCAGGAAGAAATTAATATCTCTGTATCTTGAACTCCTACAAAAATGAGGTCAGGGTGAGCAGAGACGAGGACTGATTTCTTCATGCTACAAGGAACCTACCCATAGCTTCCTGCTAAAGGAGAGGAAATGATTTAGACAATCTGCTTTAAATATGGATGATTTATTAAAATTCAGCACTTCCTCAAAAGCTCATAAGTAAAAATCTGAAAACTCTTTCCATTTCATGAAAAACACATCAACACAATTCTCAGCTTTAATATTATGGCTATTTAACTGAAATATCAAAGCTCCGTATTTCCCTTTTATGAATGAAACCTCTATGTAAGGAATTTTAAGATAATAATATGCATTTTTCATGTGAAGCTTTGAGGATTTTGGGATTTTTTTGTTCTTTTTTTTTTTGTTGTTGTTTTGTTTATGGGGGTTTGTTGTTGCTGTTTTTGTTTTAGACAAAACTTCAGAAGGTGATAAACAATTTGCATTATACCTCAGTATGGAAAATACTCATCCTGTCTGCATTTGCCCATATCTCAAGGATAATAAAAAATTAATACATTTCCACTACTTTCCATGGAAACAACTTAAATACTAAAAAGGTAGTCTTTTAGTGTATTATAGCTTGATGCATAAACAAAGTATGTCTAATGAAGACGTGGAAAATACATTCAGTTACTGGAAGAACAGGATTCTGCTAGAAATGTTGTCTTTTTCAGCTATATTTTAGGAAGTTCTGAGTTATTTCCTGATGACATTTATGCTTCCATAAATATAAGAGAACACATGGGAGTATAAAACTGATCCAGATCCAGAACAGGCACCTTGGCAATCTTTTTACTCAATTACCTGGAATGTACCTTTATAGAAATTAATTTGGCATAATGATTGTACATAACTTGCAGAATGGCAGACATTATTGATTTAATTTAAGATTAGAATACCTTGGGTTAATATGATATAAAGCTGTTTCACGCAATGGGATCTTAAACACTTTATCAAACAAATTTGATACCATGCAAGTTTATACAAGATCAGTGCTTTCTATATGCAGTGGTGTGGTCATTACTGTGATTTCAAAACTCGGTGCTGTACACAGAGATTTGTATTCTCAGAAATCCACAGTGCCTGAAGCATTTCCCCAGTGCAGCAGAATTAGATGCTCCACTTGAAGTTAGTCTAAAATAAGGTCTGAAGTGTACTGAAAATGCTTAAGAGCTCACCCATATTAAAAGACTGTCTTGCGCAGGTCCTGCTGTAAAGAAATGTTAAGAACATTTATGGACTTGCTGCTATGAGAATACAAAGGCCTGAAGATCTCATTAATATCTAGTCAATTCATAGATATATTAATGTAAACACTCCTTCTCTACACATATTTGATTCACTTGGTTTACCTCTTAAACACTGACATCTTCTGATTTTCATCCTCAATTACTATTTGAGTTGGAATGTGGAGGCTAGGTGAAAACACAAATTAAGTTAGCACTTGGGGATGGGAAACGTTGAGTGTCATTTTCCTCTAACTTTAGCAGAGGTTGTAGGAAGAAAAAGCAGGAGTAAAAGTGTGGCCAGATCAGAAAGAACACCTAGAAGGTCAAGCAAAAGAGGAATGCCAACCACAGAATCACACAGGTTCCCCAGCTTTAAGCAGGTGCAACAGAAAAGTTACAAAGTCAGCCAAACTGCAGAAGCTGATATACAGCTCAGGGCAGAGCCAAAGACAGGGGCAATAAAATAAAATCTGAAAAGGCTATCAACTCACTGAATAACAATTGAAAACAACTGAGGTTCCCTTATACATTAGCAGGGAAACAAAGTCAGGAGTACAGGCCAAGGATTTGTTAGACTGTCAGTTGCTTAGGATGCCAGCTGAGTTATCTGAAAGGCTGACAGCTTAGTTAAAGTCTGATGGAGAGACTTTAAATGACACACAGCTTTCATGTTCCACAAAGTGTTGCAAAATTATTCTTCTGAGAGCTTCTTTTTATTATTGTAATAAAACAAGGATGCCCTATAAAGAGAATATCATATCCTATTATTACATTAACTTCAAAGAATGATGCTGTTTCCTCTTAAGTCCATACACTGGATTTTTTGTGGGAAAAGGATGCCCTATATTAACTAGTCATTCAAAAGGACCCCTGGATTATCATATGCAAAAGATTAAGGGCAAAGAAGGTCCTGGATTGCTGGGACAGCTGGCAGCAGAAAGTCTGCTGAGAAATTTAGTCCACAGAAATAAAGGCAAATTTTCCACTGACTTTGAAGTTTAAGCATATGGCTTGCTGATTAGCAAGAGTTGCACATTGTGATGTTATTGCAAAATTGGTGGACATAAAATTCCAGATAGTATTGTGCATAATGGGTTCATAGTAGGTCAAAGCTATGGCAGTCAAGCAGTAGCAGAGAGAGGCAATACTTTAGTCCATAAAATGCAAAAAAGCTAAGTTAGAGAAGAGTTCATTATGAAGAAAAGCAAGGAAAAATTGTCATGACTTTCATGTGATTTCTCCCAGCTAAAAAATGCCTGTTATTTTCCTTAAATCATCAACTATTAAATACAGTTACTTGTGTGAATTACACTCCTTATTTATGATCTTGTTGTTTCATGTATCACTTAGGAGTGGAAACATTAAAATTCTGAAATTATTTAAGTATAGAGATAAAAAAGTTTTTTATAAATCCTGTCCTGTAGGACTGTAAGAAGTGAAGAAACCTGAAAAACACTGCATTGCTAAAATACAGGCTTTTTAAAACTGATCTAAGTCATATCCCTTTATACGCTCTAAAGAAGAGAAATCTAAATTTAACATAGAAACCTAAATTTAACATAGAAACAGAATGAAAGTATCTTCTTGAGGGTTCTTTAGTATGGCAAATTATTTTCCCCTTAGGACTCAGGGGAACGCACAAAACAGAATATGGAAATTCTGATACAAATATGACAATAGGAACCCATGATTCATTAAAACTCAGTAGTTACTCTGTGGTTTGAATCCTGCATGAAGCCATGACTGTGAGAGTAACCCTTCCTTCTCTCTGCTGCCAAGGAAGGAAGTCTTGGCACTTACGTAAGCAGAGTCAAACCCACCAGTATGAGACCTGTTGTGCTCTGTGCTACGTTAGGAAATCCAAACTTAGGCTCCTGTTTGCCTTGTGGGTCTGCAACATAAGGCAAACAAAAACACCAGCTGATCTTTTAAGACTTTCAGTCTTGAGAATCAGAAGAATTTTCAGGATCTGCTGCTTCTTGTTCATATCAGTCACTCACAGGACATGAATAATTACTTTTACCTTCCTTTATGCCAGAAAGACAACTATTGTAATCTCAGTGTACACAGAGACATTTATATTCTAGTAGAGTTATTCTCTATTTTTCCATTTAAACCAAGGCATAACAGTTCACAGTGGAGATGGCCATCTGCACATGCAGAGTTAGTATTGAATTCTGTAATATATTAATTAAAATATTAGGAATTTCCTCCATTTTTTTAATTACTGACAAGCAGATCTGGAACAATAGTGAACACAGTTACTCAAAAACATTTAATTAATAAGTTACATTTAATTTGGTTGGGATGCAATTGCTCCTGCTCTCCTTTTACTACATTTTCCACACATGCCCTTGTACTTTTTTGGGGGAAAGAAATGTCATTGCTGTGGAAAAAAAAAAACTAAGTATCATAGGAATATATGTGGAAAAAGATTGCTTATATATGAACTATGTCACTATTCTCTTAGCTACATTTGTGTATTCAATCATGTCCTGATTACAAAATGACCATTTGAAGAAAGCAGAACTTTATTAGTACCTCTGGAAAAAACAAAAACACAAAACAAAACAAACAACAAAAAAACCCCACTAAAAACAGCAGAGCAAAAACAAAAATAAGCCAGCAAAATAAAACAAACCCCTGCACAAAAGCCCCAAAACCACGACAAAGTAAAAAAAAAAGAACTCCCAAAAACAAACAAAATCAAATTAATCACAAGAAAATCCCCTCCAAAAAGAAAAAAGAAAAAAAAATAAAACAAAACCATAACAAAACCACAAAAAAAAAACTCCACCAAGATTGCAAAACTTAAGCAAAAAAAAAAGAAAAAGAAAAAAAAAAAAGAAAGAACAAGCTCAGAAAGAGAAGATGCACAAGATTACTAATTTCAAGCACTGATCTGGACAGGCTGCATCGATGGGCTGAGGCCAATGGTGTGAGGTTCAACAAGGCCCAGTGCTGGGTCCTGCCCTTGGGTCACAACAGCCCCAGGCAGTGCCACAGGCTGGGGCAGAGTGGCAGGAAAGGAGCTGGGGGTGCTGGGGACAGCAGCTGGACATGAGCCAGGGTGTGCCCAGGGGGCCAAGAAGACATCAACAGTTATTAAGGAACTCAAATCAATTTTTGAGTAATTTTCAGTAGTGATGCTTCATGGAATAATGTTTACCAAACAGAATGGAAGTCACTAAGAATATACCTGAACTGTTTGAAAAGCAGATAGCATCAGTCAAGGAATGAGATTTAATACATATAGCATATTTCTGCTCATAGTGAATTAGGAACATCAATTTCACTAAGTATCCAGAATGCATTCCACCTATTTATGAACAGGGCTTATACATAATATATTTCTGGATCAAAAAATATACAATGTGCAGCTTTTGAAAGATATCACTGGCCTATATTGTTAGTGCTCTTGGGAATGTTTGGCATCTGAACCAATGAAATAAAATGGAGGATTTGTCTTCTGTCCTCAAAAGACCATTTTTTGTAGCATTATCATCAGTAAATGCTTCTGCCTCAAAACTGACTAGCACAGATGAATCAGCATGAATAATGCTGCCTTGATGAAAGCATTTTTTGAATATACTAGTAAGGGGGAAACATTTTATAAGTTTCATAAAAGGAAAAAATAATAGTTCTCTCCCAAGATAAACATAATACAGAAAAACATCTAGAGAAAAAAAAAAAGAGATAAGAAATCTGAATACTTTTAATTCAAAGGATCCCTTGTACAGTGGAAAGAAAGGAAGACAAAGCCCATTTTTTAACTCCTTTCAAATCAAAAAATTAGTCAGGTAGTGTGAAGGGAAAAAAAAGGCCTTTTAATCAGAATGACTACTTTTTTCAAGAATTAAAGTGTTCTTTATTTCTGGGCCGATGATGCAATCAGAGATTTAGAACATAAGTTTGACTGATTGCATTGATTGCTTCTTGCTCTACCTCAGAAGTTTCCTGACACACTGAGAGGGAGAGGTTTGGAAAAAATATTTTATATGAAAGAATATTTTTTATTTGTAAAATTGCATTTTCATCTACATAAGCCACTACAAAAGGCAACATGAATGCCTTTAAATATACCCTAACATGAAATAAGTCTACAATTAGTCCACATTAAATAAGGTGTCAAGAAAGGGAAGTAAATAGAATCTTAGCAGAGAAGTAGATCTTCATCAGCCAGGGCAGGTGGTTTAAACTTCCTCTGCTATTGCTTGCACATTTAGAACTCTTGTGTTGAATGTCTGACTGCTGAAGTATTTGGGTATTATTCTGTTCCTCTCACCAGGCCCCTTTTCTTTAAACACATAACTTAATTGCAGGGCCAAAATTATTTAAGACTGGAAGGCTCCTTGGAAGATCATCTAACCCAGCCTTCACCTCTATGCAGGGTAATTTCTAAGAACAGATCAGGTTGCTTAGAGCTGTATTCAACTGTATATTGAAAAACCTCAAAAAAAAAAAAAAAAAGATTGCACAGGCTGTCAGAACAATCTCTTTCACTACTTTAATCTTGCTATTGTGGAGAAAATCCTTTCCTTATACCAAGAAATACATTTTTTCCTGGCAGACTGTTGATGGCTGGACTTAATGAACATAGAGGTCTTTTCCAACCTTAACAATTCTGTGATTCTGTGACATAGAGCCTTATACCTCCTTAGACGTATGGGAAGGATGCTCTGTGGTTCTTCTGAACCTACAACACTCAGCTAGCTCAGATCACACAGTTTCTCCTTACAATGCAAGAGCTCCAGCTTCCTGGGCAGTCTGTAAACCCTCTGCTGCACTTGCTCCAGTATGTCATCCATGAGGAAGGTGAGAGGGCAGGGAAAATATGTAGGCAGTTTAATGAAGAGGGTTGTGCTAATAGAGTCCCCAAAGCTACAGAATTCTTCTATAAAATTTCCAGCAGCATTAATTAAATTGCTCTATATAAAGCACATATATACACAAACATCTTGTGTGATCTTTAATAATATACATACTACTACTAACTACTAGTACTCCTAACTTCTATAGAATCCATTGTTTTACTGTTAGGAGCATCATTTAGCATTTCTGTACAGCAAAGATCTGAGGAGAAATGCTACTTTAAGTAAAAGTTAACCAGCTTTTTTTGTTAAGCTAAGTATACCCTGCCCACTGAATTCTCTATTTTAAAATAACATTAGAGAATAACACTGCAAAGTTATTAAGTTCTGAAATATTGCAATTAAAATTCCAGTGTAAAGTAAGACAAAAATCAGATAAAACTGTAATTTTGTGTTGCAGCTTTTAATAAATTTATTTGCAAGCATACAGGAAGGCCACATATGCGGATTTCTTCACAGATGTTCAGAGACCTCATGGTAAGAGACAAGAAACCTCAAGAAGCAAGAGGAAAGCTGAATAATTACAGCTTTCACCTGTAATCATAATGCAAGTTGTAGACAATTCTGTTGTTTGTAATGTTGTGAGGAAGACACCACTATTCACAATATGGCCAAAAGCACATTCCCAGCAACAAGGATAATCTCTCCTTATCCAGTGTAACATGAAGTTACATTCATATAAAGAAATATTAACAAGAGAGGAGACACTTCAATAATTAAGGATATTTTAAGAGCATAAAAATTTCATAGTAAGGTTCTAACCTTCTAATTTATTTTTTCTCTCTTACATAATCCTACCCTAGCTGCCATTTCCACTATTTAACTTCTTATTGTGAAAAAAGAAGGTCTTACCTCAGCCTACACTACAAGAACAGCTGATGTGTGTACAAACAAGAAGACTAACAAGTCCTGAAGACATGACATTCAGCTGTAAAAAGCAGGAGGTTTCTTAAGCCTGTAAGGGCACCCTTCACCTAATGTTATTCCTCCTCCTTCCTTCCTTCCTCAAAAACTCAGTATGGAACAAAAGAGTATTAACATTCCTCAGGAACAATAGCAATTCTTTATGACAAGGTAAATTTTTTATAAAAAGAAGAAAGGAACATATGCTCTCATCTAACATCAGTGTTTCAGCTATTCCACCACAAATTAGACACTTCTGAAATATCAATATGAATTTTTCTCCTATTTTTGAAGATCCTTAGGCAATATTCGCCTTATCAAGAGTAAAACATAGATGCTTTCTTTCTACATATTAGCTCTTATGATTTTTTCTCTGTGCAGACTCAACAGTACACAGATGATGCTCAGTGTCCAATATAACCAATCGTAGGTAGCCCTGCACACAATTAATGAGGGTTTTTGAGTGGTTGGACTCTAATAACATTTCCAGGTCCTTTGTCATAATTAACAACATGTGTTACAGGCACATGGGTACAAAATGTGATTTGAGAACAGGCAGCTGCCACTAGGAATTAGTTGCTACTAGAGAGAGATATATTTAGTCATGAGATAAACTGATGGTAACATTTGAAGTTGAATTATTTTATTCAATGTGGACTCCTCTTTAGCAAGTAAATAATATAGTCCAGTCTGTGATTCTTTATTTGCCTAACTATTTTGCAATAGTCCTATTTGTGTGAGCAGGAATCACTCAGAGGATGCAGAAGAGATCTAAAGCTGAAAATTAAGATTTTCACTTTCAAGTGATTTAAATTCTGCAAGCCCCTGACAACAGGAAGGAGCACAAAGACAAAGAACTGAGTTTCTTCTGAACATGCTCTTGTGCATGGGAGAGGGAAGTATGCTGTTTTCATGCACATAAGCAGCATACTGGCATGGAAGACAAATCACAAAAATTACTTATTAATCCCCTTTTTGAAGAACCCCAGAAATAATTTTGAAAAACATGGAAAAGTACAGATTTGTGCCAAAGCCTGTCAAGAGACTGAAAGAGACAAAACCAAAATGATTAGTATCACATGCAGCTCATTCACTTAAGTCATATGCTGCAAAACCTTGGCTTGGGTTCAAGGGAAATGCCTGGCTTTTAGGAAATAAACTAAGACTTCTAATGCAGAACACTACAAAGGACAATTAAATTACTGTCCAGATAATTAACAGTAAGAGGAATGGCAGCAAGCATTACGCAATGTTCTCTGACAAATATAAACAAATGAGAAAATGGATTGGTGAGCAGAACTTTCTACTGAGAAAACTAATTACACTTTTTTTTCCTAAACTATGGTTATGAAGCACAGATTCCTGCTCCTATAAATAACAGGAAAAAACAAAGACATTCTTGCCAGTTTGTTCTAAAGTTCTTTCCTGATCTAATATATCAGGAGACCTTTTGCTGCCTGGTCCATGTCCCATTGGAGTCTATGTAGTCCTTTTCCAAACATGAAAACAAAAATATTTGTAGAATATTTTGGGGGAAAAAGAAAATTTTTAAAAGCATTATAAAAAGTAACCAATCAAAAATTCTAAGACTTAAAAAAATCATACAAACTCCTCAGCAAATTGTTTATAAGGCAGTGTGTTACCAGTGATAAAGCACATTTCACTTATGAAAAATCATACCCATAAATGCTTATAAAATATCAAATTTAAAGTATGGCCTCTTTCTCCATAAAAAGGGTTAATCACAAACAACACATGGTGGCATGGGCATTGGGATCAAGTAGACCCTCTGCAGATGGCACCAAGATGAGTGGTGCTTTTGACACACTCTAAGGATGGGATGCCATCCAGTGGCAATTGGACAGGCTTGGCAGGATGGCCCATAGGAATCTCGTGAAGTTCAATAAGGCCAAGTGAAAGTCCTGCACATGGGCCAGAGCAATCCCAACAAATACAGTCTGGGCAGTGAATGGATTAATAGCAGCCCTGCCCAGAAGGACTTGGGGGTGCTGTGGATAGAGGCTGCACATGGTCCAGCCATGGGCACTCACAGCCCAGAGAGCCAAACATGTCCTGGGCTGCATCCAAAGAAGTGTTGCCAGAAAGTTACAGTTCAGGCCGCCAACATAAGAAGGATTTGGATTTGTTGAAGCAAGTTAGATGAGACAAAATGATTGGGGTCTTGAGCACCTGTTTGTGAGGAAAGGTGGAGATAGCTGGGGTCATTCAGCCTGGAAAAGAGAAGGCTTTGGGGTGACCTTATTGCACCTTCTAGTACCTAAAGGGGAGTCTATAAGAAAGCTGGAAAGGGAATATTTACAAGATCATGTAGTGATAGGATAAGGATCAATGGCTTTAAACTGAACAAGGGCAGATTTACATTAGACATATGAAAGAAATTCTTTCCTTTGGAAAGAGGATGATGAGGCTTCAGCTTGAACAGCTAGCCCAGAAAAGTTATGGATGCCCCACCCCTGAAAGTGTTCAAAACAAAACCAGGCTGGATGGACCTTTGAGCAACCTTGCTTGTTGAAGGTTCTCCTCTCCAAGTCAGAGGTATTGAAACTAGATGATCTATTAGGTCTCTTCCCAAACACTCAACCCAAAAGATTCCATGATTCTACAAACATCTTTGGAAACTATAAGTGGTCTACCGAAGATTTTAAACCTGTCATCCTGAAACATGTATTATGACCTAACTTCAAAGGTCAAAGGAAAATTGGAAAATATTACCTCACACCAAAACAAATTGGTGGGTATTTTTAAAAATATAGCATCAGCATAATTTCCTGGACCAAAAATATAGATTTCCTAAAATATTCTGGATTTTGCTGCAAAGGTTTTCCAATAAATGTCCATTATTAAAATAAAATTCAAACCACCATTTGGTCTTCACAGAGACATCAGATCAAATAATCAATATACCTTGATTTTTTTCCCTAAGATGGATATGTACACAGTAGGATTAGGATGTATTGTTTCATTTGAAATTTCTACCTTGATGGCTACGCTTTTTCTTAAAGCATTTCTGAAAAATTAACAAAGCTGGTATATTCACATCTTTGAATTCCAAACTTTCCTGACTGATAATTATTACCATCCATCCTAGTATTCCTTCTGAAAAAATCCTTTCTTTTCACCAGACAGTGAAATTCAGAATGTGAACAAAGGCACCTGGTTCTAATAAACAAACAAAAAAAGCCCTAATATTATTAACTATTGGCATCATCTCAGCAATGGCATGCAGCTGAAGGAGGCTTCTACATGCATAACACTGATGCATTGGTTCATGTCTGTCTCCTTAATATCATTTGTGCTATTCATAATCTGCCCAAAGTGCTCTGGTGGTCATCAATTTATGGCATATTGATTTTTAGAAAAATTCTGAAAAGCCATGAATAAACTGAAATTAATATCTCATCCATTGGCTGTTCTTGTTGTCAAAGGCCTCCTTTTTTTTTTTTTCAGCTGATAAAGGTGTGATTCAGACATCAAAAACATAAGCATCTATTTTACTCTATTTCTGCCCACTTCTTCCTCTGTTCTAGACCTCTGTTTAATGGAACATATATTTCCATAGAGGAAAATTTTAGATGGAACTTTTTTTTTTAGAGATGTTTTTTAATACAGAAAATAAGCATCTTCTGAAGATAGACATTTCTGGCTACCAGTCATAGAGCCATGGTAGACTACTAGCTTCAAACAAATACCTACATTTTAGCTTATTAAGATCTTGAGTTTCTGATTCCACTTCTAAATTATCTCCCTTTCCTCCAGTTTCTAATCTTACACCTGTATCTCCATCTAATGAAGCTTGTTTGTTAACTTGACTCTTTTCACTTTGGGGGAACACTGAGAACCAGCTGTCTACCAACTGAAAACCTGTCCCCTTGTGTAAGAGTCAGGTACAACTTCAGAACAGATTAAATAAGAACTTGCTACTGTACACTTTTCTGAAGGCTTTTCTGTTTGCATTACTCAAAAGTGAACATCATCAGGTTTGGAAGTTCTGTCCATAAATTTACCAGATTTAGAAATCTGTTTGGAAATCTCATCATAGGTCCAGAAAACAATTTAGTTTTGCATGAGAAAATTTTATGATGTAATAGAAGTGAACTTTGATATAAACTGGCCGTTGACTTAATCACAATAGTCACAACACTAATGGCTACATTAGATTTACAGGTGATTTGGTTCTAGATAAAGTACAGTCAATCACTTGAATTAAGACTTCCAAGGACATTAAAAGCTATTAAAATTATTTTGTTTCTCCCTAACCTACTCAAAGACCAACTACAAAAAACAGAGGTTATTAATCTCCAAAAGTCTGGCAGCCCCTGTGGTACAATTTGGATTACCAGGGGGATGAATCACAGTGATCCAACATTAGTTCTCTCAGTCTTGGAAATGTTTGCCATAAAGAAAGATTTTTTTTTCTATGATTAAAAGCCATATGTTATCAAAAACTGCGAAACAGTCAAGTAAATTTAAAACCATTGTACTGACAAAATCCATATGACATTCAGAAAAAAATCCTGTATTTCTTAGGTTTGTAGTTATAGTCACTGACAAAAAACAATGGAAAATACAGTAAAGGATATTTTATGCGGATAAAAATTTGTAAAATAAATTTAAAATTTCAGCATTTAAAATTTCCATTTTAAGCAGGCCATGTTTATAACTACACTGATGAAGATATTCCAATATTAGTGGATTTAACTGTATGCTTCCAAGAGAAATACCATAATAGGAAGTACTTTTGAAAACCTGGGTTCTTACAAGAGATATACACTCATTTTGGTCCGTTGAAAGTTATATTTGGGCAACTCACTAATTTAGTATTTCTTCTACATGATCATAAAAAAAATATCTATAAGGAAGTGAGTTCTGCTGGCTTATAGAACCCCATTTTCTGAGGTCTTATGTACACAAGGGGGAAAAAAAAAACAAATATACTTTTGCATTCAGCAATTTATCTGCATTGGTCTGTAAATTAGGGCAAACCATTGGATACTCTGCATTTTCTCACTATATTACATCTAAGTAAATCAGGTAAAAAAAACAAAGGTCAACTAAAAAACTCCCCAAACTTAAAAATGCAAGGACAATCACACTGCTCACCTGTGTCACTGCTTAATGTTAGAGACTCTTGGTGTGGTACCATACTGTGTGATGGCAACATTGCTTTGCACGGTGATTGAACTAAGACAAAATTGTGTAAGATGAATACATGTTCATCATTGTCAACAGAGATAGCCCCTAGCATCTTGCCCGAATATATTCAAAATACAACAGTCTCCTGATCCACACTTAACTCAGTCTTCCCTGAATATCTCCTACTCTTAAATAAGGTGTATATAGTCATATATTATTATATTATATTATATTATATTATATTATATTATATTATATTATATTATATTATATTATATTAATTATTATATTATATTATATATACTATCATATATTATTCTATAAATATAATTACATTTTATTTATAGAGCAGAAAAGTCATGCAATGTTATTTTACTTCCTAACTGGCAACACAAAATGAAAAATATCACTGGACTAGGTCCCAAGGGCTGTGTAGTAGTCAGAATGAACCCCACAGTTTATACAAAGTAGTGTAGGATAGAGTAGTGTGCTTGTGTTTGCACAGGGAAAATACAAGTTATTTTTATTCTTTTTACAACTTACTCAACTTAATTTTCCAAGATGCCGCACAAGAGTTTTTATTTCTAGTCAAATATACTAGGCTAGTGTATTAGTGTATTTGTGTACTATCTGGGCTAATCATGTAAACTACTATTTTTCCCTCGTCTTCCTTCCTTACTTACATGTGTGAGAATGTATTTTATATCTGCATTCTTGTCCTAGAAGACACCACTGGCCCAAACAGGAATGGCTAAGAACCACTGCATTGGAGCAAAAATTTCTAAGGGAATTCAGATAGAAATAGTCTGTGATATCTGACACGTCAAAAGAAAAAAAAAATTATAATTTAGCAAAAAAAAAAAAAAAGGCTAGTATGTAATTTATCAGACACTACAAAATAAAAAATCTAGCTCTTAGTAATATTTAAAAATGGGAATCAAAGCACAAGTATTACCAGAAGATTTCCTGGAATCCATTCAGTTCCTGATTCTGCATCTTTCACCACTGTGAAACAAGAAGACCACAGTCCTGCCCTGCCTTACCTTCAACCTCTTCTGTGATCACTTGTGAACTACTACCACACAGCTCTTAAAAATCCTTGTCGTAAGGGACAGGCAGGCAAATTTCCTGTTTCCCTGGATTCCATCATTTCCAGAGTATCAAGACTCATTTGTATGTAACAGAGGCCTAAGCACTAAAATGGCCATGACTGAATTATCTTGCACTTGTCTAGCTAGGAAATACACCTTCATAAAAAGCAGGGAAGTTTTTCCTGGGAGAAGGCAAAAAAGTGATTTGTTTTGTAGATAATAGACCTGTATGTATGGCCGGTCTTGCTGGGTCAAATGAAAAATATATGTAGTCAGTATCCTCTCTAATAGTGTTTATTAAATATTTAAGGAAAATTGCAAGAAGAGGACATATATGATAGTCGTTTTTAATATGCCTACAATCTCCAACCACACACAGCTCTCCAGTTTCCTGAGCTAGAAGTAGTTTCTGTGTCTATAAATACTCTGAGTATCTCAACTTGAGCTTACCCAGACTTCTCCTGATTCACATAAATTTTTACCAAGAACTGCCATTGCTTATCTACATGTATGGCACTGACAAAATTTATGAAGAATTCCAGGTTTTATTCTTTTTATCTATTTAAAATCCCAGGCTCATTCTTCTCATGCAGAACAGCTATTAAGATGGCTGGTTTAAAACAGAATATTTCTTTATCATGCCTTAGCCTTCCAATTAGAGCAAGAAAAAAGAATTAGCTCTAAATATATGTAAACTTAATCTCCAGAGCTGAAGTCCAATTAAGACTGTTCTGTACAAATGCTATCATTGCTTCTTTCATGTACAAATGCAATCTTCTATCATTGCTTATTCCACTTAGCTTTAAGATTCCTATTTCTGCACAATCGTAATGGCATTCATAACCTTCAGCACAGACACATTTGTCCTGGACTATCTGACTTTTCTGTAAGGTCTTTTCATCCTTCAGGCTGCTAATTACAACTTTGCTTCAGATTTGAATTCATTTTCACAGGACTCCTCATATATGCTTCCATCACATCTTTCTTTTTGTTTTTTTCTCTTCTCCTCTAATTTGCACAATACTGCCCATCCCAGCATTTCCGTTTCCCAGCCAAAGCCATTATAATCCCCCTTGCCATTACATGATCTTTTTAATGTCTTTCTGCCTTGATAGGTTCCATACTACTTGCATCATGGCAAAAGACATGTTCACACTCTGCAGCTGTTTAATGAGCTTCTCTGTCTACCAGACATCATGTCCAAAGACCAGACTGATTTCCTATTGATCACTTTTGCTTCTATTGTTATTCTGCTACATGCCACCAGCTCTACCTTATGGTGTGCAGCTAGCTACTGACACTATTTTGAACCCCTCAATAAATAAAACTGCGAGAAGCAGAGTGCTATGAAAAGAAAGCATTATCTGACAGATGGACATTCTGAAAGGGAGTTGGTTTAAACAAGAGCAGAAAAAATGTTGTCTCATGAAGCAGAGAAGCAAGACAAATACCTGAATCCTTTAGGTACTCTATATAAGACTACCACCATATTCAAAATACCATACAAGCATGCAATTGGGGAAGTAGCAATTGTGAGCATTCAGAATGCTCCATTCAGAATGCCACTTGTCAGCCCAAATCTACAGAAGCATTCTAAGTCAAACCATGAATGCCTCTGTTGCATAGATGATCAGTACATATCCTGTTCATTTGTTACAGGTTTCTTCAGCACATTGACATGATGTAAATAATGGGCCTGCTTACACATTTTTTTTTCTCATCTAAACAATTTCTTAATGGAGGATTGTGCATTTTGGACAAAATAAAAGTGTGTTTGTGATAAAAAATAAAAACAAACAAACAAACAAACAAAACCAAACAAACCTAAACCAATCCAATCCAAACCAACCAATCCAAACCAAACAAAACCTAAACAAACCACAAGCTTTATAAAAAAATTAAAGTACTAGTCTTGCCTTTTTTTCTGGAGAAAGAAACTTACATTATTTATCTCCTTCTATTTCCTTTAGTTCCTCTATGTAGTACAGTAGGATTTTTTTCTTTATCTGTTATCAGTTTGAAGTTCTTTGTCCATATGAAGTATCTCAAGTGCAGTAAATAATGAAATAGTCCTTCTTCCTCTGGAAATATTTCACCAGGCACATGCAAAAACCATATTAACTGGTTTTCCTTGGATGGTTAGTAGCAATTCCTTTGTTTTCTTATATACCCAGTTCATGCCTTTATTCAGTGGTTATTAACTAAACAACTTATACTTTAAAAAGTATTTTCTTATTCTTGTTCCTGAAGTGTCAAATATGATATAATTAAATTAAATTCCAATTCTATTACCTGACATTTGAACAAACACTAGTAGGGGGCTTTTTAATGTATTATATACTGATCTCTTCTATATTTACCAGTATAACATCTTCCAGCTAGCCATAATATACAAACATTATTAGCATATACCTACTATGTGTTAAGTTTACTAACTATTTGAGTCCTAAAACCTTTACACAATGCATTTGAAGTCTGATGTCCTCTCCCATCAAAACAACTTGTCATTAATTCCTCACCCACTCACCTTTCCAGTACTGAAAACAGTGCTTTCCAGGAAATTACTTTGATTCTTTTTGTTCATACAGTTGAAGAATCTTACCTTTAGAACCAGTCAGCTGAGATGCTGTCACACTTCATCTCATACCTTTTTAATTCACTGTTAGCATCCATGATGCTATATCATGTGTGATCATAACCACTAAAATCTAGAAACCCTAATCACAGAATTCTCCAAAGAAATTGCACCTGAAGTAAATTGCACCAAGGGCTGTTAACAAGTGTTGTAAGATGACTAGAATTTGAGTAACTTTTGCAGAAGAGGTCAGAAATAATCAGTCCCAAAAGATTTATGGACATTGCAGAAAGTATGTCCTAATTTTAGGTGAATTATGAGATATTACATATCCAGGTGTTTTTTATTTCGCTCAGCCCATTCTGAAATGCTTCATTATGAACAAATATAGTCCTTAGTAGTTAGCATAACAAACCAAACCATCTATAAAGGAAAACCAGAAACCCCTATGAGAGTTTACTGCATATTCGTTTTTGCAGAGTGGGCTTTATTTCCAAATAAAATAAACCAAAGTCAATAGTATCTAATCTATAAGGGTCAACAATGCCCACTTAGTATAATTCTTGCTGTCACAAGAGAAAAACTGATTTCCTATGGCAGACCTAAATTCCTTTTTCTTTCTATGAATACACAAAAATAATAACCTGATGGCCAGAAAAATAAGAACAAATGTTATATATATAGCTACCATCATGTATAGATAGATACTATACTAATTTTAGAGTAAAGAAGTCAGAAAATTACACCATTGACACTGTCCATCTGAGTTACTGCCTGAATTCCTTGAGGTAAAATTTCTCTCTATTTCTCAATCTGCAATTAAATAATAAAAGCCATAAGAGGTAAAAATTGGGGAAAGAATTTGTTTATGAAGAATGAGTAATAAAACAATCTGGGTTAAACCAGAAACACCAAGATGATTACAAAAGAACAATATTTTTATTCAAGAAAGATTGGAGGAGATTAGCCTTCAACTACACTGAAAAGAAAGAAAAGTGGAAAAAGCAGTTTCCCTAATAGAAAAAAAAAATTGCAACAAACATACTAACTGTTTTTCTTATCTGGCCAACAGATATCAATGTAAATACAGAGCTAAATTCTCCAGGATGCTGTTTTGTTTGATATCATGATTTCGCATGTAAAATCTGCATGCATTGCTCATTATATAGGCTACTATATAAGCTACTACAAACATCCTCATGTGACTAGAGACTCTGATGGCTCTGTGCTCCTACAAAATGCACCTAAGCTTACTACCTGAAAAAAATGCAAATTGACTAGCATTAAATAAAAATTATTTCCTTTTGTGCAATCCCCACATTCTCCCTCAGTCACTTGTGTCCCTTTCAACCCACCATAATTTCAGAATGACTTCAAGATGTTCTAACATAGCAGGGAAACAGCTTGTATTGAGCAGCAGGAGAGGGCAAAAGTGAGCTTTAAATATTATCTCTATGCTCTCATTTTCATGGTATTTACATTATGGCTCCTGTCCAAGGCACTGGTCCTGTGATTTCAAAGCAACAACTGCACAGCAAGAGTGCAACATTTTGCTCCAATCTACAACATGAGTCTTATTAAAATTCAGCAAAGGGCCTGTATGGGCTTCTTCTATTTTGTTTTTCTTTGTAGATTCACTGCAACTGTATAGATGTTATCAATTTGCTGCCAAAGTGGTTCATGGGACCTTGCAGCACAGTTGATTTCACTTTTAGGAATGGTGTCAACATCAATTTCATTTTAGAAATAGGCTTAATTTTGCTTATTAAAAT
This sequence comes from Chloebia gouldiae, assembly GCA_003676055.1. Lineage (NCBI taxonomy): Eukaryota > Metazoa > Chordata > Aves > Passeriformes > Passeridae > Chloebia > Chloebia gouldiae. Next base: position 17,755,456 of record QUSF01000011.1, read on the forward strand.
GATAACTTAGTAAGTATAAGTTACATTGACAGTTTAAAAGTGTACTGTCAGAGTCTCTGAATTCAGTTGATCTTGTACAAATAAAACAGCTTATTTATTTTTCAAATTTAGTCCAATGTAACTGTTCTTGATCCAGATCCTACAGCAAAATCATTCCTTTTATTATTTCTTTCCCACCCTGACAATTTTTCCTCTCTTGAAAGAAACAAAACAAAAATCTTTCAGATACAGAAATATTCAGATGCACATCTATGAAATGCTCTTCTATCTTCTCTTTCCTTTTTTCATCACCACCTTTTATGAGGCCTATGTAAAATTTATATGGTATTTGCATGTGTGCAAGTGCTGGTTCATGACAGTTCTTACACTGGTATATGCTTTCTGACAGTCACAAGCTGGTCACTTGCAGATCATTATGTGGTAGGCAAAGGCAGCTATAAAAATGTCATACCAGAAGGCAGTCTGGTCACAGCTGCAATTACTTGAAGTGCGGCATTTTGATGATTTGTTGGCCTAGAACATAGTGGGATGCATCTCCCTGGAGTCCAGTGAAGAAAACTGCCTAAAATGCAATATATAAAAGTGTTATGGAAAGGATCTTACACTAGCTAAGTTTGTCTTAAAGAATTATCACATAAGCTTCAAGTTAAACAGTGAGATAATTATGCTAAATTACACCTTTTCTTTCCAATTAATATATCCCTTTGAATACAGATATCTTTGTCAAAGGGTATTTAGAATCCAGCAATGTGAAATAATTGGGTTTTGTAAAGCACAGGACTTCATAAAAGAGTGAAATGCTTGACCCAAGACTCTACAGAAGGCTTTCAAAAACTGTTGTAATACTGACAAAAACAGTGGAACTTAATGCTGGTTGCAGTTTCAGAACACTGCAGAACTTACTCATGTTTCCTCTCCAAACTATCTGAGGCCAGGAATTTGCAATCACTTTGGTATGCATTTTAGAGCAAACATGCTGCATCAGGACAAAGGACTGCCTAGATAGGGTGCTGAACTTATAGTCACCATCCTTTTTTTGAGTTGGGTTTAAAGACAGGCAATTTTTAATAGCAATTAAATTGTAATATCTCATAAATATTTGAACAGCCAGTGCTGAATTTTAAATAAATTACATATGAATTTTTAAAAGTACAATCATTGGCCAACATGGCCTGTTCCACAGAGTGTACAACATATGCTCTTTGTACTGAAGTCTGAACGGAACACGACTTTTACATCACCAAGGTCTTTGGTACTGAAGATTGAACCCTGATTCCATACAAGAAATGCAGTTAGTTTTACAAAATGTGTATTGTTTATAACGGAGGCATCTATTTTTTTATACACTGAATACTTTCAAAGACAGCATTTCTTGGAAAAAATTGTTAATGAGTACAGTTCTGGATTTTCCAGTAAATGACTGTAGTATCACATCTTCTAGCACTTTTGTAATGCAATTTTGTAGTGTTTTCTAGTGTGAAAATAAATAATACCAGCTATCACATGTAGTAACTAATTTTTCACATCATTTATGTTGCCCTAATTCATAAAGTCTTCGTCCCATTTTCCCTCAGATTCTTGGTGCTTTCTCTCACATCCTGCCTCATAGTATGAGCAATTGCAGTCCAACTTCCAATAGCAGCATGTATATTATCTTTCCAGCCTCTGCTTATATTTCCCTCTGCTCTGCTGCTTTTAACATTTAAGCTATAGTAGTTATTTATATTTTGATATATTACATAGATTATTTAAGTTACCAGGAAGTACTAAAGTTTAGAGAAAAGACAAATTGTCCTTTTAGGTAAACTTCCTACTGTTCATTCCCACTTGAATGGCTGAAAGTGAACTATTCCAACAATTTCTTTCTAGGCTACATACCCAAGATGGAAAATTGTAGTTGAATTGGATCCATAGGTGCAACTTTAATATAAACAGAAAAACAAATGCAGGAAATAGAATTCAGAATAAACAGGTCAAAAGAGCATGAATAATCCCTAAATTCAGGGAAATATACAACTTCTGAAATTAACTAAGACTCCTTTAAAGCTATACAAAGCTGATAGATCTGAATACAATAGTTGTCTCTGTACAATAATAGGCTTTCCTTTGACTGTACAAATTTTCAATATCTTATTGACAACTCCAGATGCTATGAAAAATAAGGGTAAAAAACAATTAACCAAAAATCATCTTTAGTAAATTTCACAAGTATTTCTGAGAAATAAAGTCTACCAAATATGACTTGCACATAAGTGGAAGTACTCTTAATGAATATGTAAGAAGCACCATATGAAATAATACTGCAATATGAAAATAAGATCCTACCCCAAAACTTTCAGGCTCTTCAATTATTTATTTTATGTAGAAATAAGCAAAATGGGAGAAATGAAATAATTCAGGCTCACCACATCCAACAACTGGATATCATTTACCTGTTGAGGGCATCTTAAAATTTAACAGTAGCTTTCCAGAATTTCCCCTTGTTTCAGCTAACACAAAAAGTCCAGAAAGATGATAGCATTCTATCTGTCAAAACTACATTACTCATTAACCATCTTTTCTCAGGAATGGCTCCTTTATGACCTTCTAACAGACCAACCTTTTTGCAGTGAACATATTGCACTGCTTATCACAGAGGACAGGTCAGTCCTATTCGTGTCGGCCTGGAGGTGCTGCTCTTTCAGGTTATGTCTGTAACAGCAAATTAAGTTGTAACAAGAAGCACTTAAAGGCTATCAAATTTGTCTATGCTGTGAAACTGTCATCATGTTTTGTCACACTGCTTTGACTCAGGCTTGCAAGCACTAGCAGTTCCTGGGCAGAGTCCAGGACTTAAATAAAGACAGACACCGTTCCCAGTACAAGATCGGGATGTGTCCATTCTCTTTCAGAGACTGAAAGACTTTAAACATATGGACAAAAGCTATTCCATACCAGCTGAATACTAGTGCCTAAGGTCAGTCTTAGAACTTTTCATTTACTGATATAGCTGAATCCAGAGAAATCTCAAAGTCCAGCACTGGAACAGTGTCCCCATGGAAGTGGTCATGCCACCATTTGGACAATGGTCTCAAGCACATGATGTAACTCTTGGGGTATCCTGTGCAGGGCCAGGAGTTGGGCTTGATGATCCTGATGGGTCCTTTTCAACTCAGCACATTTCATAATTCTGCATTACTCTCTTCAAATCACTTTGTCTGATGTATTACAGTGCACACATTTGATTTTCATGCTGAGATGAGGAAGTTTAATTTTCAATATTAGATTTACTAGCCTCAACTAAAAAAATTGTGCAAAGTAGCAGCTACACATTGTCACCAGCAGCTGAGAAAGGAATAATGACATGTAGTTTGCACTGGCTATCATAGGAATTAAAAACACTCAGATGAGACAGATATGACTGAAAATCCTGTGCTGAAATACTTGCTACATTTGTTATCCTCTTTCTTCACATGCTACTCCTAACCACCACTTTTATTCCTTCAGCTTTCACCATCTTTCTACTGAACCAGTGTATTTAGGGATTCTTGAACTGATTCTTATAGCCCCAGTCAGTGTTTCAGGGTATTTCTCCAATATTGCACTGCCTACACACTTTTAACTTACTGCAGAATACCCTCCAAAGACCTCAGTATCAAGATAATACTCATGCATAGTGGTACTCTGCAAACCCTTCTACCACACACACACATGCACACACAAACACACACTCTCACACTTCTTTTATTTTTTTAAAATCTGATTTCTGTGTAGTAATAAAGGGCTGTTAGGAAGCTTGTAGAAAAAAATCAGATGCCTAATGTTTATAGATATTTTTTTAATAGTTACAATAGTTTTAGTTATTGAATTGACATTGCATTTTCTCAATCAGTTTACAAAACCTAATCCTCACTTAGACCCTAAGGCCTATGATGATTTATAGAGGCTGTTGATGTGAAGGAAGCAATATTTTGGGTATCAAATGAAACTGTCATAGGCACTTCTGAGAAGGATATGCTGACACAGCAGCACTTATCCTGTCTTCTCTAGGAGGATATCTTTCTATGTGATTATTGCACCCAGTCCTTGAAGTACACAGCTAGTCCCAGGGAAAAGCCATCTGAGCAGCAAAAGGCACTGCAGTGTTCTTATTTGATACTTGCACCAAAGTGCTACAACCAGATATCGTTTTATGAATGCAATTACAACTTCTTTTGCAATACACTAATCACAGAGGGAAAACTTGATACTTTATTCCTCAGACAAAATTTGTACTGAAATCAATTACAAATCACTGAGGCTTCTGATAGAGTAAATTTTTTAAATGAGCCAAAGACAAAGTATGGATGAACTGTCAGTTAAATGTGTTGACCTGTCTTTGCAAATTTTATGCTTTCTTCTAAGAGCCAGTCTCTGAACTTTATTTTCCTTATTTTTTCCTCTCTATTCTGTGGTTTATTTTCACATTAGCTAACAAATTCTACTGCCCAAATAAGCCTATAATTTGTCCATAAACTACTGTAGGCTGTTATTTGTATAACACCATTGACAGTTCACAAAAGTAATACAAGGCTTTACAACACTACAGCTACAGATAGATTTAAAAGGTTCTTATTTTTATTTTCTGATTTACACACATTTGAGCTTTTAATAATTTTAGTTATAATGTATTTTTGTCTGAATTAAAATTGAAAAATAATTTTTAAAAATTCAGTGTAAGTTTGAAAGTGAGAAAATCTAGCCTACTAGTTTCAGCTTTTTCTTTTAATATTACTAATTCAAACCAAATGGAGAAAAATATATTACTTTTTATTATTTGACACTGTAAAACATCCTAAAGCCCTTTAATGGACTTTTATCCTCTGTCTGTATGTGCTGCATACAGACAACTTTTTTGTATAGTTTCAATGGACAAATCAGTATCTTTGTAAGTAAAGCATATTTTTTTTTTATTCCTGTCCTCTAAAAGGTAAGAGACATGTTAATATTCTGTTTTGCTAATGTCCATAGCAGATTGTCACACATATAATGTGCTGTGAAACAATATTTCAGGACCAGATATTGGTCCTATGACAAGGTAATGTTCTGCCACTAATCAATATAGCACTTGAACTCTGAACTTCTTTCAATTCCAGTAGTAAATACTGTGTAAAGAAGATATTTGTCTCAGAAGGAAAAGAAGCAAATGTTACAGTGCTCCCAGCAGGCTCTTTGTGACCATTTGAAAATGATATTACAGCAAGGAATAGATGGAGCCCATCCTGACTTAAAAAATGAAAGAAGACAGAGCAAGAATAGGACACTATTGCCTCCAAGCAGGAAAAAGCCTCGAACAAAGAAAAGACAGGGCATCCCAGTATGTAAACAACACCTACCTCATCCTGATAACCCTTCCTAGTTCATCCATGATAATACACTGTGGATTTTATTACTGAATAATGGCTCTGCTTCCTTGAGTATCCATGCTGATTTTAAACAAACTTCTAACCTTCACTGGTAAGCATAAGAGAATCTTATTCTGATGGAATCTGCAAGATCCAACAGGCTTCAAGTTGAACACAAAGTATTATGTTGAATGCACTATCAACAGGAAAATAACCTAGAAGAATATGTACAAAATTGTAACCGGAAAAATTGGATTGGATTGATTGTTTGTCTACATAGGGAATTTCAGAAACTTAACAGCATTACTATTTATATATTTCTGCATTTTATTGTCAAGAAACAACAGAAGAGCAGCATCATTCCATGTATTTCTTCACTTAAGTGCATGGCAAAGTAATTCAGTTCTAATTTTGTCATTCAGAACATATTTTAAAGTTGCAACTGCAACCATCTGAGTTTAAAAAACTGTGATATTTTCAATAATATTTTATTTCATATATGCTGAATATCAGCTATCACATGATGCCACCAAATAATTTGTCACTGATTTTGAGGGAAGTGTTATAACCTCATACTTCTACTCAGATTTAACATCAAATCACACTCACTATGATTAATTTGATTTTATAGTCTATCTAGTATAAATTGTCTTTCATAAATAAATGAAATGTAAATGGATATTGCAAGAGCACTGTTAATTTTAGAAAGTTATTTGCATAACCAATAAAAATAATAAAGACACAAGCTACATACATCTATAGAATATGTATTAAAAACAATTCTGCTCTGAATATAACTTAGGAGACAGGATAATAGTGCTTTATTTCAGATTTTGTGCACTAGAATAGCTTTCTGAGATCCCTTACTAATTTTATTGAAGTTCTCAGAGATGCAACAACCAAAGGATTTACTAGCAAGGTTAATTGCAACACTGCTCCTACACAGAACACTCCATCTAAAAAGGACAGACAGATGTAAGTGAGCTGCTGAAATTTAAGTTAATTTAGCAATGAAAAGGCCTTTTAAGAACTGGCATTAGAAATTTAGTGGAAAACAAACAACCCCCCCCCCCCCCCCCCCCCCCCAAAAAAACAAAACAAAAAAAAAAAAAACAAAACAAAAAAAACCCAGCCACCAACACAAATAAAGATGCAGCGCTGGCTTGGACTAAAACCCTTTCCTATGAAAGTATGATCTGAAGTCCCGTCTCTAATCCTGCATCTTGGCACATAACTCTTCAAACAGGAAGGTCTCTTCTATGCTCTGACCCTCTGTTTTCTCTTCCCTAAGGAACACAGAACTATGGGTTTGTTTCAGTCATTTTGGCTTTTTCAGGCAAGAACTGTCAGAGCCTCTTTGGACTCTGATGTTAATTCCATGCAAAAAACAACAAAATATATTTTGTTACAAGTGGTAAGAATACAGCTGCTATATCCTATCTATGCCAGGGATAGACTATAACACATCTAGATCACTGGACAGCTTTGAGCCAAGCACATATTTGTGACGTGGAGAGGCAAAAAATATACTAGTGCCAAACTAGTCATAAACCTTGTAAACTAACATTGCTGCTTTTGCTAGGAAAGACATGAGCAATAAACACTACTGTAATGGTTACTTGGCAATTAAAAGAATAATTGTGTAAAAACTGTAATATGAACAAAATTTTATTGCTCCATTTTAAAAAAATAAGATTCTGTCAATGCGATCTCCAACATTAAACTACTAAAATGAAAGCATGTTATTGAAGCTCTCTCTATATATATGTATATATACATACATATATCTACATACATGTATCACATTATATTCATGTGATATATAGTTACCTAGCATGTACCATTTTTATATTAATGACAATAGTGATGACCTAAACATAAAAACATTGAGAGGCAAAAAGTCTATGTTCTAGTTCCTAGAGGGGACAGAACAACAAATTATTTGAGGTATCAAGAGCTGAAGCCTAAGGAGATAAGAGTCTAAAGAACCTTGGGAAGTTCTCCATTGTACTATATTAAGAAAATATTCAGTTTATCTGCTGTTTAAATCATATTAGATTAACTGGTCAGATTTGAACCAAGATTTTCTGAGACTTAATGGCTGCCCATTGTTAAATGAATTTTAAATTATCCGTATTCCTAAAAAAAAAAAAAAAGGAAAATCTTTCACAAACTCCTCACTCAAGCACACCAGGAAAACATGTAGCTTTAGCTCCACATTACTAAAGGTCTTGCTATTTCTCCCTCTCCTTTTAGTATCATCCAAGAATAAGGGGATGTATCAGTGAATCTGTCCTAAACCAAACCATGTCTTGGGTGCACCAGGCACAGGGTGCACCCAGGCACAGGGTGCACACAGGGAAGGGATTCTCCTACTTTGCATTCCTTTGGCCTAAGGAAATTATGGTTTTCAGGGGAATGATGCCTTAGGATTTTAGCCTTTAAAGTTTTCCAATTCTGCACTGCTTTAGTGTATAACTCTAAAGCTGTATATAGAATGTTAGCTACCATCTTCAGATTTTGGTCAGAGAAAACAATTATCCTAAGCCTCAAGCTCAAGGACACCTTACTGCCTCAGGCCCTCACAGTAGAAAGAAAAGTGAGTTGGGGGTAGGGAGCAAAGTGGAGGTACATGACTTCATTACTGGAAGCTGTAATTGGAGGCTTAACCCCTGATATGTAAATGGACCAAACATATCTTTCTGAAAAACTTCTGACCATTGTCTGTCTTGGGTGTAGCTTCTCAGAGGCTTCTGACTGCCCAAGGTACACCTATTGAAGGCCTAAATACTTGCTTTTTACTCTCTTAATCTTATCTAGGCTCTGTTCCAGGTAGCCACTCCAAGGCATCATGATGGGCACTGGGCAGCTTCACCTCAAGACCACCTCATGGTTGTTTTGACCACCATAATACAAAAAGGACACAATGGCATTAGAAAGCATCCAAAGAAGGGACACAAGGGTGGTGAGAGGCCTTGAGGGGAAGCCATATGAGGAGCAGCTGAGGTTACTTGGTCTGTTCAGCCTGGAGGAGACTGAAGGGAGACCCCATTTTGCAGTTACAACCTCTTTGTAAGGGGAAGAGGAGGGGCAGGCACTGATCTCGTCTCTCTATGACCTGTGACAGGGCCCAAGAGAATGGCATGAAGCTGTGTCACGGGAGCTTTACATTGAGCGTTAGGAAAAGGTTTTTCACCTTTTTCAAAGGGTGCTTGGGTCTGGGAACAGGCTCCCTGGGGAGGTGGTCGTGGCACCAAATCTGCCAGAATTCAAGAAGTTTTTGACAGGACTATCAGGCACATGGGATAATTGTGTGTTGGTTCTGTGCAGGGCCAGGAGTGGGGTTCCTCCCAACTCAGGATATTTTATGATTCTATGGAATAAATTTTGGCTATAATTTATTTTTGATGAGAACTGGTGGAAAAGAAAACCTATTCCCTTTCATCTCATTTTTCTTCACTGGATATCTTTCTACTCTCTCTAAAGTAAAGGCAAGGAATGAAGGGGTTTGTATGCCTGGGTAACACTACCTCTTTGCACAAGTTTCCTTCCCCAACAGAAGATGAGGAATGTTTCAGGTGATCAGGATGACAGTGTAAAAAATTATGCCTTCTGTTATGCATAGACTGTTATAGCTCACACATGCATTCACATTTTTTAAAGGGAAGACACCAGATTTTAAATTGGTGTTTTGAGGTACTTTGATATAACATGTATCACTTTCAATAGTCTACATATTGCACAGACATTTATAGCTCACTACACAGATATTAATATGTGTCAACCTTCAATACCTTAAAAATACTGTTTTCACTCTAATATTCAAGACAGAAAAACTACGCAAGAAATAATTAACTGCTATTTCATTCCTATGCTTTGTCTCTCTAAATATGTAAGGGTTGTAACACTCAATTCAAACCTGCAGTTGTGTAAATGCTATTAATACTACTACAGTTTATTTAATTCATAGAATTATTTTTTAGCTTACCCAAATTTGTAGCTTAATTCTCTTTTCATTTTTGAAAACTGTTTTTACTTTGAAATCAATCCCAACCGTGCTTACAAATGCAGATGTAAAGGAATCATCAGCATATCGGAACAAAAAGGAGGTTTTTCCAACACTGCTGTTGCCAATAATGAGCAGTTTGAACATGTAATCAAAGTTCTGGTCAGATGTATCTTTCTGGCCATATCTGGAATCTTGAACGGATGCCATCTGTAATTCAAAATAAAAAAGAAATATCTTATTGTCTCTTTCATCATAAAAATTGGAAACATTTAGATTTTACTGAAGCTTTTCATACCAGGTATCCATGAATCTAAAGAAGAATATCTTCTTGAAAAATCAGTGTGTGCTTCAATGTGAATTTCAAGAAATGCACAGAGATCTTATTATTTTTAGTGATTCTTGTATCTAGCAGTAGTTCTGCTTGCAATAGAGGATATAAAAATGACTGGTGACTGGTACAAAACAAAAAATACTAATTCTAAAAGTTCAGGAGAATTCTTAAGTATATCACTAAAAATACTTGTTTTCAGAAAATATGTAAAAAACTATATAAAAATATATAAAATATATATCATTTGTATAAGAGAGAAATAAGAGATCAGTGCTTCATTTTGACACAGTAGGTATATTTCCAAACAGAAGCTTAGCAATTTTTACATCTAATAAAATTCTTGAGCCATTTTACTGTAAATACCTTGCTATCATTTGCCATCCCTATAAACTTACTCAAAGCATTTTTCCTTTACCAGCTTTTAGTTATCATGCCATTAAATAGCAAGTGTATACACCTCTGAAATAAAGTCTTGATATTTTTTCCAATACTAGTATATTCTGTAGTTTTTTGAATTTGCAATATTAATACAATATCTTCATAAGTGGCAGTTAGAATAATAGAATATTAAGGTTTGGAAGGGATATTAAGTCATCTAGTCCTAATCCTGCCAGGGACACTTCCCACCAGACTAGATTTCTCAAGGCCTTATCTAATTTGGCTTTCAGCCAGGGCTGGGACATCCACCACCTCTCTGGGCAACCTGTGCTAGTGTCTCACTACCCTCACAGTAAAGAATTTCTTCCTAATATCTCATCTAAATTTCCCCTCTTTCAGTGTGCACCCATTCCCCCTTGCTCTGTCACTCCAGTTCCTGTCAGAGAGTCCCTCTCCAGCCTCCCTGTGGGCCCCTTCATGTACTGGAAGGCGTCTGTGAGGTCCCCTCACAATCCTCTCTTCTCCAGGCTGAAGAGCCCCAGCTTGCTCAGCCTGTCCTCACAGCAGGGTGCTCCAGCCCTCTCAGCAACCTCCTGGCCCTGCTCTGGACTTGTTTTAACAACTCCTTGTCATCGTGCTGGGGACGCCAGGGCTGGATGCAGTGCTCAGAGGGGTCTGAGCAGAGCACAGGGGTAGAACCCCTCACTCAGCCCACTGGCCAAAGCTGCTCTGGATGCAGCCCAGGATTCCCATGGCTTTCTGGGCTGGGAGCTCTCACTGCAGGCTCCTGGTGAGTGTTTCATCAGCCATCACCCCCAAGTCCTTCCCACGGGGCTGCTCTCCATCACTTCTCTGCCCAGCCTGTGGGTTTGCCTGGAATTACCATGAACCAGGAGTAAGACCTTGTATTTGGCCTTCTTGAGGTTTGCAAAGGCCCATCTCCCAACTGTGTCAAGGTCCTGCTGGATAACATCAACATTTTGAAATCTGAGTCCTTAAAATACAATTTTTAATCCATATAAAACACCTGAATAAGCACAGATTACTGAATACTGTTAAAGAGCAACCTGTTTTGCTCTAGGGACTTCAAAGATAATGGATTCTATTTATAAAAAGTACACCTTAGGTTTTCATGAAAATTGCAGCGATTAGAGTGAAAATGTGACCAAATTTCTATCTAGGTTGCTCAAAACTTAATGGAAAAAATAAAGAACTTAGAGTGATTCAGCTGAGTTTTCAGGAAAAATTATCAAGTACTTTGACAGCCTGTGGAAGTTCTTTAATTTTTAATATTCTAAGAACAACACTTTTGCATGCTGATTTGAGACAGAATGACAGACACCATAACCTAACATAAAGGCTTACAGAAAAGCCTGATGTAAAAGCCTCATGTAAAATCTTTCTAATTTAGGCATCTCACAATGCATTTGGGCAATCAGAAAGAACAGCTGGAACCAGGATGAGAGCTGTGCACTAACTCACACTCTCAGCAAAATTTTAGTTATAGTTTAGTTTTAGTTATAGTTTAGTTATGTATAATGTTTTAGATAATTCTGCTATCTCATATCATCAAAAACATTATGCCAGCTTCTTTGGGTTACTAAAGAGGCATACAGGAGTAGGGACAAAAATCTCTGAAGAAGACATTGGAAGTAGCAAGTTTTTAATAGAAAATTCAGTGTCAGATATATATTTCATAAATTCTAGAGTAGGAAGTATTTTATTTCAGAATTCAATTTCAGAATTTCTTCTTCATTAAATGTAGTATTGGGTACCTACACACTTGCAACCTGAGTGTTTGCATTGGTCTTAAAATTTATTCACTTCTTCCACAGCTATGCAACAAAGAAAATATAGAATTAAAACCTGAATATTGTCAAGCATACACATTACTTATCTTTTAGCTTTATTATTTCTATAGAAAGGAGAGAAACTTTCATTACTGTCCTGTATTGTATAATAACTACTTGCGGATGTTTTGCTTAGAACACAAGAAAAAAGAAATCAGATATTGATAAATGAGTCTACTCACAAGTTGCTATAAAGCACCATAACACAGGGCATGCTGATGTTTTGTAGAGTTTGCGATAACAAGTCAATGAGGTCTATCAGGCCAAAGACTGCAGTGGCTGTGGGTGCCAGATGTGTGACCACTGTGTGTTGCTACAGCAGCCTGTTCCACTGCTCTTCTGGCTCCCCTCTGTTGTGCTGCAGCTGACAACAGCAGTTACCCCTTATAGCAAGGAGGAATATCATATTCTTTCCTGATTTTATCTCCTAGGAAGCCTTTCCTTCAACAAGCTTAAGATTTACAAAAAGAGGTTTAAGCTTTCATCCATTTGTTGTCCTGAATCCTATGAACCTTCCAACTCATGCCTATGTACTTTAATGCCTAACACTTCAGAAACAGTATGGTTCAATGAGCAGAGAAATAGGAGACCTGGATTCTAATAATAGCCCTGGTAAACCATGTACATTATGTAGCCTTCCTGAGTAATAATGTGTTTCCTGTGGATAGTTTTAAAAACATATTTTAGCCACAGAAATTTTAGTGGTCCTCTAAATTAGTGTGGTTATATGCATTACTCATGCAGCACTTTCCTTTACAGTCGTGAAAAAAAATATAAAAAAGCTCAAAACCTTCACTGTGCCGTAAACTGATGGAGTCATTACTTGCAGTATCATAGGCAGAATTACAGGTCTGTTGAACATAGATTTGAAGCTATTTTTATTTCAGAGGCAGGATTATGTCTGCTTATTACAGGATGCAAAAGCCAAAGGAAAGGCATAGGAAAAGACTAATTTTTCAAGAGGACTAGTGAGGTAATAATTGAAACTGTTTGGAGAGACTAACTTTATCTTAGCAAACCAGTCTTCCTAGACTACTGACAGTGATCTTTTCTCCAAAACCCAAATGAGCCAGCACTAATATAAAGAAACATCAAACTCCATGCATTTGCTAAGACTTTGCCATTACTTCCCAAACTCAACTCCTTCTGCAGTAAGCAAACAAGACAAATTCTTCCAAGAACAATCCACTTCATGCTCACAATCTAAGTGATACTCTAAAGGAATATCTGTATTTCTGCTGACTGTAAGGGAAATATAGATGCTTGGTCCTCTTGAAATTTTTGAATAAGCCTGTAGACTTCTCTTTCTTAAATGCAAGCTGCTGACTTAATTTTTAAGTATGGAATGCACTGTAATCCACTTCCCAAGGTACTAATATGTCAGTTCACTCCTGACAGTAGTTTTCCCTACTATTGGAGGCATTCGTAAAATATGAAGAACATAATGACAATGCTATGTTCCACCTTTGGAAGTTATGCTGTAAGCAATCACTAGGAATGCTGCATTCACTCCTGTAATTAAACATTATGTACATGGATGAGAACCAAATAAACCTCACTAATATTATGATATTCTCTTTCCAATAAAGTAAAATGCGTACTTTATTTTGACTAACCTTCTCTCAAAGATTAAATGGATATTAAACAAGCATCACTTTCAACAAAACATGCTGTTTTCTCTTCAGTACGATTTTGCCCTTATTTGGTAAAATTGAAGAGAAAATGCACAGGGTTATTTTCATTAGCACCAAAAGCAGTCTCAAGCCATTTCTTACAGGACTTAGGAGAGACTTGAGAGTCGACTGAGAAGTCTAAGCTCAAGACAATGAACAGAAAACCTATAGACAGGCGATCTCACATGCTTGCTCCTTATCAAAGCCAGGAGGAGTTATGTTGCCAGTTTGAATATGGTGCAAGGACAAATAAAGGATAGGTTTGTATGCTTTTATGCTTACAGCACATCTCTAAACTCCTTAAACATGGATTATTCAAGGGCATAGGCAAGTTCAATCATTAAGCAGAGTTTTCTGTTCAGACCCAGGTGCTTTCCAAGTCTCATGTTTAGCTGTTGCCTTGAGCCCAAGAGAAGAGGTTAAAATAGAGCAGGATTGAAAACAAATGTCAGAAAAACTGTGTTTACCTGCCACCTTCATGATCATAACGAAACATTTGGCTTTTTTGCTATGCCTTGGCAGGCCTCATTCTTTGGCAGAATCAAATTGAACAGCTTTCTTTCTTGAGCTGCACAAGATGCTGTGACTTCCATGACCTGCAGACAACTTTAGTTTGCACTTATATATGCATGCACCCCACTTTTCATGCGTAGTGTAGGATGATTTGCCCCTGGAAAATATGGTGCAAAAGGCAAGAAAACCTGACATTGAAAACAATGAGATTTATTCATTTACACCTTTAGCAAATAAGTAGTTTCCTTTTAGAAACTCTAGTAACAATCATGTCTTAAAGGAAAACACCATCACTAAGTCCAGAGAAAATGTTTTACTTCTATGTACAGTGAGGATAGAGACTGATTAGTGAACTGAAAGCTGCTTCAAAGTGCTACACTCTCTTTCTGTCTAGTGCTGTTACAGCCTGCCTCTGAAAGTGGGGTTACTGAGGTCCTTTTTAATAGATCCCTTCAGTCAGATGAGAGTGGAACAGTGCTGGTTGACTGGTGGCTATACATACACAGTTGCAGTTGAAAGAGAAATGTTTCTTTCCTATATACAGGGTAGAAATACATATAACTTCTATTCCTTTCTATACAGCAGCTGATTTTAGTTGATATTTTAGTAAAAACAGTTTCCTTCCTTTCGCAAGGCGATCTTTCTGCCTTTTGTAAAATATATCTAGTCAAACATAATCAATGGATATTGAAACCATGGAATACAATGGAAAAATTCAATAACTCTAACTTAACAAACTGTATGTAGGAGGTACAGCGAGTGAAACTCACTGCACATAGTGGTCTTTCATGTGTAGATCAACTTACATCATCAGAGTAGTTAAAATATTACCAAAATCCTTATGTATAAGAACACTGTGACAAATAACCTAGCCATGAGATGACGAAAATTAATTACTTTTGAAATGAAATATCAGATTAATCTAGGGACGGGATTGTCACCATAGGACACGTGAAAGCACAACACGAGCCACTGCTATTGCAAGGTAAAGAAGAGGGCAGTTTATTCTCTGACTCCAACTTTTATACTTTTCCAAAGGTGGTAGTGGATTGGCCCCACACTGGGCCACCTCTCCCAAGACATTGGAGACACCACAAGTACATCAACTCTCTCCACCCCCATGAAAAAATGCAAAACAATATGTTGTTTACAGAAATTGTGTGGGAAAGTTCTCTAACAGAATGTAAACTCAGAAGGCTTTAGAAAATCTCAAGAATTAGGGAGACACTGGATTTTAATCTTAATTCTTTCAGAGGCATCCTATGGCTTTTGTTTTCTTCTTTTCTGTATCTTGAGCAAGCTGCTTACTCTCTTGTATTTTTGGTGTGATCTCAGCATTGATATCCTCATATGTAGACCACAGCCAATTCTCACAAATCATAATTTATTTTTTAACCAATTTGAATTAACAGGGTTCAGTAGACAATGCACCAGCCACTTATTTGGAATTTACTGATTGCCAGCCATCTGCAGAGCACAGCTTGTAAACTAATGTACTTGGCAGCATCAGGAAAAGCTTATCTGCTTCAAGGTATTATGGGGTCAGCATCACATATATATTTAAATGTATCCCAGCACAATTAGAAACATGTAGTTATAAAAGCAAAGGGGTTTTTTAAGCAAAACCTTAAGGCAAAGTTGGGGAATACCAAGAAGATACTGAGATGTTAGGTCTAAAACACTTCAGAGAAGCTCTACCTGCTTCATATCAGCAAAACTAACATGAGTATGGCCACACTGCCAGGAGACATCCAGGACAGTAGAATATAAGTATGTAGAATGTAAAAAACAGTTTTGGCAAGACTCTAACACCTGGTTTCTTGTGATGAACTTGCAAATTATCCCTCATTTCTCTTTCTTTAACCTAAATGTACTTCGTCTATGAAAAGGGTAGCTTAGGAAACATATATCTAACTTCAAGACTAGACAGCATTTAAAAACCCCCTTCTTCCAATAGTGACAAAAACAGACACAGTCCTAAGAGGGTCACTATAACACAGGATATTAGGAGGCCACCAAAATAGTGCAGCTGTGGAAAGAAAAAATAAAAGCTGTGTCAGCCCAGGTACTCCAGAGGAAATATATTTAGATTTACTAGGGAATATGAAAGAATGAAAATGAGACGGCTAAAGCTTTCTGTCATTTATTCTATTTAGTATAGAACTCTGGGTCATGAGACTAGGTACCTTTTTGCTTGCTAGAGAAGCTGCATCAGGCTAAAAGACTAAGTGAAATACTAATGCCATTGTCTAGGGCACTGGTGAGACAGTATTAGTGGCAATTCTGATCAAGTGCATTTATAAAAGCCAAGTTCAAATGGGAAAACACCCAGAAGGTTAACAGGAAGATTAAGAAGAAAGATGAGCTTATTTTATGGCAGAAAGAAAAACGAAACAGAACCAAACAAAAAAAAAAGTAAACAAAACATTAGCTTGTTTCACTGGTTAGTAGTCTGGTCATGATGCAATAAGAGCTATTTAGGCTGATGTGTATTGGAGCTGATGTTGGATGTTATCAATAGCATAAACTGAGTGCATCTGAGCTGGAGGAGTATCTAACCAGCAAGTGAACCAACTTAAGAATACACTTCCAAAAAGGGGGAGTGGCAGAAGGAGGACTACAGACTCCAGAAGCAGGTAGATCAGTTAACTAAAAGGTGTATATGAGTTTCTCTGTGGACTTAGTGGCTTGGCAGGCTCTTGTACTCCAGTATGTACTTGTACTCTTGTACTCTTGTACTATGAACTCACACTAATAATATAATATCTAATGATATGATATTAGAGAGAGATCTATAAGATCTATGAACTAATATCTAATAATTTTGCTGAGTGATAGGAGCTGATTTGTCATGCAAACTCCTGTATCTAATAGCCTTGTTTGGCCTTTTTTATCATAATTTTATAATAACTCCTTAAATAATTTTATAATAACTTCTTAAGCAGCATTTTGGCTTGCTATTGCCCTTCTCCATTGTGTTTGGATATATCTGCTAGAAACATGCCTTGTCTAGACATAACAATTGCCAGTGATAACAGGATAGGAAAAACTAAGGAAAATTGTTTCTATTTCTTTCCTTGGCAAAGGAGATAATTTACAAATTATCTCCCACTTCCTATTTTTTTTCTCCCCTCAGTCACCTTTGAAATGATCTTTCCATACAGACAAACTGCTGAGAAGGGGCCTCTCTCTGCTACCACCAGCTCTAGCCACGAGCCACCTCTCCCCGGTGTAGGTGGAGAACTGCTCCATGACTACACAAACGGAGGCATCGTGCCAGCTTCCCGGGCACCTGGGCAGGACCTCGGTACAGCATCATCCAGCACCCGACAGCCAGTCCCTCCCAGGAGAGCTGCGACCGCGCTCGGGGGGCCGCGTCTGAAAAACACGTTCGATGTGCCCGAGCGTGACTGGAAACCCACCCACTGCCCCGCGACGGGCCCACCCTGCCGGGGCACGACCCCTTGCACACGCCCCGGGCCCTGCACGCAAGGGGTGTCCGCACCCTGTGCCCGCGGCAGCAGAGCCGGCCCGGCGGCCCGGGCGGAGCGGCTCCCGCCCCGTCCCGGCTCTCGAGCACCGCGCCCGCCGCACCCCGCGCTCGGCTCCGGCCCGGGAACCGACCTGCATGGGCGCTTCGTGCCTCATCGTCGGGCGCGGCCCCGCCGCCCGCCCGCTGCCGCTCGCTCCCGCGCGCCAGCAGCCTCCGCCGCCTGCCCGGCTCTGCCGGCAAACCCGCGTCGAGATCAGCACCGGAGCTGTCCCCGCTCCGCCCCCGGCCTGCCCCGCCCTCGCTCCGATGCGCTCCCGGGAGTCGTAGTCCTGCTGCCCGGGTCCCCCGCCCTCGGCTCTGGGAGAGGGACTACAGCTCCCGGGGTGCTCGGCGCCAGGCCGCGAGCGGGCGGGGCGGAGCGGGGAGCGCGGGGAGCGCGGGGAGCGCGGAGCTCCGCGATCCCGTCTCGGGGCCGCAGAGGGCGGCGGGGCCGAGGAGCGGGGGCCCTGTGGTGGGGCGGGAGCGCGGTGCGCTGTGCCCGTGCGCTGAGGCGGAAAGCGGAGACGGAGCGGGCGGAGCAGGCGCCGCCGGGTCGGCGAATGCGCTGCCCGCAGCCAGGAGCAGCAGCGCCGGCCTGAGGAGCGCGGGGGGCTGCGGAAGCCGCTCTGTGGAGCGGAGCGGGCTGGCCCGGGCCCGGCGGCTGCGGCTCACCCGGGCCCCGGCGGTGCTACACAGCGCCCTCTGCGGGCAGGGGAGGGGCACGCGACGCGCCCCGTTATCCCGCTCCCGCCCCGTTATCCCGCTCCCGCCCCGTTATCCCGCTCCCGCCGCTTTGTCCTGCTCCCTCCCCGTTATCCTGGTCCCGCATTCCGACTTGTCCCGTTATGGCCGCGCCCCGTGGCCCATCTCCAGCGCTGGGGCTGGGCGGCCGAGCACCCTTCAGCCTAAGTGCTCGTCAGTGTCCTTGCTGTGCACAGTGACAATCCCTGGGCTGTCTTCTCATCGCATTCCGCTGTTTTGTTTCTCTTGCCTCGCTTGGCTTCTGTCCGACCGCCGACAAACAGGGTGGGGCAGCTCTGTGTAGTGCTGCTGTGCCATGGCCATGGCCCCGCGTGGACATCGCTTTTGGATGGTGGCAGCCGTTTCTGATGTCCGTACTGATGTCATTATGAGGTGGTGCCCAATTGTTCAAGATGTTTTAAATATCTCTCTCAGCACTTTTGCATAACCCCATCCTCTAATGCAGAGCCCATTTACCTTGGGCCTAAATTGACGGGTCCATACAGGATAGAAAAACGTATAAAGGGTGTTGGAGCCAGATTTAATACTTGGCAAGTTCTGCTTTAATGAAAGGGTGAAGATGAGCCATGGGTGACTGGAGTTATCTGCCCAAGGTTTGAGAGCTGGACGCATCCCAGGCAGAGGAAAGGGCAGGAGAAGGCAGCAGGGGTGGCTGAGGCAGCATGGAAACAGCAGTTTGCCCAGTGGGTTATCCACTTTACATATGTGGTATACATTGCATGAAATGAAGCATCCATAGGAGCTGTGACAAAAAAGAATTGTGTCATGGAGACATGAATATGGATTAAAGTGTATATCAGAAGAAATTTCATTCTAGACTTGCAGGTTTTTAGTTTCATTTCATGCAGCTCTTTATACCTACCCCACTATAATAGGAAGATAGGAAGTATTTTTCAAAGACATTGTGCATTTTTTGGAGTGATGGATGATAAGAATCACTTTTGGGTTTTCTTAATGCATGCAATTTAGTCTTACTATTGATTTAAAAATCATGAGTAAAAACCCATTTCCCTCTAAAAATAGGGCATATTATATGTGTTATCAATTACAGTTAGGGAAAAAAACAGAGCTTTTTTCTCCTCTGAAAACTTTGTTTCATGGGTTTTTGTTTTAAAAAGTATTATAAATATATCACATAATCTTGAATAGATATTAAACTATAGTTTTCCATAAAATGCTTTTCATTCTGAAATGTCACTTCAAATCCTAGCTGAATAAATATTTGAAACAGTAAATTCAAGTGTTCAGAGAAGTTTTTGATTATGGAATTTATAAAGTAGATACTATTAATTTACTATTATATTAAACTTTAAAGTTTACAGATACATTAGACATTTAAGACTTAAATTATGCCAGATTACCAAATTTATCCCAAGACAAAGATCCTCCATAGTTTTCAATTATATTTGCATTTATCTTAGCATTGAAGCCTTGAAGCAGTCTCTCATCTAAAATTTCCATACAGGCAACTATTAATAGAACATGAAGCTGTGTTACTTCTACATTATCACATGTCCTTTTATGAAGCATGGGTTTTATTCTAGTGCAAATGTTAAAGAAAACAGAAAAAAAGAATACAATACTTTTATTTTTCTTTCTTTAATTTTGAAATGCATAAAAATACACAAATAACATTGACTTTGTAGAATCATAGAATGGTTTATGTTGGACCGTATAAGCTGGTTCTAACTCCCCTACATTGAGCAGGGACTCCACCCACTAGACCAGGTTGCTCAAAGCTCCCTCCAGCCTGGCCCTGTCATTTTGCATTGTGTGTTGGTTGAAGAGGTGATACTGGGGTAATTTTTTATTACTCCATTTTTGTCTCTTTGTTGTCTATCGGAAACTTCCTCTTTTTCTGTCTTCTTCAGAGGCTTTTGAAGACAGTATTGGAGAGAAATGAACCAGAATTAAATAGTATAGTACCAGACACAAGCAAGCTTTTGTACCTCAAGCATGGTAGTCCAGTGGCCTGCTGTGATGATACTCCTGATTACTCTTATCCACAGAGCACTGTGTTCATGGGTCAACACTTTCTGTTGATTAGTAATCACTGGGCCACAATATTAATCTTTTTGAAGCATGGTGTACTTGAAGGTCCCTTTTATACCTAATTTCTATGAACTATTTATTTTCACCAAGTGTTAACATAAAGGAGATCCAGGTTAAAAAATACTTTATTTTTTTAACCAGGTGTAGTAGAAGCACCAGAGGAATAGTCATGAATATCAATTCAGATTTTCAGGTGTATTGATTATACTACCTCCTTTTCATTTGTTTTACTTACAATCACAGGAATTCTTTTTCCCCCATACCAAATGGGATTCACAGAACAAGCTAGTTATTGCTGGCTACTGAAATTAAAGAAAATAAGAGAAGTATTAGTTTTCCTTAGGTTATGGCAAAAAGTCATTCAAATAACATAAGTCATCACAAAAACTAACCCCAAATGTACATGCTGCATGTAAGATAGTTATAGCTAGGTGTGAATATATTTGTATATAGCACGTTAAGACTTATGTAGATGTAGAACATTGTGGTTTTGGGACACTTTTTAATCTTTGTAGCACAGTTTTGGTTTCGCCCAAAACACTATTCTACAGCACATAGAAGATAAACAATAACTTTCAGAGCTGCACATGAAATATAAGAAAATGTATAATAATAAAGGCATCAGGAGGCAGGTGGTTTGTAACCAAGTGAGTTGTTTTCAATGCATGAATTCTGAAATGATGGAGATATTAACAAAGCTGTTTCTCAATTTTGCACAAGACATCTACATAAGTATACACAGGTGCAATGTAATTTCACAAGTTCAGTGCATATATTGGGAGCAAATATTCTCTGTGCTTTCAAAACTTTTGAAGTGTAGGCCACTTGCTAATATTAGCAAGTAAGTACAATTGAAAAATAAAAGAAATTTGAGTTACTATGGAGAATAATAAGACAAATACAGTTAACAAATGATCATAGTTCATTTCTTGTAATTCTTAGATCAATATAAAAATTCTTTCAATTTTTGATTTAAGAAAATAGAGGCTCTTACGAGGTACATCATTCTAACCATTATGAAAGATCAGTACCACTTGACAATGTTTTCTGTCATGTTCTCTTCCGTAAGATCAAATAGCTTTCTTTTTTTACTGTTGACCTTTTAGAAAACAGTGGTTTTTTTACTCCAGCATGCCATTTGGCTTATCCTGAGATTGGACTTTGGATGCAGGGAAAAGAAAAAAAGGGAGTCACGAGTATTTCACATAGCAATAAAGCTCGTTCACTCTCACTCAGTCTTTCATGTTTTCAAATCTGGCTTATGATTGTATGATTGTAAAATGTAAATTTTGAGGTATGCCTTCTTTAGATATTTCTTAAAAAACAAAAAGTATAAGATCTTTTGGCTAGGTAAACAGGAAATATAGAGAGCAAGAAAATGGTGATTAGAGACCTCAGGAATGTTTCTTCCCAGTTTTAAACATTATTTCATCATGAAGCAAAGCATAAATCAACAAAATACAGTTCTGAACTTAAGATATAAATTGATAGTGAATTTGACACTGCGACAAGATCTGTCTCAAGCACAAATCTCCAATATACAGCCATTGAAAAAAATCTGTGGATAGTTCTTGTCAGGCCAATAGACAAATAAAATACATCGAATCTTTTCACGAGGTAGACGATATTGTATTTGCAACAGATTAAGGTTCTTCACTGCTGTATAGATACTTGGGTTTGTGACTTTGGCAGATCCTGCAAATCCTTAAAGTCCCAACAGACCAGATTTACATGTCAGGCCGCATGACAGCGCACTGCTGATGCAGGAACTGTAGGGAACTGCCACAGTAGGGAATGAGAAAGCAGTTGGTAAAAGAGCAAGTCTGACGCTCATCATATGAGACTTGACAGGCCTGCATTAGAATGAAAGACAAGCAAACAGTTCTGTCAGGGTTCTTTTTTTTTTTTTTACTTCTTCCGATTCTCAGAACAGAAGATACTGTTGGTCTGTTCACTATTAAACTTTACAACCACTAGACCTGTAACACAGAACTGAAATGCAGCCTTTCATCTTGTGGGTATAGGACCAGCATAAATCACCACAGTTTTGCTGGTGATGGAAAAGAGCATTGGATTAATCTGTCTTTGCACTTTTGTTGCCATGGCTACTAGGTCGCAGCACCACATACACCATCACATTTCATGCATCCTCATAGTCTGCATGTAATGGTTTCATTGCTGTGTAGAAAAGGGAGAACTTGTGATTTTCACTTTCTATTGCACAGCACCATGGTCTTGTCTGCAGTAAGGTCACTCAGATCTGTGGAGATCAAACAGGCATTTCACACTCCTCCTTTTGAAGACATCTGCCTATGCTCTGTGTCCCCAGGCTGAAGAACAGAAACATCTAACTCTTTACTCACCACACCTAATGTGAGTACTCACACCACTATGCATCTGCCTGTCCAGTGACCTGTCCAGGCAAGGGAGAAAATACCACCTGGAGCTGAAGGCAGCAGTTACATGTCTTCTGGTGCAGATTTTGGTACCAACTCTAACTTCAAAACTCTTAAAATTATCTGCTTGGCTGTCTCATGAAAAAGGGACTTAACCCTTAGAGTCTGCAAACCATTCAAGAGGAGTTCAGAGTGATGTATATTCATCATCATGGGCAGATCATGGTTAAAATTATAGAAATTATGGAACTAAAGTCCATGCTGGGAACTGTGCACATACCTGTACAGATATTTTCTAGCAGTGCATGCATAGTCAAATTTTAAAAATGCATTTAAATTGCATGCCAAATGTATTGCTCGTGTAGTGCTTTTGTAATAGCACTTCTATTCATGGTGAAATGTCATCAACATAAACTTTCTGTATGTCAGAAGAATGGTTCTTGTATTGTGCACGCATTTCTATACCATTATGCACAAGATTTGGCCTAGGCAAGAATAAGCTCTGATAGCAGAAAAGAGCACACATCAAATTGTAGAATGCAGAGAAATTCTTAACATAGCCAAGTTTTGTCAGGTCTGTGATATGCCACATCACCAATCTGAATGGTCACTGGACAGCATTGATGGTTCAATGCTGACAACAGCTCAAATCAATCAGATGACCTAGAGAGAGGGACTCTGGGACTACTGCTCTGGTAAGAATTCTCACACAGCTTGTCCTGTCAAATAATTTCTGCACTGCGAAAAGGATCTTTTAAATAGCATAGTAGCAAATGCTCTGTAATGAATTAATATGTTAAAGTTTTGCAGAATGATCAAGGGAATAAACAGTGGGGTTTTGCCTCTCAAGCCAAGCAGTCTGATCTTTTTTTTCTACTCTTGATGAAAGGTTGATTGGTTAAAGAAAGAATCTGACCAGTTTTATCAGATATACACATAGTCAGTGAGATGTGTGGATGATGTGTTCATTCATTTTGCATCTGACTTGTCTGTCTTCCCTCAGTATGATGTTAGCATAAAGCTCCCAGTAATTAATGGAAATTACAGAAATAGCTACAGTTCATTAAGTCTTCTACAGTTCTCTAGACTTTATTTTGAAAATTTCTGCTATAGTAACTATAGACTTAAGTAAAAAAAAAAAGTTAAAAGAAAAAACAGTTGAAAAAAACACATACAGTCAGCTTGTATATTTTTCAGCCAGAAATATAAAAATGAATGAGGAAATAAATATATTCACATCTAGCTCTAATATAATTTAATTTTTCTTGCTTTTTCTCCTCTGATAAGCATTTCAAGACAGAAACACAGTGTCTGCTAATGATATAATGGTGATTTTATCAAGTACTTCCCATGAATACTCTGCAGCTGTGTTAGAAGAGGCTGTTGTGGCAGGAAATAACCTAATAGATATTTCTGGGTCCCTTAGCTATACATGACTCAGGAAGAAAAAGAATTATTGCTTGATTTGCTATTCTGCATAGATACTTAAAACACCAATCATCAGACCTACTCAGACATTAGTCCTATTTCATCAGAGATATTGAGAATAAGCCTCTGGAAGTTCAGTGTGAGGATGTAATTTTGTGAGATGCTGATCCCCTGTAGATCTCATTAGCTTTCACTTAGAGGCATCTACCTTCTCTCAGATCTGAAAACTTAGGCTAAAAATCAAAACCAAGGAAGGAGCTCCAACTTGGCCTTTAATGTCAGATCAACTTCATGATCATTCTTGAGTCATTAAAAGCAGGTAGTAATTTGTTCACCAGAGTAGAGATGTTGAGTGGCTGACACATTCCATACATGATTAATGACATATTGTCTATCTGCATTTTACTCCTTATTTCCAAGTTAAATACTTCCACAGTTCCCTGTCATCCTTGTTATACATGCAGTACATTATCATGCAAGGGAGCTGGCAGTAGCCTCTAGCATTAGGTCACAATTATTTCTGTTATACAGGAACCATTTCATTGTTTCAGAGAAATCATCACATCCCATCTCAAATATCTGCAACTGCCTCTTAATCTATTTGGTACATTCATATTTTGGATGTCTGCTTCCTTCTCTTGCTTTTATTTATCGCAAATTTTTACACACTTCACCAAAATGAAAAAAATAAAACTGAGTACAACCATAAGGGAAAATTCAGCCATAGTATTTTGGTTTAGGTCACTGTGCTTGGCATTCCTATGGGTATGTTCCTTTTGGTATGCAGGACTGATGGTGCAGAGGAATTAATCAGGAAGGCAATTAATCAGCCTGTTTGCATAGTCTGTCCCAAGTGCTCTGGAACTTGCAAATTGTGCAGAAAATGAGAGCATAAAGATAGGTAGATAAAGACAGGATGTGTTGGATTGATGTTTGCAAATGAACCCCATTCTGTCATCATGACTTCTGCATAAGGAACTGTGCAAAATTCTGGCAGCTGGCCATAGAGTGCACAGATGGATATTCATTGCAGAAACCATTGTGTCATTTAAAGACATTTCATGGAGCAGGCCAGTTTCCAACCAGAGTCGATGCTGGGTCACGAGTCATTTCATTAGCTGCTGTCCCTCTGCAGTAGCATTTTCTAGCAAGGAGTAACAGACAATCCTCAGGGAAGGATCCCTTACCCTGCCACAATACAGAGCAATTCTCACTACAGCCAGCTTCCATGTTACTCATTTTTAACCTGCCTAATTGAAATCTAATCTGCATACATTCTCACAAGTGCAATCAAAACACCAAGCTGCTTGTTACGGAAGTGTAAGCGTGGTCACAAATTTGGTTGAAAGTAGGTTTAGATTCTGTTGCACTGTGTTTTATGATATCTCCTCCCCCCATATGGGTCTTCTGGTCCCCCTCTCCTTCCCCTCCTCCCCTTCCTAGCTGCCAATCACACTGGTTATGCAACCCTCAATGGTCGCCCCTAGCCTCAGGCTTTAGCCCTCCACCAGAAACTTCCACCAGAAGCCTCAGGTGATGGGCTGGTCCCTGGGGACTTCTCCCCTCCTCTCTCCCTACTGGAAGTCACCTGAGTGACACCCCAGTTCTCACTCCCTCATTGGTTAATAGTTTGTTCTTTCCCCTGGTTATTCCCCAAGTTAAAAAGAGGAGCACACCAGTGCTCCGGGCTTTTTGGTGGAGACTCCCCTTCGGTGCTATTGTTCCCCACACGGGTTTACAATAAACCGGACTGCAGTCTACTTCAAGAAGGTGGCTCCTTTCATCTGTTACTGCCGTGTTGTACTTCCCCCATTGGCTCAGGCGGGTTTTCGACCCACGGACCGCGACTCTTGCCAACACACGGACGCGCGGCTATAGAGCGCGGTTTTGGCTGCCAGCCGGTGCCAGGAACTGAGCTAGCGGCTTCGCCAAGGGGCACCCTGGCAAGATTCTGCCTTTCCCACTGCTTCATTGGTTTGAGAAAGTCCCTTGGTCCCTGTTTCTTTTCTCATAAAATAATATTGTTATCTAATCATAGTTGCTGCTCTGATAGGAATGATAGGAACAGAAAAAAAAAAAAAACACCAAAAGTTGGAATAAAAAAATTGACAGAATTAATTAGATTATATTATTTGAAAATTGTGTATATTATGATCCAGCAAAAGTGAGATATGTACAACTAAGAAGAGAAAAAAAAAAGTGGACAATTATTCCTAAAGAAGCATATATCTATATATGATGACGAAGAGAAATTAATTATTCAGATGGAACTCTATACTCTGAGAAGATACTGCCCATATTTCTGGTAACCATAACAAAATGTTGAGGAATGACAATTAACACTGTGCTGACAATATAAATTTGAATCTTGCTTTTGATTCTCTAGTATCCACTGGTGTAGCTTTTCAGACAGTATTTTGCTTGTTCAAATAACTACAAGTAAAAATATTACTTCAAGAAAATTCAATAGTCTAGAGAATATTATAATTTTTAATAGTTATCAAAGTCTAGCTACTTTCTCTGCATAGCAGAAGGAAAACAGAAGTCTCTATGGCATACACAGTTCAAAAATTACCACTGAGCTATTGTGGTTAGCTTCTAGCAGGGCCTGATGGTTTGTGTTTACAATTTCTTCTAACTTAAGAACCATTCTTTATGTTCTTTGTTTAGGTACACTCAGAAAGAAGGATTTAGTTTAGGCAGTAGCTGCTTCCTCAGATTTTAGTACAGGATGTTCTCATCTGGTTAGAAACAAAAAACAAGGTCATATATCTCTAGTTTCAAGAATATGTAATGCAGGTTTATGCATTACAATCTAATTTGCCACTAGGATTGCCTTCATAATTACTCATCCATAAATCTTGTAAAGCAAAACCACAAGGAATATGGTAAAGTCAACTTTTTTGTCTTCATCCAGTGTACCAGATCATTCCAGCCCTATGACAACTACTTAAATATATGGCAAATTCAGTCAACCAACAATAGCAATGAACACCCTGGTTATGGACGTGCCGGCAAAGAATTACACCAAGAGCTCTAATGTTCATATATGTATTTTTAGAGACGTCAAAGTGCAGTGTCAGGTATCAGTAAAGAGGAAGGAAAAATGCATTTATGGGAAAAACAAATGCTTTCATGCGCTGGTCTTTTGGCACCATTCCTCTGAGCTCTAATGGCTTGCAAGAAGACAGTGCAAAGACTTCCTCTGAACAGTTGGAGAAAGAAGTCATCTGCTAGACCCAGATGGTATTTATTTTTTACCTAAAGAAATATGACAAAAAAGCCATATATTTTGTATTTATTTTAAAACTCTAGGATCAAAAAGCTTGGAGGGTAACTAAGCAGAATTTTTTCCATTCATTTTTAAACATTATGATTTCATTTCTGCTGGAAATAATGAGAAGGCTGAACCTATTATTCTGCATGAGACCTACATCCATGAAAATTCTGTCATGGAATCCTGGTTTAGGGCAAATTTTGGAGAAAGCCTCCAAAGGAATTTCTCAAGAAAGCAGATTAAAGCAGCTCCCTCCCCCAGCTGGTTCAGGAAAAAGATTTCCTTGGAGAAAAGAGGGAACAAACTGTTTATTTAACAGGCAAAGCATTCACCAGCACAAAAAAAAAAAATATGAACAATATTAAACAATAAAACCTCTTGCCAATCCAAGGAGATAACAAGCTCAGAAAATCCCCTTGGTGGGCTGTAACTCAGCCCCTCTGGCACTGGAAATGCCACGAACCTGGCCTGGCCTGGTGGGCCACAGGTGCGAGCTGCTGGTGCTCTTCTGGGTGTTCAGAGCAGGTTTAAATAGGTCCAAGAAAAAGAAAAGCCACAGTCCAGAACTTCTCTGCCTCAGCTAGCTAAAAACTAACTCAAAGCAAAGGAGAGGTCCATGCCACCATCTGTCTGTGCTGCAGACAGCACAGTCTGTGAGAAGGATGCAGGGAGCGCAGTTTCTGGAAACAAACTGCATACTTCTTCTCCCCACTTTACTCTCAGAACCACTCTTAAAGATGCAAAACTTATTTCTGGGCTAAACAGACAAATGGGGATACATGCATCATAAAGTGACCCCAGAACACGTGGGTATTTAATGACTTTTGCAGCATGTACTTCTCAAATGGGAATAGTTTCACTGAATGAACAGTAGATTTTATACATGGAACGAACAATGTTGCTTTCTAAAAGCAATGCATCAGGAAGTGAACATTAGAGCCAGTTGGAGCTCCTTTTATACAGAGGAAAAGCAGGTGTATCAGTAAATACACTTAATGCATGTAGCAGCTCTTGAGACAGCCATTCCAAAAAGCATTCAAGAAGCTGGCTTTTCTGGCTTTAGAGTCAAGATTTATCACAGAGATGGCACCTGCTCCTATTCTTCAGTACAAAGTTGCAATAGTCTATTTGATTTGCAGCAGCAATATTTACGAAAAGAGGGGGCGGTCATCGGGAAGAATTGCAAGAAACCTCTCTGACCTGCCTCCACACCTCAGGAAAGTACAGCAGTGCAGTGCCCAGACTCTGAATAACAATGAGACTAAGAAGTACATGCTTCAACATGTACTCAACATGTACATGAGCAACTGAGGCACTAGAAATTCACGTAAAAGTGGACAATCAGTGGAAATTGATTTTCTGCAATGACTTCAGACAGAAGTTGATTTTGTTTGCCTTTGTGTGTGTGGATGAAGGGTGGGGGAATAATAAGGAAAAAATGAAAGAAATTTTCCTTCCCAGAGACTAGTGAGGACTTTACCCATATGTCCAGGAGAGAGAAGAGCTCTTACAAACTTTTCATGACTACAGAATTATTCCTTAGAAGAATCTTTAATGCTTTCTGTAACAAAACAATAACAGTTGAAGCTGACAAAAAAACATAGTTTAAAAGTGCCACACATCATAAGTAAAACAAACTCAGACTCAAATCCAAATATTTACACTAGTGCTCCATGCTTCATAACACTTTTCCATAAGAGAACAAATCTAGTTACCCAGCACATGCTTTTCTTTGTTCATGCAAAGCTACTTCAAGTTACTTCATCTACCTGAAGTAGTCTGCTTTCCCAAAGTCTGCACTGCAGGGTTTTAAAATGCAGTCTATCCTAATATTTCAGGCCCTAGGCAGGGTAGGCAATCTTGTTGAGTATGTTTAGCAATAAAAGACACTTACTATTGGAGCGGAGGAAGAATGCTTAGTATTGGCAAAGGAAGAATGAGTGACTCCCTCAGCAGCTTAAATGGTGAACTCCAGCCATGATGTCTAGGCTTTCCTCATGAATCTTCCAGGCCATCTCTCCCTGATAATCACCTTCAGTCATTCCTTGGTAAAAACACTGAGTACAGTCAGAATTAAGCTCTAAAGTGTATTCAGTATGGAAGATTTTTCTCTGCACTAACCAGAATTGCATATAGACCACATACACTTCGTTTTAAACAGACATAGTAGCAGTTTGAATTTGCATTTATATTTCATATGTGACTACTGCAGTTATGTTTAAGTGACAGAAGTCAGAGTTGTTATCTCCGTGTTATACAATACTAGTATCTGTGCCGTATTTATGCTGCAGAATGTTGTAGTATCTGTGCTAAATTCAGAAGTAGAGAAGACTATTTACAACATTTAACTATTTATAGTTCATTTTCCTATATGATAATATTATAGTTGTATTGTATCTCTATTGCAATCTCAACTGCTTGAAGACAAGATTAAGCTATAGAGAATATTAAAAGTTGTCCCTTTTTTCTTGTCCCCCCAAAAAAAACATAAAAGAAGTCTGTTTTAAGGTAATAAATTAATGTTTCTGCTAGATGAGCAAAATATTGATTACTATTAGCATAAAGGCAACAATATCTTTCAAAATATATATGTAAGCATCTCACTATTTTTTTCTAAAATTTTTGATAGAAAAAAGACAATACTATTAACTATGTATCATTTAAAGACTGCATACTTAACATCTGGGTACATAAATAAAGTCTATGTTTCCTTTCTCCTATAATTACTTTGACTAATGTTATAGTTATATGTGACTAAGAAAAAGAGGTGCTCAGAGCCAAGCCATACACTATGATAAACATGTGAGTCGTATCAGTATATTTTTGTCACATAAAACCTAGTTGTTTTGAGGAAAGAGAGGCTGCCAGTTATTTAAGCCTCATGGAATGACTGCAGGAAAATTATTTAGGATACTTTAAAATACACTCTTTATCCTCCACATTCCCTTCTTTCCCTTCTTCCCAGAGCTCTGGTAATGGTTGATGCCACATCTGAGCTGGCTAATATCATGATACAGCTCTCTCAGATTGCTCACAGACTCTTCTTACTCCTTTTCCTCTATCATCTCTTTCTGTTTTGCTAATGGAAAACATTTGTGTATGCTTTCAAATGGATGCTGGAAAAACAGGGAAGTCCCTTCTCAATGGCTTTCTCTGAGAAAACAGTGTCAACAACATAGATCTCATGTATAAAAACAATTTAATTAAACAGTGCTGGATCATGTGTGCTGTTTCTTTAAATGTTCTTACCCAGAAGGAAATGAAAACAGAGCTTAATATTTGTATGCTTGAACACAATGAAGTATTTTTCTTTATATTCATTACCTTAAATCTCAGCAAATTAGGAAGCCATGTCATTAATATATCTACCTATCATTCACCCTATGCAATCAGAATTGACTTGTCATATGTAATTATGTCCAGCAAATCTATTTATCTGTTTTGTGCCTTGGATGGCTGCAACTCAACCTCTAATGCTGTATCTCCTTTAGACTCTGTCATAGCTGCCAAAGGGAAATTAGTTGGAGCAATGAAAATATTAAGCAGGCAAGTAAAGTCTTGGCTTGTGCTAACAAATATAATTTATGGCACTACAAAATGTTCTCTGCTGAATATTTCTCCTCCAGAAACTGAGATAGCTGGAGGGAAAAAAATAATGAGTATTTTAATCTTATCATCTTTCAATGATGGCTTTCTCCAATTTCTTCTTTCTAGGATCCTGAACTTGGTGTTCAAATGTTGTATAACACTGTTTTTCAGACTTCAGTTTGGCAGTTTGCTCTGTTTACACTTTTTCACCCAAGGAATCTTGCCATAATATGCTGAGTTGGAAGTGACCCACAAGGATCATCGATTCCAAGTTCCATCCCTGCACAGGTCACAAGAGAGTCACACAATGTGCTCTGAGACCATTGTCCAAATGTTTCTTGAACTCTTGTCAGGCTCCTGCTGTGACCACTGTCCTGGGAGCTGGGGCCGGTTCCAGTGCCCACCTACCCTCTGAGTGAAGAACCTTTTCCTGATATCCAACCTAAAAGGCCCCTGACACAACTTCAGGCCATTCCCTCAGGTCCTGGCACTGGTCACTGGTCACCACATAGAAGAGATTAGTGTCTGCCTCTCCTTCAGGTATTCTCTAATAGTTTGATGGCTTTCTCATAGTGTGGTACCCAAAACTCTCCCAGCACTCCAGCTGAAATCATCCCAACACAGAGCAGAACAGGACACTGTGAAAGAGAGTATTGAAATCTTTACTGAAATGCAGAAAGACCACATCAACTGGCCTCCCTTCATCAACTAGGTGGATTTCCTTCTCAGAAAAGGAACAAAGATTTGATTAGCTTTTTCCAGGATGAATTTTCCTGTGATTTTACAGGGCACTGAACTGAGACTGACAGAATTGTAGTTTCCAGGGTCCTCTTTCTTGCCCTTCTTGAAAACTGGGACAAACTTGGGTTGGACACTTCCAGTCAGTTGGGACCTCTCTGGATTCCCAAAATCACACAAAAATTATCAAGAGCGGTTTAGCAATGACATCAGCTAAGTCTTCAAGGATTCATGCTTTAATCCCATCAGACCTCACAAATTTGCAAGGATCCAGCCAGACCAGCAGATCTTGCACAATTTCATGGTCAGCTGATCATTCCCACAGTCATGGTCCTCAGTCAGGGCACTGAGACCCTGTTGCTCCTTCATCCATGTTGAAGAGACAAAGAATTGTTGCATTGTCCTGTAACTGGGTTCATCGTGTTCAGGGAGGATGCAGCTGCTGTCTCCAGGCATGGGAACAAACAAGACAGGTCCTCATTTTACAAAGCTCAAGACTCGATTTATTACCCCCAGGGAGAAGGGACAGGATGGAGACAAAAGACAGGGCAAAGGCAGGATCATGGGGCTTTTATAGGGTATCACAGGGGTGGAGTTAGGTTTGGGTGAAGGGAGGAGTTATTAGCAACAAAAGAAGGATAAGATCAAATTCCTATCTCTTAGAAACAGGGCATTCCACAATTTCCCTGTTTTTAAACTGATCAATGCATGTTGAATAACTTATAATAAGGGGATTCTCAGGAATATGACTTAATAGTTTACAAAACCAAAAAGAATATTATTAAACTAAATTAACAAGGAATAGAAAAGCATTTCAGACTTAATCACAAAGGATAAAGTAAAAAAAAAAGATTATATTTGATTAAATGAATACAGTTTAGCTTAATGCGTTCAGTCTTCTCTGGCATTTGATCATCTTACCAGAAGGGGTGCAGTTCTTTGATCTCCTCTTCATGAGGCACGCAGTCTTTACTGTTTGGTCTCGGCTTTGGTACTGGTGCCGTGGGTGTTGTTATCTTGATGGTGATTGCGAAGAGAGGGAAGCAGTAAGAGCCCTGGCCGTGGGGCTGGGAGTGGGGCCAGAGCCAGGGCGGCGGTGGCGAGGCCGGCTGATTCCTTCATGCAGCCCAGCCACGCGGGCCTGGGGTGGGGCCAGCTGCAGGCGCACAGCAGGAACGGAGGAAAGGGGGAGGTTTGGAACCAGAAAAGGAGGACTCTGGCAGGCAAAAAGGAGAACCCTAAACAGTGTGGCAAGAGCCATTTTTAGAAAGAGGGCCCAGGATGGCACGGCCATCACCATCCCTGGTAGGGAACAGAGCATATGGAAAGACAGGAGGCAAAGGAGGACACAGAATGACAGAGAGGACAGTAGTGCTCCCACATCACTTCTGGATGGATTCCATCCCTTGTTCTGCCTTCAGGAAAAGGGATGGAGGAGTGGGACATGGAGTGACGGAAAGACAGTAGCAACTCCATGCTATTCTGGCAGGTTTTGCTCCTTGTCACACTCTTAGGAACAAAAGGGTAAGGAAAGATATGGGAAGTTTCACAGACACTGAAAGACGTGGGGGTTCACAGGAGAGGGGACCACAGATTTAGGGCATTGACATGCTGTATGCAGTCGACCATAACCGTCCATAAGTACCCTCCAGGGCTTTACCACCCCTAAGCTGCAGCAGATGTATCAGGAAAGCTGGCAAGAGTTCGGCTAATGGTCCTTTTGCAGGCAGAGTAGCCGCTTGTAGCTCTTAAAAACTCCCTCCCATGAGAAAACTGTTCTTAAGCATCTTGCTGAGTGATGGTTGATGTTAGTCCCATCACTCAGTCCCAGTATGCTGATGTCCTTACTAAGAATTCTCCTCCCTGCAAGCTTTTTACCTCCATGGAAGAGGGGGGTTCTGCAAGGTTAGTTTAGCGAGTGACTTATGGGGTGCCAGTCGTGCTGTCCTCACTGGCTGCCCGCATTCTCCACCATTTGTTGCATGCTGCAATTGGTTTCATTGTGTCCAGGGAAGGTGCAGCTGCATGGGAACAAACGAGAAGGTCCTCATTTCAAAAAGCTCAAGAATCTATTTATTACCCCTGGGAAGGGGCGGATTGGAGATAAAAAGGCAAAGGCAGAGTCGTGGTGATTTTATGGGGTGGAGTTTTTTATAGGGTGGATGTTCCATTTTTATCACAGGGTGGAGTTAGTGTTCAGGTGAAGGGAGAAGTTATTAGCAACACAAGAAGGGTAAGATCCTGTCTCTTAGAAACAGGGGCATAACACAAAGAATGTGTCTATCACCTCTCCCTCATGCATGTTTCTATTTGTGAAGTGACCATCCTCATCCTCTAATGACTTTTACATTGCCTTTTGCTACTCAACTCCAGCTGAGCTTTGGCTGCATGAATTTTCTCTCTACAGTGGTGAACAGCATCTCTGTATCATTCCCATGTCACCTGTCCTTGCTTCCACTGGACAGAAACCTCCCTTTATTGCCTTAGTTCCAGGAGAACATCCCTGCTCAGCCAAGGTGGCCTTCTGCCTCGCCTGTTTGACTTCTGATATTTTCCTGTGCACTAAGGAGGTGATGTTTAAAAAGTGGTCAGTGCTGATAGACCCCTGCACCTGCAGAAACTTCTTCCCAGGAGGACTTTATTTATTAATTCCCTGATCATCCTGAAGTCTGCTTTCCTCATGTCCAGAGTCAAGGTTTTGCTTTTCCTTCTGTCAATAGAGATTTTAATCTCTTTGTGGTTGCTCTGGACAAGATGGCCCCTATCTCTACTTTGTTCACAAATCTACCCTGTTGACAAGCAACAGGTCAAGGATAGCATCTTTCTGAGTCAACTCCTTTAGGGCTAGTTCCATATATAAAGTTATCATCCAGTTTTTTGGGAGCATTTTGACTCAGGTTGCAAAAGCTATGTAACACTTCTAGTTGATTTCTGGCAAGCTGAATTCCCCAAAATTGATCCAAAAGGACAAGGACCTTTAACATGGCAGCATCTCTTATTTTTTCAAAGAATAATTCATTGGTGCCATTGTCCTGGCCAGGAGGTCTATGGTAGACATCCAGACTACTTATTTGGACTTTGATTACAACCCAGAGGTTCTCAACAGTGCTATTGCCACCTGTAGGCTCCATACATTCTACCTTCCATGACATTCAGTGCCACCTCTGTCTCTTTTCTGCTCTCCCTATCCCCCCTGAAAAGCCATCCAACAGGGCACTTCAGTCACAGGACTCATCCCACCAGGTTTCACTTATACTGAATTCCTGGGAGTGGGCTAAAGCCTCAAGCTCCTCTTTCTTTGTTCCTCTCCTGCATGCATTAGCATAGAAACAATTCCATATGTGGTACTTCTAGCCAAAACATGGTGAAGCAAGTTGAGGGTGCTTGTTAGTGCTCATTTCCTCAAGATTTGGCACACCATCCCACTGCCCATCACTGGCAAGCCTCATTTTCTCCCTTTGCCCCTTCCAAGACAGTTTAGAGCTCTGTCAATGAGCCCCTCTAGCTCCTGTGCTAGTGTCACACACTTAAATGAAGTAATGACTTTCCACTTTTTCTACTAAGCGTTTTTGGACATTAAAAATAATTTGCAGTGCTTCCTCAAGCTACTTGATCGTTTTTTGGTCAGAGACTCTTCCAGGCTAGAAATACTTTTTGGACAAGATTTGTCAGAATCTTCATCATCAGCATCAATGGTTGTTAAGATGCCTTTGGCATAATTGGCCCCTTGACTTCTCATATGCCTCAGTACACTTGATTCGCTTGTTATGCAGAGATTATTCTCTTAACAAGGAGAGTTAAACAGCATATGGCATTCTACTTTTGAACAAGTTCAATAATTACTTCAGGTAGGCAGCTGAACTAATTTCAAGTCTATAAAATCCAATAGTTTTTCCACTAATTCCCATGAGCTCTGCATCATTTTGCTACTGAACAGCATATTTTTAAATGGACTCAGGACTTGGTTTTCTTTTACTTCTAATCAGCATTGCAGAATAATTTTACAGAATTCATATTATTCATACTGTTTTCCCTTTGAGACCACAAAGATCTCTTTCACAAGGGATTCATATCTAATTTATTCTGTGGCTTCATGAGTTACTTTCTGCAAAGTCCCCAAATGCACAGAAAGGAAAACAAACACTTCCCACAGTCTTCCATTATATTTGACTCAATCTTAATATCCAGCTTGTTTGCATTGTTTCAAATTAAACACTTGCTAAACCAAAGCCCAATCTCCAACACAATTTTAATGTATCTGCTAGCATTCACTGCTAGCATTCATTGCATTTCAGAACAAATGTTTTCATCTTGCAAATATGCCCTCTAAATACTCAGGTTTCATGGCAATTAAGATCATCAATAGTGCTATTTACACCCTTCTGTTGCTATATGTTACTTTCAAGTACTCATGTTCCTCTCTTCTTCAGAATAATCCCCATTATTTACTTTAGAATATTTTCCTATTTCTTATTCAGAGTTCTTTGTTATGAGTTTATAAAAAGATCAATATTAGCACTGTGACACCACATCACATTTTAAATACACACTGAGGCAGCTTTCTAACTTTCCTAGTGCAGTTTCTTCCAAGTTTAGTGATGAAAAGACCTAAGTAGCAACCCTTCCTCCATCCTACACTGTGCAGCCAGGTGGAAATCAAAGGGAGTGGACATCTGTTCCTCTTGCATCTTTGAACTCTTTGACATATTAACATTTGACCTGAAGATCTTATACGTTGATGTTTCACAACATAATATTTTCTCAAGAGTCAAGAATTCCTGGGTTTTTGTACACATCTATGCCCTGCAACCAATTTGGCAGTGTTTCTCTGCTCTCCTTCCCAGTAGCTATGTTGCTGTAGTTAAATGGGATCAAGAAATGAATCTCAACACAAAAATCTGATGTTCATGGAAAATCAATGACATTAAACCCAAAACTGGGAAAATTCATTAATATATCATGCAAGGCTATACTGGCTGTGTTTCTTTATGTGTTTTAACTGACTAGCTTAGCAGCAACTTAATACCTCAGTACCTTCCTTCTATTTCTCCTCTTGCATTTGTTGGGGTGTCACATTTCTCCTTTGTGAATAATTACTCTTCTAGTGAATCTTATTTAGGAAATTGATTTTTCACAAATGTATTAGTAAATGTTTTCTGGGTTTATTTATTTCTTACTGGAAGTAAAATGTTCACAGGGAGTTTTGCCATTACAATACTTATTAAAAGATTACTCCATCTCCTAGATCAATCACTAACAAATAAGTGAAGTTTGGCTTGGCATAACAGTCTTATGGAAGAGAATTTTTCACACACCCACATATTCACATACACTCTCATCCAAGCAGCTATCATCACCATATTTCTTTACAGACAATTTCTTTTCATTTAACAGTGCTCTTTTTTGAGGTGTTTTTAATTAAGTTTTCTGTAAAGTTTTTGTGAAGCACTGAATCAAATCACTAGTCCAATCCAGATTGCACTGACTGCTGTCACTCTAATTTCTCATGGTTGACCTCATATGTTAATACACTAATTCTTCATACACTGATACCAGTTATTTTTTGTTCTGTTAACTTTGACAAACTCATCTTCCTACTGTCTTTTGTGCCTTAAGGTAAGGTAAATACACCTTTTATTAAACTTTTCTTCATCTGAATTTCCTCATCACAATTAAGTTAATAACTATATTGCCAATCTCACCTAGTCCATGCTATATTTATCCTTTTTCAGTTATTGATTTACTTTCTTAATTTAAACACTGATTCTTGCCCTTGCAGCTTGACCTTCTACACAGACAGTTCTCTGCTCTCCATACTCACTACTTTCTTCTCTTGACTTTCCTGGTCAGCCACAGACCATGACTTCAGTTCCTTCCTGGCTGAGCTTCAGATCTGAGTCTTTGATTCTGCCCCTCCTTTGTGCCCATTGTAAGCCTCTCAGGCTTCCAGGCCTGTGCCTGAATTAGCCACATTATCCAAAGGTGTGTAACACAGTAAAACTTTTGAATCATTTCTCACTGCAAGAAACTCCAGGAAGTCAATTACAGAGGAACAGGCAAAATACTGTGCACACCATTTTCTCAGAAACACTTGGACAAAACAGTTCAATACAACCATTATGCAACAGGACACGTTATCACATTCTAGCTCAAAATATACTTATCAGGAAAACACTTAGTGCATGTTTTTCAACCTGAAGTGTATCTCAACAATTCTTGGAAAAGAGAGTCTCTTTTTAAAAAGCTTAATTAACAGCAGGTTTTAACTCCCTGTAAGGCAGTCACCATCCAATAAACAACGCTGAAGTGGTCTGAAACATAAAAAACTTGAAAGGTAAAGATGATTAGCTCTATTCTGTAGGGATAATCTTTTTTTTTTTTCCTTACACAGATCAAGAATTTTTAATATAAGACAAGGAATTTGTTTTCAATAGAAAACCATGAACACTTCAAAATCTATCATTTTATCAAACCAAAATACTTAGACAATTAAAAGATAGGTTAAAAGATTCTTATATCCATTTGATAATAAAGGATTTAAATCCTCTAATTGCCTACAGTTTTTCAGAGCACTGCCTTTTTTTTTTTTCCCAGCTTGTATCCTGGCAATAACAAACACACCTTCATTTACTCAACAGCTATTATTGATCATTAGGGAGTTTGCACAATGGTTTGGAGTTCGGTGTGGTTTTTTAACTGTTCATTAAATAAGTTGCTTAAAAGACTGTTCAATTAAATGATAGCTTTATTAACAAAGAGTAGGCACAATATTGTTACAGAATACAAGAATACAGTTGTGTATGAAGCCATTCTCAGTAATTGTTAATTTATGTAAATTAACAATTTACATAAGCCCTTGGGGAAAGAATATTAAGAAAAATTGCTTTTAAAAGAAATACCTTAAAGATCAGATATCAACATAAGGGGAAAATTCTGACACAAGTTATCAAAGTTCAGTTCTAGCAGCTGCAGTAATTTGAAGAGATAAAGACTGTGAGCTCGTAAACAAAAAACTTTTTTATTCTTTCCTTCCTAACAACCATGGATTTCACAACAGGCAGCAAGTTTTTCAAAGTGCGACTTGCCCAGAAAGGGTCTAGCAAGATTATGATAAAAAGGTAATCCATTTTTTGATCACACTCTTGATTTTTTTGTCCTTTTTTAATATTTCTTTTACTTAGAATAACCATTAAAAAAGAAAGGAAAAAGATTAATAAGGGAAGTTAAGCTACCCTCCCTGCTTCATAGCAAGTTCTGGACTCACAGGAAATGGGACTGACAGCTTATTCTGGTACTGCCAGACACCCACATTTTGGGACAGTCAGCAGCTTCTAATTTTCATGAAATTCTGCTAAATCTTTCAGTTTGTGCAAGCAGAAAGTATCTCAAAATAATGTTACACTGGTGTTCCCCAGTAATACCATGATGTTGTCTAAACTGAGTGTTATGAATAACAGAGTTTTCTGTTAAGTTCATGAATATAGAATCTGCTCAGCAGCAGCACTGACTCTGGAAGAAACTAGCTAGGTCACAAGAATTTTTTCTTTAAGTTACATCTAAGAGATCTGGAATTAGTTATTAAAAAAAAAAAAAGAAAAAAAAAAAGAAAGGTGTTCTCTTATCCGAGCCTTTGTCCTACCAGCTATAAAATGGGAATGGCTAAATTCTGCCAGAATTTTTTTTTTTTTGAGGGGGGTAAATTTCTCAGGTTCATGAAATTTGACAAGAATTATTAAAAAGCAAGGAGAAAACTCACTATATTTTCTTCAGGGCAGACTGACTTGTGGGCAACAATTACCACTTGGTAGGTCATTAACTGAGTGCTGCCTACTTCTATCCTATACAAAGAGACTGGAAAATACACATACAGCTTCACAAAGAGATTGAATGATATTGCATAGGCAGCCTTAATTTTGCCATGTTGGGGTACATGGCATGTATTATTGATAATGTTTTCTGGTACTCATTCCACGCAATTTGGTATTAGAAATATTCCTAAATATATACATTTGTACAAACAGATTTGGAAAAATAAAATCCATTAAGATGCTAGATCCCCAAAAAAAAACGTTTATTTACAGAGAGTGAATCTTGGTCCTTTCCTCTTGTCCACAATGAGGACCACATAACAATTATTTTGTACAAGTGTTATACAAGATATTGTCATGTCTCTTCTATGGTTATATGAGATATTGTCACCTCTCTTCTAGGAAATCTTGTCAGGCCAAGATCTCTATTTTTCCAAGTTCTTCTGCCCAATATTATCATGCCTCACCCCAACTTGTGTTGAAAAAGAGTCCAGAGAAAAGAAGGAAATTCGCCCAAGACTTCATACACCCTTAAGCTGTGCTCATTCTTCCATAAGTTGGATTTACAAAGAAACACTCAGGGCAAGAATAAGCACCTAGATGGAAAGGGATGGAGAAAATTATCTCAGGCTTTCTTTCACAGCACCATGTCTGCCTCCAGTGGAAAATCACAGCAGAGACAAGGCGCTAATGGATTTTATGATGATAGAGAATGAATGAATAGTCCACTCCATCACCTAAGGGCCTGAATTTTCATCAGGCCACATTGACTTGATTTTCCAGGAAGATGTCTCTCAGAAGGTCACAGACTGATAAAGCAAATAAAAAACATAAGAGCCGCCCCCACCTACACTGAGGCATGAACTCAGGAGCTCTCTGGGCATCTGCTGACTCCCCTCCAGGCACCAACACTCCTCATGACAAGTTTTCACACACAGGTTTGTCACATCTGATCATTAAAGCTGATGTGCTCCTGCACTGAGGGGCCAACAGCTTTGTCCTGACTGCCAAGGCTGAGGCAGGAATGCTTACCAGGACTCCTTCAATTCTTTCATGCCCTCTCTCCAACTATGCCCTGCCATAGTAATCTGGGAGAAAAACTGGAGAGTAGCCCAAATATTTCACAAATGTTTTTCCTCCCCATTTGCAAATTCATAGATGCAAAGAGAAGCATAATAAAGAAAAGGGAAAAGAAAGATTAGGGTAGAGGTGCATTGCATAGATGTACATTACAGTGAAATCAAAACACCTCTAAATATTTAGGATTATGTTTTTCCTATGCAATTAGGAAGTTTTAAAGTATCAAAAACCTCTTCTCTGTTTTTTTTTTCTCCCCACAGTTATGCATTTTCACTGACACTGCTTTCTGTTCAGTCAGTGACTATGTCTGAGCAAGTCATAGTTCATTTCAAAGCTTCTGTTTTCTTCCTATTATTCTGCAATAGTAGCAAATATTTTTTCTTCCTTTCTAATCAGACAATGTCTGGTTCATTACATTAATAGCCAAGTACAAGAAAAGGGTCTCTTTAAAATACACTCTTAAAAGTGTAAATAAGGAATCTAATGAAAAACACAAAGCTGGGAATATCACAGTCACAGAACTGTTTGTTTGTTATAAAGCTCTAAAGCTGGTAATC
Organism: Chloebia gouldiae; assembly: GCA_003676055.1. Classification (NCBI taxonomy): domain Eukaryota; kingdom Metazoa; phylum Chordata; class Aves; order Passeriformes; family Passeridae; genus Chloebia; species Chloebia gouldiae. The sequence continues at coordinate 17,796,791 of QUSF01000011.1, forward strand.
TCTAAGAGGCTCTCCATATTAATCACTCTGTTTACAGCTCACAGTCTGTACACCCTGGACAGAATCCTCGATTCATTACAACTTAGAGTGTTACTGAACAATGTGTTTCTTGTCCTTCTGAAACTTAGTGTCCTTTCACACAGATCTGCTTTCCTTTGTGGTGGAGTTAGCACATTGAGACTGGCTTTATCATTCATACACTACAACATTCTAAATAACACATAACTCTTCTGCTCATTATTGATCATCCGAGTAACTCAAGAACTCTTTTGATCTTGCCAGCTTTTCAAAGTTTTGCTAGGCCATTTCAAAGAATTATTTGATCATGAACAAGGTGTGAGTTGTTTAAAAGAACTCCTTTCTCACTTAACTACAATTTTGAAATGTCATTAATTCTCCAATTGGGATGCTATTATTTTAATTTTTGTGTGACCAAAGACTGCAGCAGTGATAAATAATCACCAAAGAGACAACCACATTTAAAAAACCCCTGCAGGTGATAGCACCAGGTTTTCCTATTTGTCTGTGTGGCATTGTGAAAGCGGCAATGGGGCAGGCGTCACTACTGACCTTCAGGAAGCAGATCGGCAGAATATATATATATATTCGGCAGAATATATTAGACTTTTTACAAGGAAAAGGATCATTTTTCTTCTGGCAACCACTTTTCTCAATATATCAGTATCAGCCCTGCTTTCAAGAGTTGAGAGCTGGACCAGCATCATATGCTGACAATATCACTGATTTGAAAAGCATCAAGCACAAAAAAAACCCCAATTCCTACTGGAGCTATGGCAAAGTAGTAACATAAATTCACTGTGCCTCCTCTTTCCCAGGAAGACATAGAAAGAGCCATGAAAGAGCTGTTATGTTTCCATCTAAGCACTAACAATAAATATTCGCAGTTCTGAGTTCTCTTCCTCTTAGTGGCAGATCTAACCTAATTTACTTCATCTGTGTGAACTGGGGAGGCACATACATACAGCAGTGTGACCTATGTGCCATGTTGATGCTTGTGTCACCTGGGTCCCATGGTCCCTTTCTGCTTTTTAGACAAGGTGCCTTCAGCATTAACACCAGAATCTCTATAAAAGATCAGTGTCTGTATTTCAGTTTTAAGTAACTGAGAAAATTAGATAAAGAGAAGGAAAAGAAAATAGGTGCCTGAGTGAAGGGGCTTTAATTTCAAGGGTGTTTTTCGAGTAACTCACCAGCTGAGAAGACACCAAAACCCCTCAGAGGTACCTAATACTGACAGTCTGTATGTTGCTTCTCAGCTGGGTGGTTTATAATTTCTCTCCTAGGTATACTAAATCTAACCAGAGGTAAAAAGTCTATGGTTTCTTGGCTCATTCAGTCTCCTAGACGTGAAGGGCCTCTAGTGGCTGATGCTCTCCTACTATTAAAATTAACTCATAACTCAGGCTTTTAAGGTATTAAAACATCAGGCATTTTAAGATTATGCTTTCTATATCATCTTTTATAAAGTCTTAATAAATAAAGGTGAAAGGATACTGAACCATGGGGTGCTGATGCTATTCCACTTGCGACAGAGCACTATTGAAGGTCAGAGACTGAGTCGTGCTACTTAAGATCACCACAGTGACATATGCATCTCCCTTATATATTCTTCCTGTGTCCTTGACATCCCTCTGTCACACAGACTTAGAAGACCTTTCTTTTCAGAAAGATCAAAAAAATTAGGCTTTTTCTTTTAACAGTTGACAGATTCCTAATTGAGTTAGCTTGTGAGAAACAGATTTACCTGATTTGCAAAAGGCTTTTGAGTTGAAAGGTGTCTTGGCTATGTAGGTCAAGGTTTTGGTTGTTGTGGTTTCTGTGAGAAACTTTCTCCATTTCCCCCTGATTCAAAGCCAGCGGGCTCCAGGAAAGGGATGCCAATGGCCAAGTCTTGGCCCATCACAAATGGTGATAATGCCCCTCTGATGACATATTTAAGAATTAAAAAAAATAATAATTCACAGATGTAATTGCCAGCAGTGAAGAGCAGAGTGAGAACATGTGAGAGGAACAGCCCTGCAGAAACCCAAGTCAGTGCAGAAGGAAGGGCAGGAGGTGCTCCAGGAGACAGAGCTGAAGTTCCCCTGCAGCCCGTGGTGCAGACATGGGGGGCTAGCTGTGGCCCTGCCACCCAGAGATGCAGAGATCCACCTGCAGCCCATGAAGGAAACCCATGCTGGAGCAGGCAGATGCCTGACAGGAGGCTGTGTCCCTGTGAGAGGCCTGTGTTGTTTGGAGCAGGGTCCTGGCAGACCCATGGAGAGAGGACTCCACACTGTATGATACTTCCTAGCAGGAACTGGGTAATGTGTGACCCCAAGGGACCCACACTGGAGCAGGCTGTGGCTGAAGGTCAGCACCCTGTGGAAGAACAACCCACACTGCAGCACTTTGTGGAGAACTGTTGTCCATGGGAAGGATTCACACATGAGAAGTTCATAGGGAACTGTTTCCTGTAGGGGAGACCCCACATTGCAACAGGGAAAGGACTCATCTCCCTGAGCATAAGTAGGGACAATATGTGATGAACTGACCACAAACCCCATTCCCTGTCTCTCTGCACCACTGTGTGGAAGTAGAGCTGGAAGGGAGGAAGGGGTGGGAGGAATGTGCTTTTAAGGTCTTATTTTATTCTAATTATCCTGGTCCAATTTTCTTAGTAATAAATCCAATTAATATACCTAATTCTAGCCTGTTTTGCCTGTGACAGTATTTGGTGAGTGATCTCTCCAGGACCTTATCTCAAATCACAAACTCTTTGTTATATTTTCTCTCCCCTGTTCAGCTGCAGAGGGGAGTGACAGGCCTTGGCAAGAGCCTGGTGTCCAGCCAGGGTCAAAGCACTGTAAAAGGGCAAGTGAATTTTAACTATTATAACTCATTTCTGATCAAATGTTTCGGTCATTCCAGTCCAGGATTGCTCTTTTCTTCTTAAAAAGAGAAAGAATCCTGTTGAATGCAGGATCCTATTGAATCCTTTTAAAAACCAGCATATGTATTACAGATGAATAAGATATTATGGTAGCCATGACGTGAAATCCTGAAGGATTCAGTAAAATCCTCTTGTTCATAAATACAATTTCTTTCCAAAAAGCACAATCAAAATGACATAATGGACTTAGATATATATACATATTTAAATAGATTCTCATTTTCTAATCTGGAAGCTGTTGTGACACTTTTGTCATTTGAGCACGGATATTTTTCTGTCCTTTTTTACTGCCTGTCTGCTGAATTAGCAGTGTCCTTTATAGAAACTAAATTCCTAGCATGGCTCTTAGTAGGAATGACAGTAATTAGGAGACTATAGGGGGTATAACAGTCCTATACCTATTTCTTTGATTTTAAATGGCTAATCGTTGCTAAGTGCACTTGTTACAGCAAGTCACTCTGGGTTTTCCTTGCAAATGCAAGGAAAATCATGTCCTGTAATAGTCTGGTTCCAGGGAAATTGACGTTGCATCTTTAAATTGAACTAGAGGGATCCAGACAAAAAATACTGGCAGGGCTATAGAAATTGTGTGAGGAAAAACAAACAAAAAATTATTTAACCAAGAAGAGAGTGGAAAACAATACAATATTCTTAAAATATTTAAAAAGCAGTAAAATTAGAAATACTTCTCTGTATTCACTGGAAATGGGATAGGGAACAATAGGTTTATACTTCAACAAACTTCTGACCACAAGAAAAGCTCTAATGGAAGGCTAATGGAGCATTAGCAATACCTGTCTGTGAACAGGATGGACAGTAACCTACAAAGAATAATCTTGGAGTCACTGATTCTCTTCCTAATTGCAATAGATTCTAGTTCAGTTACCCATAAGGCACAAGTTAGAAATATGCCCCACAGAGGGCACTCAGGACACACTCACATTAAAAACATCACTACTTGCCTCTTTCAACCTTATTTTCACCCTTAGGAGATATTTACAGTATTCCACACTCTAGACCATGGAAAAAGATGAGTGTATTCCTCCAAAGGGTGACTTGCCAGTTGACACTGGAAGGGAAGAGCCTCAAGGAGCAGTGTTCAACCAGGAGTGCTCTTGTCATGGAGCGAAAGATGCTGTGAAAGATAACCAATAATTTGCCATTCTTTCAGTCCCTGATCTTTAGGTTAAAATCCCATTTTTTTGGGATTTCCATGCTACATATACTTTTACTGGAACCAGAAAAATGAAGCTATAGTGGATGCCTATTTAATTTGTCTTATATCAGTATATATAAAGAGACAAGAATATAAATTTATTTTTCCTTTTGGTAGTCAAACACTTTTTTATTTCCTTCCTAAACCTGTTTTACTCTCTTGTTTATTTTTTTTAGCATTATAACATCCTGCTGAAATGAGAAGTTTGCCTCAGTACCCTTTGCCTATGATCTGAAAGCTTGGAAAACTCTACTTGTTAAAGCGGGTCTTCATCACTGTCAAGGTTTTGAAGATTTAACCAACTCACTCAATTTTTCCCTTACCCTAAAGGAAGGCACACCCAGAACAATTGGAGCCACACAGATGAAGTACACGATCCAAGATAGAGGTCAGACTATTTATCATGTTTTGATATAGAATATGAGCAGATCTGTCCTTGTCATAATTTTAAATCTGAGTCACTTTGTAATTTTATTAAAAACTGAGAAAATCAAAGTTGGTGCTGTCTTCAAATGCTCTATTGATATTTCTATCCAACAAAAGCAACTAATACTCTTTTGTCCAGTATTTCTTTGTGAATTTCCAAAGAGGAGGAGATTAAAATCTTATTTATGTCTTTCACCATCAAACAAACATGTACCATCTGTAGATGTAAATGTAGGGAAGTCTGGGGAATATGCAAAGTTTAATTCAGGGTGAATTAATTCAGGCCCATTTTAATATCACTGGCTCTTCCCCATATGCTAAGCAAAACCAATGAATTTTGTTACAAATTACAAAGAATGTAATAGGCACAGTTTTCCCGCCCACTATTCATAAAAGCACTCCTGCAAGGCGTTAGAACTTTTTATACATCTAGAATCAGGGCAAAGGGCTTATGATCTGCACCTCACAGTAGTAGCTGTTATTCCAGCTCTCAGGCAAAAAAAGCAAACATAAATCCGATGAGGAATCTGGGTCATTGCTGGGTTTAGGTAAAAATGAAAAATTCCCAATGGAAATAAAATACTTGAATATTTCATGCACTTAATTGTGTTTCATAGTTGCTGATAATTTCAAAGAAATCAGAGACTTGGAAGCTGCTTGTGAATAAACAACTTAGCCATTGCAATCCATAAAGCTCTGCATCAGGGGTCCATCTTGTATCAGCAAATCCACCAAAATTTCTGGGGTGAGTTTTCCCTGCAGGGAGCTTTTCCTTTCAAAGCAAGCTCAGACATAAATATTTGCAACAATTATCAAGTTTCTTTAAGGAGACTTGAGAACTGCCAATCAGCCTGCTAAGTATATAACCCAAGTGTATAATGTCAGAAAGTAGATTTGGTGATGGCACCCAGTGTGGTTTATGAGGAAGGACAGGGACTGATAAGCAGTGAATTTCTGCTTACTAGAATAGGACAAACAACAGAGATATCACTGATGATTGCACCTGTATGATGTGGGGAGGTAGCTAAATCACCATGTACCATAAAAGAAGATCTAGCTTTCTTCTTTGAACCTGATTGATTAAACTGATTTTAAACTGGAAATGCCTGTGAAGGCCTGGTGTTTGGCAAGACTAGGGTGCTGAGGAATGTTAGAAATAGGAATTGGAAGGGAGCCAAAGCCCGGGAAAGTTTATGGTGCTCTTAAAAGACCTGTTACTATTGAAGGGCTTCTCAAGTACCAAGTGTTGCAATTACTAACAAAAAAATGTATGCAGGAGAATTGTAGCATTTGAAAGGGTTACAGAAGGACATGTATTCTAGCTGTTAATTTTCCAATTGACATAATATTTTTAAATAGATTAGACTTCAGTATCTTCTAGCAACTCTTTACTGATGATTTACTTATTCCTCTAATTAATACAAGTTTAAGTAAGGTACTTACTAATCCTGCTAAATGAAACAATTAATGACTAACATACACTGCATTTTCTGTAATAATCAGATGATAAACCCTTCATTTCCTACCTAATTAAGATCATCCAGGTAGCCTGCTTTCCCAACCAAATATTTCTGTGTTGCAATACCATCTGTTCCATATGAGGCAGGGGAAGTGGGCGCATTATGGACACAAGATTTCAACCTCTTTTGATCTGGGACCTATATTTTTATTCACTTTAGAAGTCTGGCAAAATACTGACCAGCTAACAAAATAATGTCATCATAGTGAAATCTAAGTCTCCAAATTCATTTATTGGTTCTTTCTTCTCTCCCCTGATTTGTTTATTGCATGCAGACAGCATGCTTTATTATGTACAAAGTTTGTTTAGACAATCCCTTTTGCTTTCTTTTGAGCTTAGCTGCCCTTTTTTAGAAGTAAACATTGGCTTACTTCATACAATTTGACCCTAAAAGCCCCAAAATGAGCAAATTTCATGCATATGGGATGAAAACAAGGAAACATGATCCAGTGTGAAAGAGTGGAGTATTTATATATTACTTTTTCAGAGATCAGCTGGAAATAAGATATCAGACAAATGCTGCCAGGTATGGAAGCTGCTACTCAAACCATTTCTATCCAGAAGATTAAGTAACTGCTTCAAATGGCATGAAGACCTTCCTTGCTCCTTCAGGAGAACCATGAAATAGAGGTATGAGAAGGCTGGCCAGATGTGGCACAGAGCCTGTTATGGTCAAGTGGAAAGGGGCTCACTTTCTGTCACTGGATCCATAATGGTCTCTGCACACATCCAATCTCTCCTCTTGGGAAAATATCCACAATTTCACAAACTTCCATTTCACTCTCAAACCTAGCCAAGTGGTCCTCAGTCATACAACAGTTGTTTTTGTAAGGAAGTGCTCAGAATAGCAAAAATCAGTGCCAAACACTCCTCTATAACACTATGGGAGTGTAAATTGACATCTGCAGGATCCTGAATGCTCACAAGCTGTAAAATATATTAAGAGAACTCATTGTACTGTCACAACCAAAAAAATCTCCACAAAACTGATTGCTAGAAGTGTTAGACACTGACCTTCTTTGATTACATCTCTTCTGCTCTGTAATACATCTTCAAAACCTATCTTTTCCTTGTGCTCTCCTGCTAAATGCTGCTTTGGGTGTTTGCCATTTTCAACCAGTGATATGTGGGGCAAGTGCTCCCCTCTCTGCCTCCTTCATCTGGTAGTTTTTGTACTAAAAATCAGCATTCTCTGACAACTCCCTAAAGCATTTACTTTCTACATCTTCATGCACCATGTGGAATACAAACAAGGCACCATACTCTACATGAATGGCAGATATGGTTGTCCACCAAATATTTAGTTCTGCAAAATAGAATTTGGAACAGTTCTGAATAAGATTTCCAGCTAGTGAAGGCACTTTAAGGGGGTCCTCTCCAAACCTGTGATCAATACATTTCAATAATTTAGGGCTTGATGAAAAAAATCAGCTGTAGGTTATGTGCTGCTTCCTTGACTTGTGAAGACAACATAAGCATTCCAACATATTGGCACAATAGCAGTGAAATCTTAAATTCTAGTTATGCCTGAACTATTGTTTATGACATCCTTTGCTAGAAGAAATAGCTCGATTTAGAGACTGGTTTTACTAAGTCTATTTAAAATAGACAGTATTTTAATAGACAGACAATAAACAATAGACAGTTCCTCAAGGAGCATTTTTATCAGGAAATTTTAAATTTGTCTATGTCTTTCTTGCCTAGCTTCAACTACAACATAAATTAACAAAATACATTTTTCTGTTAATTATTCAAAATATAATTTGTCTAATTCACAGGAGGAGCAATAGAAAGACAGAGTGCTAGCCTGGCACTTATGACATAGAGCTTTATACTCTTGTTTTGCTATGCACCTCCTTCTACAGTTTGATAAGTCACATTCAACCTTGCCTTTGCATCAAAAAGAAAAAAGAATTAATGTAATATCTCTCTTTGATGTTGTTATTTTCTGTTTAGAGGGTTGGGTTTGGTTCTTTTAATATTAAAATACAGCAAAATGCACAAACTGCTCAGGACAGTTTAATAGAATATGCAGTTCAAAACATAAATTTAGTGTTTGCAGACTAGAGTATTGATATATTCATGCTTTATTTCATTGTCCATTAGGAGAAATATGATCTCTCTTTGTTACCTTGTTATGAGAGCACTGAAAATTCACACTGTGACTACCATCTTAGAGAAACAACCTGCAACAATAGACTGAAGAAGAACTGAACAGGGTAAGAGCCAGGAATGTGAGCACTCCAGTTGAAAGAGAAACCTCAGTGTAATGCTGTTTTTCCCCTGAAAAGATGAGCTGTTGCAAAGGCAGTGAATCAATGTCTATAGCATGGAGATATCTTCTGAAGCACTGAGCAAACCAAGACTCGTCACATGAGTGAAAGCTGTCTTAGACAAAGTCAATTGTGTTAAGTCAGCTTCTCCTGCCATCCAGAGAGATAAGAGCAAGGTTGAGAAGTAGGCCCATGTGACCCAATTTCTGTTGAGCAAGGCCAAGTGCAAGGTGCTGCACCAGGGTCAGGGCAATCCCTGGTATCAAGATATATTGGGGGAAGAAGGGAGTGAGAGCAGCTCCACAGAAAAGGACTTGAAGGACACTGGTAGATGACTTGGCTAGAGCACTCACAGGACAGAAAGCCAACTGAATCTTCATTTGCACCCAAAGCACCATGGCCAGCAGGGCAAGGGAGGGGATTCTGCCCCTCTGTTCTGCTCTGGTGAGACCCCACCTGCAGGGCTGCATCAGCTCTGGGGGCACAGCACAGGAAGGACAGGGACCTGTTGGAGCAAGTCCACAGAAGGCCATAAAGATGGTAAGAGGGAAGAAGCATCTCTTCTAGGAGGAAAGAGTGAGAGTGCTGGGATTATTCAGCCTGGAAAAGAGAAGGCTTGGAAACCTTCTTAAAGTCTCTCATTACTTACAGGAGACTGCTAAGAAAGCTGCAGACTCACTTTTTAGTAAAGCCTGTTGTGGTAGGACAGTGATGCCTTAGGTTTTAGCTTTCATATTTTTCAGATTCTGTACTGCTTTAGTTTGTAGTTCTGAGCTTCATATTAAGGGATGGTAAGCTGTCTTCATAGAGTAGCTAGACAAAACAATTCCTTTTCTACCTTGGGACCAAGGACAACTGACCCAAATTTCAGGCCCAAGAGTATAAACAACAGGGACTGAAAAGAGAAAAACAAGGATGGGACTTCATAACCTAAAGCTATAATTGGACAATTAACTCCAAATGCAAATGGACCAGAACTTGTAAAAGTGAGAGATGTCATGACTGGCTGTGCATTTTGTGACCATTTTGGGTTCATCTTGTGTGTAGCCCTGGCTGGGCTCCTGTACTACCCAAGGTGGATCCACTGAGGCCTTTAATTAAATCCCTACTTTATTCTCTAACTCTGTCAGCCTGTGTTCCAGGTCAGCCTTCACAAGGCATCAACAGAGTGTAATAGTTTTGAACTAAAGAGAGTAGATTTGGACTAGGATATTAGGAAGACATTTTTCATTATGAGGGTGATGTAACACCCTCAATGGTACATTGCCCAGAAAGGTGTTAGATGCCTGGAAGTGTTAAGGATCAGGTTGGTATAGGCTCTGAGTAACTTGATGTTTTTGAAGATTCTCCTGCTTTTTCCAGGGGAGTTGGACTAAACAACTTTCAAAGGTTACTTCCAATACAAATTGCTTTATGATTCTGTGCCTAACTACTACCCTGCCACAACACACCATTAGAAAAATACTTAGATTCAAAATCTGTCACAGTTTTGGAGAAAGACCAGTGAAAAGACACACTGAGTTCATGCAGCAACAGCTCTCTTTATTGAGCTCTTACCTCCTTATATACCGAAGGAGCCCAGGAGGTTAGTCCTCACTGGCTGAGCCAGTTACTTCCTGGTCAGCCAGCCAAGAGGAGCCTGAGTCCCCACAGCCTGGGCCTGCTCTCTCCAGTCAAATTATATAAGTCAGGAAATCATGTAATTGATCACATATTTGCCTTATAAATTTGTAATTATTTATACTTTTAGGCCTACAGGCCAGCTGTATCCACCACAAATATCATAATGCAGAGACAACAAATCATGATGCTGCACAGTGTGAAAAAGAGACACTGTTCTTGAAACTCCCAGCTAGTCTGGGAAAATTCTCTGAATTAGCATTCAGAGCATACTCCCATGTTAAGGCAGCTTTTCTCTCTGACCATCCAGGAGCCACTTTAGCTCCCTACACACCCTGCTCATACACTGTCAGACAAAGTTTTGTCACTCAACCCCAGCTTTCCAATAGCAGAGTCTCATATGTCTGGATTCTTAGAGTAATTTAACCACGGTGCCACAGCAGCATATCTCAAGCTGCTATTTCCAAGGAGGAGCCCTAAACAAAGGAAACCCTAAGCTTCACTCACAGTCTAAGTGTGTGACAATCTGGGGTTATTGGCTCCTGCTGTGCCTCTAGGTGTCCAGTCACCAGGCTGGTGCCACAAATCCCCATGCCCTTTGCTCTGCAAAGGGTCACTACCAGTTCACTACTCCTTGCGTCAGGCTCCTGCCCCCAGAGCTCAATCTGCAGCCCATACTGCAGCTGCACACTGAGCTACCTGCATTAGACATATTCCACAACATGGCAATATTGATGCAAGAATAAAACCAGTATTGTTTAAGCTCAAAGTTAGATTTGTATTTCCCTCACAGCGAGATTCATTGATTTCAAAACTCTAGGCTTAATCTTGTGAACAGAAAGTGCTGTTGGTTGTAAGTACCATTCAGACTGCTAAAAACTTTTTGGCTTCTGGCAACTAGGCTTTGGAAGACGGCAACAGATAAACCAGTTTTAATACATATAACGCTCCTGCTAGGTGCTGCTGGTAGTTAAAAAAATCTGCTTCCCATTTCCCACAATCTCATTTAGATGCTAGAAAGTCTTATACCCAGTTCCTTTGAAATATGGTAAAAACAATTTCATTGTATCTTTGACTTTTCTTAGTATTATCAAGATAATCAACTTATGTACTTGGGCTGCAACAGTAAAAACAATCAAGGTATTCTGGAACAGTCACTGATGTAGCATGTATCTTTCTCTCTGTGCTTCCTTCATTACACATAGTCTATACCCAAGACAAATAGAAAGCTTATTTTACGATGTTTATCCCCATGCAGGGTACACACTAATACTGTGAACACAAACACTATCTCGTCTTAAAGATTATGAGTCACTTCTGCGTCAAAAGAAGAAAAAAACCCATGTATTAGCACATTCTGAGAAACAAAGCACTTTAGAAATTGTTAGACTAGGATTTATATGTAACCAGAAGTATTTTTCTTTTTTTTTCTCCAAGGTTCACTTGCCTGAGGAAAATTTTACAATCAATCTTTTCTTCTTCAAACTTTTTATCATAGATGTAGCCCAATCTACCTGAGAGTGCACATCAGTACATTGCTAAACATCCTCCCCAAAAAAACAAGCCACTCACCCTCTTTCTATAGGAGACACCATCTTCCAACTTACCTGCTCACCAGCTCTCTTTCTTTATATGCTTACTTTGCATGCATGTAATAATTATTAAGTTGCTCATTGAAAAACATCAGTTGTGCTAATTGACAAACATATAAAATGCCCTTAATAGGCTCCATATAGAATTATTATATTGGAGGCATCCTGGTGGGTTATATCAGCTCTGTATTTAATCAAGACTATTTATCCCTTAATAAATAAACTTATTTTATTAAAAACTGCAGTTTCAAAAGACAGATCTGTATGTTTCAGCAGACAACCAGTAGAAGAACACAGGTGAGCTTAGCAAGCCCAGGAATAGTACCTGCCTGGGCTGCCTCCTCAGGCCAGTGTCATGTGGCAACTGACCAAGCATGCTTGCATTTAAATCTTTAATACTTACACAGAGAATTCTGTGACTTAAATTATGTACTACATTTAAGAGACTCAAAGGAGCAAGAGGCTTGCATGGATGAAAAAGGACCTCCTGTCAAAGCTCAGACATAAGCATGGGATATATATGAAGGGAAAGCAGGAACAGACCACCTGGGGATGAATATAGGGATATGTTCAGAGTATGCAGAAATGCAATGAAGACCCAGACCAGTCTGGACTTAAATCTGGCAAAGAATATTAAGGATCACAAGTAGGGTTTATTCAAATAGAATTATAGAGTGGTTTGGGATAGACAGGACCTTAAAGAATATCTAGTTCCAACCCTCCTGCTATGGGCAGGGATGTCTTCCACTAGACCAGGCTGGTGACAGTCCCATCTATCCTTGTCTGAACACTCCCAAGGATGGGACATCCACAGGTTCTCTCAACAACATGTTCCTGTCCATCACCACCCTTGCAGTAAAAAATGTCTTTCTAATATCCAATATAAGCTGACCTCATTCAGTTTAAAGCCATTCCCCCTTGTCCTGTCACTACATGACCTTGTAAAATACCATTTGCCATCTTCATTGTACTTCAAGTACTGGAAGGTTACAATTGGCTCACACTGAAGCTTTCTCTTTTCCAGGCTGAACAACTACAACTTTCAGTCTTTTCTCATAAGAGAGTTATTCTATCCCTCTGGGTTTTTTTCAGGCCCTCCTCTAGACTTGCTCCAACAGGTCCCTGTCCTTCCTGTGCTGTGACCCCAGAGCTGATGCAGCCCTGCAGGTGGAGCCTCACCAGAGCAGAGCAGAGGGGCAGAATCCCCTCCCTTGCCCTGCTGGTCACACTGCTTTGGATGGAACCTTTTTTAAATATGGGTACAATGTTCCCCTTTTCCAGTCACCTGGGACTTCACCATTGGACTGTCATGAATTTTCAGATATGAGGAATGGCTTGGCACCTATAGCTGCCCTTTCCCTCAGGACCCTGGGATGCATCTCACCAGGTCCCATTGACTTATGTACATTCAGGTTCTTCAGGTGGTCACCAATCTGATATTTACTTACAGTGGGAGAGACTTTGCTCCCCAAGTCCCTATCCTATTCCATCCACTTGAGAATTGTGGGAAGAGAAGTTATCAACACTGCTGAGTATCTCAGCCTTTTCCTCATCCTTGTTACCAGTTTTACAGCTTTGTTCATCAGGGGCCATTACTCCTTCTTTAACCTTCCTTTTCTGGTTAACATACCCATAGGAGTTCTTCTTGGTGTTTGTGTTCCTTGCCAAGTGCAGCTCCAGCTTTGCCTTGGTCTTTCTGACCCCATCCCTACACAACTATCTCACATCCATACTTTTCCCAGGACATTTATCCTAGCTTCAATGCCTGTGCATTTGCTTCTTTCCTTTCAGTTTCTCCAGCAGGTCCCTACTCAGTCATGCTCTCTTTCTTTCCTTGCTCAGTTTGTTCCTGGGGATTGTTGACTCTTGTACTCTGTGGAAGATTTCCTTAAGGACTTGTCAGCTCTGTTCCACTCCCTTGTAACTGAGGGTAGTGTCCCAAGAGATCCCACTCACTATCTCCCTGGAAAGCTGGAAATCTGCTTTCCTAAGGTTCAAGGACCTAATTTTACACCTCACCTGACCCATATCCCCCAGGACTGCAGACTCCACCAGTGCATGATCACTGCAGCCCAGGCTGCCTCCAGTTTTGATGTCCCCAGCTCATTCACTGGCACTGGTGACCCTCAGGTCCAGTAATGCAACCCCTCCAGCAGAGCTGTCTATTACCTGGGTCAGGAAGTTGTGCTCCATGCATTCCAGCAGCCCCCTGGGTTTTCTGCAGCTCACAATGTTTCCTTTTTAGCAGATGTTGGGGTAGTTGAAGTCCCCCAGCAGGACGAGGGCCTGTGAACAGGATCCTCCTGTCACTGGAGCAGGAATGCTTCATCCATAGGCTCCCCTTGGGCAGGCAGGCCATAGGGGGTGCTGACCACATGGTTCCCCTTTTTACCTTGGTCTCTGATTCTTACCACAGGCTTTCAATCTGCTCATGGATGTTCTTTAGACACAATTTTCCACACTCAATCCCACTCTTGATGTAGAGGGCAACCCTTCTGCTTTTATGTCAGAATCCAGTTATTAAAGTTCTTAGAAATGCCTCTGCCCAAATTAAGGTGTAAATGAGACCATATGCCAGTGACAATAGTATGGGTTTTATTTGATAGTAAACATGAGAGAGAGAGAGAGAGAGAGAGAGAGAAGGATGAAAGAAAGGAAGAAAGAAAGGAAGAAAGGAAGAAAGGAAGAAAGGAAGAAGAGAAAATGTGGGGAGATAGAGGAGACAGAAAGGGATTGACAGAGACATAATAAGGAAAATATCACCACTCTGTGAATCCCAATGATGCTCCATTAATCTTCTCCAGCTGGTCTTCTTGTTGATGGAGGTCCTCCTCCAAAAAGCATAGAGTCTGATGGGTTAATATACACTCAGGTCAGGTAGGAAAATCCAGGCTCCACCCTGGGGGGCAAGGGAGTTTGCCATTGTCTCTTACAACAGACCCTGGGTTTGTTGCATCATGTGCAGTCTTGTGTTGCAAGGCCTCAGGAATCACTCTGAAGGCACTTCGGGGGGCCTTTGATGGATTAAGACACACCCTCATCTTCCCTTCATGTCAATGTCCTGTGGATGTGGCTTTCCCAGGATTGGGGGTTCCATAGCAGTTTGTGTAAATGAGGATGGGTTCACAGCCCCTAAGCAGAGGTTACAATGCACTGAAACTTCCTCTCCCCGACCTCAGCTGGGGGGGAAATCTGTGCAAACCTGCTCCCAGCAAATGGGTCTCTACAGCCTCCTTTACCCTGAAGCAAGCCAAAGATGATTCTTAGCATGGCTGCTGGGCTTGACTCACATTCTTGTCCTTGTTTATTTGTTTGTTTCAGGGGATGGAAGAATGGGTTTTCCCCTTGTCTAATCTCAGCAGTTTGACTTTCAGTCCCAAGTCCCAGTCTGGTGTCTTCAGGGAGGCTTCTTTGGTTGTAGCTTCTTCAAACACTTTTTGTTACAATGAGCAAAACTTTATATCAATATTTGAGGCATGAACCATTTCAGTCTCTGAAACTGTCATTCCTCTCCTATGTCTTCTGAACAGCCTGTACTCATTGATAGTCACATTCCAGTGATGAGACTCATCCCACCAAGTTTCAGTAATGGCAAGAAGATCATAGCTTTCTAGAAACATGGTGTCTTCCAGATTGCACTGGCAACTGCACCTCAGCTGGGCTTCTCAACCTCAGCTGAGCTGTCCCCTTTCTAGAGGAACATCTCTTAATCCCTTTGATATGTTTCCCTGATCTTTCCCTGTTGGCTTCTGTCCTTGGGAGTCCTTGGCTCATCTCCGTAAGTGTTCCAGTGTGGCTAGCAAATTTCAGAGTCACTGACAGAGGAACCCCACTAGCACCCTGTCTCTCTAACCTTTGCATGTCATCTCACAGACTCCCAGGGACAAGTCTGATATTGTCTCTCTCCCCCATAAAATCTGATTTAAAGCTCTGCCACTGAGCCCTGCTGGTTTCTGAGCAAAGACTCTCCTCTCTTAGTGAGTAAAGTGAGTTCAGTCTGAAAAGCAGCATGCATGGTGCTACATAGACAATTCCATTGTTAAAAAAAAAAAAAAACAAACCCAAATTTTTTTCCAGTGACACCAGCCACAGAGCCATTTATAAATAGATTCAGCTCATCTGTTTCTTTCTGTGTAGCTGCCTTCAAATGTAAATACAGGAGAGAGTATAACTGGTGTTCCAAATTCCCTTACCCACCCAACAATGGCATAAGGAATGCCAGGGAAAGTGTGGACTGGAAGTTGAATGGAACATGGTCCCTCTCAACAGAGGTTGCAGAGTAGGCTGAGATACTGAAGAGATTCCTTCTTTCAATCTTCATTGCCAAAACAAACCCTTGGTTATCCATGCCTCAGAAGACCAGGAAGAAGGTTTGGGGCAAGAGGAGGAAACCTTGTTTGGTTGAGGAGGATAGGGTTATAGGGTTAGACACCATTTAGTCAAACTTGACATCTACAAGTCAAGTTCTACGGGCCCTAATGGAATGCATTCAGGCGTGTCATTGCTAGACCACTCTCAATCATCATTGAAAGGTCATAGCAGTCAGAAGATGTGACTGAAGACTACAAGAAAGAAAATGTCACCTCAGTTTTAAAAAATGGCAGGACAGACAACCCAGGATACTACTGACCAGTCAGTCTCACCTAAGTCACTGGAAAGTGATGGAATGGTTCATAGCAGCCATCTCCAAACTCAGCGAAGACAGGAAGGTGGTCAGGAATAGTCCACCTGAATTTGAAGGAGCCCTTCTTTACTGTGAGGGTGGACTGAGCATTGGGATAGATTGCCCCAAGGGGCTGTCTCCTTCCCTGTAGATACTCAAAAGCCATCTGGACACATTTCTGAGTCATGTTCTCTGGGGGACCCCATTTGAGGAGGGAGGCTGGACCAGGTGACCCGCAGTAGTCCCTTTCAACCTTGCCCATTCTGTCAGTATGTACAGAGAGAACAGAGTACCTGTGTTGTACATACTGTATTTCTGGAGCATCATCTAAACTGCCTTTTCTTACTGCAAATTACATCAGAAAAGTATGTATATTTCTTCTTTCTTAACAAAGAAAGATGTAGTCTTCAGTGATAAGACATTGATTGGTTTTAAGCCTGCTTTGTTTCTTATTTCTCTGGAGCAGCAATCTATTGGCCATCACTAACAGCCATGCAAAATAGGTGAAATGCTGTTACCAGGAGGGTGGTTGATGAGTGGAAATTGTTCTTTGTGCTGTTGAGCTTTTATCGTTTTCAATTGTGATTGATAACAGATAAAATTGTGAAGGAAAGAGCTGAGAAAACAAGCTGGAAAATGTTATTTTAAAATGCAGATGTTAAACAATGTGAAGCCTGATAAGGAACATTGTGCAATTAATATTAGTGTGTATCTCCTAACAACAGGTTCTATGTCAGTGTCCAAATGTTTGCCTGCTAAAAATAGTTGCTGTTCTGCCTTAGCTTTCTTATAACAAAAAGGATGTTTACTTTATTTTTATTTTTCCCTCCTACTACTGATGGAGCAGCAAATTTCCTTCACAGGTATGCCATCTTGACTGCCTCTGTGCTGGCTGCTTCAGGGAGGAAAAGATGGGGGTGGCAGTTCCCAGAAGGTCCTAGCAAATGGGAATCACTGAGCTCATCCTCCCAGGAAAGATGTACTTAGTAGGTCTGTCATGCTGAGATAAGTAGAATTTTCTCTAAAATGGCATAACTTCTGCTGCTAGTTTTTGATCAAAACACAAGGAAATAATTTAAAAAAATAAAACCAAAACCCAAAACAAAACAAAACAAAAAAGTCAGGGTACTGGAGCTTTGATTAATGTTTGTATGAGGCAAAACATTGCATTCAATTGCTCACCAAAACTGGACACCCAAAAGCAGATGGTTATGCTTCATTCCTCATTCTCATTAAAAATCCACCTCAATAAACAGGACTGCACACATCAAACTGTGATTATCTTCTCAGATAACACCTTTTTAATAACATGTATTGAAACTGCTCTGTTTTGGCAAACAAGGGTCATTGCATGAACATTGCAAGTTTCTGTTAGTCAGTGTTTTCCAAAGTTCTTGAGAACACTGGTGAGAAAAAGCTGTTAAGGTCATTACATGCAGGAAGAGTTGTTGTGACTGCTGTGATTGTACTGGACCCATATTAAAAGGTAATCCCTTTTAATGCCACCTGCTTTCACATGGAGACTTCAGACAGGGGGTATCTTAGTCCACCATCCCTCTCCATCTGTGCTATGTCTTCCTGATGCCAATATTCAAATATTGCGCCATGTCCTCTAAATCTTGCATGTATTTTTTCCTCCTGGTATATGTTAAACCAAATAGGATCTATTGGAGCACCAAATACGTTCAGACAGATATTCAAAACAGAACTAGAAGTTAGCCCTGCTACTATCTTTCATGTATTAAGAAACATAAGTGTGGTCAATTATGAGTCAAAAGTACAGGTGTAACACTATGCTACACCTTTTAATACTGATGATTGTAAAAATGTCCTTTAGTATTCCTTTAGTATTTCACATAATCATTATTGACTAAGAAAAGACAGTAAACTAGTATATTGCTTTGGCAATAATCAGTCACCGTTTACATAATTCATGTGAAGAGATGGATAACATCAGTTGAACTCTTAGAAGCACTACAATTAGAAACAAATCTGATCCATGGGCACTGGGACTATTAATTACATGAGAATGAGCCACTTGTTGAGAGTAGGAATATACCTTCATCCCTCAGCCCTGCCAGCCAAGTAGCTGGAAGGCAACAACCTGCTGCAGGGGGGAGCACAACAGGTTCTGCCTCTCAGTGCAATAAATATATAGAGGTAGAACTGAGAAAAAGTTAGAAAAAAAGGTATTTATTCATGCCTTGAAATGGATTTGAACTCAGGGAGTTAAAGATGATAGTTTGACTACTGTTAGTCATGAATGAGTGATCTAGGTAGCTTAAAGAATCACTGGCAAAAGTGTCAGCGAAAGGAGGCCTAATAAAGATTTAAGAGCTGTGTTGAAGTTCAGTGGAAATTTTCACTGTATTATTTCAGAGATGAAGAACACAGGGAAAATAGCAGTAGAATCAATTTAGAACAATTTTCACAGAGACCGGGAATGCAAAGGCTGAGGGTAAACAGGGATTTAGCAGAACTTAATCATTGACTAATTTAACATTTATGAAAAGAATCAACGGGAATTACTATAAGCATAGCAGTAATGATAAAAATCTTAGATAGTGATAATCATACTAGACTCACCATCTGGCATTTAAACCAATTTACACATGCACGCACACCAAGACAGAGAGATATATATGTCAAAAATTCCCATCAATTTTAGTGAAGTACTTACCTGTGCATTTCTCACAGGCAAGGATTGAGCTTTGAGGACTGGGGAAGTGTCAGACCAGGCCTCATCATCAGCTTTTGGCAACAGTCCTCTGAGTATCACAACACTGAGAGCTGCAAGATTTGAGAGGCACCCAAAAAAGATGAGTCCTCATCTTACAGTCCTCTGTAGCCCAAGAGAGTTGAAGCTGCCTACAAGATTGTGAGATGATTGGCTTTAGTCATCAATCAATCTGTACCCTGGCTGCGATCTAAGCCAAAAATTTTACTCAGAAGTCAAATAACAGTAACATTGTCCCACTCAGGCTACCATTCAGACAAAAGTAACATTCCAAGGCTATCTGTTGGAAAACAGGAGCCCATTAGGCAGCAGAAGTTCAGGGAATAGACGGCTTCTGATGAGTTCAGGGAGAGCTACGTGTCAAGGTGCTTGTGAGGCCTTCTCTGATTAATAGGTCTAAATCAGAAAAGGCCTCACAAGCAGTCCTGACATTACAGAGTGGGGGAGAAGAAGCATGACCACATCATAGGAATATTTTTTTCATTTTGAGGATT
The DNA here is from genome assembly GCA_003676055.1 of Chloebia gouldiae. NCBI lineage: Eukaryota > Metazoa > Chordata > Aves > Passeriformes > Passeridae > Chloebia > Chloebia gouldiae. The sequence goes on from QUSF01000011.1 coordinate 17,816,284, forward strand.
CTCTAAGGCATTTCTCCAGTCCTGGGCTGACAGTTGTTCATGTATCTGTGCTTCACAGCATGGAGAAAGATTGGGCTTCATTTTGGAAATAGGCATCTGAAAGTACTCAAGCTTTACTTAAGCTGCCTACCTTCCTTTGTGTTTCTTGGAGCCAGAGAGGGAAAATGAAGTCTGGCTCTCCTGCTCAGAGGCAAGTGCTGAGAAACAGAAATTTATAGCGTCCTCACTATGAATGTACCTATGATTTCTGATGAACTGCAGAAGGCGAGTGCGGTCTAACAGAAGCGCTCAATGTCTCTTTGAAATGAATAATGGCAAGACAGTTTTTAGAAAATTACTAGTAGCTCTGTTCTGTGCACTTAGTCCTAGGGGGGGAAAAATAAAGAAATATATTAATCACTTTGATGGGAGAGAAAATATTGGTTCACATTTGCTGTTATGGTTTTCAAAAGAATTTGTATGTTCTTTGGAGCTGAGCACAGATTTAATTCTCGTGCCTGGGTGAGTTTATGCAAATATAGAGTTTTGTGGCATGCTTTGATGGCTCTTTAGTTACATGTAAAGGCTAATGTTAATGCTGAGCTTTTAAATGGTAGCTGGAAGTATTTATGATGAATGTAGGACTTGTTGGGAAATAGAATTGCCAAGCTTCATACATCTAGAGCTGGAGGTAAAGTATCATACACCCATCTTAGGAAACACTTAAAAGACATGGCAGATCAGCTGATATTAAAGCCATTAAGTCCAACATGGGAGATTATTGTTAGGAGGGAATCTGCAGAAAAATCAGTATGAATAACTCTCTTGGGGAGTGGGAATTACTCTTATGGAGATTTTCATAACCCAAAAGGGTGGGAGTAAAAATTACAACTATTTATCTTTAACTAAAACCCACAAGCAGAATCTCTTGTAATTATTTTCTTTTCTTTCCTTTTGCATTATGGATTTTTTATATTTTTCTGCAAAAGCATTTTTCAGTGTGGTTTAAGCAGACTCTTGGGAGCTGCTGGCCGCAGCCTGTTGAGGGAATGAACTTTGAGGGAATGGAGCTGTGAGGAACCAACTGAATGGTGCCAGTGTACATCAGTTCACTTGCAAGGGGAGGATGGGAGTGGGTTACAGCTCTGAACCTGGAAGAAGCAACACCAGAAGGAAAGATCAGAAGTTTACCTGGTCTGGAGCTCAAAACAGCTATGGAAAGAATTATCCTTATGTTACTCATACCATTTGAAATAAGGTCCTATTTAATGATAAAAAAGAATACTTTTCACTCAGCAAGAAAATCTGTCTTATCCCTCCACTGCTCAGCAAATGAACTCTGCCAATGTTAAATCCAAACAGTGAGAAGTTTCATGATTAATTCTTTTATACCCTCCATGTCTGGGGAGCTGTTCCCCAGTTGCACTACACACACTCTCTGGCCCTGGTGCAATGTATCTTAAATGTCCTGAGCAGATTGGTCAACATAACTCTGCAGGCACAAAGATTTCTCAATAGTTTCAGAGGAAAATACTGGTTTAAGTCACAAAATGAAAAAGTCACAAAGCACACACACAAAAAAAATGAATCTATAGATAAGCACATTTGAACTTTTATTTCTGAAAGAAACTGTATTTTGTAGTCCCTAAGGAAGGACCTGTTAATAATTTCTCATAAGATCATAAAGCAGGTGACAGATTTTTTTACCCCTGTGACTAATTTGAACATTAAAAAATCAAAAATGTTAAGAGAAAATGCAGCTGGTGAGCATTGTCATAACTGTTATCTGGACAGTCTTGGCTCCCTCCCAGGCACTGCTTTGCTCCCTTGATGAAATGGCTGTTTCATGAGGAACGGTAGAGAGAAAGCAGCTGCATATTTAGGATTCATAGAACAAAAGGTTTTCCAGTTGCTCAGCCTGTTGCTACTCACTGAGGTGTACCCCCTCTCTCATAATAATATTCTTCTCCTTCTAAATCCATTGTAATTCAGTAAATGCTGGTTTATACAGCATGACAGGAGGACTGTTGAAAATATTGTTCCTTCTCAAAGAGCAGTGACTGAGAAAGAAGTTAGGAGTTACTTCAGGCAAGATGACTGATCATCCATTTGATCCCAAATTTAAAATGCATGTGGCTTAGGCTTTGGCATCAAGATCTTGCAAAGCAACAACTTCTGATACAGTGTCTCTTCTGTATTCATTGCATTGTTTTGTTTTTTCCATTGACTATACTATTTGTTACTCACCATAAGCTTAATTTGCTTTGTTCTGTTCTGTTTCCTGACACTTGAAAAGTCAGTTCTGATCTTTCTCTCAAGACTCTTCTGAGTGTTACTTTCTCTCCAGTAAAAGAAGGTGGTTCTTTTCAAACTTTATCCCAGAGCAAAGTGAACAGAATTAATGAAAGTGTAAGAAATCCCAAGGCTGTTGGGAAAGGTTTAGGCTGCAGAGGATGGTCTGAGAGCTGCCTAAGAGGCTGACTCATGGAGGCCATCTTAACCTAAGAAATCAGTGAAGTACAGAACACCCAACTAAAAATCATAAGAGAGACACAGTGACAGAACAGAAGGGAATGGAAGGGATACTGCATCCCACCTTATTAACAGCCTCCTTTCAGGCAGTTGTACAGGGCAGAGACCTGATCCTCCACTTCTCAAGGAGGATCCTCCACTTCTCAACACCCTCAACTCCCTCAGGTGGTTCTTGTAAGGCATGATCTCTAGGTGCTGCATGAGCCTTGTTGTCCCTCTCTGGACATGGTCCAGCCCTTCAAAGTCCTTTTTTGAGGTGAGGGGTCCAGTACTGAACACAGGATTTGAGGTGTCCCTCAGCAGTGCCCAGCACAGGGGGACAATCCCTGCCCTGCTCCTGCTGGCCACACCATTGCTGATCCAGGCCAGGATGCCATTGGCCTTCTTGGCCACCTGGGCACACCCTGGCTCATGTCCAGCTGCTGTCACCAGCACCCCCAGGTCGCTTGCTGCTGAATTCTCAAGCCACTCCTCCTCAAGCCTGAAAGGCTGCATGGAGTTTGAAAACATTTGTTCCAACCACAAATGCACTTTTTGAAGCACTCTAAGGTACTTAAAAATAACATTCACCACATTATTTCCTCTTAGAAGACCTTTTCCTGTTTTCTTGCAAAGCACATACAAGTGTGAACTGCTTGTCTTACTGCTGAAAGAATAGGAACCAGAGTTTCTCATGACTGCTCACTGTCTGCCTCTCTAAATGAAGACTGCTCTTCTAGAAGCAGCCATGTTTCCTTAACTACCATACATCTAACCAGATGCACCATCACCAAGAAGCCCAAGGGCAGTAAAACAAAATTTTGATTTTTTAAAAATTAGATCTATTTTATATGTTTATTGGATTATTTCCTTCATACATCACATTTATCAATTGGATATTATTCTGAATGCCTCTCTGTCACTACTTGACAGGTAAGTAAATACCGTCCCTGTCTCTTTAAGTCAGGAGCTGGCTGATTCTATGAGTCTTAAATCTGTCAGCTAATGCTAACAGAAATGAGATAACTCAGAAAAAAAATCAGGAAACTTCTAGTGGCATAATCTCTGCCATGAGAATCTAAATATATAACCCAGACAAGGGAGAAGTAATATTTTTCATAAACTTGAGCTGACATATCTACAAAGAGAGATAGTTTTTATAACACACCAGCCCTTCTGAAAGTCAAAAATAGAAGCAGAAACTTTTGAAATTAAACAATGACTCCAATAGGAGAAATCTTACAGTTCACTGTGGAGGTAACTGCTATATATTCACTGAAGGAAATTATGTCCTTTACATGAAATGAGAGTTAAAATTAGCTCAGACTCATCCTAAAAATCCAGTAATCCATGTTGTAGGCCAAGATATAACATCCTGTTTCTAAACTTGTATTTGCAATGTTTTACTTCCTTTCCACAGGCTGATCCTTTGCCAGATGCCAAAGCTTCTCTTTGCGTTGCTGAGCTGCAATAACTACTTATATTCTTGCTTTTACCTTGTTGTAAATTCTGTTGAATGTTGTCTTTCTAAATTATTTTACATTTGCTCTGGGGCATTACTTTGCACTTCAGACATGAAAGTGTTACATAAGGGATTTTTCTATGGTTGATCTGTGCCAATAATAACTGCTTTCAAAACTGAAAACCTGTCCCATGTCAAGTAATAAGAACATTAAAAGCTGACTGAGAACCCACAAGCCAAACCAGCATAAAATGTCAATTTGAAATAGAACTAAGGATTTGATAAAACTAAAAATTTCCCCAAATATCCCCTGTGTTGGACAAAATGCCAATCTGTAACTGTGGAACTGAATTTTAGTGTTCCCTTTGGGCTCTCCTAACTGCCTCCTCTCAGCACAGATGTGCAGAAAAGCATCTGTTGTGGTTCTGGGAGGTATATAAATTTTTTACTCCCCAGTATATGTCTAGTCTGTCAGAGCAGTGACAACACCCCAACAGATACCCCATGGTCAGAGGGCAATATCTACCCTTCTGGCTAGTATATTTATAATTTTGCCAGCAGGTTTTTTTCTTCTAGTTCTGGCTTTGTTTGCATTTGTAAAATTTGTTTGCCTCTAGGGTCTTTTCCCAGTGATGAGTAGGTTTATTCAAGGTACTGGCTTCCATAGTTTAAAAAGGAGATGTCCAATAACTATCTGAGGTCTTTAGTGATTGGTGGACCGTACAGCTAAACATAGGAAAAGGAAAGTACAGCACTGACCTACCTACTTTCCCTGGGTGGCTGGTGTTAACAATAGCTTTAATCAGAAAAGCATGCTGGAATGCAAGGATCAAAGTGAGTTGCTGAAAACAAATCTTGTGGGGATTGTGGGGATTTTCATTTTCACATCTATGTCACATCTAGTTATTTAGGGCATCCTTTTTGTTCATCTTTTATCCATTCTGTTATGAATAGGATCTGCTCTTATTTCTATTCTTAAAGAGGCCAGCAAACCAGACTTTATATGTCTCTCTTTCCTACATGCCTTAACTTTTCTTAGAGGCCATTGATCAGTGTGTGATCTATTTTCATTTGGTACACTGACTTTACTAATGACATGCTTCAACTCTTCAGGTCAGCAGTCAGAACAGGTGTAGCTCCAATAAACTAAATTTAATGCCAGCCACTTTTAAATATTTACATAAATGTAGAAAGCACTTTTACCTGGAAAAACTGGAGATATCAATATATAACACAAGGAAAGAAACACAGAAAAGACAGAAACGACAGAAAAGAGTTTATTGAAAAGTGTGGTTCTCAGCTCTCCACAGAATCTCTGAATACATGCCTCCATCATGTCAAAACTTTGATGGTAACATATGGTGTTACCATCCTTACTACATGCTTTTTTTTTATTCTTACTGTTTTTATCTTAGAGCAGAGTATAGAAGAAACCTATGAAAGACATCTATGAATTATTGTTAATTTAGCTTAATAAAATTCCAATGAGAAAGAGAGGACAGGGTGCCCTTCTTTCACAGATGAGTTGGTTGCTTCACATGCCTTTGACAGCAGCAGCTTTCAGATTACCTTTTATTCCTGAGCAGACTCTATTCTGCTCTATTCAGGACTGCTTCTGGCATGTCTTGCTCCTCTTGCACCTACAGTGCTAATAAGTGTGCTGGCATATATCTAATTATGCAGTAACTAATTTTTCTATAGACCCTCAATTCTTCTACCTTCAACTTTAATTTCCCAGAGTTTCTTTATGTTCAAGCCTTATTAAGATATGCATCACTGTCTTGTTCTCTTTGAATATCAGCTGCAACTGTTGAGGATTAAGAATAATGACTGGTACTCCTGTTTGCCAGAACATTTGATTCTTTGTATATGTTTTGTTCTGCAATCCTAGTTAATTACAGAAAATTAGACCACAAAAGTTTTCAATCTCATACATGTTGTCCTCTCTTGTGCTTCATGTTTATAACACATCATGAAAAGTGGCCTGTACATGTCTAGTTACTGGCAGCACGTACATAAAAAAACATGTATCGTTGTTCTGGATAGAAAAGAGTGTCATAGAGACAGATAACTTGTGACATAGACTCTTACATCATGTATCTCATAACTCTGTTCCTGCATTGTCTGTGTTATCTGAGCCCTAGTAACACTGACTTCTACCCTTAGGATTCAGGAAGCTGCTATTCTGTCCATAGAAAGAAAATAAGTACTTAATTTAATTGGTAAGCAACTCTTCTGTCCTGTATCCTGCAGTACTTGAAGACTGAAACTGGAAAGGGGAAGGGAGATCACAAAGGGAAACATACTGACTGAAGTACTGACCTCTTTGTTCTGTTTAGAGGATTTAGACTACCCTTTGGCATTATTTCCTTTAACAAGGAGGTTTTATGTGTAAGATATTTGGGCATTGAGAGGGCTAAATGAAAAAAAGCCAACACAAAATATTCAAAACAGTTCTTTTAGGGCACAAAACAGTACTACAATTGTTCCTCAAGTTTGAAGCTAAGTGTCTCTAATACTGGTAGCATGAAGCTACCATCACACAGATCTTTGCTCCATCTGCATGATCGACATGGTTCCATAAGGGGCCTAGCAGTCATTTATACAGGAGTCAGGCTAATTCTGGCTATAACAGCTCCATCACCAGCATGTGGAGTCTGTAGACACAAAGTTTCAAGTACCTTAAACGGGACCAAAATCACCAGAAGCAGTGGCAGCTTCTGAAAAATGATGCTGATAGCAGACCAAGTGGCCACAGTGCCAGGATGTCTTCCTAAATGCCTTGTGGACTGATGCTCTTAAATTAAGTAAGCACTTAGGAGCATTTACATTGCAGAAAAAGCCAGAATGACTGTGATCCCTAAAGAACACTACATGAAAATATTTGCATGTGTTTGTAGTCATTAGGTTTAACAGTTTGTTATGGATGAGTAATACAGTTAGCACTCTTGTTTCTCCTCAGTGCATTTAAAGGTGGTGAACAGTGGCCAGAGAGAACTTCACTGAGGGAAATTATGTATCTGATGGTACTCCCTTTTAAAACCTTTAAAGGCAAGAGCTTTAGTCATTACTTTTGCAGTACTCAACTTTCGTTGGAGTCCAGGACATCCCTCTGGCTGCCCTGGCTGTCTTGGGACCCTGGCACAGGTTTTGGAGACCCTGGCATGAAATTAAAAACATCTGTGGCTTCGATTTTAGCCTGTGGAAAAGCTGACAATTTTGTATGAGGAATTACAAGTCACAAGGGTTTAAGTAGTATGATATTTGAATTAACACAATGTGGAAAAGTAGAATTTGGGGATTTTTTGAATGGGGTTCAAGGGGGTACAAAATGGAGGAATTTGGGCGTGTCCTAACCTTCGCTTGTCCTCCATGTCTTGCTGTGATGGTGGCACCTTTCTATTGGTTTAAGGTAGAGATTCACAGTCTAACATAGGTGATGGGAATTGGTGAACAAATTGTAAACATACACACGTAGTTTTGAGCATATAAGGTGGGAGCCGCCCAAAGCTTGAGGGCAGATGGCCATGGCTTCCTTGCTAGCCAGAGCTTGGCAAGTCAGAGAAAGAATGTTTAGATAAGAAAGAATAAACAACCTTGAAAGCACAATTGGAATTCCAGGCTCCTTCTCTGGCCGTGTTGGGCTAGGGAAGCAAATACTCTTTACAATCTCTCGGGGTCACCCTGATCCTTAGGAACACCAGGAGAAATCTACAAACTTTGAAGTTAGTATATCCTTTGTTTTGGTCTGGCATATGCAAGAAAAACAAGACCAAGCTGTGAAAAAAACAAAATGAGAAAAATAACACCATGCGCAAACCTGTGGTCTGACTTCACTTTTAGAAGCAGATGCTGTATGAAAGTGTTACTGCACTTTCTGAGGGCAGGGGCTATTGCCAGAAATAAAGTTGTGTGACATTATTCAACCCAGGCAGCACAGGGGAACAATGAGAGAGTAGTGAGGGTAAAGAGGAAGATGAGTCTCTTTGACATTGTCTTCACTTGACACTGACGCTTGGCCAGAGCTGTATTATTTTCATACTCTATCATTGCACTGGGGGAACACCTTCCAGAGCCATCCATCAATCTTGACCATGTAAGTATGCATTAAATTCAATGAAATAGAGTTTTGTGTCTTTTGGGACTAAATACGGGATCCTATAACTACCACAACTGCAAGCCTGTCTTCCTGCCAGCCCCAGGGAATTTACACTGAGCAGGCAGGGAGGGAACAGACCTTGGCACCACCCCAGAAAGAACTAAAAGCTCGCACAGCCTGTGTGACTGCTGCCCTAAACACCCTCCTCTTTTCTTGGGAGATCTTTCTGGGAAAACATATGATTGCCTTAAGCTCTTGGTAGCCTGCCTGCTTTTTAATTAGTAGATCACTTTGAACGAAACTGCAAAAGAATTTAGGTCTTTGGAAACATTGCCAAGCTTCAAACAAAGAAAATTAAGAGACATGAATTATAGCAGAAACAAGTTTTTTGCACTAGCTCTGCAATGATTTAAGGAGAAAAAAAAATGGTATTATACCTGTGTATAAGAACAATCTATGACAATAAAATCCAGTAAGACAAGTGACAAATAGAAACTGCATGGCAGCATCAGAGCAAATGTTTAATTCTATACCTAGTCCAGCTTTTGTGTTTTCTATTTTATTTGAGGATGCCTATGCTAGAAACCCTATAAATGACTACTTTAATGGAAACACAAACATGAGTGCCCTGGAGAACAGGGAAACTGTGAAAAACAAAAACAGAGAACATACAGACCCAAATGGGGTGGTGAGGAAAGGCTGGTGTGGAACTGAAAATTAAGAGAATAAGTTAGGTAATTGTCCTAGGGTGACTTTATGATGTATCCCCAGTCATCTGTTCTGTTTATGCTGGGTATTAAGTTCTGCACCTTAAAGAGTGGTTCTGAGAGCTGCACAGAGTTTGTTATCAGAAACTGCACTTACTCCCTGCATCCTTCTCACACACTGTGCTGTCTGCAGCATGGAGAGCAGAGAAAGCTCTCCTTTGACTTTAGTTAGTTTTTAGCTGGCTGAGGCAGAGAAGTTCTCTGGACTGAGGCTTTTGTTTTTCTTGGAAATGTTCAGCCCTGCTCTGAACTGAAAACCCAGAAAAACACCAGGAGCTCACACCTGTGGCCTATCAGGGACCTATCAGGAGGTGGCATTGTCCAGCAGTGGAGGGACTGATAAGAGACTGAGTGAGCTGAGCCACACCCCACAACAAGGACTTTCTGAATTTGCCATCTCTTCAGAACAATGAAAAGTTTTATATTGTTAATATTATATTGTTTAATTAATATTGTTTAATATTATTAAATTTTCATATTTTTAAGTACTTTGCTAGCTAAATAAACAATTTTCCCACTTTTCTCCAAAGAAATATTTTCTGAACCAGTAGAAGGAGGGACTGCTTGAATTTGCTTTCTAAAAAATACTAATTCAGAAGTTTCCTCCCAAATTCGCCCTAAAATGAGACAGTAATAAACCAAGAAGAGACATGAGACTTAGTCAATCAATAAAGACTAAAATGAAGTAAGATTAGTCATAGACTCAAGACAAAGGATCATGAAGAACGTTGTGTAAGAGCCCAAATTTTAATAACACATTTTCTGTAGGGTGATGTTCTAGAAGTAAGCTATTTATATATGTTGATACACAATCCAGTGAACATGCTACTCATTGAACTCTTTTGTTTGTCCCATCTTTAAGTAGAATACACTTATTTTAGGACAGACTGTCAGGTTGTCATAACCGCTCTTCAACAGCTGAGGGCACTCCATGACCAGCTAAATGAAAAACACGATTTTACCGAAAGCTAAACTGAAGTAGGAGACCTATCAGCTAACCTGATAGCAGAAATCAAATTGTGAAGCCAGGCAGATGAAAGGTCAGGGCTGCCTGCCAAATAAGTGTGGGCTGCCACCTGAGTCCAATATGAATTGTGTAAGAGCATACTGAATTGGCTTGGACAGGTATATTGGGTAGGGAAATCGTATTACTGGCACCAAATATTCAGAAGGTTCAGTTGAGAGTCAGTCTGGAAGCCATGTATATGGTGTTGGTCCTGATTTCATATAAAGCTTTGGTTTCCCCGGCAAAATTATGCTCATAAATACAGTGACGAAGCCCTGCAATATTAATGAAGTTGGAAATCCAGGCCTTAGTGTTCCTCTTTCTGGAAATTTAAGTCTCTGAACACCTCACTTTCATGATGTTATGGTAAGAATAAGAGGTTCCTGACAAGACGTTCTTCCCACAAACCTGTGATCAGACAGCTTCTGACTCTCAAATTCCCATTCCACATCTGAACCAGGGATTTATGCACACCCAGTCTTCCCAGACCCTCAGTAATATGGCTTTTAGCTGTATACTTGTGTCAAAATGGAGCTGTAGGAATAAGTGATTGCTTTTTTTTTCTAGAAATAGAGACAGAAGGAATGTCTGAGGCCTGAGTTTGGGCTAGGTTTGCTCTGTGTCTTGGCAGGGAAACTGTAATGCTGTATACTGATTTGGCTACAGAGCTGCTGCTATCTTAGCCAGTTTTCAAATAAGCTCCTTGTTCAGGCTGAAGGTACATTTGAGCATTTTGCTAATGTAATTTGGAAGAAAAAATGGGAGATTGCAGAGCACAGGCTAAAATGGCTTTCCTCTGTAAAATATAAAAAGGTCAGTTTTAAACATCAACAGCAATTTTATTTTATCCAAGAGATCACCTTTAGAAGAAAGTAAGTTTGCTTTGTAAAACCTCACAATAAACAGTATGGTGAACTTGGCACCTTGAAATAAGGGTAAGGTAAATGCTCCCTATGCGAAAGTGAGAAAATCACTTAGAGTGACTGCTGCATGGAACAGCCCAGCAGCCTTATGGCCTCGTGTAATTCAGAGGGAACACAGCTGAAATTCTTTGTTTCAACAAAGTAGATACAAATAGTGTCAGTCCTGCTTATCAGACTACTTTGTGTACTTTAATCACCTGCTTGTGTCCTTTTAAAGTAAAGCTTAACAATCTTCCCTAAACCTTTATCAGACAAAGCTTATTTTTCTTAATTTGCTGTTTAACATGTGCAGTACCACTTCTTTCCATAAGAGGGAAAACGTGTACTTCTATTCTGCCTATTTCCCCTTTCCCCAAAAGCCTTTCAGCGCAGCAGACCAAAGCAATGTACTGACACTAAACAAAGGAAAGAGAAATCACGTTTATTTGTAACTCATTTTGCAAAAATAGGTACTATTTTGGAGAAAGGTAATGTTTTATGAGGGTAAAAATATTTGTCTAGGAAGTCAACGCCTGACAGAGGATTGAACAGTGTCTATGTATCCCAATTTTTCCTTATTTTTCTTTTTACCTCTACCTCTATGGTTAATGACTAGCAATACTAATGGGATTTGACTAGGTTTTGCAGAGTGAGTTAGGAAGGCACCTGAATTCAGCAGCAAATGTCCATTAAAAAACTGCAGACAATGAGTGTATACAATCCAGTATACTTAACACTTCAGCATTGTTACCTTCCTAAAGCAAAACCTATGGAGAGATACAAATAAACACTGGTTTGGGCTGGGGGGACTTTGTGTGTTCTGTTAAGGCATGCATCCTGTTGTTGACACTCTAAATTAAGAATATTATGTTATTTTAAGATGTGAAATGAGAGATTTTAAGGGACTGACACTGAAATAACTTACAATTACATGCTCTGAGAGTCATTCGTACCAAATCAACTAGTCCTTGATTTTTACCAGCAACAAAAGCAGGTGGAAGTATTTTGTCTGCAAATAAGAAAATACTACTTCAGAAATGTGTAACACTAAGAAAATTATGAATTTTGGCATTCTTGCATCTTCAAAATGGAGAAATGCAAAACTGTTTCACATATCATTATTTTCCTCCCACACCACACTTCACTTTCTAGCAACTGTCTGTACAGAGGCCCTATACTACAATTGCCTTCAGGTGCCTTCCAACTTGATTTACTTGCTGCTTATGGGGAGATTTGAGGGCTGACTGTCGCCAGACAGCTGTGGGGGGTGTCCCCAGGCATGAGCTCTCCTTACAAGGGGAGGGACACGACAGTCCCTCGTCAGTGGGGCATTCGTGCCAGTGATGTGTGCCATCTGAGCAAGCCCATGGGCTTCAGCCCCATGCTGCCCTGTCTCTCTGCTGCGGTGGAGCTGCTTTAGTATCATAGGCAGGACAAACGCCTTCGCTTCTTCACGTGCAGAACAGGCGCGCCTCGCGGAACTGCTCCCACAGCTCGGATGGTCCATCACCAGTGCCCAGTGCCCCGCACACAGCAATCCTCGAGCGAGGGAAACAGAAACACCTCTTTGTCACCGCTTTGCTGAAGCTCTCTTTGTCGAGCTCCCACGCGGGACGGTAGCGGCCAGAGCAGCCTCCCTCGCTGAAGGGGGACAAGAGCCTGTTCGCCCGGCCGCTCCGCTCTGCTCCCGCCACACACCTGCCTGCAAGCGAGGGCAGAACAGGCCAGCCCGGCAAGCGAGGGCGGAACAGGTCAGCCCGGTGCCGTTCAGCTGTCCCGGGGCCCTGCCGGGGCGGGGCCGGGCCGGGCAGAGCCGGGCAGGCGGAGCGCAGCCCGGGCGGGACCGCCCCGCAGCGTTGGGCGGAGCCGCCCGCTCTTCATAAAGGGCGAGCCGAGGCGCTGCCCGGCGTCTGGAGCCGAGCGGTGGGGAGTGCGGGGTGGGCAGGAGCGAGAAGGGCAGGCAGGACGGAGCCGGCGGGGCGCGGTGATGGAGCTCCTGCGGACTATCGCCCACCCGCCGGGCGGCGGCGGTGCCAAGGGCTGCGAGGCGGCGGTGGGCAGAGCGGCCGGCGGCGAGTCACGCAGGAAGAAGGCGGAGGAGCCGCCGCACCAGCACGGCCACCCCGCAGCCGAGGTCTCCCGGATTATTACCGACCCCACGACGGGGAAGCGTTACTGCCGCGGCAAGGTGCTCGGAAAGGTAATGGCCGCGGGGAGCCCCGTGCCCTCCCGAGGCGCCCCAGCCCGCCGCCGATCTCGGCGGGGCGGCCGCGGGCGCTGCCCCTGCGGCGCTGCGTTTCCCCGGGCGCGCCGCGCTGCCGCCCGCGACCTGCCCAGCGCCGCCGAGCCGGGCCGGGGGTCCCAGCGCCCTCCCTGCTCCGGAATCGTGCCTTCGGCTCGGGCGAGCCCGCGGGAAGGACTTGGAGGCTGCATGCGGGGAGTGGGGAGCGCGAGCCTTCCAACAGACCATGAACACAGGACCTGTCTTTAGAAAATTGCCCTTTGCTAAGGAAGTTGCACTTCTTGACTATTAGCTGGTGAATGACTAAGTGCAGAACTGCATTTATACCTGCTCTAATTGCCTTTTTCTCTTATGTCTCTGTAGGGTGGATTTGCTAAGTGTTACGAGATGACAGACTTGACAACAAATAAAGTTTATGCTGCGAAAATCATTCCTCACAGCAGAGTAGCAAAACCTCATCAAAGGGAGAAGGTATGTACGCATGAATGATTTTTTTTTTTTCCCTTGAACTCTTTGTGTGCTGGATTGCCTACCCCTTTCCCTGAAATGGTTTTGATAGAGCTGTCTGTTGACCCTTGTGGAAGTAAGACTAACAACACCTTCCTTCTTTCCCACTATTTTGTCTTTACAGATTGATAAAGAGATTGAGCTGCACAGAATGCTTAATCATAGACATGTTGTGCAGTTTTACCACTACTTTGAAGACAGAGAAAATATTTACATTCTTCTGGAATACTGCAGCAGAAGGGTGAGCATCAACTGCGAGAAATCTGGTGTTTACTTACCTGGAATCTGCAACTAATTAAAATGCGTGTTGTGTAAAAGTTATTTTTTGTGGCTTTGGTTGTTGTTACTCTATGTACTGATTTACTTCTGCTTAAGGTGAATCTTATGCATGAATTGTCAGTGACATTTCTGCCTTTGTTTTTCCTCTGCAGTCAATGGCTCACATCTTAAAAGCGAGGAAGGTATTAACAGAACCAGAAGTACGATACTACCTCAGGCAAATTGTGTCAGGGCTAAAGTATCTTCATGAACAGGAAATCTTACACAGGGATCTTAAACTAGGTAAGTTCTCCAGATTGCCAACTTCAAAACATACTCTTCCAGCCCTGCTGGCATGGTACCACTTTATCCTTGTATGGTGATAGTATGTTTAGTAGAATCAGCTTAGTCTATCTTTACAGAGGAAACTCATAGTTCTTAAGGGATGACATTAAGCATTCCTAATTAAAAAAAAAAATCTTGCCCAGCTTCTGGCTCTGAACAAAGTATGACTCAGCACCTGTGGCAAAGGCATTCCTACCTTGCCAGAGATGGACTAACTGGAATTTCTTTGTCTGCCAGGTAACTTCTTTATCAATGAGAACATGGAACTGAAGCTTGGTGACTTTGGCTTGGCAGCTAGGCTGGAACCACTGGAACACAGAAGGAGGTAGGAGCATCAAAAATGTATTGTCTAGTAGTAAATGAAACTAAATTCATATGAAAATGAGAGGTCATGTTCCATAGCTAAAGCTAGTTACTGCCCTTCTACTTTCATGAAGACAAAATGAAAAAACATCTATGCTATTAAAGTTCCTACAGCTCCTCTTTAGATGTCAGAAGGAAAACCTGCCCTATGAAAAATAGCTCCTTCCTCTTTCTGTCTGGAATATTAACCAGTTCTGTGGTGCTTTTGATTTTTCAGAACAATATGTGGCACACCAAATTACCTCTCTCCCGAAGTCCTCAACAAACAAGGGCATGGCTGTGAATCTGATATATGGGCCTTAGGCTGTGTAATGTAAGTACTTTTCTGCCTTTGAGATGTATTATATCTATCACTGGCTTAGGCTTTTGAGAGTTCAAAGGGGACACAGCCTTGTATACATGTGTAGCTCAATGCAGAAATTCTTCATGTTGGGAGGTAGATGAAGCCTTTTTTTGTAGCTGTAAACACAGGTATGGTGGGTATGTGAACTAGTTTTCTTTTGCCTTTAAACAGGTATACAATGCTGTTGGGAAGACCCCCATTTGAGACTACAAATCTTAAAGAAACATACAGATGTATAAGGGAAGCAAGATACAGTCTGCCTTCATCTCTCTTGGCACCTGCAAAACACTTAATAGCTAGCATGCTGTCAAAAAACCCTGAGGATCGGCCCAGTTTAGATGAAATAATTCGACATGAATTCTTCTTACAGGTTTGTACTGTCTGCTATTAGTGTTTTAAAAAACAAAATCCACACAAAAAGCCACTCTGTAGTCTAAAAATTGTTTGTGTTGCATTTCCACAGGGTTTTACACCTGATAGACTTTCTGCAAGCTGTTGTCACACCGTCCCTGATTTCCATTTGTCAAGTCCTGCTAAAAATTTCTTCAAAAAAGCAGCTGCTGCTCTCTTTGGGGGAAAAAAGGATAAGGCCAGATACTTGGACACACATAGTAAGTTTGAAGCCTAGATACAGCCCACTAATCTCTTGCCCATATTAGTGTACATATGTGAGATAGCAACAGAACACTTACATCTTTGTCTCAGAGCTTTTCTGGGTTGGTTTTGACTTTTCTTGATAAGTACAGATGGTAGTCTGCCCCCCTATGCCAGCTTTATGTACATGAATGCTTCTTACAGCACCCATACCTATATTGGTAATCTGTTAGTTTGTAATTGAATTTTTGTCTCTTAGAGTGATTTGTGTATAATGGAATCATTTCTGTGGGAGACTATGGCAGGCTTAGAAGAAGCTGCTAGAGAGAGACAATGCTTTCTGTAATTTAATAGCACTTCCAAATTCAGAGTTAAATGGTTTTTTTTTCCTGTGTTGCAGACAGGCTAGCTAAAGAAGATGAAGAAATCTACAAGCTCAGAAATGATTTGAAGAAGACATCGATAACCCAGCAGGCCCCCAAACACAAGACAGATGAGGTATATGCAAGTGTAGTTCAAATCTAGTAACAGTTGGGTGGAGTAGCTATAATTAAATTATATTTGACTTGAATATCAGAACTGGAGCTGTATGCAGCATAATCAAGCTTAAATGATTAGTAGAACTGCTTTAAGAGGGCTTAAATAAGCATGACAAAAGTATGGTAACCTTTGTAGGGAGACTATAAATTTTGGCTTTTGAGTAATTATAGTATCTGCCTAGACTCCATTGTTGCCTGTGCGTTAACTTGTCTGCCAGGTCCTATTTCTCAATATTTCAAATACAGGGCTTCAGTTCATGATTAACTAGGGCTTCTTAGAAGAATAAATTGCTGAAATCTGTCTTTTAATATTTGGTGTTCAGACCTGTACACAGCTGCTCCCTTGCTAGGGCAGGAGAGCAGAGAACTGATTAATAGCCTGTAGGATGCAAATTGAAGATCTAAAGAATGGAAGGACCTGGAGTGCTGCTCTAAGCTAAGTCTAGCATCAGTTCCTTTGTGATCTTTATATGTGAATACCAGTTTCCCTAGAATTCATCATTTGTTGAGAAATAGGAGAGCCATGTAAAACTTGTGTGTAAGCCTTGGCTTGTGTTATGTTTGATGTTTACATGTCTGACATCTCTTCTAGGAGATTCAGCCTCTTATCACAACAGTGGTGAAGCCTGGAGCATTGCCAGAAACTAAGCAGATTGGAGACTCCATTCGGATGATAGTCAGAGGAACTTTGGGAAGCTGTAGCAGTAGCAGTGAATGTAAGTGCAGCAAAATGTGATGTCTGAGTCTGAATACCACCTTTATTTTTCTCATATCTTAAAAGCCTGAAGCAAACATCTGCTTTTATACTCTTATTTCCAATGTTGTGAAGGCCAGTAATTTTGAAAAAATTAAACTAGAAAGTCATTAAGGCTAACTTCTTAAAGTCTATGTAACTCAAATGTTTAGAATGAAAGTTTTCTCTCTGTGTACTCTTTCAGTCTAATAATCCTTCCTTTTCAGGTTTGGAAGACAGTACTATGGGAAGCGTTGCTGATACAGTCGCAAGAGTATTGAGGGGATGTCTGGAGAATATGCCAGAAGCAGACAGCAATCCCAAAGAACAGCTGACAGCATCCTTCCAGTGGGTTACAAAATGGGTGGACTACTCCAACAAGTATGGCTTTGGGTACCAGCTGTCAGATCACACTGTTGGTGTCCTCTTCAACAATGGGGCACATATGAGCCTTCTGCCAGACAAAAAGTAAGAATCATTACAAAGCTAACAACTCACTAAGGTAATTTACACATTAAGCATTTGCTTTTCATCACTAAACTTTTTTTTTTCCCACTTTCAGGACAGTGCATTACTATGCTGAGCTAGGCCAGTGCTCTGTCTTCTCAGCCACAGAGGCCCCTGAACAGTTCATTAACCAAGTAACTGTGTTGAAGTATTTCTCTCACTATATGGAGGAGAACCTTATGGATGTAAGTTCAGCACCTTCAGGGTCTTGAGCTGTAAAAATACACTAAATGTAATTGAAGTACTTAACATAGTCTGTTCTCTTTCCTAGGGAGGAGACTTGCCCAGCCTAACAGATGTACGCAGGCCCAGGCTTTACCTCTTACAGTGGCTCAAATCTGATAAAGCATTAATGATGCTCTTCAATGATGGCACTTTTCAAGTAAGTGTGGTAGCATCACCAGAGAAAATGTCTTAAAATACCTTATTGCAATAAAACTAGATAAATCTCAGAAACTGAGAGGAGAAAGGAGACAAACTGCAACTTACTTCTCTTTTACAGGTGAACTTCTACCATGATCACACAAAAGTCATAATTTGCAATCAGAGTGAGGAATACCTCCTTACCTACATAAATGAAGATAGGATATCCACAACGTTTCGTCTGACAACTCTTCTGGTTTCAGGATGTTCATTGGAACTAAAATACAGAATGGAATATGCTCTGAACATGCTGCTGCAGCGATGTAACTGAAGGAATTGACTCTGTTAAACCAAATGGACTCTCTTGTACACTGTGAATCTACAGTGGAGATGGTGGAGCAACTAGTATGTTGATGATGGATGTGTGGTGGTACGAAAACTGGACTGTCCAAGTGTGCTGGGCACACATCTATTAGAAGCCTAAACCTAAACTTGTTGGAGTAAAATGTTGTCACAAGGAGTTCTTCGGATCATAGTTTTCCTTGCTTCATGTGTGTTAACGATATAACTTGACTTGAACTCGGAGCAGAGTGTGTCTGTTTGCTCTGTAGGAGAGCATCTCTGATGGAGTTAAACTGTGAATACACATCTGGAAAGGGAGGGAAGGGAGAGCTCCGTTGTTGGGGATAATTGTAACAAGCAGCTTTTGGTTGCTTAACTGTGAACTATGGCCATACTGTTTTTTTCCTTATTTTTCAAAAATACCCACACTTGTGGCTGGCAAAGTGCATTCCTTGTTAATTTTTTTTATTTATTACAGCCTAAAGTGAAGTATTTATTACTTTTTTTTTGGACCTTGGCATTTTGAATATAAATCTGTTGGCAATAAAGAATGGAAATCTGAAGCATGATTCTCTACTCTTTCTCCAGTATAACTGAGCATGATTTACTTTGCATTACAAAAAATCTCGCAGATTTGCTTTCTATGTGCTATTTTTAAAGAGTCTGCTACATGTCTGGATATGAAGGGTAGGCAGGTGTGTCTGTGTCTATGCCCACTTGCAGTCACAAACACCAACGCTGCTATTGTTAATTACAGCTGCAGTCCTAAAACAACTGCTTATGGAACTTACAGTCTACAGTCTAATGATGTAGGCCTTGATGCTTAGTTATTGTCCTAAGAGCTTAAAACAAAACTATGGATCTCTTCAAGATACTACATCCCAAAATTGATGTTTAACACTGACTGAAAAGAATTCTTTCTTCTGGGTAGTATGTTGGAGACTGAAGGATAAGGAGCTGTATAAATTCTCTGCTTTCTGGGAAAGCTTTGCTCTTATCAAGGTGCTGAGAATCCTTATACCTTAACAGCAGAATGAATTGACCATACCTATCATTTCCCAAAGCCTCTACTGAGTTTTATTTTATCTTTCTACCCTTGGTTAAATGGTTATCCCAGTAAAGTAAAATCAAAAGGGTGAAAAAATTAAAGGGTGACTTAGTATATACTATAAATCATAATTTGTCTTAGTAACACTTGCAGCTGTTTAAAGCTATCAGTTGGGTAGACTAAGCCCAAAGTTGACACTAAGTTTTCTGAGACCAGCATAGGGATGGCCTACTGCTTTCTGCAATCCTACTCCTAAGCATTCAATTATGTGACTAATGGCTTTTCATAACTGAAAGCAGTGCCATTTGTCACTTAAAACTATGCAAATAGGTGCAGTTTTGGAGATATCATGGATTCCACGCAGGGGGAAATTGTCTGACTTATGGACTGGGTTTATTTTTCTTAGATACTGCATAGCACCTGGACCTGAATAGACATATAGCTGTCTTCAAGTAACAGTTCTGGTGCAACAGCAAGCAGTTAATTGCTTACTTGACCTATTGTTCCTATAGCTTAATGAGGCCTTTTTGGAAAGACATCAATAGCCATCAGGGTATCAATCACAGCAGCTGAACCTAAGGAACAGGCAGAGTAATAAAATGCAGACTAAGTACAGATGTCAATCTGAAATAGTGAGCAGAGTACGTATCTCTGGCTTGCTTCGTCTTGCAATAAGCGTGAATAACTGTGATGGGGTTTGTTGTATTGAATACCCTGCATTAGGTAATATTTATTTACTTCTCAAGTCTAGACAGGAAGACCCAATTGAGTTCTTCAGATGGATTCATTAATGTAACGCTAGGCAGTTCAGTGAAGTTAAATATATACTTGCTATAGTGAGCAGAATTCAGCTTCCCAGCTGTCTACTTTCTTCAAGGGATAATGGCTGTTTTTATTCCTGAGAGGCCATGACTTACCTAATTCTGCTGCACACATACAGCTACTGTTGTGTTCTTTCCCCTAATAAGTAAAATCTCCTTTTTTGTTTATGACACCAGTAAACAAACAGTTTGCGTGCATTAAAAAAACCAAAATTTACTAAAGCTATAGTACTTCACAGGGAAAAAACACTTTTTGTTCAACTTTGTGTGCTAGAGAAAGTGCAAGCCTTTATTCAACTGCTATGATTTCTTAGTGTACAAAACTCAAGCTTGTAATTCAGGCTCATGTAGGCAAATAAACCAGCTTTTAATATAGAATATTTAAATATGTATATAAAGGCTCCAGGATGTTAGTTTTTTGTGGACGTTGATACCTCACTAAAATAAGTGAATCAGCTATTTGTATACACTGTTTATGCTCAGTGGTTGCTAAATCCTTACACATCTTTCTGATTAGTGCAGGTTCTGCTCTGTATCCTTACCTCACATTTTATTTTCATATTGCAAAACAAGAGAGATGTTTAGATCAGGTTAAGGAGAAATACACTTTTCAAGGTACCTTTGTTCTAGTCTCTGAGCCAAAAGAGGGAAAGCCATTTTAAAATTCTTGGTATAAGAACTTGCATCAGGAACAAAGGTTTTGAAATTCTTTCTCAGGGTGGATCCTGTCTTAAATAAGATACTGTAGAGCACTACTTGGCATTCTTTACTTAAACACATAACTCCCTCTTGTAATTCTGCATATAGGAAGATAAATATTAGAAAGGCACTTGTCCATATCTTCTCTATAACAAATGTCTTGAAAAATGTGGTCTGCATTTTATGCTGGCCCAACAACTATTCTATTATTTTCAAACCAAGAGGAAACAGCATAAAATCTAGTTTGGGAGTATATGTACTTGAAAGGAAGTGTGAGGATTAAAAGATTAGGTGAAAGCACAAAGGTTTGTCAGGTATGAATGCTGGACACAATGAAATAACATTGACAAGGAAAAAAAATCTATTGTACCCTTATTAAAATATCTTTATGAAGTTTGAAAATATATTTTTGCAAGTATACATACAAACTTGTATGACTGAGTGTACTAATCTGCTTGCAAACAACAAAATTATTCAAACAGGTCATGCTTCAGCACTAACAAAATGCATTACCCACTGATGCCACTAGTAACTCAAGTATTCTAGGGCATTATGTAATCCTTTCCTGAAATTATTCAATTTCCTTAAGTTCCTGTATATAATACATATGAGAAAAAAGAAAATAGTTTGGGTATATGCTGCTTTGCAATATTGAATAAAGTTCCAATATTCTCCAGGTTACTTAGGAAACTAGAAGAATATTCTCTTACTTTAAAGCTATTTCATTACTTCTGAAAATAGTAATATCTCAGAATGATCCTTCAGCTGCCCATCAATAACAGGTAATTTTGTGCCTGATTAAATTGATTCTAAATGTAAATTCAAATTTGTATAAATTAGATGTTTTTATATGTATTTATGAACCCCCAACTAGACACAGATCCAAGGAATCAACCAGAATAATGCATGGCATGGGCCATCACTTTTTAAAATTTTGTCTGGTTTTATAATTTTTATGTCTTATGAACATCAATACTGGCAGAATTGCCACTATGTTAGACTGGGACATACAAATTAAGAGGTTAAATTCCATTTAAATATGCATTTAACTATATATATATATATCTGGAAACAAATATCATGGTGTTTGGAAATCAGGATAATAGAAAGTAAAGATTTAGCCTCTGGAATTTATCCATGTAAATTAGGTTAGGTATGGAAACACAATTGATTTGAAAGATTCCGTTTTAGTGGTTACTCTTGAAACCATTGCATTTTCCTTCTCTACTGTGAAATCATGGGTAAAAAATCCCACATTTTCTGTTGTCCATAGCAAGTAGATATGATCTGAACAGGAGTAAGGCATTATCATGATTGACTTTTGTAATGCCCTTTCCTGCTTACTATTGAAAGAAATGCCTTAATCCTCATGCTGAAAACATAAAAGTACATAAAATCAACATGAGGCATTATTAGTACCAAACTGGCCCAGGTAAAGAGTTATTAAACACTTTTACATCAGAGATAAAAAAGCAATAAGGCATTTTATGGTTATCTTCACTAAAGATTCTGAGTAAAGACCTGAATTAACTCACCTAGCACTTTGGCAGTTTGTAGGCTGATGTCTTTTGTGGCAGGCCAGAAACGAAGACTAATCCATATTCTGCCTTCCTTACATATATTGAATGATCATGAAAATGACTGCCCATTTTATGCTGAGGGTTTCAAATGTTACATAAAGGAAAAGGTGAATCAAGCATTATCCACAAGTGGGTGGATGGGTGCGTGGGTGTCTCTCCCTATACTGACAATCTTAGGCAGAGGTGGACTTTTTTTTTTTTGCCTCATTCCCTACCCTAAGTAATAAATACTAGCTCATTTAAATTGCTTACCTGGATTTGAGATTTTTGAGACTGATAACCTATCACACAACTAGGCCTTCCTAGACAAAGTGCTCCAAAGTGCTAAAGAAGCACAATTATCCTTTAGGGCCTGGTCATCTAAGACACCATTCTTGTGGACCTTTATTCTGAAGGATTCAGTTTCCAGTATTTCACATCAAATGACCATAACAGCAATGCTGTTAACACCATGAATAAAAGAAGCTTTGAAGTCACATTTTCAGGCTTACTGCCAACTCCATAAGACCTCACCTGCTCCTGGTCATGCTCCACAGGTTTCACAGACATTAGAATCAAACTCGTAGTAAATTCTAGCAACTCCTGGAAATTCTACACATATGACATTTTATGCTCATAAAGTAGCCTCTGACTCATAGCTTATAAGATTTTTTTCTTTATTTATTTTAAACAATAAATTTTAATGTATTTTTATTGTTTTGGAATAACCTTCACTGGAGGAATGAAAGTAACAAGTTTTGGGATTCTGGATCCAGTGGATTAAGACTATTGGTTCTGATGGGAGAAATGGGAGGCATAATGCATTATAAAGTAGACTGTGGCAGAGGAGGAAAGTCAATGACAGCAGAAGAAAGGAAGCAAGGTTATGCCATCAAAGCAAGTTTAATCTTCTATAGAAAGAAAAAAAAGCAATTTGCGTATCATCCTCAAGGCCAGCTTCTCATGCCAGCCATTACATTAAGTCATGGACAGCTGCAATAAAAGATGCGTGAGAGGTGTAGTAAGTGGGCAGAACAGGAAAAGCTGGACTTTTTAGTACAGGGAAATTCAAGGCAGCTGAGACAAGCTCATGGTAATTTAAATGCATTGTAGTATATATTAGCACAGGCTGCAACAGTTATGTTTGATGTTGCTTTACATAGAAAATTTTAAAAGCTGGTCTGATTTTCAGATGCCCTTACTTCTGTTAATAATGAACACTTATGGAAATGAAAGTGGATGATCTCTGCTTCCAATCAAGGTTAGATACCTCAAAAAAGGACACAGAGCACAATAGTGTCAGGCAGTGGTTATGGAAAGAGGAATGTACACAAATGATTATGGAATTATTCTGTAGTATATGATGCTGTTTCTGTCTAAGTATGTGCACTGAACTCATCCTCACATCTGATCATCTCCACTTAATGTCAGTTGCTTCTTGTTATTGTTAATTACAAATAATTAGAAGGTTAGCTAGGGAGCGTGAATCATGGCACAAGGGGTATGTGGGAACACGGGTTTACAGTGGGGTTCTGGAAAAAGTGAGGGAGCTCATAACACCAGGAGGAATGGAAGGTGCTGGAGAGCTGTGACTCAGGGTAGGGAGGCCTGGGATGGAATCACGAGGCAGGGGAGGGCTGGATGCAGCAGCCGGTGGAGAGGCTATTTTGGGAGGCAGAGGCCCCGTTTTCAACTCGCCCCCATAGCAAACATGTCGTGGAGAAAGTGGTGGCAGCGAGGCAGGAGGCAGCCGGATGGATGAGGCGCGGCAGGTCAGCAGGCGGCAGGGCCAGAGAGGGCCAGGAGCTGCCTGGGAGGTGCTCAAGGATGGCTCCGGCTGCAGGAGCCAGCCCCAGGCACGTCCAGGGCTGGCCCCAGGTGCCCTCACAGCAGAACCAGCAGCAGGGAGCTTCCTGTTCACTCACGCCAACGAGGTCCATCACCAGCCTGGGCTGGGGAAAGGAATGGTCTTCAAGGTAGAAAATAAAAGCAATTAGAAGCCATGGAAGTTCCTTGATCCATGATAATTGACCCATTATGAGTCAATAACAGAGGACTAAGTGAGAGCTCATATTTTTGGAGCAGGGGAGGTAAGCTCCAGTCTTATCTCATAAGTTGCATCAAAGAAAGATATTTGAAGGGATGTGAGATGACAGAGAAGATGGCCAGTATGCTCTCCTAGTGGTAAAAGCAGGTATGGACCTGAGGAGAAATACTGAGTGTTGTGACCAGAGGAAAGACAATAACAGGAATCAAGACACAACAGGGAATGAGTCAAGTACAGAAATTCAAAATCACAACAAAAATAAAATCTGGCCACATTAAATGGAGCTGAGCAGAAAAGGGAGACATTTTAACTTACATATCAGCAGCCTTTCCACATCTGTTGCCAGGAGAGCCAAGAGAGCAGTTGCCAAAGTGGGTCAAATGGAAGATTAGCAGTGTGAAAGTGAAGGCAGTCAAAGCAGGCGTCATATTCACACAAGGAGACAGGAGTGCAGATGGACAGGTGAAAACAAAAGGCATGCTGAGAGAGTGAATTCCCCTCCAAGTAATGGAGAGGCAGCACACTTGCGACACACATCTCTGAGGAAACCACATGTGAAGTGAGTGTTAAGAGAATTTTCACATTCTCAGTAAAACAAAGGATTAACAATGATCTGATCCAGTTAGATTAGTGGTGCCAGCACTGGGGACCAGTATTGCAAGACAATGCATTACTCTTCTGAGTCACTGGTTTCATTCTCACATGGGCCTTTATTAACTGCAAATCTTTACCTCCTGATGGTTGCTTCATGTGAAATGAGTTGGTGGCTCATTCCTGTTCATAGTGAGAAGGTATCCACGTTACAAAAATCATCACTGCTAATTACAAGCCATTTGCATTAATTGGTATCCTTGCTGGAAGTCTTCACAGGGAAGAAGTCTAATGACTAAACAGCAGGCATGGCAGCTAAAACACCCTGTTTCCATGAAGTTGCTCCTGACTGGTCAGGGATTATGTGGGGTATTTGGAGTGGGTCATCAGGGATATGGCAGTTGTTGCTTGAGATGTGTGATATATGGGTGGCCTTTTTAGAACCAACAACTGATTTTCTGAGCCTAAACTTCCAGCAGTGATGGCAATTTGTGACTTTTGTATGCTGTAGCTCTTCTGGACTACTGCTTAGTCCAGAAGAGCACAGAATAGAAAGAGCTTCCCATGTTCTAGTACTTTACTGTGGTTTATTTTCTGCCTTTTTGATCATTACTCTTTTCATTTGATTGTCCATCATCTACATAATGACAAAGTAAACTTCTATTTTCTAATTTGTCCAAAACAAGTGAAATTAATGTCTTCTTAATAGATTACTTCTTTTGTCTCATGTTTACATTTTCATATAGTTTCAGATGTAGAAGTGAAGTAGAAAGTTCCATTCTTCAATGAGTAGACTAAAATGAAGAGGGGAAACTGCAGGTACTGTACTGTACTGAGCTCAGATAATCCTAAAAATTTTGAACAGGCAAGCAGCTGGTGATAAAATCACTTTTCAGGGAGATGTGTGGACATTGGAAATATTATCTGAAAAGGGTAACAACTTAAAATAAAGTAGTGATCTTGGCCAAACTTAGAGCCTGTAGCATCATTGTCTCTGTGATTGTGTAGCCTGTAGCATCATTGTCTCTATGTCTCTGTGATTTACAGTCTGGTTTTCCCCCGCTTAAATGTTGTATCCATCTAACTCATACCTGATGTGCTGCAGATCCCAATGGGGTATTTCTTTTGAATTTAGGTGTTCTTCTGCAGGGCTTCCCATTTCTAATTATTCCTGGATACTAACATATTGGATAGATGAGTTAGTATGGACTATGGCTGTCCGATAAATAACATTAATACATCCATTTTACAAAAGTAAGACAGCACACAGAGGGAATCTCTTTACCAGCTTAAGATCCCTTTCTCCAGTGTTTCTCACACACTCAGAGTTTTTACTGGTGCCAATTCCTCCTCCTCAGGAGGAATGCTCAGCATTTCTCCAGGTCAAGTCTTGGAGTCTCAAGAACTTGGAACTTGGAGAGGAGGGAGCTTGCAACAAGTGATGACCTTGCTTTTTGGGCAAGGAAAAGAAAAAACAACCAAAGCCATGGAAGGATTCTATAGACAGACATGTCATTTTCTCCTTAACTCTGATTTTTTTCACAAATAATGGGTTTTATTATGCTATGGACTTACTGAAACCAGAGTCTTGAAAAAACATAGAGTGATCCTGTAATTGTGTATCCAGTTTCTGATGTATGCATAACCTTTGGACAATACTCTTGGGCACATGGTGTGATTTTTGTGATGGTGCTGTGCAGGGCCAGGACTTGTACTCAATGCTCCTTATAGGTCCTTTTCCAATGCAGCATATCCTGTTATTCTGTGATTTTCTATGGTTGAGTCCTGCAATTCTAGCTATACTCAATAGTAAAGGTTTGTAAATGTTGTTTTTAGCTAATTTTGACTCTTTTAAACTAGAAAATAGAGGACAATGTAATCAGTGCATTGTCTAACATTTAAAAGGGTCTTTAGATAATTTTTTTAAATTTAAAACTTCTTCTATAGCCTTAAAAATACCATTTTCATATTTGTAATTTCCATAAGGCTTATAAAAGGCTTTTTGAATTCACTAGAGAGAATCCAATATTTTCTACTAGTGAACAGATGTAAAGCAACCATAAAACTCTTAAGTATTTTAAATCACATGCTTTCAAGAATGCTTACAATGTAAGATTATAGCACACTCACAGAAAAAGTAAAATAACTCTACCTAATATTTTCCTGGGGTGATTAAATCCCTAACATGAGTGTAAGTTAAATTTAGAAGAAACCTTATAATATTCCAGGTACTGCACAGCAAATTGCAGTACAGAATTTACTTATTTTCTGAATGAAGCCATAAAGAAATGTAGAAATGTGAAGAAATTTTATAATTTTGGCTGAATTTGACTAACGGTTTCATTTTAAGGAGTCTCTGTCTATGATGAATGCATCTCAAAAATAAAAGGATGTGAAATCTTTACTAAATATAAATTAAATAGACACAGCTTATTATATTAGTTGCTTAGTATGGGTAAATCATTCTCATCTGGTTTACCTATAACAGTTCCACTGATACCAGGAGAACTGCACTGAGAAAGCAAAGATGTGTTTGCTGTCAGATATATCATTAAGTAAGGGCTTGAAATAGCAGGAATGCAGCTAGTGATAATGATTTCTGGGAGTAGATAAGTGTATTTCTGAAGAGAAAGGACATAAGATCCCTTCTCCTGACAGGGTTTCCAAACATTTGCCACCAGTGGCTGCTGTCCCCTGAAAAACCCTTCTGATTTCAGGAAATGTTCAGATAGGCCCAAGGTGATGAGTTAGTATCTCTTATTGCAGCAGTGTGAACTAATTATAGACACAGAATAATTGTTGGGTAGTAAAGGAGGTGAGGAATGACAGAAGGAGCAACAATAAGATTATGTGGTCACTTGCCAAGGTATGATGCTTGGTATAATGCAATTAAGAGGGCTTGTTTGTTTGTTGTTTTATTCTAATTAGTGTGTGTGTCCTATTTGCTAGTATTATTAGTGTATTGTGAAAGACGTATTTCTTGGGAATGGACTTAAGAGAATTCAGGACAATGAACTTCAGAATGACTCAGGACAGGCACTCTGTACAGAGGGCATGATATAGAGAAAACAGAGATTGTTGTTGGACTAAGATACAGAAGCTGACGGCATTATCAAAGAAAGGAACATAGCCCACCAAACCACACACTTGGGTAACAAGACACAGCAGAGTGGTGATATACTCTGACACCAATAAAATCAGTGAACCTTTAACCTAAACAAAAAGCATGATCAAGTCCAGAGACATCACATGTAAGAAAACGTCTTCATGGGCAGAAGCAGATGGGCCTGAGCTCACATTCCTTTTGCTCCAAGTCTGCCAAAAACAAGCATATGTGGCCCTTGTAGCAGTCATCCCAAGTACACATCCCAAGTACCTGACAAAGGCCACTTTGTTATGGCATAGCTATATGGCTTCTGGATGGATCTGGCTTGTACACAGACTGCTTGGAATGGGCAGTGGTGATCACAGCTAGAGTGTCCATCTATGTAAAATTGCTGGCTCTGCCACTAAATCCGAAATGTTCTGTTCCAGATCTAGAGTGTTTTCATGCAGTATTTAAATTTGCAACAAATGGAAAGCTCTAAATATGTCCTCTGAAGTGTGAATTTTCATTCATACATACCACCTGGGAGCACACTTCAAAGAATGTGCTTTCCCACTCCTATGCAAATAGCATAGCTTGAATGTGTTGTGGGTGAATTCTGGGGCAAAGATTCAAAGGCTGGCTTGTGAAAATCTGAGAGATCTACCACAAAACTTGCCATCTCCTGTGAGGTGCATTACACTTGCCTTTATTGAGCCATGGAGAGTGATGATAGCTGCTTGTACTTGGCCTGTTTAATGAATGCTCCTAGTTTTTACTAATCATCCTAACTTTGGGCTCTTCTTCCTTTTGTTTTACCCCAGAATGAAAAAGTGATGTGGAGAGCTTCTCAATGCTGGAGTACAGGACATCCCTCTGGCTGGCCTGGCCATCTCGAGACCCTAGCAGGCGTCTCAGAGACCCTGGCAAGAAGCCAAAAACATCTGTGGCTTCAATTTTAGCCTGTAAAAAAAGCTGTCCATTTTGTATGAAGAATTACAAGTCACAAGGCTTTTAGTACTGTAATAGGTGAATTGACACAGGGTGGAAAAGTAGAATTTTGGGGTTTTTTAGAATGTAATTCAGGGGTAGAAGATAAAGAAATCTGGGCGTGTCCTAGCCTTTTCTTCTTTGTCTTGTCCTCCATGTCTTGCTGGAGGACACTTTTCTATTGGTTTAGGATAGGAACACACTGTCCAACATAGATCTTAGGTATTGGTATGGGAACTGTAAACAAGGTACATGTAGTTTTGAGTATATAATGTGGAACTGCCCAGGAGAGACTGCCATGGCTTCTGTACTAGCCAGAGCTCGGCAGGTCAGAGAGAAAATATTATACATAAGAAGAAATAAACAACCTTGAAAACGCACAATCAGAAGCATTCCAAGACTCCTCATTTAACTGTGTTCAGGCTAGAGAAGCAAAGACTGTTTTTGGATCTCTTTTGGGGTCATCCTGGCCCTCAGGAACCCTGAGAGAGAGAAATCCACATCTCAACTCACAAAGACAATAGTTGTCTAAATTCCCAGTGTTAAGTTTTGTCTGATAATACAAATTCTCACTCAGGTGCATATTCCTGATAAATCTTCTTTCCTTTCTGTGATGGTTCCTGTGGTAGGTCTCTCTCTTCAAAGCCCCCTGGGATAATTTGGTCTTTCATATACCAAAACACAAGTTATATGGAAGTTAGTCTATTTGAACTTGGCTCCATTTCCTTTTTATTTTCTGATGAAAGAATGTTATATTATTCAGATAATTTGAAAAATCTGGTTTAAAAATAGAAAATAATTGTCTTTTTTATCAGAGCTGTATAGCATTTGCAGGTGTTCAAGTGTGAGTCCACTAAGAGCAAACATACATTACTGTAATCTGACTGTGATTTATTGTACAGTTATATAGTTAACATCCTATCTCTCAGTATCAATTAGGTAAATGCCAGTACTAAACATTGGAGAAAAATAGGCAGTTACTGTGACATATGAGAAATCCCTGTGGTTTTGGGAGTTTTTTTGTGTTTTTCTTTAATTAGGTTTTTGGGGTTAATTGTTATTATTATTCTAGGAAAGATGTGGTCGTTTAATCCAGGATGTCCTGTTACTGTGTAGAATGACCTAAGAAGCATGGCTGTCACCCTGCTTCTTCTGTGTTTCTTTATCTGGTGTTTTCCTTGTAATTTCAACTGATTCTTACTTTGGTGTTTATTCTTTAGTTTTTGTAGTTTACCAACAAAGAGGTCACGCCTCTCTGATCAGAATCCACATCCTTTGTCTTCTCCTTCATCTGAACTTGCTGGGATTCCTCAGAAATCACTTGGTTGGTTTGTCTATCACACAGTCTTATTTGCTTCTCTGGTTTGCTAGTATTTCAAGTAGAATTGGATCAGTGCAGATCTGGACCATGAGTTAAACAATATTTCCCTGCTAAATCTGGTATTTAAATGCAATGCATAGCATTATTCCATGCTGAATTGTGAAAGCATCCATGAGAGACCGGCATAGACATTCCTGGATCCTGGCCAGCATAATTTCTTTCTCTTTCTGCCAGTCAGATAATATAACAAGCATGTTATCCCTTCAAAGGCCAGAAATAGTCTTCTCTATTCTCTGTCATGCCTTGCCAAACTTCTCTAGTTATGGACAACTCCAGAGTTATTAGCTATGGAGAATTATATACAGTCCATGCTAGCGAAATATGCTCCACTGAGCTAAATATTATTATGAAGTGATTTTGTTTATCCAATCCATACTAGTACTTGACAGTTCCTTCTGCAAGAGGACAAAATCATTCTTGATAGAAGAAGGAAAGTCCTCCCTCAGTAGGTACAAAGTCAACATCTGAAGCCAGTGGAGAAACTTGTGGCAGATATAACTTTGATTCATATCTGGTGTTGAATTGATAGCCAACAGTCTGGCTTTTCTTGGTTTGCTGAATTACTGGCACAGAGAGGAAAGCTACTGGCAGAGTTTTGGGAGAAAGGCTCCTGTAGGCAACTGTCTTGAAGTGAAGTTTCAGATCTCTTTATGTTCAAGAAACCAGAAACACTTCTTTACAGTTTGGGGAAAGTTGTCCAAGTTATTTAGGATTATGAAGTTTAATACCTGTCCTTCTCAATATTTCATGTTGGTGACTTTGACAAGCTTCTATGCCTGATTATGGGAGTCCCTTGTCCTCTTGCTTACCGTGGAACTCTGGGCCACTCTTGTGGTAAACTACTAAGGATTGAACACCGTTCAATATTTAAATGCTTCAATCTATTTCAAAGTTTTCACCTCAGACTATTTTGGACCTTTTTAGCTGATCTGAATATATGATAAAATTTTAAAAATTGTATCTAATTTGTACATTTTAGTGGATCAAGCTTGAAATAAACATTTAGTACACAATCAGAATATTAATTGATTTGCCTGCTTGCCACTGACTTTTAAGCTTCCTACTATGGCAAACAAGCTGATATTTACTTTACTTGATAATTAGAAATAATAGAATGAGGAATTTCAAAGACTTTTAATAAACATTGCTGTGAGTTTTATAAAAATAATTGCACTAATAAAACAATATTTCCAAGGTCAAATCTACTGTAACATCATATTGTCTGTAAAAATACAAATTATTTTCATGTTCTCTCCAGTACATGCATCTGGTTTTTAACAGTCTGGATCCTTTGGAATTACCCTGATATACAAATTAACATTCTCCAATAGTAATACTGGGAATATATTAATAATTTTATTCCTTAAAGTAAAGCTAAACTACTTCATATTTTGTCTTTGTTTTTTAGGTCAGATTTCCTCATTTGACAGTTTTCCTGTGCCAAACTGACATCAACATGAATAATGAAGTGTGTCACAGTAAAGTATTTCTTTACAACAACGGCACCAATACAGTACTTTTCCACCTTCCCTGACCCATTTACCACTGTCTTCCCATGCACCTTTCTGTAGAAAGGTTGTGAACTAACCAAATATTTTATGTTATTAAATGCAAGGCTGTTTATAATTTCCTGTAATTTATGGACATTATATTTGTTATAATTTATAGAGAAAAACTGACCAATCTTCTGAAATAAGTGGTTCAAGCTGACCAAAAGGAGAATAATTTCTATGTGTCATACCTGATACTGTAATTGTTTCAGGGCTAGGATTACTTCTTCAATATTCTTAATGAAGTTAGCCAAAATTGTGGAAAAAAATTTTAGTCTTTTTTCTCTAGTCAAACTCCTAGTGATGAACACAGCAGATTCAGATTCAAAGAGTAGTAGTACTAGTATACTCCTAATTGGTATAAACTGTAGAGTTCCAATGTGAATTTAGCACAGTAAGGGATATTTAGTAAGGAAACTTCTTGCTTTTGCATAAGTTGGGAGTTGAAACTGCCTGTTGCACTTGTTGTGCGGTCTGCCCCCACAACTCAAACCAAAAGAAAACTGAATTCATCTGTATTTATCTTGTAAGCATCTCATCTACCAATGAAGCTATATACATAATAAATTATAACAACATAGATTTTATAAATAAAAGAGCAGCCTGATTTATTTTGTTGATACTTGGTGCTAATCTAGAAAAGGTTTAGCTGCTAATTGCAATATTTTAAATAATTTTTTTTCCTCTTAACACAGGACTTCATAGATGACTACACAGAAGGAACATGAGTCCTTGAGTCAGCCTATGGTAATCTGAATGGATTATAAATCACAAAATGGAAAAATTAATGATTTTATTCAGTATCTTATGCTTTAAGTACCTGGTACTAAAAGTAAACTGTTAGCAAAGATTGTAGAGAGCTGGACTGGAAAAAGAATTATCCTGTTTATATAATCCGATTTGTAAGGATGGAAAGGTGGCAACAGGAGCAGAGGAAGGCAATACTAACTGCTCTGCAAATATAATTGCTGTTTTGCAGAGGCAGTGGAAAAACATCAATTTACATGTACATTTAATCTCAAGAGAGCACTGTGGCAAAAGTTTTTGGTTGAAGTGGTGAAGGCCTGCATTTGAGAATTGCCTGTGAGAATTCAATTTCATTTACATTCCTCTATGCATATTTAATGAGTATTCGATCTTACACAAAGTGTAAAGATAAATATGCTAAAAGATTTTTTGTTCTCCCCCAAAGTAATTAAACATCTTATTGCTGTGTTCTGGGCTAGCACAATGTGAATATCTAATGCAGGAGTGCATACAATCTTTTATTTAAAGAACAGTCTGGACACTGCTTATTTAGACTGAAGCCAAGCCTGGCACCCAGCAGATCCTTGATCTTTCTATGCTGCACTAGGCACATTTCTTGGCTAGCTACACTGGGATGTCAGTTCTTTTACAACACAGAACCGTATATGAAAGAAAGTTAAGTTACTATGAAGTTACTGTATAGAAGCCATTGGATATCTGAGGCAACTCTAAGCCAACTCATCTATGAGCTGGTAGCAAAGGAAGCATCTTGCAGGTAGAGTTGTAATTTAGGCTATAATCTTGGGTTTAGGAGATGTTATGCTTCAGTTCTACTCCTCCACTTCCAGTCTGCTGGATGCTGTGACGTGTGACCACAAAGAGCAGCTCGAGACCTGCTTTCTTTAATGTTGCTGAATAAACTGACTTCTGATTATTTCTCAGAATGCAGGAAAAACAGCAACAGCAAGAAGTCAATCTCTCTATTTTAAAATTTGGGAATAATTTAGGGTTTTAATTTCAGATAATTTCAGAATATTTCTAAAGGGGGAGGAAAAACAAAGTGTTGTGTCTGTGACCAAGGCTGGCAGATTTTTTTCACGTGGCTGCTTTACCAGTTCTTCAGAATTAGCAGTCCCTAGTCTAGTCTTCACATTTCTTCTTTCTGTTACTAAAGCAATGACACAAACTGAGGTAATAACTTCTTTGTATCATATGTCTGAAGTTGTAATAGATGCTCAAGATGAAGAGTTGGGCAATTAAACAGTTTATTTAATGTTTTGTGTTGTATTTTTTAACTTTATATTTAACAATTATCTTTGAAAAAATCCTTGTGTAAGAAACACTTCATATGAAATTTACTCATAAAATACATGGTGTCTCTGCTATAGATGTCAAGTACCATATGGGAATGAACAGATTTTCTTTAACTTCTATTCAACATTTATTTTTTTCCTTGTTTTTTTGACCTGCCTAAAATATATATTGCAATATTTTCCCCCTGATTACATTATTCTCTTCTACCTGTAGCACTGCACTTCTCAGCTGATTGATTTGATAGTTTAGGAAAAGATTAGAAATTATCAACTGAAACTAACAAATTCATGTTATTTGACCAGATTTTACTCTCTGTAGAACAATGTGAAAAGGATGACCCATTTTCTCCTTCTGCCAGGATTAAAAGCCAATACCTCAAGGATCTTGAAACTATCATTAATTTGCAGTGATTTCTATGGTCCAGAGATGCTTCTGTTTATACATTACATTCTTTGCAGCCTGCTGCCTCTTTGATAAAGACTTCCCTACTTTGCTATAAAATTAATTATTGACAAAGATGGGAAAGCCTGATTGAAGGCAAACAAAAAAGTAGTCATTTGTAGAGAAACACAGGTTATAAACACGGCCAATTTTTTTTCCAGTGATCCACATGCAGATACACCCTTTAGCTGATGAGGTCAAAGCTCCTTTAACACTACTTGGTGCCGCACAATATCTTCCGCATCTGTGCAGTTCTTCTTACCTTCCCATTCACATATAACATCAATAAAGTCAAATGCTGTGTTTCCATCAGTGCTTCCTGTGTCTCACAGAAGTTTTGGAGCCGTTCTAAGTAGTCTGTAGCACTGCATGTTTTCCATGTGAATTTTGATAACAATGTGGCCTGGTAGCCTACAGAAAATGTTCATGGTGGTCATCTTAACAGTTGTTAGTCTGTAAAACTGATATTTTTTGTTGTGGCCTTTCTTGCAACTGTAAACATAGTAGTGTAAACTGCCTCTTATGGCTATCAGTAGCACAGAGCCCAGCAAGACTCCAAGATCCCATTGAGTGCTTGGTATATTTCCATGATTAATCTGTTTAAGTTCTGTACTTCTGGCACCTAGTAAGCAGTAGTACTGCTGCTACCCTTTCAGTAGGAGAGGGCGTGTGTGACGTTTGTAAAGAAAATGACACTGGCCTCATGCCTTACCTGATCAAATGTTTAATGCAGAGGGTGGAATCTGTGACTTTTGTAGTGCTATGAGGTCTGTAGATATTTTCTGAAATATGTAATAACCTGGAATTAAATCTTACCAATGCCTACACATATATGGCATGTTGATTCAATTTAACTTCATGTCCATGCATATTCTGCATGCCAAAGCATTGCAGAAAGAAATAGGTAAAGCTATGTAAAACCAGCAGCCATTAACCTAGCAATGTAAATACCTGTTTTAAAACAACCATAGTATTATCATGGGTTTTATAATCTGCAAACATTCTCAGTATCTATACTAAAATTTTCACAATTTTAGATTTCAAATCAGCGATTGATCTACATTTAAACAATAAAAAACACTCAAACTCTTTTAAATATAGAAAATTACAACTCTGTGAAAACGTCTAGTTCCTTCCAGTTCGATGTATTTTTATCACCATAAAAACAAAACAAAACAAAACAAAAAAAAAAGGGAGACTACTAGCAATATGATCTGTCAGCATTTTGAACATGATTTTTTTCCTGACAGTAGACTATAAACCTTAATACACTAAATCTTTGAGTTCTCTATATAGTTCTGTTCATTTTATGCTGATATGAACTAAAAGAGAGTCTCAAGTCTCTCTTTTTTTTTTTTTGCCTGAATTGAAAGGGATGTTTATTCCCCTCCATCAGCAGCATTAGGACAGTGCATTTACCTTGCCATGTTATCCTCTCTCCCCCTTTGTCCTAGATTCATGGTATTTTTTTCCTCTAATGTGTCCTTCTTTGTTGTTTGAGGCAGTGTGAGGTCTGAAACTTTGGACACTTATAGCAGGATAGATTAAAGCCTACAGCCACAAAGGCCTAAAAAGGATTGTTCATGAGGCTCTTACTACCGGCCGGGGACCTTCTCTCCTTTGTCACTGCTCCCTGCTGAGAAGCCATGTACACATTTCCAACTCTTTATAAACAGCATTCACTGAAGACAAGACTCTCATTCTCATAAATGCCTTATTTTAAAAACTGGTCTACTGAATAGAAAGCATGCTATACTATGAAAAGGATCTAAAATTGAAATTCTCAGCAACCAGATTTAGATCCAGAATTATGCCGTCTGAACAGTAGATATTTGTGATTGCATCTCATGGACTCTTATGCTGTTAATAGTCTAAAGGCTGAAAGATAAAAGGAAATAAAATTACATTTAAAATATTCTCTACCCGGATAAATTGTTCCAAAATAGCCATTTGAAGTGGCACTTGTAGGAATAGAACAGTACAAAATACGTCTCATGGAGGACTTGTTTGAGGTTACTTCTATGTGTCAGCAAATCCTTCCAAGTTTATATCCAAGCAGGGATTGCAGACTTTGCTCTTGCTGTCACCAGGCTTGCAGAGAAGAAAACAAAAAAACAAGGCTAACATCCTCTTTTGTTGTCCTTTTTCTTAGGCAGAATGTATAATTGTAATTTTTTTGAAAAGGATTATCTATTTTCCCTTTCAGATTAACACTCAAAGATTGATATTTTGTAGTATATTCATGTGGACAGAGACAACATTCCATTATGACTGATCTTTGATAATTTTACTTTTATTTATTTTAAGTGTAATTTTTGTTATTTGTTTGATTATTGTTGAGCAGACAATGAAAATAAGACCGAAACCAGATCTCTTTGAACCTCAGTGTAAGATTCCTCATTTTATATACCAAAGAAAACCACAAACCCCCGTCTTAAAATCTCAAATTCTTTCTAAATTATTACAAATCTAGAGATGTCCACACAGATGGTGCTTAATTTCAAATCTTCTTGATGTAGAGCTACAGGGAGTATGTGACATATCCTA
This sequence comes from Chloebia gouldiae, assembly GCA_003676055.1. Classification (NCBI taxonomy): domain Eukaryota; kingdom Metazoa; phylum Chordata; class Aves; order Passeriformes; family Passeridae; genus Chloebia; species Chloebia gouldiae. The sequence goes on from QUSF01000011.1 coordinate 17,852,966, forward strand.
ACAAGTATGTATTATTGAAATAGCTTCCTTTTAGAGTTTGGAAAATGTCATCAATTCTTAGGCAAGAAAACAATACTAGGGAGATGGTAGAGATAGGAATAGCTGAGTGAAAGTAAACTGTGTGGTCCTATTTCCTAATCAAGGAACTTGCCATGGGGGAGAGAATTCAGTGATACTGAAATTGTAGCATAAATTAGAAAGGGAAAAGATATTCAGCCTGGGAAACTATTTGTCAAAAGATCTAGTGAGGCCAAGACTTGGAGAAAATTCAAAAACCACTTGACTGTTCTACAGACATAATAATCCCCAATGGTATGGTTTTTACGGTACGTATAAAGATTGTGCTCTAAAATGTGAGTCAGCTGATAATTGCCTCAGAGTGGAATGAAATTTCCTATTGGAGAAATTGTTCCCCTACTGTCTGTATCAGAGTTTCCCAGACCTCTTCATTCTAGTGTCTAGTGCTGGCCATGGCCTATGACAGGGAATAGTCTGCATAACTTAATAACCCATGCTTATTACTAATATTTAGGCCAAAGAGAACTCAGGGATGATTACCGATGTATTTGTATAAATGCTGTTGTATGGCAGTCTTGCAAAAAGACCTCTTAGATGCCCACAATGCTAACTATGCACCACTGTGTAACAAAGTATATCTATTGAAGTGTTTGGCAATCACCACAGGACTGCTCTGTTACTGTGCCAGTCTTGTATGATCGCAGAATACAAAGTGGATAAACCTCTGCAGAGAGCCTGATCTTGTCTGGAATCAAGGGTACTTAACATAATCTAGTACAACAGAAATACTTCCAATGTCTTTCCTGTCAGGTAAAACAGTGTAACACTTGGCCCTTTACATTTAACAGAAGGTTGTGGGTACAGATTGCAGGATGTCATGGGGCCACTCCTGCCACAGTGTCTTTGCAATTTCCTTTCTAATAATGTACAGTGCTTGCAACAAGACAAGGGCATACCTTATCTACACAACAGAAACTGAGAGTGCTTTTAGGAAGCAACTGGTTAGCAGTTCTGTGGCTGCATCACAGAGCTCAGTTCAGACTGCTCAGCCTTGCTAGTCAGGGTAAATACACCTATCCGGAAGTTTGTACTCTCACTAGTACATTGTTGGACTTTTCTATACAGTTAAATTAAAAAGTGATATACAGCAGTCCTAGGCATTGTTCCTACAATTATCTGTTAGATAATTAGATTTGGGCACACCTTTAACCCCAGCCAGTTATCTCTATACAAAACAATTCTGTGACATGGCAAGGGAATTAGTCAGTTGGGATGTGATCATTATGTTTGGAGCACTGAGGGACTTTAGAAGTGGGCTAATATCAGCTAGCAAATTTCAGCCTGTTAACTTCAAGTCTCAGTGTTGGGAATGACCCAAGGTGTACAAAAATTAACAGAGTAGTTGCTTTTGAGTTAGCTTGTTTAATGGTGGCTTGGGTGTACATATCTGTGCAAGGGAGACTTGCCTAGTAGTGTACCAAAATTAATTAAAGTTAGAGACACAAGGAGAGAAAAAAATAATTTCCCTGGAGGTTTTACCACAGAGAGATAATCCACAGGGGAGTAGTTTTCTTCAGAGTATGACCTTGTTTAGGGGAAAATCTTTCATATGTGATGCTCAGGATGTAAAATTCTATGTTTAAAAAAACCCAAGCAAAAGATTTAACCCAAAAGACTTTTGATACAAGTTGGTGTTTTATTTTTTGGTGGGTTTTTTTTCTTGGTTTTTTTTTGGGTTTTTTTTTTGTTGTTGTTGTTTTTTTTTTTTTTAATTTGGGTTCTTATTTTGTCTGTGGAGTATTTTCTTGTTTAGTCAGGATGTTTTAGCTTGGTATGAGTTATGCTGTCTGAAAGCATATGCAGCTTGAAAGCATTCAGAGGAGAGCATTGAGGCTGGTGAGGGTCTTGGAACACAAGCCCTGTGAGGAATGGCTGAGAGAGCTGGGGTTCTTTAGCCTGGAGAAAAGGAGACTCAGAGATGACCTTATCACTCTCTACAATTCCCTGAAAGGTGGCTGTGTCAGGTGGGGTTGCAGTCAGGTCTTTTTCATCATGCAGCAACTGACAGAACCAGAGGACAGGGTCTCAAGCTGCATCAAGGGAAATATAAGTTGGCTATTAGGAAAGTTTTTTATAGAAAGAGTAATAAAGTACTGGAATTGTCTGCCCAGGAAGGTGGTAGAGTCACCATCCCTGGATGTGTTTATAAAAAGATTGAATTTGGCACTCACTGCCATGATTTAGTTGAGGTATTAGGGATGGGTTTGATTCAATGGTCTTAAAGGTCTCTTCCAGCCTTGTGATTCTGTGAAATATTGGCAGAGGATTGATTAGAGGTAAACATTCACTGGGTGTCTTTCTGGAAGGACAATGTGTAAAAAGGCCAAAAAGGATACCCTATAAACTTCATGAAGATGTGAAAAGGCATCTTCTTCCAACTTCTTTTACTTTTGATATTAGAAGAGTATTACTGGCCATTTGTGCAAGCAATGTTTAGTAGTGGTAGTCCGTTTTATCTTGTATGTCTTTTCAAAATCTCTGTTTCAGTGATAAAAAGATGTGATTAAAAAAAAAAAATGATCATCTTTTATCAGGACTTAAGCATATGATAAGAGCTGTGATGAATTGTAATTTAAGACTAGGACAGTGACGCTCTCTAGTGCTCTCTAGAAATGATACTGCAGGTTGTTCACTTTCCAGCTCAGCAACAGGCAGAAGTTCCTAAGCTAAATCCTAAGCAAAACTGGATGCAAAATTTCTGTGTCAGCACAGCACTACACCCTAATTAATCAGCAGAAAGGAGTTAGGTAAATTATCTCCAGTGCACTGTACTAATGCAACTCTGCTTCTCAGCCACATGTTATCTGAGCTGTGTTGGATCAGGTAAATGTTCCAACTTGTTCAGTTCCCGTAACTTCATCCTAGACTTCATCACACAAAACATCGCTTGGGTGTCTGACTTTGAATTCCAGCATCTTTGGACAAATATCCTAGGTTTGCAAAAAAACTTAGAAAAAAATAAAGGACTTCAGAAGGAGCAATCTTTTAAATATGAAACAGAAAATATATAGAGTTTCTGAAATGAAATTCAGTGAATTTTTTTGCATCACAGATTCTGCATTTATTTGTGAGTGTGCTAAAGTGTTTCTACAATACATTACCCCATTCTATTCAGTTAAAGTCCACAACAAAACAACAGCTACTTCATCTGACCAAACTGCAATGACTGGGGCCAAAGAAAGCACCTTTTGTCTTTTGGGAATAAATAGACCCTGGTGTCATAGACCACATTACATCTTAAGGAAATTCAAAATAAAAAATTAGGGAAATTCAAGACCTGGTTGAATTATAGAAGCTTTTGTGTGTCTAGTGGGAGAAAAACAATTTGAAATCATCTACGGAAACATCTGTTGTTTTCAACAACTTTACTTTTCATCCAGAGGGTGGTTGGGCACTGGAACATGCTTTCTAAGTAGTCACAGCACCAAGCCTGAAAGATTTCAGAGGTTTTTGGACCATACTCTTAAGTACATCGTGTTATTCTTGGGGATGTCCTGGCAGGACAGGAGATGGACTATGGTGATTCTTGTGGGTCCCTTCCAATTCAGCATATTCAACAGCACAGTCCTGTAAAACATGAAACCCCCAGACTGAGGTTCAAATTTTCAGTTCTTCATAGATGAGGTATCCTGAAACACACTGGGCCAAATTTTATCCTCGATTTTTGGATCACATTAGGCACTGGCACACATGGGAGATACATAGACATGAATTTACATCATAGAAGACTGATGTCTTTGGTGTTCATTAGAACACTGCAGTTATGAGCTGTACACTGAAATATTTTCAGTTATTCAACCAGCAATTAAAATATTTCTTATATGCTTTTTCTTCTTTCTTGTGTTCTGTTTCTTGTCTATGTATAAAGGTTCAAAATATCTAACTACATGGAAAACTTACAATTATGGTGTTCTATCTGAATTCTAAAAGAAGTGGAGCTTGTATAGTCAGCTTCTACCAAAAGTTTTGAATGTTTTGGTCAGCAGTTTTTGGTTTTAATAATGATGAAGAATCTGAAGTCTCTCTTCCTTTATGAGGCAGTGGCTCACCATAGAATATTTTTCCAGAGACAGTCCTGCTCTCCCGCTGGCAGAAGTGCTGCAGTGTTATCATTTCCCATTTTTGTTAGCTGAAAATCAAATGAGCAGTATTTTGAAAGCAAGAAAAGCATCAGTGAGATCTTCCTTTTTCTTGGTAAGAATCCTCCATAATTTCTCCATGCCCAAGGAAGCCATGGGCAGCAACGTTTTTTCCATTTGCTTACTTACAGAACTTGTTTTATAAACCCCAAGATCTTCAGTGCAGAACTATGACTACTGTAAAGTTGTTCTCAATTAGTTCTCAATGACTGCAGTTTGATACTTGACAGTCCTTTATTAGCAATACCTTTGTAATGGACACTTCCAGGGTGAATCAGCAATTTCATAGGAAGTTTTGATTTCTAGATGTTGATGAAGTGTTGACAGAATAGAAAGCTGTAGGTAAGGCACTTGATAATGCATTATGATGACAGGATATCTTCAGACATGCTGTCTGTTGATGCAAAAAGTTTTTAAGAGGCTTGCTAGAATTAGATAGTTTGCTTTCTGTTGTCCAGTTTTAACCAGACAAATTTGTTTTACTTATACTTCCAGAAGATATTTTCTTTGCTCTTATTGCATTACTCTGATTAAATTACAACAGCAAGCTGATTATTTTAGTCCCTTGTACTTGCAAAGGTTGGGAAGAAATTCTTTTGGCCCATCCTCTCTCCATTTCCTAGTGACATTTCAATATTTTCTTACAAGTTATGTCTATAATTTTTTTGCCAAGGTTTATTATATTGTGATTAAAATGAAAAATTACTCTGTCATGCAGTGTTTCAGATGAGGACAGAAATATTAAACCTCCATTTGAAAGAAAAGAGGTAGTCATGTATGGTGTATACAGTAAGCATAATCCATAACAAACAGTAATAACATTTTTTCATAGCAAAAAAAAAAGCCTACAGGATTTCTAAAAAAACATTATTTTGTAAAATTATATGACTGAAACTGAATCATGTATATAAGTAGCTGATTTTATCTTTTCTAGCACAGGAGAAAGCATGGCCACCTTTTCCTAGCTGGGATATGTGTATGCTCATTTCAGTTTGCATGTGATTCCTCTTGTCTTCACATTGTAGGGACTAGTCCTCTGGCAAGATATATGTTGTTTTGGCACCAAAGTGCAGCTAGGGAAAATGCTTTAAAGCAGGTGAAACAGAAATTTTTATAGTTCACTTTTTATTTATTCCATGTTTTGCTTCACAGGCCTCCTTTGAATACTGGGCACAACTCAGTACTGTGACTTCTCTCTTGCTTTCTGTCCACATGCAAATAATTAGGGAGTCACCCAAATTTGCAAGCCGTCTGCTTCTGTCACAAGGATCATGGACAGAGAAAGAGGCCATAGGACTATGCTGCATAGTAGGAGGTACAACTTTCACTATGTGCATGTCAATTCTCAGGCATGTTAAACTATGGGTTGTCTCTGTCCTGTCATTCTGGACAGGCAGACAACATGAACACAGTTCTAAGGGTAAATCCCAAGTCAATTGGTAACAGAAAGGCACTGAGGGAAAAAAATCCTCAAAACAAAAATTTGCATAATAATAAGCTTCCTTTTGTTTTCATTTGAGCTTCTTGATAGTGATTCTGTCATCTCCAGAAACAAAACACAATAAAACATGAATGACTTGAATAGGGAGATGTAGGAGTCATCAGCAAAATCTTGCCCTGTACAAGGTTAACACAGCCTGCCTCCTCTTGATGGTCTCTGTTATACAGCTCTCCACATATTGCCACTTAGATCCTTTCCCCATGATTTTGTCACAACATATTAAAGCCCCCATCCTGCAAACACTTCATGCATGTGGGTAGTCAGAGCTAATCACATGCATGAGTGTTTGCAGGACAGCAGCCTGAGAGATTAAAATCTAGAAAAGCAACCTTATTAAATGACCTATTTTAAGGAGAAAGATAAAGGAACTGAACAAAAATTCTTTATACCTGACTTGGATGTAATGTTGTAAGATATGTTATGTCTTACATTTTTACACAACATCTTTCTCTCCTATACCATGATATCTAAAAACGTCACAGCAAAAGCTGAAATATGAAACTGGCACTTTGCCAACACTTTAAATCTGTTGATGTGGCCATGACATGGAAACCCAGATATAGAAATCACTGTCTGGCATGGGAGTGTCCTTGACTTGTTCATTAATTAAATTCCCAAACAACATTTGTCACAAGCTCTGAAGATCAGGGGTTGTGATTCTGGAATAGTAACACAATGAAAAATAAAACAAAGGGAGAAAAACAAATAAAAGTGCTGTTAGTCGCTAATTGTAATGCACTCAGCAGCTTCAACAGCCTACATAGCACCTGCCTCTTTAATAGGTTTTAGCAAGAAGGCTGGGACCAGACCCTTTTTTGTTGCAGCAGTTAGTTCAGTTAGTTTGCAAATCAGCCCTATCCCATTATAAAAAAAAAAAAAGCCTTCTTTAAATTATTTCTTTCTCTATATATATATATGTAATATATGTATATGTTTAACTAAAACCTAAGGTACTTAAGATACTTTGTGGCCTGCCTCTGCATTTCCTACACATTACTAAATATGTTATATTTTGTTGCCAGATAAAGCACAGTATTGCAGGAAAGAAATTGAATGTCTTTTTCTGAGCAATTATCAAACTACTTTTAATTTCCCTACTATACAATGCCTTTCTGAACAAGGCTTCATTTTTCATGCCTCTTTTACACTAATTCTATCTGACATCTCTGAATCCCATCACTTGACACTGATGTGGAGATGAAATGTAACACAAATTATGAAAGGTAATTATGATGGCTGATAGAAATTCTTCTACCCTCACTTTTTCTGTCCTCTTTTCACAGCAAAGGCACAAAATCAGAGTAAGCCACTATCGGATGAGGCACTACAAGGAGACAGAAATCATATTGTTCTCTAAATTTATGTGTATTAAAACAAATTACAAATGCTTTATTCAGTCTGCGCAAGTGATTGGGGTCTGTGGATCCATAGGATTATAGCCCATTGTGTTTTAACTTAGAAATAACTTCCTGTGTCTAGAAATAAAGACACATAAAGGTCTATGTCTTTTTAACAGAGAGGTTAAAAAATTTTAACCTCTATAGATGATCCATCAATTACCATCATTTACAGTGTGACAAGAACTACCTGTTCTAGTGGCTGAAAGCACTAATAACCATTGGGCTTCACATAATGATTAAACTCTCAAATGTTTGGGTTCCTAGAAAGTTCCCTAAGATGCTGTAACTTGTAACTGGTTTTAAATCTTTGGAGTGCAATCTAAAGATATTTTTCTATGAGTTACATCAGAATCAGACATACTGTAAGCAACATTTTTGCCCTTATCTCATATTTAATCTTATAGTTGCAGATGGGGAAAAGAGAAGAACAAATATATAAAATATGCTTAGCAAGCAAGGATAACCAACAGTCCGAAGCTTCAGCAATTTTTTTTTACAGTATCAATTTTGCATCTTGGTTAAATGCTATGAATGCTATTGCCATTGCAGGATTCCACTGTGGTTAACTTTCATGGGAATCAGTGTTGAAATTTGGACATAGCACTTGAGGTATCTGTTGTAACTTGCCTTAAAAGAAAAAGCCGTTGAGAAAAATTCCTTTTCCATACACCATGGTTCTTAATGCCTCCACGATGGCATGCAAAGTCTCCATAATGAAACCTAAGCAATTTCTCATTGTGTAAATTGCAGTCTGGACTTGATGCAATCATTTTTATGTTATCCATCCTCATAGCTTCTACCACGAGAGAGAAATGTGGGTGAAGCATTGTTAGGCCAGGGTAATTTTTGACTGAAAAATAGCACATGAAGTTTCTAGGGAGACACTAAGGAGATGCAGTGAGCAGTTATCTTGCCTTAATGGTGAGCAAATGTGTACAGTTTCTTAATGTTAGACTTTTTCTCAGGCCCTCTTGGGCTAAATTTTCTGTCCTGTGTCTTCTGAGTAGTAAAAAGTATACATTTCTATACTCAGCCAAAAAGATGTACTGATAGAAGTATGGGAACATGGCAGAAATTGTGCTGTAAGGAGATAGTAAAACATAAGCAAACAAATGTGTTTTCTATGATAATGATGACTGAAAAAAAAAAAGTGGAGCAGCTCTTTTTTAAAACTGTATAAATATAGCAAATACAAGGGTTTTATTGTGCCAACAGTATCGTTTTGAAACTTCCAATTATTTGATTATTGCACAATTATTACAGGTAGTTTCCTAGACAAAGGTGTATTAGATTTTTTCATACCACAATGATAATTCTAATTCATGAAAATTTGAGTCACATCCACACATCAAAAGGAAAGCCTGCTTTCAAATGGTCATTGAAATTTAATTTTTTGAGGTACCTCTTTTGTATCAGTAAGCAGTGCTACATTCTCTGGAAGCATCTATGATTTCTCCACTTGAAAGACCTAATAATTCCAGCCATTGAAAATACAGTTAGGCTTTCATTCTTTGGAACATGTTCAGTTTGCAGGAAGATCTCTGATGACTTTTGTTTCGTGTCCTGGATGGATACTGAAGATAACCATACTAACAAAAAAGTCTAACAGAGGCTACTTTTATTATCCTTGATCCCTGTGTAGTCAAATATGTATCTATCCAAATGTAAAGATTTGTGGCATGATCACTCTGTATTTGCAGTAAAAGTACAATATATTCTTAAATGTCAGTAACATCTCATTCTCCTGGAGGTAAGTTACAAGTCTTTGGTTGCCATGTGAAAAGATTACTTGAATAGCTCTAGGGGCATTTCTTTAAAATCTTGCTGCACTACATACATTTTAATTAAAATTAATGATTTAGTTTACTTTAAAAAGCAGTATGTAAATTAAGCAATAAATTTGAGAAACATTAATTCAGGTACTAGCTGAAGTCTTTTCCTCAGAGATTCAGCTCTACTGTGCACATCACACTGCACAGATATGGAAGACTTATCTGAAAAGCCATGGAGGTGATGGAGAGAAAGGTATTGCAGATGTACTGCAGAAAGATGAGGCACAAAACCTGAAGATTTTTAGCTTAAGAAGGTTAAAGCTCAATTATTTTTTCTATGTCCAGAATAGAATATTTTGCTCTCAACCCTTTATTTTTCATTATAATTACAATCTGACCAGCCTAGTTGTTATGTTGTCATTTGTTCATGTGTTTTGACCATGATACCTCTGTTTAATTAGGGATGTGTCATTAAGAAGTGCCTAAGGATGCTATGGTGGAGGTTGTTTTTGAGATGAAACTAAAGAATGCTCTTCCCATTGCGTGCAAGAACCCAGGGGTATATGTGTTTGCAGTAAAACAATAAGATGAAGGAAATCTGTTCTCTTCCATGTCCTTGCTACCCTGGTACTGCAAAAGAAATAGACTCTACCCAGCTGGAAAGGCTTGTGTGGTAGGATCCTTTGTGAGGATGGTGCTGCCATAGCCACCACCTCCTCCTTTCTCTGCAGGTTCTAGCCCAGGCAGTGAGAAGAGAATCACGTAGAAATGACGTTTCATGGCATATAATTCAGGGGGGAATATCATTAGTAAAGGTGAGTTATAGTCATTTTTCTGCTGCGCTTTTCCAAACTTTGGGAAAACTTCAGCCTATCATCTAACTTGGTAGTAGATCTGTGTGGAACTACTTACCTCTGCTAAGATCTAACATCTAGATCTAGATCTGCTTTATCATTATGTCTAGTAAAATGAATGGTCCAGTGTCTACTTGCATTTAGCAAGCAGTGAGGAGTCAGAACTGCAAAGATCAGATTCTCAGAGGCACAGATGAAGAATCAAAGGCCAATCAAGGCTCTGTTTCAACCTTAGTGCATATGTACACAATGAGAAAGTATTTGCATAGGAAGATGATCTGCTGTAAGAAATTAATTCAAAGCCTAAGTGCTCGATGTGGCTTTCAATATCTAGCTTAGCCTTCTTTGTGAATCCTGTACTTCCTTTCTGAATTCAGTGCAGCAGTTTAATATATTTGTCATAGTTTATTTTTTTCAGTTTTTTTTAATATTTGGTTTAAATATGAAAATGAAATCTGTGCTCAGGCTGAGACTTTTCCAACTGTTACACAGTAGTGAATTCTTCAAGCTGAGCTATGAGGCATAAAAATAAAGATTTTTAGGAGAAGCTTGACACACTGCTGAAGAAAGAAGAGCTGGAAAACTCTCACAGAGTAGAGACATATCCATAGCGATATGTATTTCTGTAAAGTATCAGAACAGCTTTGCACTGCATGTTCCTTCCCACCTCCTGGAAGAACCAAGTCTCTGCAGTGTGAAAAAGGAATTCTCAGTATTTTAAAAATTGTTCAGACATGTCCTGGACCTTCTGTTAGGAAATCATAAAGTCAAGTGCTTACTAATACAGAGTGACTAACTCTCCATTGAGCTAACAGTGACACAGGCTTTGTGTCAAAGCTTTCACTGTGTAAGCGTGACCTATCACTGTTACATTTGCCTGCTGTGAAATTTTCCCTATCACTGATGTTGCTTATTTTCAACCATAGTTAAATAGGGCAGTTCCCCTTTCTGATAGGAATATTTCTTTTCAAAGCATAATTATTCCATGCAATGACTGACCTAAATAGAGCTGAGTGTCTACCAAATGGATAACACTAAAATAAAGAACCCAGAGGGTTGCAGAAGAGTTCCAGTTGTCCTGATACTGTCCTTGTCAGCAGAAGCACTCATATTCTAAAACAATCCCTGGGTTAGAAAGCTGTAGCAGTTAATATGGTGTTAGCTGCTTATTGAAGTGTTACAGTTTCAAAGTTTTGCTGTCTCATTACTTCTTGGTAGATACAGCTTTTAGGTTGTCATGTTTTTAACTGAAACCAAGGTATTTTGCAAGCCTGTGGGTGTGTCATTTTGAGAACTTAATCTTTTGCAGATTTGGATATCAAAATTCAAGTTTTCACAAACATTCTATTGCTCACAAAAGTGAAGATATGCACAGTTACAGAGATATTTATTATGATAAGAAATTTTTTGTCCATTAAGACACCATAATCTCTTAATGAATTTACTGTTTTATGGTCATAGAGACATTAATTTTAAAATGTGACTGCGATGGCCTTCCTTTTCAGCATTGTAATGCTTATCTTTCATGCCTGATGGTACAGGGGAATCCAAAGACTTGTGTGGAGTATCAATACTGTGTAGATGGAGTAAACTCTTAGTGATGATATTCTGCTTAGGGTAGAGGTGCAAAAGATCCCTGGAGTGCTCTCATGTGAACTAAGATAACAAAATTATGTCTTAAATCCCATGAGTCACCAAGGGGTTTTAATCTTTATTACTGATCTCTGGCATTCTTCCATCCTTCAGGCATCAGAACCTGACAGCCAGATAGATAATCATAACTTGATAGAGCAGGGTACTTAACCTGATCTTCCAAGTCTTTTGCTTCAGGAATGAAGCATCATGTTCCTGTAGATAGGGCAGGGAGGCTAAATCATAGGCCCAGGCCTTTCCTTAGGACAGATTGATTTCATGTTGAACAATCACTGAAAAAAACCACAGAAATTATTTTGGGCACCCAAGGAAAGCAGAATTCACACCTCCCAGGGACAGCAGTAGTCCATCATATGCAGGAGTGCCATCTTGTTTTCTTGTCCAATGAATCTTTATTCCCTCTGCCTTACAAGAGCTTCAGTTGAAGTGGGGAGTATCCTTTTCACACAGAATGTCTTGCAGTTTGTTGTAGTGAGACTCATTTTTGAAGTGAATTTTATATACGTCTTAACAGTGAACATCTTTATTGCTTACTCTCTTCGCCATGTAAAACTTGTCTCCTCAGTGCTGATAGCACAGTGTGAGCTCAGTACGGGCTCAAACACCAGAATTCTAGTCTTCTTGTGATAAGTCTGTAAGTACAGATATTACTTTCCAATATAATTTGTAAAAGCTAATTCTATGACTATCCCAAATCAGATGGCATATTATTAAATGTCTGTGATCAGTAAAAATAAAATAAATAAAATCACATTGGTCTGATTTTGTTATTAATTTCCACATTTACTTCAATACAATCTTAATATTTTGTAGCTCTTCTAGAGCTAACATGTGATTACCAGTCTCAGTGACTGAAGGGTGTCAAGGAAATAAATCATATACCTGAATACATGCCTTTGCAAAAAGTCCCTCTCCTTCTTTCTTGTAGGCTCCCTTTAGGTACTCAAAGGCTGCAGTTAGGTAACCCTGAAGCCTTCTCTTTTCCAGGATGAACAAACCCAGTTCTCTGAGCCTTTCTTCATAGGACAGATATTTCTTCTCTCTAGTCACCTTGGTGGCTTCCTCTGAGATTGCTCCAGCAGTTCCACATCCTCACTGTGCTGTGACCCCAGAGCTGGATGCAGTGCTCCAGGTGGGTCTCACCAGAGCAGAGCAGAGCAGAGCAGAGGGGCAGAATCCCCACCTGTTCCTGCTGCCCACGGGGCTCTGGATGCAGCCCAGGACATGTTTGACTTTGTGGACTGTGAGTACCCATGGCTGGGTCATGTCCAGCCTCTCAGCCACCAGCATCTTGAAGTCTTTTGCCCTTTCCATAGATATACACAAGACTTCTGAGGGAATTGAGACAACTTAATCACAAGAGAGTGAGTGTCATATTTCAAGATGTCTGAAAAAAAAAAATAAACTTAGGCTTTTTGAATATGTTCTTGAGAAGAAGCCATGTTATTATATCACTGCAATTTTTTCCTCTTCTCATTTGAATTACTTTCTTGAGAGATTGAACAACTGATACTCATCATTGTTCAAAGCTCCAGTTCTCCCATTGATTTGCTCTTTGGCTCTGCTGACACTCTCTGTATTTAGGTGCCCTTTGCTGATAAATAATTAGATTAGGCAAAAATCTCACTCGGTAATGCTATATTCTAACCAATTGTGAAATGTCAAACAATAATATAAAAACCAGATCACTAGACCAAAGAAATTATAGTAATAAATACGTTTGTAATGCCCTCCCAAATTTATTTTCCATCAAAGTAAAATGTTGGGATTTTTTTTTTTTCTAAAAGGGCAGATTTTTGTATGGTTATCAGATGAGAATTCAGATTTTTAAGATACCTCTGAGTATTATGAATAGGAGTCTATGTATGCTTGTGGTTAAAATGAGTAATTACCTAGTGAAGAGCTGTTGGAAGACTGCTGATATGCCCTGAGATTAGAGAGACATTTTACTTCCAAGGGCCCTTGATACTGTAGGTTGCCTGGCAGGCCTGTAAGACCAAGTGATCAGTGAGCTATAATGGCACAATCAGCCGCTGTGACCTTGTCACAAACTCAGGAATATTATTAGGCTTTTAACTTTATCCTTAAAGGTGAATTTTACAAGAGCAGGTGATTGCTTTATGAGTATGATTACATTTCTCTTCCTATTACTCACCCATTTCCTTTAAAGTGAACCTCTGTCTCCACCAGTACATTTACTGTTTTGCAGATTTTCTCCACTGTGTGTTTATACAAATGCTGGACTTTTTTTGTTTGTATGTATGTTTTTCATGCTGTGCACACTACTAATTCTGATATGGGAGAGAGTTTTGAAACAGACTATTTGAGAGAGTTCTCAAATTCTATTCTATTTGAGAGAGTTTTCAACCAGATTGAATAAATTTTGTTGAAGAAAAAAAGCCCCATATACCCCAAACCCTACCATGAAATATCTTCCATCTGTTAGAGATGCTAAAACTGGCAGTTTTGTTGCTATGTATGAAATTATAAAGTCCTATGAAGACTTTATCCTTTCATGAACTTTTAAACATCCAAGTCTAAACAAATCATGCTAACATACTTTGTAGGAAGCACAAAAGAGGTGCACAAATGTAACATTGCACTATACTCTGACACAGGTACGTCTTGCTGGTCCTGTCATGTGTGAGCATACTGCCTGACAGAAATAATTGGAAGACCTGCTATTAATAGCGCACAATTTCTTAGACATCGTGGAGGTTAGAAATGTGGTGAAAGGACTTGCCAGTCCTATCAGTCTGACACATACAAAAATCCTGCGGGTAAAACTTAGATTATCAGACATTCTCCTGATTAAGAATGTGTTTGTTGAGAGCATGTTTTTTAGCAAAGTGGAAATACTCTTACCAAGAAGGCTGTTAGTGTACATTCTTCCTGTACAATAAAAGGTTTTGGGAATTGTTCTGTACAGGGCAGGGTACCGTATCTTTCTGAGACTCTTGTACAACCTAGATTGACATGACATGCTGGGAAGTTATCCATGCTGGGCAGAGTTTAGGGTCTTTGTGTGAATTTGGCTTCTATCAGAGGCTTGTCTCTGATCACTGAGCAACACTGCAATACAAGTCTCTTTGCCAAAGAGGATGACAAAGGACTATGAAGGAAAGAAGGAAAGAACATGAATAACATGTTCATGGGTAACGTGTTCAGAGAGCCATGTGCTGCTGTGCTCTGCAGGAGGCCCAAAACTAACTTAAGGTCCCCTGTCAAATTCATATATGCCAAGGGTGGCTCACTGCTTATAAAGTAGCAGGAAGGGTTCACACTTTAAGGACTTTGGGATTTTTTTTTATGGTCTATGTGAAAAGTAAATTGATGTCACCCATTTTCCCACTAAACTCCACCAGAAGTGTGAGAAAATATCCTTTGGTAGAGATTTCTCTCCTAGCTGACTTTGTTGGCTTTTATGTTCCATCAGTGCTGTGGGAGAACAAACTGTCTGTCCATCCATTCATTCCTGAAGTCCTTCTGTCCTAATCACATGGGAGGTAGGCACCACAGCCAGTTTTGCTGGCTGGTGTTCACCTCCCTACTGTGCTTCATCAATGAATGAAGCAGAATATGATGCACTGATACCCTGCCAGCAGATCAATTGCTCTCATGAGATGTGGTAACATTCAGTGGGGAGTTAATTGCAACCTTTGACAAAAGGAGGACTGGGGAACACAGCATATAAAGTTACACAACTGTAACCGAGGACAGGTTTTGATTTAACTGAATTAATCATTCCATGCATAGATCCAGGTTTTCATTTAACAATTTGAGAGCCAAAACATCACCCCAGACCTGATTCTTATGTCCATAATTGAATGCTGTAGGGAAGCTTTGGCTTTCAAATACACGACTGAGACTCATTTCCTCATTTCTACTCAGCTGCAATTTGGAAAATTCATTCATTAGCCTAACACTAATCACAGCTATGATTTTGTCCTTGTGTTGTTGATGAAGTGTAGATCACACTTATTTATGAAATTTATACTTCTACATTTTTTCTGTAAAATTCTGTGAATCATTGGTTGTGTAAGATGTCATTTGCAAGCAAAAAATAGCTTTTTCTGGCAATAGTTACAACATAACATTAGATATCAACAGAACTCCTTCCATTGTAAGTGCTGAATTAGCTTTCTTTTGTTACACTGCAGAGTGTTTTCTACACCTGTACAACCAAACTGAAGACCCATAGCTGTATCATTTTGTTTGGTTACACTGGTCCTTCCAAGAAAAAAAGTGTTTTTCAGTTTCATAAATCAAACCATTAAAATAAGTATTTGGCTCAACTGCTACATAATGGTAGGATTTTTAACTTCAAAGACATCCTGGTCTCTTCAAGATATGTCCTCAAAAATGACCCAGAAAATTATTTAAATGTTTAATGATGTTTTTCTCTGTCCTGTTTCAATCAGTCAATCCGTCACTGAGACACATCTTACATTCAATAGTACATGAAAGACCAATGATCTGAAAAGAAATGAATCTCTACAAGAGAAAATTATTCAGTCATTCAGGTATCAGGTTGTCAGCAGCAATTCAGGGTCATTTTTGTGCTTACCCACACTGTCAGCTGAGTTACTTACTTATGTATTTATTTAAGGACTTGCAGAATTTCTGATATCAACATGTATCCATATTCCCCCCACTTTTTTTTTTTTTTTTTGTCATTCCATCAACATAGGATTTCTGGGGAATAAACAATATGATTTTCATCTGTGTTGAAGTATCTGTTAAGTCCATTGGTCTCTCCCAGTTTTCTCATTATTTTTTCTAACTCTGTGTTTTTTCCAATATTTTTGGAGCATAGACAAAACAGCTGACAACACTGGTGTGCTCTAGTAATGTGTTATTAATGTTTTACATAAGGTAAAATTGTGTAGATCCTATTTTCAATCAAGTGTTTACTGAGGAAATTCTGATTTTTGTCTTAGCTCCTACTTTCTCACTTTTACGATTAATAGCTAATTTACTGATGTCTTTGGCATTCAAGTGAGGTTTTATTGCTTTTCCACAGGATCATCACTACAACCCTTTCATGAGTAACTTTCCACGATGCAGTCACTCATTCTATGCATGTGGTTTACACCCATTGTTCCTAGGAACTGTAAGGGATTTTACTTTCAGCTAAATATAATGTATTTTAATGAATCAGCTTAATTAGCCTTCAAGATTACACTGTGGAATTGTCTCACACAAAAGGACATTTGAAGACATTCTAAAATAAATCAATATAATGAACACTAATTACTTAAGGCAGATGGTATTCTCTGTAGAATTTTAAAAGAACTCACTTGTAAAATTGCTGAACTGCCAACTGTGATATTTAAATAATCCTTACACTGAATGCTCTGTTACTACTGAATTAGAAGATGGTTCACACACCACTAATCTTAAAAACATTTCAGGAGTAGTGGAAGGAACTACAGACCCTATCAACTAAAGATAACAAAATCATGTTTAAACTTAAGAAAATTTAACACATTTATTACTATTATATGATGGTAAATAACTACTACTTCTTTTTTGTAGCACATCATATTTAATAATTATATCAGAATTCTTTGAAGAAACTGTTGTTGATGTGAATTGATTGGTAGAAATAATATTTATTTGGATTTGAAACAAAGCTTTTGACATGGTTCCTCTCCAAAATCTTTTAAGGAAACCATAGTGTTATGGAAAGAGATCTTCTTGTGGACCTATTATATATTAAATTACGGAGTTAAAAGAAAGAAACTATAATTTTTCCAGTTGGATGCATTTTCTCAGTATGGTCCATAAAAACCTAGGATGAATGCTATGCCATTTTAACATAGTCCAAATAATTTGAGAACAGAGTGAATAGAACAATTTGTGATTCAAATAGTTACAATAAAGTTCCATAATGAGTGGCTGCACTGTAAAGTGGCAAATTAAACTACATGCTGATAAATGGAATGTAATGTGTTAAAGGAAACAGTCTTGAGAAGCTATATATAATGAAAATCTTTGTTAACTAATGTCATTAACAAAAAAAGCATTTTGAGGACATTGTAAACAGCTCATTTAGAACTTCATCTCAGTGTCCGGTAGCAATCAAAAGAAAAGAAAAAGCCTACACAAATAGAAATGTTCAGAGAAGAAATAATTAAACACATACAAAACATCTCTTGTAGAAATCCATGATGCACATATTCTTTGAAAACTCCCTACAAATCCAGTTACCTGCCCCACTGTCCCCAAAATGTTAAAGAGAAATGAAAATACAGAAAACAGCAGGAAAGTAAACAAGAAATCCTATGCATATATTGTCTAGCAGTATATGACTTGGGAACAAGACATTTGAAGGAAGATATATGTGTTTATAAAATCATGACTGTCAACAAGATGCCAGAAAAAACCCTGTCAGATGGAACTTTCAAAACAAGAAAAGGATGTAATTGTCCATATAACATGTGGGTAATCTGTGAAGTTTGGTGCTGTAAGAGACTCTGATTGTTGAAAGTGTCCATGCTTTCAGAAACTAGTTAGAGAAAACATTGGAAGAATATCCATCAGAAGCAATTAATGATGAGGACAAGCAGTTCTGAATCAGCAGTCCCTTAAACTGGAACTGGGGAGCACGGTGTGAACTGTCACAGTACATGTACCTTATTCTTAGGTTTGGTAGGCATTCACTGTGGGTCACTGCATGGAAAAGGATACAAGCTTAGAATGACATTTGTCTAACCCAAAGCAGTTGTTCCTATACTACACTTTTAATTAAAGGTTTCTGTATCATTCTATATATTAAATGCTCAGTTCAAATGTATATCAGAGTGCTTTTTGGGTGTTAAAATAAGGCTTAGAGATCCCTCCCCAGGCAGTGTCTTTCTAGAATTATAAGTAGGAGCCCAGTGGTGCCATAAACACTGAAAAAAAAATTCTCGATCTGTTCTTTCAATTACCTATTGCTGAATAATAATTGAAAAGAGTTGGATGCATTTTAAGCTTATATGGGCACATACTTTATTTAGAAAATTATTGTGTTGCATTTGTATCTTTTCCATACATTGTGAGAGTTGAAAACAAACCCTGTGAAACTGGTTAGAACTCTCTTAGAGTGACTAGCGAATTTAATTATCTTTATTTCCATTTGTAAATTCTACTGCAGCTATTTTCCAGACAGAAAATTAGCCACTGTCAGCTAAGTGCACGGATGTTGTATTTTATGTCTTCCATCTTTTCTAGCTCCAGGACAGCCACTAGATACTGTCTGCACTTTTCTCTTACACTCATGATGCTACTTAATGATATTGAGATTGAGGATATCTGAAACTGCAAACTGAAGTTTAATTCTGCTTGTTTTTAAAAAAACTTCAATAGAAAAAATAAGTAATAAAAAAACTGTAGACAGGTCTAGTGCTTAATTACAATAAACCAGACCAGGGTGTGTGCAAGCCTGAGGCATTTGTGTATACTTTGGGTGTGTTATGAGACACCCAAAGACTGATCTGGCCAAATTCTCTTTGTAATTCAAATTCTACAGGATGATCACAATATTTTTCAATTAGTACTGAAAAAGGAAGACAGATCCTTCCACCTAAAAGGAGGTTTATAAAATGGATTTTCTGTATATATGATTTCTCTATTTGAAGTGATCCCAAATGGGAGCAAGACAAGTCACTGCTATCCTACAGGATGCATTAGAAGCAAATAAATGAAAAATCTCTTTTACAAACTTGCAGTGCTGGTTTTATGTGGGCATCTGTAAATATCTTCATAAACTAGCTCAGAGCTCAGTGTGCTTCACAGTCACTGCAGTGACTGAAGCTAGGATGAGGGAACTTTAAAAATGGATCTTCCTGCATGAAGAATCGCACATTCTCCTGAAGATCTCACATTGGTCTCTGAAAATATTCATAGCCTGCTCAGGTGTCAGTCACTCTATGAAGTATTTCTTTTTTTCAAGACTGAGGATTGAGACTGGGATATTTAACAGAAGAATAGTTCCCATCATTTTCTATTTAGAAGAGTTCTGACAGAAAAATTCACATATTTTCTTCCAAATTTTTTATCTACACCCTGAATTTCGTGTGTGAATTTCATCTTATTCCAGAAGTAGCATGTATGCTCTGTGATTGTATTTCCTATGACATTGCTGGAAAAACACAGTGATTCCATTTATTTAAGGGGGAGGGACAAAATTAGAAATAATAATAATAATAAAAAATTATATGCAAGACCATATCCTCAATGTGTGACAAACACACACATATTGCAGGGGGACAAACTCATGTCCCAAGATCATACATTGCTTTGGGTGAAATGACTAGGATCTGTTCCTAAAAGGAGTCTATGTCTTCTTTCTTTTTTGTCACTGATTGCTGATATTGGGAACACTATCAAGTTTTTGGGGACAGAAAAGCATTCTGGGCTCCAGAAAAGAAGAGTAGAGCAACTGTCTTTACTTGAGGGAGTAGGGAACGGAAGGATGTTTGGTTAGAAACTTAATTACCAAGACTATGTCTGTATGCCAAGACAGATAATCACCTGTCCATGCTCAGAAGGATTTTCCCATAGAACATAAATGTATGAAAGGCTAGAGGCAGGTTTATGCAAGCTGAACCTGCAGGATCTTGTTTTCTGACTTTATTTATTTTAGGGCAATAGGATTTACATTGTTATTATAGCTTCAAGGTAACATTTCAGCATTTGGAGACTTATTTTTCTATTCGAAGAAACTTAATTAGGGAGTGGGAACTGTTAAGTACCTCTTCTTCATGAAATTCTGTTCTAATGAGTGGGAAAGAGCAAAACAAGCCAGCCATATAGTGGGCTTCATCAAAGTCTTCATGACCAGAAGCTCAACGCAGGTGATTTCCCCTCATACTCTACTCTGGTAAGACCTCCACCTGGAGTGCTACATCCAGCTCTGGAGCCTCCAATACAAGAAGGACATGGAGTAAGTCCTGAGTAGGGCCACCAAGATAATCAGAGGGCTAGAACAACTGTCCTATGAAAAAAAGGGTGAGAGACATCTTGGAAATGAGAAGGCTCGAAGGAGACTTTATGGCATACTCCAGTACCTAAAGGGAGCCCGCAACAAAGCCAGGAAGAAACTTTTTCCAAGGATGTGTAGAGAAAGGACAAGGGGGTATGGACTGATACTGAAGAGTAGATTTAGATTAGAATTTAGGAAGGAATTCTTTACTCTGTGTGTGGTGAGGCACTGGAATAAGTTTTCCAGAAAGTTTGTGAATGCCCCCTCCTTGAAAGTGTTCAATGCCAGGTTGAATGGGACTATGAGCAACCTGGTCCATGGGCACCAGAAGGTGTCCCTGCCCATGACAGGGTGGTTGGAAAGAGATGATCAGTAAGGTCCCTTCCAAAATAGGCCACTCTATGATTCTATGATTTTTACAGGAGGGAAATTGCACACTCATTTGCAGCAGGACACGATATACAGTTCCTACAATTTTGACTTTGATTGTCTAACTTAAATATTTGCTCCCCTTCAAACAATACTGACTTTTTTTGTTACAGTCTTTGGATAGACTTTGAACTAGGATGTTCATTAATAAATCAAAGATGCAATTGTGTTGCATGAGAGCTTGACTGAAGAGTTGTGTGTCTTTTATATAAGAACGTGCTTGTGATAATACACATGGCAAAAAGAACTAGGTCTTTAATATATGTTCATGAGAATTACTTCATAATTTCACCCTCTGCTTATTTATAGCCTTCAGAATTCAAATTAATGCAATTTCCACCTTCACTTTCCAAGAGCAAAGAACATGGGCAGCAAAAAGGGACATTTTTACTTCCAGGTTTTGATTCCATTTAATGCATTCCTTGAAGATATTCCCATCAGCTAATTTAACTGCCTATGCACAGTTCCAGATTGGGTAAAAAAGGTGATAAAATTCAAATAATGCCCAAAATATAATTTTGAATGCTGTATAACTCAATGGCATCACCATCAGTTTTTCTAAAAATAGTTTTCAAAATTTTTCTTTACTCAAAATGACTTTTTTCCCCCCTCAGAATATTTCTATTTCTCAAAGACCCTTGATCAGTAATGAAAATGTATTACTGGATAGGTTGTGGTATGTTGGTTTGTTTTTTTTTTTCTTCAGCTTTCTCTAATTTGAAACACAATTAAAGGTAGTCTCTTTACTGAAACCTAAGCAAAATTACAGTTCTGGACAAAAACTAGCCTAGGGCAATTATACCCAAACTATTTCAGAGAGCAATGAGTAATTTGAGATCCATTTTTTTTAATGGAAAAGCTGTCACAGTCTTTGGCTTGGTCTGCTTTTAAATCTAATATCCTAACTGACACAGCAGAAATCCTCATCAGGCTTAGATACTATCATTAAAGAAAATTTCCTTTTGTCGTCAAAGATTTTCAGTCAGGAAATTAGAGTTATTGATTTCAAGAACTACACTGTCCTGCCCTTAGACTAGTGTAGACCAGGCAAGACCACCAATGTGATTGTACTGTAAGACAAATTGGCATAAAAAAAAAATTCAGAAGACAGTTTTATACAAGAAGCACATGTGTGTAGTACCTCATACCTAAAGCTACTTTACAGAATACCCTGAGGAGTAATGGATGAAAAATATTTGCTTTGTATTGTCCCCTCTCTTTTTTCTCTTTATTCCTTTTACAAGCTGATGGTTATGCCACAAAACAGCCTAGTAGGATCTTGATGTGACAATTTTGGACTAAGCTATTAAATGTCCTTTTATCATGACATGATTTATGATAACTGCTATCAGAACAAGTTTTCTTCACAGATGAGTGGTTCTCAGTTGTTCAGCTGGTTGGATGGGCCCTATTTGAACCTTCTCCAAATAAAAACATTTCTGAATGTCTCTGTGACAAACCTACATTTGAACAGAAGGTGCATATTGGACATTGTGACTTTCCCTTTATCACCTAAGAAATAGGTCTCTGTCTTGGCATTATTAAGTTCTTGGACTGTACAGTTTATGAGAAAATTTTGTTGTATTAAAATGTCTTCTGCTTCCCAGTCTGAAAAAGGAAAAAAAATCTTATTTATCAGACAGATAAAGATTGTGTCCCTGGAGCTCTTAGATAATTTGGAGCATACACAGGATTGCTAAAGAAATTAACTGATGTGTGATGTTTTACAAATTTTGAGTTTTACTTCAAAGTTCTGTATATGCTATGGCCTAAGGGATGGAAATCTAAGTCCTGCTGGGATAGGACTTACCCTACACAGGGACATGCTTCACAGTAGAAGAATTTTCCAGTATAGGAACTTAATGTCCATGTGAAGAGTTACAATAACGCCACTAGCTTTTGAAAAAAGAGATTAAACAGCAAATTTTCCTTTCCACTCCAAATTAATACTACACCAGAGCTACACCACTACTAATTGGGCACAATTAGAGCAGCTAACTTTTTTTTCTGTAATGAGTTCTTGCAGATATAAAATTTTGCAACGGCTTTTGTTGGCCAGTAAACTTGGAAGAATTAACAAGCCCAGCTGTCTTAGCAAAACTAGAGAGTGCAGATAGCTCTACTTTATTTCCATTTTCTCAGTAAGTGCATAGTCATGCATTTTCTAACATTTAATGTTTCACCTCAACTGATATAATTTCCATATATTCATGGTTTGAACCTTCATATTGAAAAACTCAGCTATTGGAGATCTCAGCACTTGTACCAGCAAAGATAGGCACAATATTAGGGCTACTTGCCAGGAAGTCTGTAGGCCTGTGTTCAGTTGTTGAGTTATAAAGTCAAGTATAGAGTAAGCAGGGCTTACTCCATGATAGACCCCTCTACAACTCTAAATGTGAAAAGTGGGAACAGAAGTTGACAGAAATTTTGTGTTTTGTAAGAACAGATGGCAATCAATACATGGTTGTGCAGGTCTTAGAGTCCAATTAGAAAACCAGAGCAGAACAATGTTGCCACGTAGAAGTTTTCTATTTTCTTTTAAAAATACCATCAATAAAAGAAATAATGATAGCTGTTAGGTTAGTCTTGGGCATAATGATATTTTTGAAACATATTCAGTTAAAATCTAAAAATGCATTTCAGCCTGCTTCACAATGTTTATGAATGCCATAAACAAAAAGCTTGTTGCAGACCAGAATCTCCACATTGAAAAGTTGAGGTTATTCCTTTGCATTGAGTGCAGTGAGCACACTGGCATACGGTAACTTTCATCTTTGGTGGAGGAGTGATAAGATATTTAACTTGGCTAAAAGCACCTCTTCAACCTGTGCGCTGATAACACAGTGACCTTGTTGCCTAAGTACCCGGAGACAGAGTTCTCTAGCTTTAAAGATGCAGGTGTCACATGGCCCATGTATATCAGCTTAAAACCCATTAGGCTTCAAAATAAGGTTGCTGCATTCAAACTGCCTTTGGAGAATGGTGCTTGGTTCTCACCTCTTTGGAAGACTGGTGTTTGGCATGTATCAAAATCATGTTAGAAGCTGTCCCTCTAAAATAATGACATGAGTACGCATGTGCAAGTACTGCCCCTGTAGTTGTTTTTCATGAGCAGTGACAAGGTCAAAAAGACAAGGACTGTGGAAAACAGTGAGGTGGAATTCATTTGCCAAAAATAAGACATATATCAGAAAGAAATGTACACCAATCTTAGTTTTTGTAAGACTACAGCCAGTGAAAAGAAATAGATATTTTCAATGTGTGATTCAGTTTTTCTTGAGTTGTTCCTTAAAATGTTAAGATGCATCACCCTCCAGTCTCTACAAGGAAAGTGTTCACCTGGAGAAGGATTTCTACATTGTTGATACCAAGAGTTAGGGAAATTCAGAGGTACAAAATTTTCAAGTGTGCTGTTAAAATATGTTTCTCTTAAGGCCTGGTCTACACAAGCATATAACACCAGGAGAAGTTGGTAGGTTTAATATGCCTACCAAATAAATATATAATAACATATATATAATTATATGTAATAAACACCCAGTAAATTTCACAGAATGACTACAGTTTTCCTAATATAATGATGCCTTATTTCAATGGATGATTATTGTTTCCATTCTTGGTCTAGAATAAAAGGCATGAGCTCTTTATATTGAGATAATTGCATATATCCGTAGCTGGTTGTATCGCTTAAGCTATTTTTGCCTAGCTGAAGGTTTATAATTCTTCAAAGTGGAGAAGAGAATACGGATTTCCTCACAGAGTTTGTACAACCTTTCAGCATGTTAACTACATTTAAACATAGCATCAAAAATATTTACAATTAATAAACTTCTGAAGTACTTTAAAACATTGCATCAGAAGGAAATAAAAAAAAATTATAGCACAAACTGCTGTATAAAGGACTCTGTCACAATAATGGATGGATGGGATTCACTTCATCTTCCAAAATCTACAGTGTAGTTGTCTTTGAGATCTCACAGCTCTTCTAGCAAATGAAGAAATATAAATGCATGCAGAGAGTGATTCATCTCATTCTAAAAGCGATGTCTAAAATAAGCAAGACTGCATTTTACAAGTCACTGTTTCTTTCCTCCCACTGCACAGGGAGTCCAGATGACTAGTTCTGATGTAGGTGGTTACAGTGGAGACATTTATAGTTGGGGAAACTAATCCTGTTCCACACTTCTCAAAGGGGTGGCCAAAAATGGGTGATCAAATTAGGAATAGGATGCTGCCAGAGCTATTCCACACATAATCATGGAGTGTTTCCAAACTAACATAAATCTTTTCCTTTTGTTGTCACAAATATGAAACCAGGTTTTGAAAAAAGGTCAGGCCAGACTTGCCATTTAATAGTTCCCTGGGCTAAACAGAGGACAAGACTCAGTTTTAAATTAAACAGTTCATTAATGTTATATATGTATATTATGTAAGAGGAGGTGTTTATGTGTCAGAGGGAATGGTTAAGTAAAGATCTAGCTTTCCCACACTGATGGGTGAGAAGAGAACCGTGTAACAGCTATTCTATTCCTCTCTCTGAGAATCTGAGAATAAAAAAAACCTATCTCTTTTTTTCTTTTCCCTGTCTCTTAGGGAAAAGCTTATGTCAAGAACTGCCAGAACTGCTCTCTAGTGCTAAAAGTCTTCAGCTGCAGTAAGAGGGCATGTATTGAGTAAGGGTCTGGTGGCTCTGCTCTTTCTCCACTGCCACTGAGAAATCCTGTGTGGCTTAGAGAAGGTCCCAAATTATTGCAGCAACCTTAACCGAAAACTGGCTAAGAGGGAGGATATTTAAAAAGAGGTCAGAGTTAAAGACATTTTAAAAAAGATCTATTAATAATTGTGCTTCCTTCAGCAACACGAAAATAGAGAAATGACACTGTGATTCAACTTAAATTATTTTTCACTCCTATGTCCATAGGCACCCTCCTTAAATAACCACAATTTCTAACTCCTACAGAACTTCATTTGGAAATAGAGATTCTGAAACATGCACAGAAGAATAAACCTGTTTAAATTTTACCTTATATAACACCCTGAATTGATGATATGCCTCTAGTAGCGATATACTATTCACTAATATTAACACTAACTTAGTAAAAAAAAAAAAGTTACTAAATAGTAGAGAGTTAATACTTAGTATAGTTCAAGGAGTTGGAAGTAGCAGAGGATTGTGCTGTAGTGATGGTAGAATTTAAAGATACTGCTTTTTCTTCCCTATTACATGATCCAGAGTATGCAACAGGCAGTGACACAACCAGATACAGAAGACGTCCCCTAAAAGAAATCCTCCAATTCAGGAAAACTGAATTGTTATATAAAAATAATGATTGCCTGGAGCAAAATTATTAAACCATATTTGATCATATTAGATATATATCAATGACATAGAGAAACATAAAATTTATCTTTTTCCTCTTCTTCTCTTCT
>QUSF01000011.1:17885004-17896705 GCA_003676055.1 Chloebia gouldiae
AAGAAAAGAAAAGAAAAGAAAAGAAAAGAAAAGAAAAGAAAAGAAAAAAAGAAAAGAAGAAAAGAGTTAATTATTTAATTTAAGAGCTCAAATGACTATTTGCAGGAATTATTTTTTTCTTGCTTGCATTAGTTACTTGTCTCCTCAGACAGCTATATGATTTACTGGGTTGTCTGTATACATGCTTTAACACTATCCTTCTTAAAGTATTGGAAAAGTAAGGAAAAATCATGGTTTTGAATGCCATAAGCGCAATCCCAACAGTAGGAAAACAACAGCTCAGTTGCACATGAGAAATAAACACAAGCATTTCCAGCACTAACTGGGTATAGGAAAGTACATATTACTATGTTAAATGATAACTTTTGAGCATTTTAAGGAGCAAAGCCTTACATATTACTAACTTTTGATTTATTTTTATTCATTGCTTTGCCTTTACTGGAGACTCACATATACTGCCGATTCTCCAACACTGAAATTATCCCAGTAGGTTGGCCTAATTCTGCAGTGATATTCTAGAGCTTAAGCAGTTTGTTTGATTCGTCACAAAGAAAGGGGTAATTTGCACTTGCATGTGATGAGAAGAAATTTGTCTTTTATGTCTTACCTTTTTGTGTGCAGCCTGCAGCTGCCAACAACAATCTCCATTTCAAAACCCAGAACCAATAATGCTGGCTAAATCTGATTCAAAAACCATTGTGTTTGTATTTTAATTAATAGTTTAAAGGAATAAATGATTGTCTGCTTCTAGAAGCTGAACAGTTTCTCTCCTCAGAATGCAGCCTGTAGTATAAAGCAGCAGCCAGTTTAATAAAAGAGGAAGTAGCATTTGCACTAGCCAAATAGTTTGTCTGTTACAACACAGCAATTACAGTTTAGGTCCCGTCAAGTTATGCGTCATTCAAAAATACCAGACCACATCTCAGACTTTGCTATCTGGAAATATGTACATATATTCACAGGAAGAATGTATTTTTATGGTCCTTATTACCTTAAGTAAAAAAAAAAAAAGATGAAACGTGAAATAATAAAAAGGAGTTTGGATTTTTCTGATCTTACTTTACACTGTAAAATAAAAGGATGAGCCAGCACACAAGATACAGTCTTTTTAAAAATAAAATGAAATGGAAAAATAAATAAATTTTTTCAGGAAAGAAAATTTAATACTTTCATGTCCTAAAAAAAAAATAAGTTACTGGAAATTAAATAGCCTTTACATTGAAATTTTAAGGGAGAATATTGCTATGATGGAAAGTTTTCAACAGAAGGCAATACATACCAGAAGGAGTTATCTTTCTTGCAACAATGTCTGTCAAGTTCTCAGCGCAAGATGTGCACTGTGTTGCCCTCTTTCCCTGAAGCTCTCCACCTGTGGCAGGAAATGGGTGTCAGCTTCTCCTGTTCCACTGGTACAACTGAGATTTGCCCTGGGGGAACAAACAAAACATGGCTCTCTGGATGTGTCTTATGTTGCATTCTTGTCACTCCCAGATGTAAAGGTTTTATATTTTATCTGATCATCAAGAATCACAAGAAAACAAAAAAGAGGGAAAGAACCACATAGTTGGATGAAGCAAAAATCTATTATACATCTGTAGTTTTCTCAGTTTTAATACTTAGGATGATAGACACTCATCATTTCTCAGTGTATCATTATTCTGTAACTTTTTATATCTGTGCCTTTCAAGCCTCTATACTTCCTGGCTCTCTGCCAAGAAGGATATTATTCAGCTGCACTGATCTGTAAATCTGAAGTGTAAAAGCATCACAAATACAGATTTTGACAGCAGCTAAGTCCACTTACTCTGCTATCAGCTCTTAGACTCAGCTCTTGCACTAAAGGAGGCTTTTAATTATTTCTTATGTCTTCCTTAGAATACCCATTCTAAATTTACTATAACCTCCAAAAATCCAAAAACAAGTCTGAACTTTTTATTAAATGATGTATACTACTTCAAAAGAAAGTGGATTTTACATAAAGTTTCTTCATTCACTGGAGTATTTATTTTGTTAATTATAAAATTACATACAAAGCAATATTCAAACTAATCCATTTACCAAGGAATGGTAATGGAAAAGAGTACAAATAGAATTACATCACTGCTGACAATGGAAATGGAAACATAATTGAAAAAATATAGTCTATCTGAATCACAGAATGCAAAAACATGGATAATGGGATTGCTCAAACAAAATGGCATTCTTGGCATAATGCCGTTTGATACCATGATTAAGACTTCCCTTGAAACATAATAAAATAGTGAACAATGGCTTCTTATATAATTCTGTAGGGCCATTAAACTTGTCTTTCACTCTTCAGACCAAATGCTGAACTTTAATTTGATGGAAATCACGATCACAGAAAGTGATCAGTGATGGATGGGAGTGTCCTGGTTTGGGCCAGCTTGCTGACCAAAACCACAACTATCTTTGTCTGAATCTGATGGTTTCTGTACTAAGTGCACTTGTAAATAACATAGTAAGAAATAGAAAAGAAAAATGTGAGAGTTGGGAGCAGTGATTTTTTTTTATTATTCCTTCATTCCTACAAATTGAACTGTATTATATGGGCATTTCAGGAAAAAGGTATACACTTCACAGGTTACTTATTTCTCTGGAATTGGAGAATAAGTTCAGTGAGCTTTCACTCCAGAGTGACACAAAATGTTGCCTAAATATCTGGTGTGTTAATGCTTAACTTTTCTTAACAGGAAGATTCCAGTTATTCAGCAGTATGGCATTAACGTGTTTTATTTACATGCAGTATTTACTGCAACCACATATTGAGGAAGACTGACTCAGATACCCTCTGGCATTTAGGATCAGCATCAAGCAAATAAAGGGCTGGATTCCTACACCTGGGACTGGTAATCCAGGCATTTCAAAACTCTACAAACATACTGAAAAAAAAAGTGTGAAAATAGGATATATGGCTGCAAAGACTTTAGCTGCAATAGCATAAACAGAATGTTTCAAATTGTAGGTTTTTTTTGAAATCTCAGTAGAATATCATAACCACCTCTTAGAAATACTAACTTCCAGAGTTCATTGTATGAACTTCCAGACATCAAAATATGATATGTCATACACCAGAATTTGAAATTATTTGCATGTTTCAGACAATTGTGACACAAAAGCAAGAATGCTGGGTTGCTACAAACATCATGAGTCTGCAGGATTTGCTCCTCAAAGACTTTTGCTTGAAGCTGGTAATATTTGAATTTCAAGGAACTATAAAATTGGCTAGTTTCTTGTTATAAACTGTGAACTGAAAAAGTGTGTGTTATTCCAGCCTGTTGATAGTGTTTCTCACTCTCTGGGTTTTCTCCTGAGATATTATTTCTATTGAAACTTTTTAATATTATTTTATTTTAATACAAAACAACAAAAAGTCTCACTAATCAGTCTTTTTTTTTAGGTATGTCATAACCTCAAAGACTATACTTAAGACTATTCTGCTAAGGACTTTCAGTTATAAGAGAATTATAAATCAGTTTGAACTACACTTTAGCCATAGGACACACTAATGATTTCTGTTCCATTTCTTGAGCATTGTCCATATTTCAATGATGTCTTTGTGATTTTAAAATGTCCTTCTTTTTTAAAAGAGAAAGGTTTCCGGCTTTTTTTGTGGTCCTTTTTTTCAGGAATAAATATTATTCCTTTAGCATATTTGTTTTAGTATTATTTTTTATAACGTCCTATTTTTTAAGTCAACAGTAAAGATATATTTCTTTCTGCTGTTTGAAAAGTCCACCTAGGAGTTTTTCTGTGACAAACAAAGGAGGATTCTAGTCTTTACATTCATTGCACTTTGAAGTACTGTCATATTAGCTTATATTTTCCCTTCTGTTCTTTTGTTCAGGTGAAGTTTTTCACTTGTTCCTTTCCACGGTGTTTTGTATGCCAAAAATAAACAAAGTAATTGAAGTAAACTTTGATCATAACATATGAAATTCTGCCAATGAAAGGGAAAACTTTAAAAAAAAGTGGGGCATTTCAAAAACTTAGGGAAGAGAAGGTGAAAAATTTACTGACCAAATACTGAGATAAGATGCACTATTAAAACCAATGGGAAAAGAGGGCCCTTCTAAAGAGGATGAAGGGAAATTGACAGACTGCATGGTGCTGAGCCAGATATTTTTAACAGGAACACAATACAGTATAGCAGCTAGTCAAAGAAGAAAGACGAGTTTAAAGAAAATACACTGTTCTTCTGTTCTTCTTGGAACAGCTCCACTTTATATAAAATATTGACTATTCATTGAACCAGAGAAAAGTAGTGAGAGGAAGAACTGTACCACCCAGCAGTTAAGAGTACTCACTTGGGAAGAATGAGGTTCAAATCTCTTCTGCAAAAAGCATTCAATTATGTATACGATTAAGAACTCCATGGGATAAATTCAGTCACAACTTGTCAGATTAGTTTAGATGTTAGAACTGTCACTGGGGAAATGGAACCAGACAGTCATGCCAGAATATAATGCACACCAAGGACTTAAACCTGGGTCTTTTGCATCCCAAATAAGATCCCCAATCATTAGGCTTCTGTGAACTACTTTGTACTGTTAGTAAGGACTTCCATATACATCTTTCATATATCTTCCAAGTATCTTGGTTTTACTCTGATATGGAATAGAAAAACAATACTGTCTAGAGCATTTTTGCAACAAAGAAAAAAACTAGAGCGTGTTTCTTTCAGACCCACCCCCCACCTGTCCCACATTTTTTAGGAAATTCATTGGCCATGAGAAATTTTTCCAATGCATCATGAATCATAATGATACATAAGGTATCACTGGTCAAAATATATCTATATGTTCCTAATCTACTTAAGTATGAAGGCTGCTAATATTTGAGTATAGTTCTTACATAGGCTGCTGCTTTCAAAGTGATAGAAATATCTAAGAATTGGTCTTCTGAGGTGGGAAAAAAATAAAAGGCAAAAAACCCAGGAACAGCGTCCAACAGTGAAGTATTACAAATCAACTTGATTTCATTTCTGTTAAAATCACCTTATCTCTCACTGGTTAATGTGGAGAAGATTACAGTTTTAATGTCAAAGAAAAGTTAAGGGAACACCCTTTGTATTTGCTATTGTACTAACTTCATCTGTTAATATCAGGGAAATATTAAAAAAGTAACACATGCCATAACCAGTGGTAAACAAAAGGGATCTCATTAGAACAGGTAGGTGTTGATGTGTGGGAATGTAACCGGAGCATGAAGTGAGGCAATGTGATTTTGGAAGAGTGGATTAAATACAATGCATATCAACAATGAGTGGAATTTACTAGAAGCATTTTCAATCAATCCATCCTCATGGTTGCCAGTAAAATGGATATCAAATGACTTTGTACATTTTTAGGAGAAGTCCCTTCTTGTTCCACATCCTTATGTACTAGTCTTCCCCTGAGAAATTCCATCAGGAAGACAATGTCATGGTAGTAAAAGTGATAAAACAGGAATTACTACATTGAAAACACATAAGAAATTTTGACCTTCTGTACTTTAGATAAACACAGAAAAATTTCCTGATTTCAAGTAATTTTTGCAATTTGTTGTAAAGCATTCTGTTCATTTTTAATTATGAGCCCTTCCTCCAAAGTCACTCAAGTATTTATCAACCCCATCCCTATTCTCTTGCTGAGTCCAGACATAAACACCATAACACAAGTTTTGTAGCATGTATGATGTTGATAAAAGCAACCCTAAGATTTTTATAGAGTATTATTAATTTTCACTTATTAAATTACAGTTGTAATTACAACACTGAAAAAATTACATTTTGAGATAAAAGAATAAAACAAGAGTGCACGGAAAATTTTATATTATGTCTCTTAGTTCAATGTTTTGACATCTGGCTTTACTATACCAATTGCCACATACAATACTGAATGACTTCCAAAATCTTTTATGTGGCAGTAGGTATAATTTTGTAATTTCATAATAGAAAAGGTGTATCATCAATACAAAAACAATTTACAAAGAAATTTTCATTAATATCAGCTGTCTTTTAGGGATAGAAAGAACTCCATAGCTGTGTCTTCTCTAATGACACACAGATAACAATATATGTGAGGACTGAAGCAGAAGGCTTGTAATGTGTCAGTTTTTTCATAGAATCACAGAATTGCTAGGATTGAAATGGACTTTTTAAATCACATAATCCAATGCGCCTGCCAAGGTGGCATCACCCAGAGCAAGTGACATAGGAACATAGCCAGCTGGGTTTTGAAGGTCTCCAGGGAAGGAGACTCTGACTTTCCTGGACAGCCTGGTCCAGTGACATGCTCAATGGAAAGAAGTTCTTCCCTATGTTGAGCTGGAACTTCTGTTTTAATTCATGGCTGTTGCTTCTTGGTCTGTCACTGGATACCACTGAAAAGAGGCTGGGACCATCCCTTTGGCACCTGCCTTTGAGATAATTATGCACATTAACAAGCCTCCCAGCCTGCTCTTCTCAAGATGAAACAGACACATGTCCCTTGATCTCTCCTCGTAAGAGATACTCCAGACCCCTCATCATCTTTGTGACCCTTTGCTGGACCATCTTCAGTAACTCCTCGTTTTTCTTGAACTGTGGCAACTAGAACTGGACACAACAGTCCAGATCTAGCCTCACCAGAGCTCAGTAGAGAGGGAGTAGGCCACAGTCTTCCTGATGCACCCCAGGATCCCATTGGCTTCATCACTGTCCATTCATCTAACTCACACATCCTTAATTTACCTATAAGAATGTTACAGGGGACAGTACCAAACAGCCTCACTGAAGTCAAGGTAGACAACATCCACTGCTCTCACATCATCAGCCTGTCTTATCCTGCTATCATAAATTGAAATTTATGATAGCAGGTTTACTCTCAGGCAATCCATGCTGACTACTTCTAATGACTTTCTCTTCTTCTATATGCTTGGTGACGACCTCCAGAATTGTTTGTTCTATAGCCTTTCCAGGGATGGAGGTGAGAATGACTGGTCAGTAGTATCCTTCTTGCTCTTTTTGAAGATTCTTTTCTTCAGTTCTCCACGATTTTTCAAAGGTGATGGAGACCTGCAGAGCAACATCTGCCAGCTCCCTCAATACCCATGGGTGTATCCTATCAAGGCCCATGGACTTAAGGCTGTTCAGTCTCCTCAGCCAATATTTCACCCAGCCCTCCACAACCAAGGTGAAATCTTCCCTTCTACAGCCTCACTCTCTTACCTCCAGGATCTTGGTTTCCCAAGGACACAGCAGTAAAAACTGAGGAAAAGAAGTTTTTAGGCAGACAGAGAGAAGGCATTCAGAATTCTGTCTTCTCTGTGTCACTGTGTATTCCCTCACCATGACATCCATCAGATTCAGCACCACATTTTCCATAGGATTCCTTTTGCTGCTCATGTACCTTTAGAAGCCCTTCTAGTCCTTGCCAGACTCAATTCCAAGTGTGCCTTGGACTTTCTTCTTGCATTCTTCCATCCTCTGAAGATGTTTCTACAGTCCTTCCATGAAGCTGGTGCCTTTTTTCCCATCCCATAGATTTGTTTATTCTGTTTCATATTTGCTCATCTATGCAGTCTCCTGCCCACTTTGTATGATATCTTGCTCACTGTCTTGAGCTTGGAGGAAGCGATGCTTGAATATTGACCAGCTCTCTTGGACTCCCTTATCTTTTAGAGTCCTAAACAATGTAATTCCTCTAAATAGATCTTTGAAGAGGTTGAAGTTTTCTGAGAGGTTGGAGTTCTAGTCCTGCTTACTGCTTTGCTTCCTCCATTCAGGGTCCCAAGTTCCCTTGTCTCATGGTCTCTGCATCCAAGGCTGCAGCCAAAGCCCCCAGTTCATATCTTCAACCAGTCTCTCTGGTTTGTTAGTACAAGGTCCAGCAACATACCTTTCCCTGTTGGCTCTTCCAACACTTGTATCAGGAAATTATCCTCAGTGATCTGAAGAATCTGAAGAATTTGCTTTCAGTATTCCCATTTCTAATATATTTGTGAAACTTTTTATTTTTATTTTTAATATGTCCTTGAAAGTTTGATTATCTGCATTGTGCATTTTTTTATGCAAACACATGCTTTAGTTCTGATGGCTACCTTCCAATTTTAAGTTCTTTTCAACTTTAAAATAATACAAAATTACCTGGTAGGTCTTGTGGACTTAGGTATGGGCCTAAGAGTGCCATAAGACACTCTCAGTACATACTCTATATTTTTTTATTTGGGGATGTGTCACAGTTTGCTGCTGTATATCTTCCTAGATTACCGCTAGTGTTCCTTGTATCAAAACTGTCAAGAGATACTACCTACCAATTTCCAGAGTTTGTTTACTGAAATCTGCTTTTCTGTAGGACACTATCCCTCTTCTGATGTTGCCATTCCTTAGAATGTCACTTAATTTCTCATTAAATTCATGTAAGTTATCTTCCACCTTCAGATATTACTAATAAACTGTTAATAAACTATTACTAATAAACTACAATAAACTATTGTTTATTTTTTAATACTTTCCCTTCATTCATCCAATTATTTCTTAGGAAGTTTGTCTAAGAAGTTATTTGAGTTGCTGGTAGTTAAATTGATGTATCACCAGATCTATTCTGTGTCTCCCACAGACAACTAGAGCTAGAACCCTCTTATGACATTGCACTTTTTCTGCGCATTTTCCTTACTCTTCAACCTGTTCTTGATGCTCAGAATAGTATTTATGCTGAAATTATATTCTTCAATTTCCACTTCTGATCTTCATGAATAATTTGTACTCTGATACCACCACTTCTATCAGAGTTTGCTCTACCACATTTCCTTGATATCAGTGCTGTCCTAGCTTTGGCTGCATGCTCAGTTTATCCCTGCTTCTTGTTATTTATTTACTGTTGACATCAGATTATGATCCAGAAAGTCTTATTCTTTTCTCCCATATAGTCTTCTCGCTGTTTTGTGTTCTCTAGGAGAGAAATCTCTCATTTGACTATTACTATATTTTGATTTCTAGTAACATTTTATTACCTCCTTCTTTCAAATTTTAAACCTGTCCTTCTTAGGACTGAGAATCTGTACCTGGAAATTTCTCTCCTTTGCTCTGGGAGCTGGACTCAATTTTTTGCTTCTTTTTGCTAGTTTTTATTTTCTTGGATCTTCTTTGTCAAGTATGTTAAAACTTTACAATTTACTCTGATGAAAAAAATTGCTTATTTTCAAAGTATATTTGTACCTGTCTGACCTTTACTCATGTTTTTATTTCTAGCTTTATTACTGCAACAGAGCCTCCAGCACACTGGAGTCACCCTGACCTGCTGTTGGTCACCTCTAGCATAACCTTAGTGCTCACATTGAAAATACAGGTAAGAGTAAGAGAGCTGGATTGACTAGAGTAGCACTACCTGCTCTCCAAGAGACAAAATCAGCAGGCAGATTGCTGTACCGAGGAACTTCTAACCCATTTCACCCTTTGTTTCTTTTGGGATTGTGGGTATAACTTCACGGATGCAGCAGCACATCATTTCTTCACATTGATTATCATGGTTTACTATTGTTTTTTACAATAAAAATAAATAGTTCTTGAATCCAGTAACAGTAGGACTCAGATAGGAAGTGATCATTGCTTGCTGACTAGGATGGTCGGAATCATTTTAGCATTTCATTAATTCACACTTACCTTTTCTTTAGTTTGGTATACAATAAAAGTGGACATAAGTCTATTCTCAAAAAGTCCTCTTTTTCACACAATAACAAAAAATGTAGAAGGTATTGTATAGATTTTTTCTGGACATAACTATTTTTATTCTAAAAATCGTACATTGCTTTCGCAATATATAACTTTTTTCACCTTTTCCAACATGTATCTCCCAGACTTTCTTTTCCTTCAGTGAAGCAAATGTATGTTTCCAGTACATGTAGTAGAGAAACTGAGTTTCTTTTTAAGATACTTTGTTAATGTTATATACAGCATAAAGTTGTATTTTTTGAGGTTTGGTAAAACATTTTACCAAATAGAACTTGTTCATTCTTTAAATATTCATTTTCTGGAGAGACTGTTGGGCCTGAGGAAATAATAAACTAGAGTACAAGTGTTATTGGTCTCCACAGTTTTCAATGTGAGATTTTTTCAGAAGATTTTAGATGTTTTAAAGATTAGAACTTCACAAAAGGCCATGGAGAAAAAACAGCACTATTCCCACATAGCAGTGCAGGAGAAAACATAACATGTATTCATTATGTAAAGGTATTATGTTTCAATCCACCTGAGGTAATGCTGAAATACACAGGAAAAAAGGTCTGACTTTCCAGAGCTTGATGATTTAGGCAAGCACAGGGAGGAAATCGGTTGCCTCACCAGGAATGCAGGACCCCTTGTCCACAGGGATCCATCATAATTCTGTCTAGAGGTATCAATAAAGTGCACTGCTGTGCTAAGGAACCCCTGTTTCTGCAGTGTCCATGCACAACAAAGCAAATACTGAAAATAAAGTTCATTTCAAGAAAAGGCCAGTTTATTTTCTGACTCCAGCATTTATAGTTTTCCAAAGGTGACAGGGGATTGGACGGTGAAAGTGCCACCTCTCCAACGACACTGGACAAACTACCAATTAATCAAATTTCTCCGCCTCTGTGAAGGAATGCAAAAACAATAAGTTATTTACAGAAAGTGTGAGAGAAAGTTTGCTACAAGAATGTAAACTCAGAAGGCTTTAGAAAATCTTAAAAAATTAGGGCAACACTCAAGCAGCAGATTTTTACTTTAGCCAAGCCACAAGTATTGGCACTAATGCAAATAACAGCTATTTTTTACCCTGATGGGATGAGAATTTTATTTCTTTCTGAGGTGCTTTTAAAGAAAATGGTAAAAACCTGCCTTGTATATGGTGAAGAGGAAGAAAGGACAAAAAAATATATTTGCAGTTTAAAGTCCCTTTTAGGAAACTCTATGACTTTACATCTAAAGTGTGCTTCTAAAGACTAGGGGATTCAAGTCCAGAAGCTGATAAAACCTTTCCTAAATCTATTCTTCAGAACAGAAAAATAATAGAATATTTCAATATTTTCATGTGTTGGATAAGAAGTCAAAGCATTTAGCTGAAAACCACCACTTAAAAATTTATAGAAATTTAAGTAAAATAAAGATGATAACATAATAAACTCACTTAAATATGTGAGACCAATCTGGAAGCCAAACTTCAGGTCTTATGGAAGACATTGAAATAAATAATCACATTTTCTTACAGTAATATCCAACTACAAAAAAAAAAATTATGTAAAAATATGACTACTTCTTAGGCTATGCTTTGCATATCACTGATTCAATATGGTAAAGTTTAAGCCAGGCTGTCTGTACTTGGTTCTGCTGCCTAAGTTCCTAAGCTTCTGCTGAAAAGAGGACTTCTATCCACACTGTTTGCTAGCTGGAGCTACCAGGCCACACGAAAACCGTGATGAAAGGCTAGGGCTTTTGTTATCTTTTGCAAATGCAAATTCATCCAGCTAAGCACTCCTAAAGAAGGCTGAGATTTTGGGAACATACTGATGTTTGGGGTTATTCTACTCAACTACCCAGTGTTTGGACTACTCTGATGATTACAAAAGGCTGAGCTTTGAATCTCTACCTTGCCTGATAAGTGGCAGAGACTTAAATCCAGGTTTTATCATGCAACAATCTGCAGGTTGTTGTCTATGTTTGAGATGATCCTCATGTTATCTTTTGTGATATTCTACATCTCAG
>QUSF01000011.1:17896715-17996061 GCA_003676055.1 Chloebia gouldiae
GAGTGAGACACACTCCTAATATATTTTTCTGTCTCTTCCACTCCAGTAGCATGGAAAACAAACTTCTGGCCTGCCAAAGGATTGCCTGGCAGTGGAGTAGGTCCCTCCCATGTCTTTATATTGCTTAAACTTGAATATTTGGCCCCTGGGAGGAGTCTCACTTGGTCAAAATAAAGCACATCTGTAAATGTGTTGAGATGGCAACTGATATTTTAATTAGTAAAGTAAAAATATAAGTTGATATTATTCAGTTTCAGATTGTAGCTATTTTGTTTATAAATAAACAAGAGCATGTAAAGTATAAAGCATCTTTATGGGCATGACAAAAAATTCCTAGAAAGACACTAAACAAAGGTGAAAATGAAGGCTGATACTGCAGAAAGGTGATAGGAATGACAGCTGGGAGATTAATGCACCCTATATCTGTTTAAGAGAAAAGATGGTGTCGAAAATCAATAGCTTTGAAAAGCACAAGCCAACAATGAGGGAGAGCAAGCAAAAGGGAATATTTAAGGTTATAGCAAGGTTGCTAAAGTTTCAGTCCTTTTTTACCTAGTGATGATGTTGCTGTTTGTTGTTTTGCAGGGTTGGGTTTCTTCTGGATATGGTTCTACAAGGCAAAATATTCATTTCTACCTTCAAATGCAGAATTTTGTGGAGAGCTGACAGTATCCTGGATTAGTGATTTATAGATACACCTTGCATTATCAGACTGCATGTATAAATGCATTTTTACATGACAGTAAAGAGCAGTACAACCCTGTCATTGAGTGTCATTGTGCAGATAGAAAGGGAAGCAGTTAATGAATGAGATCTCCTGTTAATGTCATCTCAATTCAAGACCTGGCAAGGAAAAATGATTCTTAGGTGGATTGAAAATAGCTAAGAAAAACTAAAAGAATGAAAAACAGTTACCTGATGATGTTTTTTAACAAATATGGCTAACTATTATGACCTGAAAAATTGTTGGCACACCTAAATCAGATTAATCAACATATATCAATTACCAAAGTTCTAAATATGCCCTTGTCCAAATGATTTTACCATGCCTGGTCCTGACTTTAGTATTGAAATATCCTTTGCTGCCCTATTGTTTCAGTTCTTGTTGTTTATTTTTAGCTACATTTAACTAACTATTTTTAGCTTTTGCTTATTTGTAGTCACCTAGGCAATAATGTACATTGACTAAATTTGTGCCTGTACCTGAGATCTCATGTTACCATGAAAGTATTTAATTGAGAGTGCTAACATTGAAGAAAAAAACACATGAAAAATGGATGTGTTGACACTTAGGTATCCACCCAGGCCCATTATCTTCTGTTCTCCCTAAGGTGTGGGAGCTTAATTGAGGTGAGGGTGAGCATAACAGCAGTCACCCTAATGGATTTTCAGACAGAGTGATCTTAGCAATACATTGCTGCGAACAAAAGTTCTACTTCTCCAAAATTTACATTTGGAAGCAATGTGCCTGTTGTATTATGAGGACCTGGATAAACCTCATCAGCAGCAAATATAATTAAGGCAGCTAACCCCCAGCAAACCAGAACTGCATTCAGGTCTTCCTGCCTTCTTACCATGAGTGAAGAGGACTCCACAAATGGACTTGAATCGGTCAGAGTCGACTTGAATTGTGGTTCTGTCCTGTAACTTCTCTCCTAGAGGGATTGTGCAGAGGCAGTGCAGAGTCTGGATGACTCCTGCCACCACAGAAATGAATACCAAAAAGAACCTGTCATTCTTCTCTACAGCATGTACTTAAAAGAATGAGAATAGCAATAAAAGTAGTTAACACTAATTATATCTGAAAACTTGTAAAGCAAGATATTCTGCACATGGAGATGACAAGATGAAAGATTTGCTTGTCCAAGATAACTTTGTTTTCCTCGTGTCTCTGGTTTCTTTTAGGCTGTGTTACCTCTCTCAAAGATGAGGGAGGAACTAATAACCCTAAACACAAAGAAATTATGTGGAAAAATGCCCACTTTTCTTTGTACTTAGTTTTAAGTTTATTATTCCCAAACATAAATTCTAAGCATACAGTATTTCAATGAAAATAAGGATAAACTGATGTATTATTGCACAGAGAAAAGATATGTCTAGGAGGAAAATAATTCAAAGCTTAAGTGTTATCTGTCTTGCATTATGGAGTGTGATAATGATGACAGGTTTTGCAAAAAAACTTGCCTATGTGTATGAAATTTCTACTATGTATTCTCCAGGATATTGTTCACAGCTGATATAATAAAGTAGTCAACTGTTGTTTAGTGCAAGTATGGACGCATTCATATGATGCTCAGATCTGCATTGATTGTTCAGAAACTGTAATGGAGATGCAGATATGAACAACACAATATCTGTGGTAAATATTTTTGTCCTATCTTCCCTTTACTAAACCAGTTAAAATGCACTTATAAATGTGCAATGTTAAATTTTCTAGGTTAGACAGGCCTTGATGCTACCTGGCATCTACCAGCTATACAGTGAAAAATTATGTCCTTGTCTACTTTATATCTGATGGGACTGATCATACTAATTAGAACTGGTTAAACTTTTCTGTGCAGTGGGCTTTCAAATTAAGCATTTAGCATCACCAACTACAGGTTTTCACTCTAGAAAACCTCTTTGTCTAAGCTTCCTTAGTGTTGGTAATTAAATATAGTCTTTTACTTGGTTCTATTTTTTTATGAAGTAGGATGCAGGATATTGACTTACATGCATAGAAATGCTTTTTTTCTATCATCTGTATTTCTGCATAGGAAATTAATTATGTGGACTAATTAGTTAGAATTTAGTAGTACATTTTAAAAGAAAATACTTTCTTTAACACTTTCAATTAGAGGCCTGTTCACTTTGAAGTTTAAACATGTCTGTGGTGGAAAATATCGGTGTGGATGACTCACTCTTTTCCCTTCCAATAGTGGATAAAATATATAGCATTAAAGTACTTGAATTGCCTTAGGGTTTAATTCTTCTGCTCACTGAAGTTTTCCAAATTAAAATGTAGTGTAATCTATCTAATTTTATGGCATTATAGTACACTGGATTTCTAGTTGTTTCAACAAGTACACAAGTCTTGACAGATAGAAATAATGCTGGTTTGACATCAGAGCATTTCATTTATCTACACTTAAATCTCACTGGGTTTGTGAACTCATTTATATAGGTATTTCCTATCAGTAAAGTCAAAGCAAAAAATATTTGATATCCTGAGCCTAAGGCTGTGAAATCAATCTTTCTCCTTTATTTTACTACCACTGTCTAATCTACGTTGGAAGTTAGATAGATGCTAGAGTAGGATATTAGAAAGACAAAGTTGTATTTTAAAAGTGAACATCCATTTCAAGACTTCTATGAAATTCTGCCCTGGTGTGTTTCCCATGCAGCCCTATTGACTATTAAATGTGAATAGTAATGACTCCATAGTATTTGGGTCTTTGACCATAAGTAATAGTCCTGGAAGTATATTCCTGGAATTGCAGTTAGCCATAGAATGGACTCTTTGTCCAGAAAGACAAACCTCACATTTACATAGATGACAGATGACAAAACAACTACTTCCCAAGTACTTCATAAAAAATTGAAGGTACCATGCAAGCCTGCTGCACAAAATTTCTGCCATGCATTTGTGTATCCAGTGCACATCTGCTGTCCTACCACTGAGAAACAGCCTGGCCTCATAAATGCAAAGCACAAAAATCCAGCTGTTAACTATAGATGTGTGCTTTATGAGTAGGAGTCATGTCTGTGGCTCTGTGCTCTCTTTTAGTAAAGTTCCTCTGTGAAAGCAAAGGTAAGGGGATTTCCTTTCTCCTAAAGACATTGATGAATGCTGATATATCATCAATGTCAACAGCAGCTCATCTGGAAGGATCAAGAGAAGTTTTTTATTTATTTTTGTTTTGATTTTCATTTTGCATCTGATGCCAAGACCTGAAATTAAACTACCTGCAGCCTCCCAGCAAACACATCCTTCACTTTTCTAATATGAATTACTTTTCACAGTAATCTAATGTGGATGAGGAATGTGCAAGTTTGTTTCAATATGCCTGTTTTAATCCAAAATTCCACAGCTGCTGTGGATCTACTTCATATTATGATTCTCTGTTCTTATCAAAGGTGATAGGAGCTCTGACCCAAAAGTGTAGGATTAGGCTCTATATTGTTAATGTTACTGCAATCAGGCTGCCTGTCTAGTCCTGTGTAATCTGAGTAATATGTGACATTTTATCATTGTGATCCTTCTGCCAAACCCAGTAGATGGGGCAGGGGTCACTGCTTTTCTAAAGCACACTTATGTGCAGGAGCCCAGCTTCATGGGCCCTGCTGCTTCAGCATTGTTCATACCTTTAATCTGACATGAAGGTTAGAGGGGAATGAATGGAGCAACTCCCTTGGCTCTGTGGGAAAGCTCCTGGGAAAGTCTTCATCAAATAGATGTTTGTAAGCAATATATGACTTACAGAGATCTAAGCAATAGTAAAACACATATTTTCCCACATGGAGGACTGTTTTGGAATTTATATAGGAACCTTTTAAGGGATTGAAAACATTCTGAACTTCAGTCAAATGTTAAATTCCTAACATCCTCCTAATTTCCTAACATCCTCCTAATTTCTCTATTATATTTCTTTGCCATTCTTCCTCATGTGTTGTTTCTGCAGTGTCACTTGAAGTCTTCATACACTTCACATTCCATTGCCAGTAACTGATGATTAGTTCCTTGAAAAAAATTAGTTCCATCAAACTGTGCTTTACTCTTTCCACCTTCCTACACATCACCAGAAAAATCAAAGAAAATAGAACTTACAGAGCTCTGCCACTGTCAATTGCTTCATTCAGAGTTTGATGAACAGGGATTTTGTTCAGGGTCTTTAAATCCTCCTTCTAGTCATGGTTAAATGTATTTGCTACATCTATTTACTTATTTTATGCAATTGGCATGACAAATAATTTAGGAAAAAGCAAGAATAAATATACAGATTTCTGAATCAAATGTAGACATGGTTTTCTCTGGCATTAAAAAAAAAGAAGAAAAATTTAAAATGCATATATAGAGAGAATGCTTTTTGTACATGAGTGCTGTTTTTCTAGCCTTGAAAACCCTAGCTGCATATGCCATTTGTAGTTGAGCTAATCTAAGACCTTGATGTCAGGTATAGCTGTAGAACATAGTCACTTCTTGCATTTGCTTCACTTCTTGTCTGAGGAAACTGAATATTGTACCTTAATTATGTCAGGCTATGAAGAGTACAGACTAGGGTCATAGGCTGATAACTGTAATTTTTTACATTATTATCTATGGTAATATCAGCAGTGTAAAAGAAAGAGGTGGCTGTATGCATAGTTATGCATTCATATATGCATATATTATTAAGATAATAGTTTAGATTTTTAAAAAAATCAGTGATTAAAAAAAAAAAGAAAGCTGTATCTGGATGTGTCCCACTGATTAAATCTAATAGGATCATTTCCTGAACAGGAATTTTCTTAGTTTTATTTACATGTAATATTTTATGTATGTCACTCATGCTTTGCCATGAGCTTGAAGTATGAAACCAAACTGATTTTTCCTACCTAGTAACAGCTAGAGAGTAGCTTCTTTCTAGACATATGTCATTTGTTGGGGCAGCCTATCATTCAATTTTTAAGAACTAGTATGTCTTCTAAAGATTGTTGGGTTTACTGTAATACAATGTGGAAACATTCACTTATAGATCAAAGTAATGTTAAGACAAATGTGAGGCTTGAAGGGTAAATTCTGTGTTAAAATATTAAATGGTGTTTCAGATCCTAGTGGATGACTGGGTTTAAGATTTTTTTTTTCCTAGAAGGTCATTCCTGATACAACACAGATAAAAGCATTACAACCAGATAAAGACTGGTCTTTACACTATTTGTCTTTGCTTAAAAGTAATTTTAGAAGAGATTCAGAAAACCTGGAACATTTCTGCCAGGGTGCTCTTTTTCATAGATTGCATGGATTCTACCTGAACAGAAATTTAGTGAAACGAGAAAAACTAATTCAAAACAACTATAAATCCACACAAGCAAAAGTATAAAATTAATAAAAACAGTGTTCCATGTTTAAAAATATAAAGAAAATGGAGCATACTTTTTAGCCAAACCCTATAAATACAAAGGCAAAGTATTGAAAACTAGGGTGCCCATGCATAATATAGTTTACCCACTCCTGTGACATAATTGTTCCATGTCTGTGTTACACACATATACAATAAATACAACTATATATATATTCCTAGGTGAGAGAGATAGGTCTCTTCATTTAGAAGGAAAAATTAATCTTATTAAAGACTATATTAAATAAAGTACCTTAGGGTTTTGAAAACCTCATTATGAAATGAAAAAATAAATAGTAAACTTTGGAACGAGGTACAAATTATTTAAGTTTTGTCCTAGGAAAATTTGATATGCTGAAACTTCTAATAAAAGTTTTGCATTTCTGACAATTAAATGCTCAGACGAGCTCTGAATTTTTTCTTCCATAGTAAATAAAAGATAGCCAGGAAATATTGCAAATATTAAGATGCAGATCTGTAGTGCTTGGACATGTAAGGCTATTTAGCAGAATGGAATTTAATTTTAAGTTGAAGCTGGTAAGATTATTTTCTCTATAGTGCTATCATAGATGTGTAATGACAGCTTAGGCTGGATAAAGGAAGCAAAAAATTGCACCTGACCAGCTACTACAGTTTGTTTGGCCCTGGGACTTCCTTTCTGATTGTCAGGCATTGAAACTGATGGGTGAAAGTCGGTGAACAAAACCTTTAGATATTCTTACATTGGTGAGAATGCATTACAGCTTTTGTCTTAGAGCTTAAAATTTCTTGAAAAGACTATTTGGTAT
This sequence comes from Chloebia gouldiae, assembly GCA_003676055.1. NCBI lineage: Eukaryota > Metazoa > Chordata > Aves > Passeriformes > Passeridae > Chloebia > Chloebia gouldiae. The sequence goes on from QUSF01000011.1 coordinate 17,903,581, forward strand.
TTTCCTGGGCCTACACTGAGAGGAAGAGGTAGCAGCCAAAATTTGCATTAACTGCCTTAGTTAAAAAGAGTAAGTTTCTGGTGGGAAAACAATCTCAGAAAAAGAGAGAGGACTCTGGTGAATGGTGTCATGGCACCAGATACCTGCAGGAGGAAATCAAAAACTAAAAGGAAAATTTGCTATTAATAATTTCTTCCTCTTGCTTATTAAATATGAATGTGAGACTTAGAATACTTTTTCCTTTCTACATCAGACCTATTTGTGACTTCAGTTTACAGTGCCAAACAATTAATTTGGCTTTTCTCAAGTCAAAGTAATTGTTTGTAGCAATGGGTTATTTTCTAATTTTATATCGGCCAAAAATGTGAACACAGCATTCATTTATACGGATCAGTCCTGACCGTGTTGACCAATTTTAGTCATACATTAAGGTCACTAAGACATGGAAGATATTGCATAGAAGTTGCATTAGTAGGCAGTTTGATGAAGCTGGAGATTTTCTCCTCAGAGATGTCTTGGACACCCTCTTTTTTGATTAAGAAGTCTTTAGCTTTGGTGGATACTGGAGAACTCACCTGCAATACAATATATCAATCTGAAAAACTTCTGTTATTTTTGTCTAATCTCGTTTTGAAGAAAACAAAATTACTCTAGTAAAGTTGAAGGTTAATATAAACTCAAGAAGTTTATATTCTGTGTTCAGAGTTTTAGAACACAAAATTATTGCTTACCATTTTGCATTAGCAGTACACTGATACACCAGAGAAAAAACATCCTTTGATTAAAGGAGCACAGGATCAGTCCTACAACAGAATCTGAAATTTAATTTTGTTGATGTAGTTACTTCACTCTATTTCAATTGGTATGTTTCAAAGTTAATGGGCATTAGCAAAAGTAGCTAAAACTGATATCTGTTTTGTTAAGACTTCTGAAAACTTGCTTTACTAAGCAAGGGAGGGAAATCATGACATGATTCAACTGATGATCCTATAGTAGATTAAATTTTATTTATGTGATCTCAAGGTTTGCTGTTAGTGTTCATTCTGTGTACCTCATTGATGTACCTTTTGGGTTGATTCATTTGTTAACCAAGTCATTAACTTTATAAGAATACATATGTTCTAGTACTTTGATACACAAACACCCTTTATTATAAATTGTTTGTTTCTAGTTCAGGAAGTGATTGTCCTGAAGAGATATCAAGGAATAATAAATATCACTGACGTTTTTCATATGTTCAAAGAGGAAGTTAATTATGCCTGATCACTTTTTTATGAAAATATAATTCAACATAATAAATGGAGAAAATCTGGTCAAGAAGCTAGTTTTTAATATTTTGAGGATATATATTTTTTAATTTTATTACTATTGACTCAAAAATATCTTAATGAAAGAGCTCTACCTTTAGAACTATGATCACCTTTGGATTAAGGCATTGTGCCTTTTCATCCCAAGTAGTTCATGCTTATGGTATCTAGGAATGCACATTTAGATAACACTTTAGGGAACATCTCAACTTTGTTGTCTAAAACATATTTCTTACTGATGTTTCTGTCTTCATAAATACATTTACAAAATTGCTGTGGTATGATCTTCTTAGTCATATTTCATTCTTGTATATTACTAAAAAAGTAAGTAAATGACCATATAAATTAAGTGTGAGACAAGGGCTATCTGAGGCCAACATTCACCTACTGTTGCCTGGCTGAATTAATTGGCTGAACTCAGTAACATCTTAGATTGTCAAAGCTATATCTACTACAAATGGAGTTTGATTTCTCTGTGTTGTGATCACCACATTGGCTGACAGAGGTGACCAGACTGGAAATTTCTACAGTCTCTTCAAGATTTAATGCAGCTTCTTAAGAGCAAACTTGAGATATGGCCAGCAGAGATTTGAGACATGGCCAACACAGAAGAGGTCCTGCACTCTGACAATTGGGTTATATCTGTTTCTATACTTCCTTCTACTAAAGTCAGCATAGACTGTATTATTCCATCTGAGCACTGTTTAAAACTGAGAGGCCATGTACACATGCTTGACTGTCATGTGCCTTTGTGTGGGATTAATGTAGACTTCTGGAGTTCTACTTAAGAGAGCAAAATAACCACGACAAAGTTGTGCCATGGTTAAACTAAAAAAAAAAAAAAACAGTGTAAAGCTCCATGGGCTTGGTCTTCCACCTGTATTTATCTTTCTCTAAGAACAATCCATGTAAAAACACCATCTTTCAGCATGGGAAGACAATTCATCCATGCCACAGACAGAGCTAGTGCAAATACCAAAACCACTTCATCAGGATGAGTTTGGAGCTGCACCAAGAGTGAATAGCGCCTTGTGACAGGCACACCTCACAGTAACATGAACTTCAATCTTTCACAAAAAACTCACAGCCACCAAACCTTTTTGTAGTTCATGCCCTGAAATAATATCTCTGGTATGTACTGCATGAAAACATTTTATCCTGACAGTAGTATATAAAGAAGAAATCCTGACCGGTTTTACTCTTTGCTAAGGAACAGTATATTCTGTTTTCCTTCTCTAAACTATTTCAGGTTCCTTAGTTCCTCTTTCAGTTTTCAGCTTTTGTTTTGTTTTCAGTTTTTGTTTTGTGTTTGGTAGAAGGCTTTCTTTTCCAATTGTTTGTTTTGGGGGAGGGTAGAGAGTTTTTGCTATTTATTTTTGTTTCTTCAGCTAAAAATGCAGGTTGTAAAGATGACCTTGAAGGGATTCTACTGGAGGAATCCTCTCAATGGTTCTCACATGCCCTCACATCCTCTCTGGAAAATTGTGCCATTTCCACGTTTGTTCAGAAGGCTTTCTTGCATCATGGAATGCCAATAAGAAAAGCAAGGTTTCCTTAAAAAATGACTGTGGTAGTGACACTGGCAATATCATCAGCAACAGGAGTTTTGTTGACAATATCCAACTCCTTGGAATTAGAGTTTTGAGAACAGGATAGAGATGTGCTGCAGAGGAAAGATGTGAATGCGAGCCTAATTTTCCTTTACAGACTTCACCCAGGAAGGGTCCATATCTGTGGGAAAAAAAGAGTGTCTAGTTCTAATCCTTCTGCAGTAAAGCCAGCAAGGACTGAGGGCATTGAGAGGTGCTACTGACCCACATGCATACTGCAACTTAGAGTTACTGTTCATTATCGTCTTACAGAATAACAGAAGATTTGGAGTTGAAAGGGACCCAGAAGGATCATCAGATCCAAATATAAGTAAATTGTCCATACAGGGATTGAACTCACAATTTCAGGAGCTTTTTAGCACCAAATTCCTACCAGCTGAGCTAATCTCAGGGTAATTAATTCCTTTCATAATTGTAGTGAACTGTAACAAAATCTTGTTTACAAATGAGTCCTGTCCCTTCTTTATTTCATTTCCCATGGAGATTTCACATTACTTCAATTTTCTTGCATCCTTAATAGAAGACTTTCAAGAAAACAAGTGCTACTTTTGCCAAGTTCTGGCTTCTGCAGCTAAGAGGAAAGAAGCTGTACACAGTTCTAAAGTTTTTATTGATGTAGCTTTTCTGTTTCTTCAGATTCAATTTTTTGAAAATTTTCTTGGGTATATGGATTCATCAAAATTGCACAAAATAGAAGTAAATTAACCCTGTGTCCTCTGGAGATTGGAGATTGTTTATAGCATGAAATAGTCCCTCTGCCTCTTTCTCCTCATTCTTTTTATGTTTTTAATTTTTAATCTCCCACCTTATCTTACTGAAAATGGAGCATGGCTGGATGAAAGTATTGAGTAAACAGCAGGGAACCTGGCCTTTCCATTGTGGGCCACTGAGATCCTGAGATCTCAGACTTCTTCTTGCAACCCCACTGAATGCATACCATTCATCTGTAATTACTGAATGAGTGCAAAATGCACATTACCACTAATTTGTGGACTTGACTTTATCTTGTGAGTAGATGTGCTTCTGATACAGGAAGCTGCTTTCAGGATAGCGGGGAATACAAATTAAACATGTGATGGGACTTCCCCACATGGAGCTTGTATCTTCTGTGTCCATGAATGGCTTCAAAATCTTGACAGATTAAATTGCTTGTTGCAGAAATTTTGTAATTGGGTCATGTTCAAGGTTAATAGTCATGGTTAGCTAGTAGTTTTCTTCTGCAAGACTGGAAACAAGATAACTGCCTATTTTTTTATTTAACTGTGCTCGCCAGCAGAGAGGTGCAACCAAAAAGATGCTATGTAAATACATTAGAAGTAAATAATGTGCTAGTTAAAATGAGCACACTATGTGGATCTAGCATGCAAAACTGATTTCTCTGAAAGTTATTTTCAACCCTATTTTAAAGTCGGTGCATGACACATTGCTGAAATAAACACTACATCTTGCCTGCTTATGTAAGTTTGCTAGTGTGGGGACACAGTAAGATGTTTGTCTACTTTAAGAGATACATGCTACCAGTGCCACTGGCTAAACTCCCACTGACTATGTGACTTGGGCAGAATTCATGATGCAAAAGTTTTGGTCTCAGGCAAATATGCAACCATCCCCCTCTATTCTTCCTCAGTTCCTGGGCTCATTGGCTATTTACACAGACTTCCAAATTTGCATGTAAATCCAATACTTGCTGTAGAAAATCACAGTTGAGTCACCCTGAATATATTTGTACTTGGGCACAAATGTTTATGCAAACCTTCAGCAAATTAATAGAATAAAACTAGGTACTGGTACTAAGGCTACCTTGCTCTTGGAACTGCCTAAGAAAATGTCTGCCTAAGAAAATGAGCAGGAATTATTTTATAGGTATTATTTATAGCTAACATCCCCTCCCCATCCCCTGAAAAAAACTCAAAAAAAAATAAAACAAACAAAAAAATCCCACCAAACCGAAATTAACCAAATGAAACCAAAACCCAGAGGAAAACAGTGAGAAAAATAAATAGGATGTTTTAAAACAATTTTAGTCAATTTCAAAACAAAGTTTTTCAGCATGGTCCAAGAGAAATTCTTATCTTGGTACTTCCCATGAGGTTCCCTTATTTTTTGTGTAGCCAAGCTTTATGCAAACTAATTTGCTGATACCTCTGTCTATCCACCCAGAGGCAGCTATGGCCAAGTGATATTACCCTCTGATTTTCTAGTTGGCCTATAAAATTTTTCTTGTATGATGTGACTCAGGAATGAGATCTGCTTCAAATATTTAATGCATATAAACACAATCCTTAGGTAATTCTTTAGTGTCTTTTAGTCTCTTTTGTGTGTGATGCAAACAGACATGCTCTGCAAGGAGATTGTATTAGAGACATTCAAATTTCATGTTTGAATGGGAGTAGCTGCAAATTTTCTAATCTCATAATCTCTTTCAAAGAAAAAAAAATGTTACTGTCTACTCCTAGTAAGTAGGCTTCTGTTAAGGATGCAGAAAAACAAAGGAAATGTGAAATTTCTGTGGAGAATAAAATAAGAGAGGAACAGGATTCAAACATAAACAAGACTTTGTTACAGGAGATAAACCAGTACAATTATAATGAACAATAACTCTGAGCTACATTGTGCATGTAGCCATTTGTGGGTTAGCTGCACCTCACATCAGTTCCCTTACTCTAAGGTCCACATGCATGGGTGTGCATCCTCTTCAAGACATTTCTGTGAGAGAAGTGTTTGTGTAGTTTTTTACCTATCACTCTGTTTGTGTGGTCCATGTCCCTTCTTCTACTACAAAGAGTGTACAAATTTTTCCTTTTCTTGATAAAAGACAGTTGGCTTTTGCATTTAAAGAACTACTTGACATATAAAACAGCCATTTTGTATAGAAATAAGATGCATGCCAACACTCTGGAAGTTACCACTTCAGGGTTTACAGCTTTTTTGCTGGGTTTCTTGATCCTTTACCCAAGAAAAATCTGTTCCTTTACAACATTTTACAGTAAAGGTAAATTTTCTGAGGTAATAAGTCTCATTGCATTTTTAACTGTGTAAGGCAGTCTGGGTGTTTTATGTTTTTGAACAGTCTTCTTGTACTAGACGGGGAGTCTAGGAAGATCATTATTCAAATACCAGTCAAAACTGGCATAGAAAAAATTGCTGTTGGAAAAAACAAGCCTGTGGATCTTGGAATCTTTAAAAACGTCTATGTAAATTAATATTTTTAGTTATACTGAATTTTAACTGGATTCAGATGCCATGATCATATGAACACCTGTAAAAAAATCACAGCCTAAAATACTCATTTTAATTCAGTGGATCTTGAACCTTTGTTTTACCTTCTACATCTCATTACAAATCTTCTGTTAATTCTGTCTCTATACAGTGTTCCCCAAGTCCTTGATTTCACAGTGGAAGTTGTGTGCTTGGGCATGCATGTAGTCACCAGTTCTGCAGGACACAAAGACAAACTACCTGTGTAGACTGCAACTGAGTCTGGATTTTAAATGTGTAGAACTGCCATGCATGCACAGTGGTTTTCATTCAAAGATTGCTTGGTAAAACATCTCGGAACAAGGCAGGCTCTGGAGCTGGACTTGGCTAAGGATGCCAGATGTGGTGTGAGAAGACAGCATGGCCAAGTTTCTTGGGCAAGCTGTGCCTGACTAGGTGAAGGAGCTATAAATCCCCTGTGGTGCCATTGCCTTCCTGCACTTCCAAAAGAAAATGCCCTTTAATGTACTTTCCAATTCAGTACCAGATTTACTGGCTTCAGATTCCTTTCCATAAAGGCAAAAAAAATCTTGTTCTTTGAAACTGGAATGGTTATGAACTGACAGTCTGCCCTTAGTTGATTGCAACACAGTTCAGTGCAAGGGTGATGCTTTGAAAAGGGTGCTAGAGAGCTCAAAGCAGCCCTGCTGGAAGGCAAATAAATACTTAGGGATTGCTGGCACACCATACATATTAACTGAAAACTTAATGAAAGCTTTAGCCTATGTAGTCACAAAAGACACGTGGAGAAGAAGTGAAATGATGGACACAGTTTCTAGTGAAGAAAATGGAGTGCAACTGAAATAACTAAATTAGGGTAGTTTTGGAGTTCTCTGCTATTTTTTGTCTCACTAAAAGGGGCTTAGTCCTGAACAGTAAAACTGTCTAAGCTCACAGCACTTAGACAACCAGCGCTAAGATTCATTCAACTCGTGCCAGACATGAGAGAGGAAAAGGCAGGAAGCAGCCAGCCTCAAGGACAGGGCAGAAGCTGTCCTAAAGTTCCCAAGCTGTGACAAAGTCAGGCTTGACTTCAGCGCTGAACAGTGTAACCAGGAGCCAGGCTTGATGAGGGGAATAGGGAAGGAAATGAGAGATAAACTTTAGTCACAGTTATCACAGGTCAGGGAAATTCTTAGGACAGCTAAATAATCTGTAACTTGACCACTACCAAGTGGTGTCTTGGGAACATCAAGTGTTGTGAGGTGTGTTTATCTTCCTAAAATGTGTATATTACCCGATGCTGCTCTCAAGCCTGTACTATACAGCTGGGAAAAACAGACAGAAATTAAGCTAGTATGGGCAAGGCTAAAACTATTAGCTAAGTTACTTGTATCATTGCAGAAGAAATTGTCTTTGCAGTGAAAATAACTCAGAATTTTTCTTTTATTTCTGATGTTTAGGAACTGATGAGCTGTGCTTATCTTTTATTGCGATAAGAAAATAACTTGCCTCATGAACTGTCATCCAGGTTCAAACAGGCACTGTGCAGATGCAGAACAGAAAGACAAATACAGTTCCAGACTAGGAATGGTATGTGTTTGTGTCTCATCCAATGAAGTTACAATTATTCATGTCAAAATAAATAGTTTATTGGGACAAAAGAGGACACAAGTTCCCTGCACAGTTAAATTATGTGAGACTTATTATAATGATAATTACTACAGCCTGAAAGAATGTTTTCGGTTGTAGACAAGCAAGTGTGGAGAAGGAAATTGCTGTCCTCTATCAGCTGTGTAACAAACAATATAATTGTGAAAACCTAAATATCTAGAGATGTCTATGTAATCAATTATTCTTTTAATCAGAGAGATGGGTATAAGTTACTCAAATTGCTTCTGAAAGGAAAAATGTTATCTTAAAATTACCTATTATTTATGAGATACTGTGTATGTAACTTGTGAACACCTGGAGATGAGCTGATTAATCAGAAAAGTCAAAAGTGGGAAAATCCCTCAGCTGAAAGGTGAATAAGGTTTTATTTCTACCTTTGTTGGACAGTGAGGTGTGTTGATAGTAAAAGCTGTCATTTGTGCAATCAAAAGTATGTGCAGTCTTTTGTAAAGTCAATATGCAGTCAGCCTTTGGGGTCCTAGAGCTCGCTTTGCTGCACATGGGAAAACTCCAGTGTGATAATACAGAACAAAGTTCACTTTCTGGATTGTTTGTTGTTAAGTAATGGGCTGAAAACATTGTGAGGTGAAAGATGGTACAGGACTTTCCAAGCAACCATTTCCCTTTTTGAGACAGGTTCCATTTTACTTTTTTCCTCTTACTTTCAGAGGTTGCAGGCCAGAGAACTGAATACTAACATAAATTTATTTAATGTGTTTACTTACATGGTGTTTCTGACTGTGATGGTATAAATCCATAAATTAGGATCTCTTTGAAAGTTATGGAACGAATGTTAGTGTATTTTACAAGTATCCAATCAGGCTATGGTCATATTTCCACCGCTGAAAAACTAGAGGTTAACAGTAGACCAGACTAACACTTTTCTCCCATTTTACAGCATCCTGTATTTGTTTATACCAGTCTGAAAGAAAAACATGAATATTGAATTTGTGCTAGTTCAATAGAACATACAAGAAAGTTCCTCTGTTCTATGAACTTGTCTCTGCAGGTGGCCACCGGTACCAATCCGTATTATGACAGCAGGGAAACTGAAAGAAAATTCTTTTCAAGGGGCGTGTTCTAGGTTCAAGGAATTTGTGACCAGGAATTCCCTTAGGCAATAGAAGCATTTATCATGTGAGTGAAAGCTACTAGGTGTTGTGGCGCGGTGTCCGTTCCGCCCACTCCGTTATCCCCGAGCGGCGGCGTGCTTTGGCGGCAGGTGAGGAGGGGGAGGATCAGCCGTTCCCCCCTGGCTCTGAGGTCCCAGTTACTGACACAGGGACAGATGGAGGCGACACGGGACTTGGGGGTGAACAGGAGGGTTTTATTCAGTGAGCCCCAAGACCACCCAGGACGGGCGGACACAGCTTGTATACCCAAACCCGAGAGGGAGGTGTGGTACCAGGAGAGCACATACCTAGGGAATGTGGGCAGGGAGGGGGGCAGGGAAAGGGTGGAGGACAACCCAGAGGGGGAGGGGCAGGGAAAAACCCGGGAAGAACGGCAGCTGGGTGGGGGAGAGGATCAAGGAGGGGGGATAGCAAACAAACACTAAACAAACTAATAAAGAGAAAAACCCCACCTCAGCAACTAGGCATCATTTTCGCTCATTGAATTTGCCCAAATTCATTATAAACCATTGTGAGTATGTGGTATTTACAAGGTTCTATACCTAGAGGCTGCCTATAGCTAAACCAGAACATCTTCTTTGCTTTGAGTCTATCACCTTCTTTTCATTCAAATGCCTTCTGTAAAGAGGTAAGGAACAGTCAAGTTCTACTTACCTTCTCCCTTCTACCCATTGGTTCCTAGATTTTTATTATGTTCTTTTGTTGACACCCCTTCTCATACCTGCCATGTCTTTGGTAGGCTAAATAATCTAGTCTTCCTACTCATTCTGTGTGTGAAGCTTTAAGAACTTTTCTAGTTGACCTTCATGATCTTCTCTGCTTTATTACAGTTCTACAGGGCCTACTGCTTTCCCAACAGGTTTTTATCACATAATGGATTTATAACTTGACACATTATTTCCTTTTTCTGGTATTTGTTGAACCTTGATTTTCTCTTTTGACTATTGATTAGATAGTCAAAAGAGACTTATCTTCTCCAAAGATCTTTGTTTGGCTGGAAGCAAATAAAACATGTGGATGTTGAGTTGGGAAGCCTGATTCACTACAGTGAAATCAATTGTAACCTGGCAATTTTCCTTTTTGGAAAGGAAGAGGGGAACAAGAAAAGTTTAGTTTGCTCCACCATTCTTGGTTATGGCTGGAGCCAGAGGGGGCAGGGTGACACTTCCCACTCTATTTTGGTTAAGGAAGTTTTGCTGTAATGTTTTCCCGAGCCAGGTGAATTTGGGGACAGAGAGGCTCTCAGAAGCAGTAAGACAGCACTGACTCAGCAGGAGCAGAAATAATTCCTTTTGAACACTGCCCTTACCACCATTTCCTGGGTGCACTTTTAAACCATTTTACTTTGAATTCTTTCTGAGCTCCTGTATACAGAACAATGCTATGGAAATTTCCCTTGATATTCTGCTGAAAATCCCATTTTTAAAAAACACATAATATCCAAAGATCTTTGAAGTACTTGGAAAACACAATATTTTGACTGGAAGATGGAAGAGGTGACCCCTTGCTGCCCACCTGGAATATTCGCATCAGTTTTATTTTCAGTTTACTGGAAAAAATTTGTGCAGATCATACAGGAAATTGGGAAGGAAAAAATTATTTGCTTTACTTTTTCTCTGCTTTGGAACAGAATAATCATAATGTTATTTTAATTTAAACATATATGCATTTCTTTTAATGTCTATATCTTTCTAGACATGGCTACTGCTGCTGGCTTCTTAATACTTTGATTTTTGAGTAGTATCTATGTAGATTTTGAGTATTTTCCATGGCCTTTCTTCAGTTTGGTCCGTTATCTTCCCCTTAGGGGCAAATTAATTCAGATAATCTCCCAAAGATATCATTATTAAATAGCATTATTTCAAAATATGTTAATGGCCATGATTATTGGAGGTTTTGATCTGAAGATTCCCGGAGGTTGTGGTATACCCATTGCTAATTTCCTCCAGTTTGCAAGATGTCAGTGAAAGATCTTCAGAAGTGATGATGAGCTTACCTATGGAATGGGAACTATCACGGGAAGTAGTTTCAACATGAGGCTCAGGGCGAGCCTGCCATGTGCCCTGGCAGCCAGGAGGGCAAACAGAATGCCAGGAGCCTCAGGCAGAAGAGAGGAGATTATCTTCTGTGTTCAGGGCAGTGCAGCCTCACCTGAGTGCTCAGTGCAGTTCTGCACACCACAACTTAAAGCTGTCAAGCACTGGAGCAGGCTTCCTAGAAAGGTGGTCAATGCCCCCAGCTTGTCAATGTTTAAGAGATATTTGGACAATGTGCTTAATAATATGCTATGGTTTTGGTCAGCCCTGAAGTACTCATGAATTTGAACTGGATGATCCTTGCAGGTCCCTTCTGACTGACATATTCTTCTCCTATTCTATTCTATTCTATTCTATTCTATTCTATTCTATTCTATTCTATTCTATTCTATTCTATTCTATTCTATTCTTTCGGTGCTCTTTGCATTGCTTCTTCCTAAAATTGTATTTAAATATTTGGACATACAAGCTATGTTTAGAAACCTGTCCATGATTGTAAGATAAGTTTTATGAAGAGGGCTTACACAACATCGTCTAATAAAAAGCATATTCAGGTGTTCAAAGGAGTCTTAGAAGACAAGTTCCCCAGTAGACCCAAGAAGTAATCTAGTGCTGAGCTTAGAAGACCTATTTAATGACACAGGCATCTGTTCTGACCTGAAGGGGACTATCTAAGCTCTAGGACTGTAAGACTTCAGTACTAAGCCTATACTTAAACCTGAAAATATGGGACTGAGGACTTTACATGTTTTGAGTCTTTGAATTTGAATATTAAATTGACACCTATGAAATGACATCACACTGAATTTCCCAACGTTGCAAAATGCATTAGAGGAAAAGGTACAGTAGACCACAAATAAATACCGTGATGCTTTTCTATTTTGTTTTTAAATAGTACTCTTTCCTTTCTTCATGGTTGGTGTCAGTAGGAGAATTTGGATTTTTTAATTGTTTGGGGACAAAATTGAATCTGAACTCTATTTTGTCTGAGTTTCTCTTGGGAAGATGAAATTTATCTTATTTTATCTTAAAGAGTCCCCACTGTAAATATGTTAATATCTTAGATTTCGGTAGTATAAGTGATAAAGTTTCATTTAAAGGCACTTAGGTATTTTGGGTTTAGGCAGAAAACTTTGAGCTGACTGAATGTCTCATAAAGGGAGAGACATCAAACCTCAGCTCTTCCCATGATGCAGTGATGCTTTGTATTATCTATGAACAGCCCTGAGTATCAGCTGAAGCACTTCAGTCAGATATTTAATAGAAGATGGTGAAAACACCCTTCAGTATAAGGATTGAATAATAGTTTAAGGATTAAAAGGTCAGGCTTGTTTATACACAAGTGCCTCAAAGAACAGAATGTCATTGTTCTGTGAGCTGCATAAGAACCATCAGTCCTGGAGGATTTGAGCATGGAATATGGCAGTGTAGTGCCCATGTGCTCCTTCACCCTTCCTGCTTTCTTGATGCTTCTAGGGCTACAAGCATCTTTCTTTCTCTTGTATTAGAAATTGCTCTGCAGATACTGCAAAGAAAAGATTATCAAGTTTGAAGTTAAATAAAAAAGGTCTAGTCTTCTCAACATTGACATTCTCCCCCATAGTTATCAAATACAGATTTAGGACTCCAGAGGAGTTCAGGGTTGCCACATGTTGCCTGTCTTTTGGAGAAGATGGGAAAGAGCAATAATAATAACAGCATTATAGACCTGAGGGACCTCAACTTTCTTCTTCTTAAATCCTGGAGAAAGATTCCACTCCTGAATAGTCCTTGACTTCAGCTGCAGGTCATTATGGTAGAAAACAAATTTTCAGTGTGAAATAAGTGCTGTCTATCAATAAAGAATTTAAATCTCAGGATAGCAAAAGTTCCTTGTCAACACATACTGCACCAACAAAACTCTTTATGGAGTGTATTATGTGTTTTTCATAATGGCACAAATTTTTAGTCCCTGACTTTTGGAATAAGAAATAGATACATATAGACATTAATCTTCTGTGTATGATGTATCTGCTGATCCATGGTCATCTTTGGAAGTCCTTGATGGTAGGTTTTCACTTCTGCTCTTTGGTCAGGGACATGTTGTTATTTTAGTGGGCAGATCCTTTCTGTACTCTTTTATTTTGTTTATGTTTTTATACATATAGCAAAGCAAAATGCCTTTTTGGACAATGCACTAGAAAAGCAAGTGGAAAGAATAACTGTCATCAGATGTAACTATAGGTAGCTGATGGAAAAAGAATGAAAGAAAATAGTAATAACACAATCAAACATTAATGCAAAAACTACACCAGCTGCAGGGTGCTTGGTATTTTATTATCTATTTTAACTCAGCAGCATTGTTCTTCAGTTGCTGCTCACATCCAGTAAAAACATTTGGAAATGAAAATATGTTTGCCTAAAGTAGCTCCAAGTGGAAAGCCTGCTGGAATGATATTGGTGGTGCAGATTTGGCACTCATGATTTTAACCCTTCAGCCCCACAATTTAGTCATGCTTTAGTAAAATAGTAGCAGCGATTCACTTTCCCACCCTCCATTCCTTGATCTAACTGGTGCAAGTGCAAGATAATATCACTCTTTGGATCTGCTGAAGAAAGTTGTAAGAAGCAAATATCTCTAAGAGCAGGAGATGTTTAACCGTGGCCCATTTGCTTCAGATGCTCCCCTACCAACAATGTGAAATGTTCAAATAATAAAGGCATTATTTAATGTCTGTGGATTACGTGAGTTTTGCATTACATAAGGAAAATGTTTAAGTTCAATAAACCAGATGAAGGCAGCTTTGTTTTGCAAAGAAGTTACAGTTGCACTGAAGAATTTGAACCTTTGAGACAGTGAGCTTTTAAAGGTAAACAGGGTGAGCACTGTGCAGAGGTAAATGGGGGCAACCTGTGCTCACAGACCTGTTCTGTTCTCCAAAATCCCATTTGTGGGAACACAGCATACCCTTTTCTGTCCTGCAGTGGTAAAATGAGGGGAGGCATTACCTTGTGTGCACTATTGGATGTGAAGCTATGATGCACTGTCATGCTGGGAGATCCTCTGGCTCTCTCTCTGTCCTCAGCAGTAAAACTGACTTCATGAGGTAGCTGTTAGGGAATGTTTGCTATCTGTATGATAGCATTATCTGGTATTGTAGCATGCAATCTATCTGTAAACATGCTTCTCTTCCTTTCAAAAGCTGCTTGGTTACTCATTTACATTTGGGATCATTGTAGTTCTTGTTGTCATGGGTTTGGAGATAGTTGTGCAACAGTTAAAAAGGGCTTTGCTGTGTCAGTGGTGGAAAACATTGCTTCTATTTTCCTTGCTCTTCCAGGTAACAGATATGCTTCACCTATTTTTACTGGTCCAAACTTAGAAACCAAGACCAGAGCTTTCCCAGTAAGTCACTGTGTCATGGGATGGCCGGCATTGTCTCTTGGAGATACTGTTCTTGTGGCGCAGAAGCCCTGACTGACTGCCAATATCTTCCTCCTGAGCAGGGACTAGTAATTGTAGGAAAAAAATCTCCAGGCACCCTTAAGTATATACTACCTTAAAGCTAATTGCAAATTTATATAATTTCTGAAAATCATGTAGCAAGTACCATAATCCTAATTTCCCAGAGGGGAAGATATCAGATGGCATATTAATTGCTATAATTTTTATTCTTTTTTTTTAACATTTGTGCTAATCACCACTGTTTCCAACACGGCATCAATCTTTTAGTCAATTTACAATGCTGCTTATTGCCTATGTTAACCATTTAATGGAGCAGAAATTTGCAAACTGACTTAATCTGTAAATCCTGGTATTATATTTTCACTTTGAAAAATATGTAAACATCCCTTGATGGCAACCATATTTATAGGTAGGTGTAATACAAGTAATCCTTATTTCTCTAGTGTTCTTCATCTATATTAAGATATTTCTTGATAAGATATTTGTCAACTTGGTATGGATGGTTCATTTGGGCATATAGACTACAGATGCCAAAACCAGCCAGCCTGTATGGTCACATTTCAGAGACTATTCCATTAAAACCAAAGCCATGTCACAAACTCCTTTGACAGTGTGCACTGTCCTCAGAAATGTTCTTTGGTGCAATTTATTTATTAACACAGACTTATCCTAAAATGATGCACTGCATTTTGTTCAATGAGTTTGTATTTGCTTTTCTGCTTTGATCCTTTAGAGGAAGCAAGTTTCTCCTCCCTCCCCCTTTCTCTCCCTTCCCTGGGAAGATTTAGCTCACACAATTTGCCAATCTTTAATCCCTGACAATCTTTCATGTGGAGTCTGCATTTCTTCCTTGATTCCTGGTCCCTTGACTGGAGATGACACAGCAGACTCATTCATCTCCATGTCTAAGGGCTCCTGCAGTGCCCCACTTACTGTCTGGGCTGAGTTTGACCAGTGGCTGACCATTATCATGTTTAAATAAGCTGTCCAATACTGCAATTTTCATGAAAATCCCTTAATGTTGATGAGCATTTGATGTTTTGGAGGGGGGCGGGGGGGAGTGTTTGGATGCATTTTGTAGCCTTGAAGCATTTTGCTCCTAAGGAATACTGGAGAGCTTTGAAAGATCCTCAGAGAGCTAGAGAATGTTGTGAATGGGAGGGTGGGATTTGGATGCTGTGAAAGTAATTTTCAGAAGTTTCTCTCTCTTTTTTTTTTTTATCAGACAGTGTAAACAATCTTTTGATTGTTTACTCGTTGCCTATTCTTCAGGCTACGTAACATCCTCTGAATTAGGCATTAGTCACCAGGCATGGGCTGTCCTAAGTCTTTGCCATCTGGATTTTTTATAGAAGATGAAAAAGAGTAGTGTGGGAGCTAAAGAAAACAGGAAGATCCCATGTAGAGAATAGAAAAAGCAATTGGATCATACTGCCTCTTACAAAGCAAGCAAAAAGATTTTATAACTAATCCTTTGCTATGTCATCTCTGATAGCTTCAAAGAATAGCAGTTGTTTTTTTCTTTTTTGAACATTGTCACTCTGAGAGGAAGAGATTGATAGCCAAGAAGATGAATAAACATTGATGAAACTACTCTAAATTCTAACATGTTCAAATCACAAAATTCTAAATGTTCAAATGACAAAAAATGGCATTTTCCTCAAAGGTAAACTTATAATTTTTATACACAGACTAGGAAATGTAACTCTGTGGATAAATCTTAACAGAAGTTATTTTTCAGCTAGCTAATATCTTATAATAAATGTATTTATTTGATAGGTTCTAAAGTATATGTGGCACAATTCTCCTCTTATTTTACTTGCTGAGCTAATCTGTTTTAGTTTTTGTCAGCCACTGTTTATCAAGCACTCTGGTTTTTCAATAAATCTCAAATGAGATAAAAATGTGTTTAGCACTGTTGACATCAGACCCCTGAAACAGCTGCAGACTTGCTATTGTTTGGTTTCAATGCTCACTAAAATAAATTTCCTCTCTGTTGAATCCAAGGAATATGATGAGTGACAGACCATCTTTTTTTTTTCCTTAATCTCACAGATCTGTGTGTTCCTCTAGATGCCCTGATAAGCAGTGCATATGTGTGTGAAAGGAAGGGAAACAGGAATTCCTTCTGGAATGGTGACAACCTTCATAAGATTAAAATGATTCCAAAGCAGATGTTCCCATCTAAAATCAACTAAAAAGTCTGAAAATTTGCACCTCTCTCAGGAAAGATTTACTTTTTTTTTTAAATTTCTTTTCCATACATTGATATTGTTTAATGAAATAAACAAACAAACAACAAGCAAACAAACAAAACTCTGTAAAGAAATAGTTTTGTGCCAATTGTATAGCATATGGATATGCTACACCATGGAAAACAGGACTTGGACACATAATTCCAAGAAAATGTCATCCTAGCAACCGTGTTACTATTCTTTGGTTTAAGATGTGTTTCCATCTTTGAGAGCTCCTCAGAGACAAACTGTTGAACATTGGCTGGCATTTTAATCAAAGTGGTGGAAGCGAGATGGAGAGTCTTCCTCCCAGAAAACCAAAATTCCTGTTGATGAAACAGCTGTGTTTGTGTATGGAGCCTATCTTTCAGATATCCCACAAACTCTACCGATGCCCTTGGCCTCCTAACCAGCATGTTATTTTGACACAAACTTCCTCCCATAATTCTCTTCAGCATCATGCTGTCAAGGTTTCCTTCTTCCTTTTGTTGTCCTTTACTCCTGTCACACAAAGCACACTGCTCCCCTTATTTAAGACCTACAGTGACAATAATTTAGAAGAACTTACAATGTCCCAAAGCTACGAGGCAGTAGTAATGAATAAATATGTTAGACAAGATGAGCAGCAATGTTCAGATATTTCATGCTAGATTAGACTCTCCTCATGGACTACAGCAAGTCTAGAGAAACACCAATAAATTTAATAATGCTGTTCTGGGGTTCCAATAGTTTAGAACTGTCTAACGAGTTTCATATGAAGCTCTGAGAAAGGCTGGATTTTTTGTAATGCTAGATCGGATTATGCAGCAATTAGAGAATGTTAACTTTGTGAAAATGGTGTTGAAAAATTATATAATAGAACAAAAATATGAAATTATTATGGTTCCAACTGTTCTGGATATATGATGGGTATTGGGGAGCAAAGTCTTGCAACACACTAAAAAGGTCACTAAATATGAGATC
Organism: Chloebia gouldiae; assembly: GCA_003676055.1. Lineage (NCBI taxonomy): Eukaryota > Metazoa > Chordata > Aves > Passeriformes > Passeridae > Chloebia > Chloebia gouldiae. Next base: position 17,921,181 of record QUSF01000011.1, read on the forward strand.
TGGTATACTGAAGCAGAAAGAAAAGCCTCCGTCTGAAAAGAGTTTACTGTTTCTTTTTAAAACAGTATTGTTATCCCAAGAGTTGGAAATTATAAAATGCTAAAAAATTTAACTGAATTTTTTTTTAAACTCTAAACCAAACCACCAAATTTTTTTTTAAAAAAAGCCATAAAAATACTGTTAAATCGATGACTATTTCTAAAGGGAAAGGTCTGAAGAACTTTGGACAAATTAAATTCACTTCCAGCATGGTGTCAAATTGTAAGAGTAGCAAGGCATTTTCTCATTTTCCCTCATTTAAGTTATACCTGTCTTGGTTTTTCCTCTCCTTCTTGTGGATAATTTCAAGGTTATCCTATGGTCTTAGTATTCTTCCTTGAAAGTGACTACCAGCACAACTTTTCCAAATGGTCAAATCACTGTCTTACCCTTTATAATACCATCTTCTGGGGTCTTAAAACCAGTCCTCTGTGAGATGTGCTTCTTCCATGTGTCTCCCACCAGGATCCCTTCTACTCACTGAAACAGCCAAGACCATAAGACAGTCTTGGCAGGAGGCTGGATATTTTAAGAATTGAAGATGTGCTTTCCTCCCATCAGACTCTCCACAGACTACACAGCTCTGTGTTGGAAATCCTGGACTGATGTGTACCCTGAGCAAGCAAATTTAGGCTAATGTAATGCAATGCTCAGTAACTAGGAAGTCTCTGAGAGTTATATATGTAGCTCAATTCCAGAGCTCACTATTGTGTGTTTTCTGGAAGGTAAAATTCCCACCTGTTCTCCTCTCTTCTTTAAGGAGACTGTCTAATCAGATTCAACAGGACCGTTGCAGGGTAGCACTGCTCAATACATATGAAGTATTTTTTGGACTCTTCTTCTGGCTTGAAATTGCTTGGGATGCATCTGAAACAGTACTTTTTCAGCAAATTATATCACCATGCTCAATACTGTTTGGTGCCCCAACAGCTCCTCTTTGCTGGTGACAGGACTGATTTAGTTTAGTGATTGATTAATGTTTTTGACTCTGTCAATCTCTAATCTTTTCCCCTTTCCCATTCACCTTTTATTCCAGGACATTCCCTTCATCATATATCCTTCTACTTCCAGTTCTAATGCAGGGAACAAAGCAATTTAAAGAAGAATGTATTCAATACCAGGGTTATTTCATAAATATTCTTCATAGAGTAATGATTCTCCTGCTTGTTTTTCTATTAGCATCTTGTATTTTCAGTCTAGATCATTTTATTAAGGAGTTTGTTCCTGAATAATCAAATAGTTAATGATTAAATAAATGATTTTTCTCAATGTTTGAAAAAATCTAGTCAAAAAACTTTATAAAGATCCACCTTTGAAAGTTTTCACTTTACAATATTGCTTTTAGATGGGGCTTATATATTGACTCTTCAGAATCACTTTGGAGGGTAGTCAAATAATTTGATATCTGGGCCTAGATTCTTTTTCTTCATTTCCATTTTTCCAGTGCAGAACATAAAGTAGCAAGTACAGTTTCAGAATATAAATTAACTTCCTGTGTTACTGAATTTAGACATAGGAGCCACAAGAATTTATTTATAAGCATATGAAATGAAAAAAAAAAAAAAAAACAAAGGCAGATTTTTGCAAAATTGTAAAAGTCACAGTTGCATGAATAAAACTTACAGTATGCAGACAGATGCAGAAATTGCATTCATTGGAATACAGCCCAAAGAATGGCCTGTTTGTGACCTTTCTTAGTAGTGGCAGCAAATCTGCAAGGTCTGCCTAAAATACACCAGTACTGCATTGTCTGTGTGGGTTTTGCTCAACTTCTCAGTGACTGAGTGAACTTTTTCAAAAGACTTTTTTGGTGACAGAGACCACCCACTCTTCCTTGGCAGTGAGTCAAGTGCTGTATTCCTATTAATGAATCATTTCAGTGGCTGCTCTCAAATCTAAGCATTAAATCAAGAGTCATATGCTCTGAATTGCTGTATCCTGTCTCTTTGTTTAGCTTTCTGTTTTGTATTTGTTTAACCATTTACATGTAAGCCATGAGATGCAAGAGTATTCCTTGCCTGCACTGTAGAGACCTCCAATAGCTTTTATAGCTAGTGGAGACAAGTTTATAATTCTAATAATATATTATCTCTAATTTACGATTTATGATTTACTAGGATCTAAATTATTATTCTAATACTAAAGTGCTAGAATCCTTGATTTCTTCATTGATTTATCAATACCCATTAGTAAAACAACTAACTAAAATGTAGATTACTAAAAATAGTCAAATTAAATCCATGTAAGGCAACCTTTCTTCTGTATAAGCATAAATCTTGACATTTTCACACATTTATAAAGCTAAAAATCCTCTGAAATCAATGCATTGTTACTTCAGTTGTGGACTATGGAGCCTGGGGAGAAATATGAGGGAAGGGAAATTGGTCTGTGTCTGCTTCTTCAAAGTCTATAATCCTTGCTATTTACTAGAAATCAGAGGTAAAGAGAGAATGTATTCACTTGAAATACACTTGTATTTGTAGGATCAATCCCCACATGGTCAAGGGAGAATGACTGGAAAAGATGATATTTGCTCAAGGGGTATTAGAATGATGATTTTTGTGAGCTGTGTTTTTACTGCAAAAACAGAATTACGTGAGCAGTTTATCACATTATGATTGTAGGGAAAAGTGTCTAAGTCACAGAAATGTGGAGATTTTTGCCACATGCAATTTATTTACTGTCTCTTCCCTGTGGAGGAAATCCTGCACATTTATAAAATGGGTGGGTGGGTGGATGGATGGGAGGGGACGATTTATTATGACACATAAGCATCCACATGAAGAGGTTTGCCAGCTTCCTGCAGAGGCCAAAGTGACCAGGAAACAGACTGCAAGTGACGTAGGGGAAACTTGGAGGGATTGCACAAGCAGAACACTCAGTGAGGAACAGCAAAATATCCAAGTTAGCAGGCAGGTTGTGTGCCAGGGAAGATATTTTTGTTTCCTTCAGCAAATTCTCAGTGATAAAGATGCATGATTTACCTCTCCATCTCCTAAAGACAACCAAAGCATTTCTGCTGGTTTACTGTTGGTTATCCTACTTTGAGATATATTGAGTGCTTCCCCTCTCTTATCCAGAGCCTGGAAGTCAGATGCTCCAGATGAAACTTTTTTTGCCAGTATTGAGTACAATCTGTTGGGGTTTTTTTTTTTTGGTCAAAATGCATTCCATTGAGCGAAAACAGTAAGAAGACCACACCAATCCTTCATTAACAGTCAACATCCTAATGGGGCAGATGTGTCAGGGGAGCTTGGCCCTGTACCGGGGCAATGTGACTGGTGTACATTCTTGGCAAAGGCTTTAAGGTTTTGTAGAGATGAAGGGAAAATCGACAGCACACTACATGCCCCCAGCCTGGAAAGAACACGGCACCTCCTTCCTCTCACTGTGCCTTCTGGTGTGGAGTAGAGTCTGCAGCAAGAGAGGAGCAGAGAGTTTCGTGAATGTTGTATGTGTGTAAAAATTGCCATTTATTAAGTAACACTGGAACTACTCCAAAATCTGTTTCAGAAACTTTTATCTTGATGCACACAGTCTTTTAAACATTTGCAGTCTTTTGGTTGAGCAGAACTGCTTTTACTGTGCTGCTTCAGCTTTTAAAAAATGTAATATCTTCCAGTAAGCCACAGCATACAGAATCCAGCAGAAAATTGTATTTTTGGATGTACAGATGCACACATTTGTCACCTGCTTCAGAAGGTAGCACTCAAGATTTAGCAGATAAAATTAGTGGGATTTAAGTAGTAGATTGCCTCCAGGCCTTCATATGCTAAGATCTGTTTTGCTTAAGTTCTTTTCTATATGAGGGTAGAGAATTCTGTTACTTTCACACTGTTAAAAACAAGTCTGGAACACAAGAGATGTAAAAGTTTAAGTGTGCCTTCAGGAATTCTCATAAAAGTTGGGTGCTGTGAGGGGATAATATATTTCTAAACTTCCAAGTGATGCAGTTCTTAGTCCAGAAATTTAGAAGACTTTTACTGTCTATGTATATTATTCTCATTGTTCTTTCCTCTTAAACTGGAATATTTCCAGTAATGGCTCCACTGAGCAGTTTCTTTTATTTTTTTTTCATCAGACACCACCTCATGACATTAAGTGATCTGGATACTTTGGCAAAAAAAATCTTCTATTTTTTTTTTTTTAAGTTAAGGGGTATTTCATTTCTTGGGTAAAAAAAAGCAACTCAAAAGCTCCCAAATATTTCATTGTCTATTGTCTTGCAACAATGTATTTGAAAATCTCATAAGAGATTCTTCAATTTCTTTTGCTGCCTTTAACAAGGATCTCCATCCTTATTGCAGCGTAGTGCATTACGCTGCAATAAATCAGTGAAATCTGGTAGAAAAGTGCACAAAATTGAATTCACGTTATTTATGCAAGTGAAATAGTATTTCAAAAGTGTTATGGCTTATTTATACTTGTCCTATACAACAGTACTGTGTGAAGATGAAGACATTGACAATGCAGTTTTGGGACTGCTATTTTCCAGAAATATTAAGTTCCACAAGGTTTTTTGCAATCATAAAGCTGTTACACAGAGCATTGTAATTTCCTACTCACAGCTGTCTGCAACAGAAGAAAGCACTGAGCAATGGCTACGGGATGACAGATATTGAAAAATATGATACACATTTCTGTGGTGTGCAATTAAAACTCTGTTACTGAAAAGTTACTCTAAGGATGAAGAACATTTTAGCCAGGCATCATAATGGCTCTTATTTTATTCCTTTCAAAATTCAGCTAATGGTAAAAATTAGTAATTGGAATGGTGGATCATTTAAAATATTTGGTTCTTTTTTTTTCACATACTTAGAATTTATGTAACAGCACAGAAATTAAACCCCTGTATACCAACTTAATGGGTTGTCTGCACTGGAATTTACTGAAGCAAAATGTCAGAGGCTTGATAAACTAGTAACAAGCCAGTCCAAGGGATAGGGAATACTAATAGATTTAATGTAAAGAATCAGAACTGACAAATCCTCACGCTCATAAATACAAACCAAGTGACAGCTGGAAAACACATTAAGTGTTCTGTCTTTGCTTAAGCAATGTGTTTAGTTTAGGAAAACTATTAAGAAAAACTCAAGAATGTCAGAAGAATGTCAACAATCTTTTTTGAAGAGGTAATATTTGCAATATTTCACAATACAAATACACTAATAAATTATCTCAGAATTGCATATGGGGGTATGTAAGGCTTATTTATTAGCAAAGAGTGGACAGATGTAGCAAGACAGTGCACCAAGTGCATTTACCTGGAATCTATATCAATTTCTCAATTGTAGGTGGTGTGCTTTATTTGCATTGATTAATTTTACACTTTGCTTTGAATAAATTTTCATGTTGGGTAACCATTTTTTAGTGGTTAATAATAATTTTTTTTTATTTTTTGGGAGCAGGGAGGAAACAGACAAGAAATGCTTTACCTTCTAGAGGAAGAAGGCTGAAGGAAAAAAGAAAACAACACTGGAATGATATTTAATTTCAGGCATATTTTAAAATAAATGCTCTAAAAACAGTCACACACCAGAATGTGGGATCTGAAATTAGGTAAGTAAAGGCTGCTTATGCAGATTGTTCCTCTCTTGGTTTATGTACTCAAGCTGGGACAATTCAAATTTTAGATGCACTGTACAGATTTAGATAGATATATAGATAACTGCAACAGTGCAAAGGCCTTACTCTTCATGTAAAAAATTGTGACTTGAATGTCATTTGCCCCTCTGCTCTGTCAGAGTCAACAGGACTGCAAAGTCACCAAGCTTCGAACAAATCATGCCTGGTTCTATATGTATTGTAGGAAAGTTTGGGTAAACATGTCACACAATTTAACAATGTTGTCTCTACATCTTTGCATGTTATTGTAGACCAAATAAATCACAATTACTGAACTGAATTAAATGATGTTATGGATTAAAAATCAGTCTTCTGAAACATAAGAAAATTTGGGAAAATTGCTTTTACAGGGTAAATAGTCTGTTACATTTTGTAAAATAGGCAAATAACTGCATCTCTGTACAAAAAAAAAAAAAAACAACGGCTATGACTTTATAAATATATTAAAATAAAAAATTAAATATTGGATTCAGTGGAAGTGGGGTATCATTTGAACTAAGTAAGTGTATAAAAGGAACATTAGAGACTACAGATTTCCATGGAACAGCTGGCAGACTTGCTTTTTCTTCCCTTGTGAGATACTGTCAGGATGCTGCTCTCTGTCTGTTTGCCCACACTCCCCACTTCTCAATGCTCCCCTGGGGCTTTGCTTTCTTTTTTACTTTTGCTTTAACCTGCCAGCTAAAGGGAAATGTAAAACAACAGCTGACATCAATGAAATATCCCCTTTGTCACAGCTCCACCAAGTCAGAGAAAGAAGTAGGTGATGGTGGAGTGGCTTTTGTACTGAATCGGTGGGAGCTGCATGATTAATTCCAACTCCTAACTCTGACAATCTCCCTCTACTCAACAAAATCCATGCATGCATGTATATATTTTTTCATGTATTTATATTTATATAATCCTGATACTTCTAAGTACAGATTTCCAGTCTAGAAATCTGGATCTACATTTTTATTGAAACAAAAATTCTACTGACTTCACTGGTAGCAAGACTCAAATAAGGAGTTCAGGATCAAATCTGTGTTTTGAGCTACATTTTGCATCTTTTTTAATTGTATGTCCAGAAGAGTGTGTTCAATTCTTGCCACTGGGAATTTGGAAATGCATAATGTCCCCAGTACCCTGGACTCCTGGAAGAAAGTGGCATGAAATACAACACAGTGGCATGAAATTCAACACAGTTGTGATGGCCAGCAGAGGAGCAACTTCTGAGAAAAAGCACAATTATGACAAGCAGGCACTTAAATGAGATCACAACAATGAGTAAAAGCAAATTAATTCTGCTCGGGTTAGGACTGAAACAAAAACATCAGTGTGAGATTTTTTTTAACCCTTCACTACTATCAGGATTGAAAATTAAATAGGATGTTTTACCTCTAAATACATGGTTATTAATACAATAAGGATACATGTATGGAAGAATCACTCACACACAAATATTACATAGGAATGCAGTCTTTAAGCAAGAAGTCTCAATGTCAGTTCCTGAGAAATGAGACTAATTTTCCTCTGCTTTAGGTATCTCCATTAAACTAGTTATTAAGACTCCCTCTATAGTCACTGGAGAGACAGAGACAAGGCTTGTGGAGGGCTTGTCTCTAGAAAGAGGACTGGTTCTTTCAATTACAAGTTGTTAAAAGAGTTACCAGTGGAGAAACACATTCAGAGAAGGCCAACATTCTATCCATTTCAGAGAAGGGAGCTTAAGGCACAATGAGATTACAAAGTGGCTAAGATTCATGTAATAAAACAATGGCAGAGAGGGAGGAATAAGAACAAACTTTACCAATTTACATTTGCTCAGTTATTTTCAGACATGTCAGTTTTATGAAATACTTCAAAATTACTGGGAAATCTTCCTCTGAAAGTCAAGGCCTTGGGCTGAATTGCAGTTTTCCCTCCATCCACAGTCAGATTTTTTCTCTAGTCAGCCTCTGCACTCATGCTGACAGGTGAGAACAAACCCATGAAAATTACAGCACCCTGACATTTTTTGCCACATTTTCTGTGTTGTCTATTAGTGAAAATCTCACCAGTTTCCTTGGAAAGTACTGTTTTCATGTCATGTATCTTTCTGAACAGACAAGCCTACATTACTCCTTCTGATGAAATGCTTTCACTTCCTTCTAATGGGAATTATCTGTTACTTTCTTCCTATATTTGAGGGGAGCAAGATTTCTTCAGCACAGAGCCTAAAAAGAAGCAATATGTAGTTTAATACAGATGTAGAAGAATAGTAGAAGAATGGTATGTGTACAGCCTATCAGCATTACAATGTGGTAAGATAAGAAAGGAAAAAAAATTGTAAAAAACAAGCAATTGTTTTGCTCTTAACTGAAATGCCCATGGTTGTAATGTACTCTAAACTTCAGAAAGTTTGAAAAATATTTTGAAGTATTGGAGTTGCTGATTACCTTTTGCTTGTTCTAGTTTTAGTGTAATCCTACTGCTAAATTTGATTTTCTGAAAGTTTTCATTCAGGTGGTGATATTCTACAATAATGTGCTGCATTACATTATAATTTGATTTAGATTCCATGTCATAAAAACCCCAGTGATGTAATGAATTCCTAGCATGAGATATGAAGGCCAAGACCAAAAACTCCAGGAATTTTCCTGTGTGCAGATTGCAAAGTATGACAGAAAACCTACCAGTGGCTGACTTTGGATGCTACAATATTGACAAGGCATGAAAAAAAAAGCAAGACCTCAACAAGTATGAAATTCTGTCGAAGTAAAGTGAATGTGTGTTCCAGACACATTCCTCCTTTGGAATGTGGTCAACTGCTTTGAAATGTGTAATAGCTCTTTTATATTACTGGTACTGCCATAATCCTACAGCTGCCAGAGTGCTTGAGCAGAGAACATTTCATCCTCTGTGGTGCGGAATCATTTGTGGAGCTGTTCTGGGAATTCCTAGGGTTTTTTCTCCTGAATTTGTTTGCAATTTGATCATATCAACATCATCTCAAATGATTCTATGTTTCTGTGATTCTCTTCTGCTCTGTGTGACTCTTTTGTACTGCTATATAAAAATTAGGATCTTCCCTGTATTCCCAGGTGGTGTAACGTCAGCTTTTTCCTCTGTTGAACAATGTGTTTTGATAGAGACCTTGAGTACCAGAACAAGCTAACAGTTAGGCTGCAGGTGTTCTTTTTAGTCACTAAAGACTAGCAGAAAATCCAAAAGCTGGTTGGCCTGTATACTTCCTGTCTGAACAGAAAATGGGAAATCATCCAACACGTCACATTTTCCTTAGAGGAAATTAGTCATAGGAACAGGAAGACTGTGTCAAAAGAAAAAAAAAAAGGTACAGCTAAGCATCTCATTATTGTTTTTATCCTTTAAATATTGTGCAAAGGCTAAAATTTATATATGTCTGTCTGTGTGTGTGTGTGTGTGTCTGTATACACATATACGTTTGTTTGATTTATGCACATATTTTAAACGGTTGGTGCCATCTGTCAAAAAAATGAACAAAAAGTCTGAAAAAAACTGAGCAAAAAACCCACCCCAAATTTATTCCATTTTATGGCACTGCCCACTACAAAACCAAGAGAGATTGCTGTAAAAGTCAGGGTAGCTTTATATGTAATCAGGCTCAAATTACAGTTGCTAAGACACATCATTGTTTTGCATCTTTCTTTAATACAGGCTGGTGTATGAAAATCACATAAACCTGGCAGATGCAAATGGACTACATAAGTCCTCATCTGCTCTCTGAGTGGCTCTCTGAGAAGGTCAGCTGCTCCAAGAGCACTCTTATCTCACAGCTCAATCTGCTGAAGTTGCGTCAGTATTCATTCTTTGTTACAACAGTTTGTGAAGAGGATTCAAGATGCTTAGCTATTATATATAAAAATGGACAGAGCTTGTTTACAAACATTTTTACTTTGGCCTGTCAGCTGAGTTTTGGAAAGCTGCTTCCTGGTTTTATCTGTGATTTTTGGACTGAAAAAGAAAGGACAAGAGCACAAAGCTTCAAATTGTTCTAGGGATGGCTCAGGCTGGACATCAGAAAGAATTTTTTCATGGAAATGCTTGTTAAACTTCGCTCACAGAAGGAATTTGCTCTCAGAGGTGGTGGAGTCATCATCCCGGGAAATGCTCAAGAAAAAACTGGGTGTGTCACTTTGTGCTGTGGTCTAATTGTCAAGGTGGTGACCAGTCAAAGGTTGGACAAATAATCCCACAGAATTTTTCCAACCTAAATGGTTCTTCAATTTTCACCAAGAAACACCTAAAAAGGGCAGTTTCTTTTGTTCTTACCTGGAATAATATGGGCTGATTTTCAGTCAACTTTTAGGAGTACTTCACAGACCACAGACAGTGACTTTATCACCTCCATGGGCAGATCATTCCAACATTAAACCCTCTTTTTGTGAAGAATTTCTTCCTCATGTCCAATCTAAATATAACCTTGGCACAGCCTGAGGCCATATCTTCTTATTTTATTGCTTGTTGTCTGGGAGAAGAGACAAGTCTGTGCCCCCCCTGGGCACAATCTCCTTTCAGGCAGTTGTAGAAACTGATAAGTTCCCCACTAAGCCTCCTTTTCTCCATGATAAACACCCCCAGCTCCCTCAGCTGCTCCTCACAGGACTTGTGGTCCAAACCCCTGATCAGCTCTGCTGCTCTTCTCCGGGCTCACTCCAGCTCCTCAGTGTCTTTCCTGCAGTGAGGGCCCAGAGCTGGACACAGCACTCGAGGTGTGGCCTCAGCAGTGCCCAGCACAGGGGGACAATCCCTGCCCTGCTCCTGCTGGCCACACCATTGCTGATCCAGGCCAGGATGCCATTGGCCTTCTTGGCCACCTGGGCACACCCTGGCTCATGTCCAGCTGGAGCACCCCCAGCTCCATTTCTGCTGGGCAGTTTTCTGCATTTCCTTTCTGCAGAGTGTAAGGCTACCATCCCAAGCTCTATATCCCTCTCCCTGAGCTTCCTGTTTGCTTCCTGGAAGCAAACATCCCAGGATATTTTGTCTTGGGCAACAAAGACACAGTTTTCAAATGAGTAACTAGAGACAAATAACTTGAAAAACACTGTTGCAGTATCTCTCTAATTACTGAACAGTGGGGAAAAAATCAAGAAAACCCCAACCCAAAACATAACAAAACAAAACAAAAAAAAACTTTCTCTCCTAAGATTGTGAATTTCCTTCCATTTTCATTTCATGGCTATAGGATATGAAAGAAAGAGTGTATGACTAGAAATGGTAGTGCCTCTCTATGCATTTGAACCAGCTGCTTATAGGAAGGGAAAGGAAACATTTTAGAAACCTCTACTAGAAGCACGTATAGACCTTTTCAAATGCTATGGCATTTTTCATTCCTTATCCAAGCTATTGGGGAATATGATCAGGAGTAGATGTAATTGCACTGTTGTTTAATGTGGGTTGTGGAATGGTGGGCGGAGAACTAAGTCCTTATCTCATTATCGAGTCATCACATCACATGATCCCCATAAGGAGAATTGCACTCGTCCTGTTAGAGCCTGAGGTGGGTTGTAGTGTCCCTTGGTCTTTCTGAATCTCTCTTCACTCACCTTCATCCCTATCTGTAGGCCTTCTGTGCTTACTGTTGTTTCCATCCTGCACTGGAAAGAAACACTTGAGCCATTCAGTAAACTGCTGTACTAGTTAACCTTCCTGAGAGTACATGTAGGTCATGATATTTAACCTAGATATGTCTGGATATGTTTGGAAGAGGCACCTTCTTTCAGTGGTGCACGGTAAAATGCAGTTACCATGCCAGTAGTCCATGGTAAAAATGTAAAATGTGAGTTTAAAAATGTCATTCTCCTGATGCAATCAGCCTGATTCCACTACTTATCTAAATGGGTACATAATTTCTGTGACATCCATTACACTCAGATGAATATTTTCATTTATAGTCTCTGAAAAATTGGTGCATAATATCCAAAAACCATTAACATCTTATATCTCCTCATAGCCATGCTAAGAAAAATGCAACACAGTTCCCTAGCTACACCAGAGATAGGGAAAAGGTATTTGTAAAATATTTAATTTCTGTACAGATTACTACCAGGTATCCTTCAGCTGCCACAGGAGGAAGGAGGAAGAGTCCCTTTTTCTTATAGCGCTGGTATTTTAAGATCAAAAACGATAAATGTGTCCATGTAGAACAGTTTATAAAATTACCCTGTCTGATAAAGGCACTTACAATTACCTGATTGTAGGCCAGAAACTTATTCCTTTCTTTTCTTCAAAACATAACTCTCAAGGTGTTTGGCACAAAAAGTCACACCTCTGACTGCAAATAATAGTAGGATATATTTCCCTTCCTTACTTCCTAAGAAAAAAGGACTAAAACCTCAAGCACCCGGCACCACCCCTGCCAACAAATAGTGTGATGAATTCATAGCTCTTACTTTTATTATTTTGGCTGAAATAATATTAGTTAGTCTAATTTTTATCCACCCTCCATGAGTCTTTCTTTTGCTGTTCTAAACAAAGTGTCTCACCTTCACTTTCACTTTATCCTGTACTCCTGTACACTTTACACTTTATCCTGTACCACTTTATCCTGGTGCTTTATCCTGTACTCCTTCAGAGCTGCTTTGGCTAACACTGGGAAGTCACCACTACACATCTGCGTAATTTCACAGCAGTCAGGTAGCCTGCCATGGCTGGGACATGATTCCTGTCAAAGATGAGATCACTGATGGGTTGAGATCCATAGTCATGGAATCCATAGTCATAGGAATGCCATAGAATAGTTTTGGTTTTTTTTCTATGGGGGAATGAACAGATTGGCAATTAATACACTTAGATTCAATGAAATCCATAGAGAGCTTTGTGAAATATGTTATTAGGCCCATGATTCTACCTGAAGTGTCAGGAGACAAAATCAGAGACTTATCAAAAAGGATAAGCCCAGAGGAATCAGTTCTTGCCTGAGATGTTGAATGGTATTTTATATTTTGCACTAAATAAATCTATAGCTTACTCAGAAGATTTAAGGGATATATAGGTAAGAGTAAATATTTAATATGAAAGGCATATATAAGTAAGAGTAAATATTTAATATGAAATATTCTGGAGCTGTTGTAAAAAGTTTTTTTTCCTTCTCTGCAAGAGAAATATATAATTCTGTATTTTTTAATTGGGGCGTAGAAACTTTATAGTAATATAAGGTATACATTTTAAATATTAGCTTCACATGTGTATTGTTCCCACTAATTTACTTGAAAATGACAGTTCATTATTAGGATTTTAAGTACCATTCAATTAGTTCCCTTCCATAACAAAAAAATGTAGTTTAAATGCTCTCCTCTCTGATTAGCATTTGACAATACATGGAAAAGTAATTTTTGACAATTAAGTCTGTTATAAAAAAAAACCAAACTTTTATGAAAATAGTAATAGGATGTAAATTTGTGGTAAAGCATTATAACTGTATTTTGCAATAGTATAGCATTATAATGAAATATATTCCCTTGCTTTTTGTTCCTTAAATACAGGAAGAGAAAAGCAACTGTAAATGAAAAGTTAAGAATAAAGATGCTTTTAAAGTTTTGTTAGAATTATTTTTCTGGTGGAATAAAGTAGGAGACCAGGAAAGTTCCACCAAAAATTTTCCTTTTGAGAATTCAAATACAGGGTTATAACTTGTTCTGTCAAGAAGTAAAAAAATCATTTCTGTAAATTCAGAAACTGTACAAATAGAATAAATATTGTTCAAGAAATGTTCCCTGAGGAAGAAATTATTTTGAACAACTTATGGACAACAAGTTATGGACTCTACAATTTTAATATCAGATTTTCACATGTTTAGAGCCTAACCCTATCTATAAAATATGAATAGAAGAAAGGTAGCATCATTACTCTGAGAGTGCTAGGACTTTCTGGGTGACCTAAATATTATGGGTCATTGATGACAGTACTTAATAATGATTAATAAATCCTACACACTTATGCCCACATAATGCCAGACACTCTTTCTATTAGTCATTTTACAGAGAAACTTCTGTTGCAATTTGCTTTCCTAGAGCTTGGAGAATGAATGAAGGTTCTCTGTCTGTCTTTGTAAAGTATCAGAGTGTCCTGGACACTGGGACACTGAAATTGCATGTTTATATATGTTTATATATATAAACATGCATATATATATATATGTATATATATGCATGTTTTATATATGTTTTCAGAAGCAACAACAGCCTTCTTGGGTTGTACAGTGGCTCATTACTTCCAAAAGCTCTGTGTACCAGGCTTAAGCTCCCCAAGGTATCCACTTTCCTGGTAAACAAAGCAATGAAGATTTGTGAGTCATTAAACTGCCCAGTGCATAGATGACCTAAGTAACTTTCCTGTTTTGCAAGCTTTATTACACTGCCTGCAGATTTTTTTGCTGTGCTTCTGAAATCTACTAAAGTTGGACAGGTGGCCATTGAAGCATTGCATGGAGAACTGATAAAGTCCATGGAGAGGACATCAGATTGTTCCATCAGCTCCTTGCTGCTCAGCTATTGCTGCGTTTGAAATGTGAGAGAGATCTAAAAGGTGTTTAGGAAAGGCTGTAACTGGAAGCTTTTCTTCACATTGATGCTTGATATTTGCTTGTGTACCAGCTGAGACTTGCCCAAGACAGATTGTGGTAGGGCTGTGAAAATGAAATATATACAGAGAAGTTATTTCCACATACTTGACCAGCGGAATTAAAACATCCTCTGGAATGTTTGTGTGCTGAGTGGGCCTGGACACATCCTTCTGTGAATGTGATCTTAGCTGAATCTCTTTAGGCAAAATCAAATGACTGAAAGCTTTAGAAAGAGAATTCTTCATGTTTGATTTCCCTTACAAGTAATGTAAACATAATAATGACCAATTTTCCATAATCATTTTGGAGTGCTTGAATGATTGGTGTGACTTAAAATGTCCTTATAATGAGAAAGAATCCCACCACAATAGCTATTAGACATTATAGGCACTACTCTCAGACCTTACAGTCTCAGTGTGCACATAGCACTTCCCAACTTGCTCCACATGCCACAGTTGTAAAGTCAGGTGACAAGATTCCATTAAAATGTAAAATATGACTGTTGTTTTGAGCAATGTAGTTTATGGCTCTAAAAGCAAAGCATTAGTCAAAAATTAATTTGAGTTTCAAATGAATCATTGCCCTCATGGTGATGAAATGCCTGCATATTGTATTCTCTTTACAGGTTTTATTATGTTGTTCCTTTCTTGGCATTTAGGATAGCAACACTTTTCCATCAGGGTTAATACAACATTTTTATTATACAGAACAGAGATTTTAAAATCATTATCAGTCCTTTGGTTCTCTTCTAGGTGTGAACAGCATACCTTTCTTTATTTAATAATGTGTACTCACTTATTTTGGACAAAGCATATCTTTGTGTACATGTTTTCTTCATAGTATTCAACCATGGTCTGACTCCACAAATATTTTTTGTAAGATTTACAGATTTTAATTTTATGGGTGATGGTTGCACCCAAAAAAATAGGGTGCAACCCTATAAATTATTAAAATTATAAATGTTTATAATAAATTAAAAATTTATTATAAAATAAATTCTAAATAATTGAAACAAATAATTTTGATTATTCATATTTATATATTTATAATATTTTATTATAAATAAATACCTTGAAGTAAAATTATTGAAATTTTCTAAATTGTTTTCAGTACTATCCAATTTTGGAACAGAGTATCTCCTTTTTTTCACCTTTTACCTGCCACACGATGCTTATTTCAGGAATGTATTTAATTTAAAAAATGTATGCTTTATGATTAAAAGAAGAAAAAAACCTGCTGTCTGGAGGCATCTGTCTAATACTATTAAGAGGTTTGATAGCTGTTCCATGGCATAATGCTCTTTTGCACAAAGAGAATGGGAGAAAGAAAAACCTGGAAAAAAGCCCTCCCTTTTTTTTGAAAAACACTGAGGCTTCTCTCTTTTCATTGCAATTTCATTACCCAGATTCAAAAGCCTGCTGATGGATGAATCAGTTCCTGGCAGAAGTTACAATAGCCTGGAGGGTGCATTTATTTGAATGAGCAAAATTGTTCTTCTAGACAGAGTTCTGATTGCTCACCTCCCTTCAGTCAGGAAGAGGTGTTCCCTCAAAACAACCCTTCCTGTCCTAGAACACCCACTGTCTTCTTTGATTTGTAGCACTGCACAGTGAAGTCTGCATCAGGTGGCGTGTGCATACACTGAGCGCAGGGACAGGTAGAATGAATCTCTCTTGCTGGGAGCTCAAATCTGAGTGTGATAGTTTGCCAGAGATGTGTCTGCACTGACTGATGTAGTACTTTGCCTTTAGGTCTAATAAATTTTCTTTGACTGCATCCTGAACATGACCTATTTAAAAAGAAGCAATAAGCAAAAACTGCTTTTTGAAAATGATTAACTTACACATATGCTTTCTGTGTTGTCTGAAGGTAAACTGAGGCTGCAGCGGTGCTGCACTCTAAGAACTCAAGTCTATTAGCGCCATGCAGGTAAATTCAGGGAAGTCTTTGCAAAGCTTTGAGCATCCTGTGAGCATGACACATTACTGAGATCCCTCAGTGTGGGAGGAACATAGTGAGGAGCCAAGAGTTCTGGGGAATACCTGTGCCATGAAGCGTTGAGATACACTGTTACCCTGGGATCCACACTTCAGGGTGATGAGCTGGGCAACTCTCATGCCCTGATGGGTTTTTGGTTTTTTTTTTTTAGTTTCTTTCTCTTTAAAATAGGAATATTAAGCTTCACTTCCCTTGTGGAATGCATGACAGAGTAATGAAAACATGCTATTTATTATTGTGTCTGATTATGGTGAAGTGTGACTGTGCACCGGAAGTGGAAACCTCCTGGCATTTGCAAATCATGAAGACTCATTCCATTGCATAACCACAAAGCAGGTAAATTCTAAATCTACAGAAAGATATTCTGTAAACTGTATATTGTCTTTCAAAGGTTTTAGAGTCATTCAAGCTTAAAACAAAACCGTTAAAAGCTTTGCAAAATTTAAGGTGATATTTCCAAAATAATTTTGCTGAACCTTTCTAGGGAAGACAAGTAGATCACAAAGCCATGAGAAAATACAAATCACCTTCAAAGACTTTTTAAAAGTCTACACTGAAAAGCATGCAAAACTTAAAGTAGCGAAACTTGACCTTAAGCTAGGGATATATTATATTTGATCTTGTATTGTCAGATACTAAATACAAATATTTCCTATAGAGGTTGATTACTGCTCACAAGACTTGCATTTATAATTAATAGAAAATTGTGAATAAGGATAATTTTGATGCAGTTATTTTAGTCAATTGAACAATGTAAATTAGTGAGTTTTGGGGATTTATTTGCTTTAAAATTTTGTATTTTGTTTGTTTTGAATGCATAAAAATCATTAAAATATTTTTTAATATGTTGACTAAATTTATTAACTAAATTTTATCTGAGTAAGTTTCACAGTTTGAATACCTCCTCAGTTTGATAATTTGTGAAACTTGTTGTCCATGAGAGAAGCAAAACTATATCTAAAAATCTCATCAAGCAATGCTTGTAGAATATTGCTGTAAATCAGTTTTATTGGGCTGTGGTCTGGAATCTTCAAGGGTCCTGACTGCAAAATATTTACATCAGAACTGTGGCATGTGTCAGGAAGAAGAAGATAATGACCTATGTGAAAGGTGGGGAGAGGGGTGTCTGCAGAGATGTATATAATAATATGATAATGGGGAGGTGTTTCACACAGCATTTGCCAGAACAAATTGTCATTGTCCCTACTTGTCACTGCAGTGTTAACTAAGAGAGATTTTTCATTAAAATCTCTCTTAGTTTCTATGCAGTAGCAAAGCAGTTCAAATACAACTAACTAAAAAGTTGAGGAACACCATAAAATATCTGTAAGAGCACTACTACATGACAGCATCTGGAAAGTCTTATTGTGGTGAGGTAGAGACTTATCTTCATAATTTTCATTATGTCATATCCTCACTGCTGACATGATGAAATACTGTTATCTCCCTTTGCATAGATGAGAATAAAGATAGCTTGCCGCCTAAATCTGGTCTTTTTGAGGAAAGAAACAAGTGTTTGTCAGCACTGCAATATTTAGCCTCCAATATGAAAGAAATAGCAACTAAGGGACTTTAATCTGCCATGTTTGATTTTATTCATGCAGAAAACTGAGCAGACTCGTCAGCTGAAATGCTCAGTAGTGATGCAGCTGCTTTCAGCCAGTGGGACATCTGAGTATCCCAGGGCTGCCACAGGGACACGTGCCACAGATCTTCCTTTGTTGGAGGGGAAAACGACTGTAATAGGAACTGGCAGATCTGTGCCAGCACTGCACTTTAGCTTCACACAGCCATACAAGGCAGTTGTAAAAGGAAGAAGGGCTTGCCACAACACAGAGGCAGTGTTGTGGACAGGGCAGGAGAATGCACATATGCCTTTATTCTCTACTTTGTAATTCTTAAGCATCTCCAAGATCCGCAGTTGGACATGCTTGAAGCACATAATAGAATGACTTACTCTTTGGCTAGGAAGGCTTTTCTGGATGCTTATTTTCTTTGTGGATAAATCAAAGAAGGTTTTGTCTCACGGCAATTTCCAAAGACAGTTTTAGAAAAGCCAGGAAGAGAATAACCACTCTGATTCCTCCAGGGGGAAAAAAAAAAAAAGTAACATTTTTTTCAGCTTGCCACTTTCCTATCTCTATATATTGTGATGCTTGTAATTGTGTTAACATCATGTCAGAACATGTCAGAAGAGTTCTTTTTACTAGACTGCATTCTATGAGCTCAGAGCCAAAACTACCGAGCTGTTTCCATACAATTCCAATGCTATTATGACATTTTGTTCAAGTTTAATGTGATTATAGATGATATAAAATGCATTTCAAAGTATCCTAGCTGCACACGTTGTTCTGCAGTCTGTTAAGTACTGTATGCTAAAGGGTAGGCTTTACTCCAAATGTTTTTGTACTATGAGAGTGCAGTAATAGTAGAGAGGGGCAATCTACAGAAATGGTAGTCACATAGTGTAGGACATTTTAAAAACTGCAAAACTATGTAGCATGGTCCTGCACTCATCGTGGAAATTATTTTTGATTTGTAGAAGTATTAAAGACATGGAAAGGATCAAAATACTATGAGTTAAAGTTAACTATCTGTTAGGATTCTGAATTTGCAACAACACAGAAATTATTTATGTCTTATAATGTAAAAGTTTAGTAACAATTTTCTGAAAACAGTTGTGTGAACTTCCATCATTTTTTAAAATGTAATTTTTCTTTTAAATTTGAAGTGCTTTTAATTAATAAAGCAAAAAGCAAAACCCATGAAATAAGCATAAAAAGCAAAATTATTAATTGTCATGTATAATTGCTTTAGAGCTAGTTCATAGAGTAGTTCTCTGTCTAGGATGCTTTCAAAGGCAAATTTTCCAAAATTAATATGTAATTGTCTCAACAGCTATTAAAGAGAGCTGCTGAAATTTATACTGCCTTCCTCCCACAACATGTAATTGCACAGCTGAGATGTGTTCTGCATATATAACTTCCTGTTTGCACTCACAAACTTTAGTCTCAACACAGAGGAGCTGATTAAACCTTACTTCACAGAAGATATAATGTAAGATGGTCAGCTTACTTCAAATAATTATATTCTGACTTTTTCCACTGTCTTGTATGTAGAAAATGACATCAGGACAGACAGCACTGAAAAGTTCAGTGTGATTATGAATGATCTGCTTTACCGGTTGCAGTCTGAATTCCATTGGAATTGTGTAAAGTTCTTGGCAGTGTTTACTGCCTTATCACCCATAAGCACACTAACAACATCGTAATTAGAAAAATAAATGTGGAAGTTCCTTCCAGATAAACCTTATGGGCTATCAAACCTTTGAGGTTTTACTCTATTCTGCTTTTCAACCCTCCCTCTAACACTTGGTATCTTAGCTAAGCTTTGAAAAGTTTTTCATTAGCTCAGGCTGTATCTGACTGGACCTACCAGGAAAAAGCAGGCACTGATAAAGGGAAGTCTTGTTTCACGTGTCAGCCAGCCACAGGAGACAGCTAACAATTACCATCGGACAGGATCACTACCTGCCTCAGAGGCCAATGCCCCCTTACTAGATGTGGACGTTTAATTGTGCAAACAAGCAGAGTTAAAAATTGGCAAATTTAGAATTTCAGTTCCCTTTAAATACCACAGTGTCCATATAAAAACAAAGAATTGTAGCATTACATGTAAAAGTATGTCCCCTTCATTGCACAGGTATGATGAGTGCTCAGGGGAGGGTCGTAATCCTTCCAGACATCTGAGTTTCATCTGTCACTGCATGTCAACAGCAATATCTTCCTGCCAAGCACTTAATGGAATTTACAAAGTACAAGTGGGTTCTTTGGATTATTATGAAACATAATAAGCAAGTTAGGACATGTCTACCGGGTGCAATGAAACACAGTGCAGCAGTTTCCTGATCTACTAAGTGGCACAGCCTTGTTGCCTGGTGTCTATAAATTGTGTCACAGGATTTGCATGAGGATTTGCCAAAGGTAACTGATGCTGTGTGTACATAGCCCTTGTGGTGTCTCTGGAAAACATTCCTCAACAGTACAGTGCTGGCAGAGCAAATGATAACATGCATGTATCTGAAAGATATTGATACAGCCTTAGATGTAAAAGAATGGGGTCTGCAAAGGCCATCTTCCAACAGGGAAGATAATGTTTACCTATGGGAGCAAGTCTGAAAAGAGGGGTGAGCCTTAGAGAGCTAAACCTGGCACTTTCACAACTCAACTATCATGCAAGGGACCTGTTCCATTTGTTCAGTATTCACAACTACAAACATTCCTGAAGTATGACAGCTAATTCTCCGTCAAAAATATTAGAAATGGCAAAGGAATCATGATTATTTTTCAAATTATTACAGTCAATAATGGTGGATTCTAGTTTCTGTCCTACTGCCTATTTAGCATGAGCCACTTTTCAGTGAAAAAGATTTCAGCTAACAGCTTTTTAATGTTTTTAAGCTTTCAGTGTCACACTCACACCAACTTTCTCTACCTCTTGTGTAATTTTTTCATACAGATTTGGCAACAATTCCAGGAAGAAATGTAAAGTACTTATTCAAGAGTGAGTACCTTACTGCTTAAGAGCTAGGTAAGTCTCCTTAAGAGGGTTAGAAACTAATGGATGGAATCCTGTCTGTCATAGATGAGAGCTGTAGCCATTCAGATACTGAATAGAGGAGAAATGGGACCATCCTTTGTGTAGCATCTCTCTTCACATAAGTACACAGATGCCAGGTGAAGCTGGGAAGCAAGATAAATTAGCTTGTGAATCCTGGTAAAGCTTAAGTTTGGATCACTTGCTGAACTGTCCCAAATCATCAAGACTAAAACACTTAGCAGAGCCAGAAGCCCAGCTGTAGGTACATAAAAATCTTTACAGTAAAATCATATGGTGACTAAGGATTTCCTTTTATCTGCAAGTTTGGTTAGGTAAGTGTAGTAATTCTTGCATGAGAATCTCTGTTCACAGAGATCAAGATTGTGGTTGAGGGCAATTGGAGTGACTCCTTAAGTAGAGCACGGGACTTCTTGCTCCTGGCAGAAGAGAACTCTTAGCAGTTTGGATCAGGCAAAAAAAGACACAGGTTAAAGCCAATTCATTCTTAAACAATTAATCACATTTCTGATCAAAAGATTTCTGGGTCAGATTTAGCCTGTGTGAAGCTGTGGAGAGAAATTAGGGTGTTATGTATTTCTGGGACAAAAGGAGGGTTAGGTATGACATGCTGGGTTACCATTTAACCAGTCTAAAAGACATTTATCTTCCCCTTTTGTCTTATGTTCCTTATTTCCAAAAAGGATTTACTCTCTTGCCAGTGATATAATAGGAAACCTAATTTTCTATTCTGAAACACAGTCCAGACTGTTATTCATTATAACATTTAGGCATTCAGAGAGGTGCAGACCATGAAATATTTAAAGATGTTACAGCGGTGTTGGTTTTATTTAGATATTTTGATTATATCAATCAGCCTGTTGTTTTCTAGTAAAGTTTAATTTAAGTTTACCTGTGAACTCAAACAAAAGACTTATAAAGAATTTAAAGAAGGATGAGGATTCAACATTGCCCCATTAATTGGGAGTTAACACTATGTTAGGTATGTCACTGCCCACTGCCCCAGCTAAGAGACAGTGAGCACTTTTTTTAGTTGCTCAAGTGGGACTGGTCCTGGCTCTCAAGTGAAAGTTAGAATCTGTCTAGCATTCTGCAACTGTTTGAGGTAGCAACTTGTTCACATTCCATATGATTTTTGTGCGATATTGACCTTTTGTTTCAAGTCTATACAAAGGTAACTTCTGCGAGTATATTTATGCAAAGTTTTGGGGTTGGATAGTGGGGTTTCTTTTAATTGCACACAGAAATTAAGGAAGTATGTGATAGCTGTGTGCCTTAATTAATGAGGCAATTTACTTAATTTCATCTGCAATCCTGCAGGAAAACCAGGGCTCATTGTAAGGTAAGGGATATCACACTGTGGTGTAAAGACACTGGACATTATCTGCTGCCAGGAAAACAAAAAACAAGGAGATGTTCAGGTCAGGGTTCTTCTGCTGACTTGCTCTGTGCAGTGGACCTGGCCTCTGCTAGGTGAGAACAGGTACCTGACAGCAGTTCCTGTTCTGGGGCACCTATGCCTGGTTCTTGAAAGTACTCCCTGAGACAGAAAAACACCTTTTTAAATGAAGCTCAATCCATCCCATCACTTAAAATTGAAACATAAAAACAAAATTTGGTTTTAAAATTAACAGCTTCTCCCAAGACTTAGATTCACTTACCTTTTGTCATCTGTGATTTATGCAAGTCTGTTGAATTCAATGGACCCTCACAGACATTCAACTAGAGTCAACAAAGCAAGTTTGCCTTGAAGCCGAATTATTTTGTCAGTGTTTGTAGTATATTTCTAAATTTGTGAAGGTGAATTTAGCTTAGCAAGTTCCTAAAGAGATCTGTAGTTAGAATGTCCCACATATAAAAAGAAGAATTACACAATCATTTTCCAGTAAGAAATGTTTTCTTAGTCTAATCCTCCATAATCTTGCTGATAGGGACAAAATATTTCTGCTTTTTATGTTCTTGTGCAGAGCTGTCAGCAGCTGTTGACAAGTTGCAATTTTCTATCAGGCCCCACTGTTTATACACATGCTCTCACATTCTGAAGATCAGAATATATACACAAGACATCCACAAATCTAGTTTGGTATTTTATCCTTTTATTTTTTCCCTGCAGCATGAGACGTCTGTCCTGTTCTGCTGCCATAGTCTGTAATTTTCAGCATTTTTCCTGCTTTTTGCAATTCTGTATTCAAGTGATGACTTTTTCTTTCATAAAGTCTCATTGTCATGCTTCATTCAACTTATTGAGCAGTTAAAATTCCTGTTATTGCATTATCCATATTGTTCTGTGGCATGAAGGTAGTCCATCTTTGTCACAGCCTGTTAACATAGATGTCAGCTGAATGACCATATATTCATTAGAATAGTCTTTTTTCAAATTATATTATAAATTGCAGTGAGCAATTTCATTATCATATTTTTCTCTTAATTTTTAATATCCAAATTAATAATTTTAATTTTGAATACACTACATCCTTTTAATATGTGCATGAGGGAATATTTTGAAAGACAAACTAAATGGCATATTTATAGAAGGCTTGTACATCTAGTGCTAAATAAACATGTGCTATTTTCCAGATAAAAATCTTCCAGAATTTTAAATACAGCTATGACTTTAAGAATAAGGTTTTGGACATTGCTTTTGTTCATTATGCTTTTACTAGTAAAAGTAAACCCTGAATGCCTTTAGAAGAGAAAGAAGGGGAGAGAACACAAAGAGAGAGGGAGAGACAAAGGGGAGAGAGAAAGAAAGCAAGAAGGAAAGAAAAAAGAAAAAAAGGAGGAATTTAAAAATAATACTTTTAATTTAAATTTTTGAATGTTTATAAATTCTTAAGGATTCTGGGGACATTTATAGAAAACTTTTAGCAACAAAAAATCCTGTTCCATTCTGCTGCAATTTTCACATCATCACTGCCCCCTCTGTGCTTTCTACGTGTGAACCACAATATTTTTCTCTATTAAAGCCTACCTAATCATGTCATCTTACATAGTCATTCACATTAGAGAGAGATCCAGGCTGCAAATACATTGAAATAAGGAACTATATTTTCTTATATCTGAAGTTATCTGGACATAAAATAGTTGTTCTTCATTTTTCTCTATACTCAATGTAAAGCGGTAGAACTGACATAAGTTCCCATTTCTGTGTTAGTGCTATGAAGAGTCACTGAGATGTACTAAAACACAAAAAAATGGTGGCATAGCTTAAAATATCATCTGAAAACTGAAGCAGGGGCACCATACTTTGAATGAGAAATTGCTTTGCTTTTTGTTGCTTCTTAAAATAAAAAATCAATAGAAGGAAGAAAAAGAGAATTTTGCTGAGATGACTGTTCCTTTCAGTTCTGTAAGGAAGCCTGAGGCATACTGATGACATCTTTATGCTTCTTTATGTTTTTGAGTTAGGATGCAAAAAAAAAGAATAATATTCTAATAGCAAAATTTGGTTAAAGCATAGAGGGCAGTGAAGATGATGCCTGTATGTCCATTTCAGTAAATGCTTCTATTTAGTCACATGAAGCTACTCATAGAAGTAAGGATTGGTACTAATGCTATTGTCAGTCTGGAAAATATTAGCACTATATCAACAATCTGATTGTTGATACTGCTAGATTGTTGTTTTTTTGGAGGCACTAAAAAGATGGAAGTATATATTTTCCTAAGGTATCCATCTGATAACTCTGAACACCTCCTATCTGATGTTTTTGCTCTAGTATTTTTCAGATTGCTGGTTTAGATGTGCTAATGGAACTCTGCTGTTGTAAGAATTGTCTGTAAAGTAAAGTGATTTAATTTTTTTTCCTTCCCCTTTACCCTAACACTTTCTCAGAAAAGTATTTCCCTCCAAGTGGACTTGAACAGTTACCAAGGTCACTAGTTTGGAAGAAAACACAGTTTAGCTGACATGATCATTGTCCTGGTTTCAGTCAGGACTGAGTTAATGTTCTCCCTAATACAGTGCTTTCTTTTGGATTTAGGATTAGAATAGTGTTGGTAACACACCAGTGTTTTAGTTGTTGCTGAGCAGCATCTATGCTAAGTCAAGGACTTTTCATCTTCTCATGATGCACCACCACTGAAGAGACTAGGGAGCACCACAAGCTGACAGGACACAGGAAGAACAGTTGACCAAACCTGAGGGATGTCCAATACACCTGGAATCAATTACCCTGGGAGTGGAAACACAACCCCACCATCTGCCATCCACTGATCAAGGTTGCACTGGAAGAGGGTGAAACTCTGGAACATCCACAGTAGGTTGATCATATCATTGTGTAGGGCAATGCAGCAACAGAAATTTTTGGAAAAGGAAAGACAATAATCCAAACCTTTCTGAAAGCTAATCTGATTTTGCCAAAGTAAGTTCAAGGGATCTGCACAGGACATCCAATTTTTATGAATAAAATTGTTAGCATCCAGCATCAAGGTGAACATCTCAAATCCCATTGGATGTGATCAACAAAACAAAACAACATCTTCACCAACTAGCAAAGAGGAGGCACAAGCTCTCTTAGGTATTCTGGGTTTTTGGGGAATGCATACTCTAAATTTCAGCCTGATTGTAAGCCCACTTTATCCAGTGACTCCCCCAAAAAAAGAACAATTTCAAATTTCAAGTCAGACCCTGAGCAACAACAAGACTGAACAAATCAAACAGGAAATCATGCAGGAATTCTTGGGTCAGTTGGTGAAGACAAGATGTAAGGTATGTGCCCTGCACCACAGCCAGGGAGAATAGCCCTACTGGCAACATCTGTCAGAAAGCAATAGAAGAATCTTGAGGTTAAACCCTAGGTTTTTGGATTTGGGGATACACAGGACATGAAATCCATTATACTCCAACTGAAAAAGAGGTACTGTTACCTTAATAAAGAGTTTGAGTTGAATTGAAAATGATTGTTACTGAAGGGCAGCTCCTCTTGGCATCCTGACTGCCAGCGCTGGGCTGGATGTTCAAAGGACAGAGATCACACAGCAGGCTCAACTAGGAAACCTCAGCTGCCCTGAAATCTTGGACAGAAATCATGGACTGGACAGAAGGTAAAGATTTTGAAGTATTGCCAGAGGAGGAGGTGAAGTCTGCTGATGATGTCCAAATGTATAATAAACTACCAGAAAATGAGAAGCAATATGCCCAGCTCCCTGATAAATCCTGTTGTAGGAAATCACCCAAAGTAGAAAACTGCTGTATGGAGTTCTATAGGATAAGTCACAGAAACTGCTGCAGAAGGCGAATAGAGCCAGTTTGCTTAAGGGAAGGCCATCCAGCTGGCTTTACACATTGCTGAATGAGAAAAGCCAACAGTGATTTATCTCTACTGACTCATGGATGTTGGCAAACGCCCTGTGGAGTTGATTACAGCAATGGAAACAGAATATCTGGGCTGCTGCATTGAGCAGGCCATCCCCGGTGCCATAAAACCAGTTGGCAGGGTTGAAGACCAATCAGACTGAACAGGGAGTTTTGGCTGGAACCTGGGCAAAAAAGGAGTACGTATACACTTTGAAAGAAGGGACAAGAGAATCAGAAGACCTACAAGGATGTTGTGAGGTTGTGCATGGAGAAAATTAGAAGAGCTAAACTAGAACTTAATCTGGTACTGATATAAAAGATAATAAAAATGTTTCTACAAATACATCAGCAACAAAAGGAAGATCTCATCCTAAGGAAAATCTCATCCTTTACTGTATGTGGGGGTAAAAATTGTGATAAAGAATGAGAAAAAGACTGAGGCAGTTAATGTCTCATTTGCCTGAGTTTTTAATTATAAGACCAATTATTATTGGGATTATTGGGGTACACAGCTCTCTGAGCTGGAAGACAGGGATGGAGATTAAAATGAAGCCCTCCTATTCTAAGCAGGCCCACAGTCAATCATTTGCTATGCCACTTAGACACACACTGGGCTATGGTACCAAACAGGATCCACCCAAGTGAGGGAAAATCAACTTAACACTACACTGAGGGCAATGACTGCTAGGGCCTTCAAATACCAGAATGCACGTTTAGCAAGTCTGCTGGTTAGTCAACATTAGGTGATCTGCCAATTGAGCTGGCCCAATAAACATTCATGTACTATAGAAGGGGGTAAAGTTTCTTTAGGGTACATTGGAAAAATGCTGGGGAGGTCAGGCTGGGTTATTCCTGCCTCAGACAGTGGAGGATCCATCCAAAGGATTTCTTTTGCTCAAGGACGTGGGTAGTCTTGATGGGTATGCAGGAGGGTGGGGAATTCTGATGAGGGTGTACCTCAAGGGGGTTTGATTTTAACTAAGACAGGACAATGAGTTGAATTGCAAGGTGCTAACTGCTCCTTTATACTGTATTTAATCTTTACTATGATTGCAATATGTCATATCAACATTATTATGGTAAGAATTCTCTGGATTAATGAAAAATTAATTCTGATGAAACCAGTGAAAGTTCAGCAGTGACAGAACCAGA
The DNA here is from genome assembly GCA_003676055.1 of Chloebia gouldiae. NCBI lineage: Eukaryota > Metazoa > Chordata > Aves > Passeriformes > Passeridae > Chloebia > Chloebia gouldiae. The sequence goes on from QUSF01000011.1 coordinate 17,948,474, forward strand.
ATTGGCTACAGCATCCAACATCACAGATCATTTTTCCTGCCCTGAAGGACTGCTGTGACAGATGGAGCCCACGCTCATGGACCAAATGAATTCACAAGACTAGCCATAGACTAAACTATACCTGTATGTGAGTATCAAAAGACAAGAAAGGTGATGATGATTAGTCAGGATGTATTGGGAAGTGTGGGATTCAGGCATGACATAAATGGTTAACTTCTGATTAACATATATTCCTTCCTCACTCATATATATACTCATATAAGGAAAGATTATCCTGGTTTCAGCTGGAATGGAATTAATGTTCTTTCTAGTAGCTGGTACAGTGGTATATTGGGTTTAGGATTATAATAATGCTGGTGACACACTGACGTTTTTGTTATTGTTGAGCAGTACTTTCCCTAAGTGTTCTCATTCTGTCCTGCCAGTAAGAGGCAGGGACCACCAGAAGGTGTGGTGAGACATAGACTGGAGACCTGGCTCCAACTGGGGTGTATTCCCCAAAAGGTGTATTCCTACTATATAGAGCATCATGCTGAAAAATAAAACTGGTGGGGGTTGGCTGTGGGTGGGAGCCCACTGCTTGGGGACTGGCGTCAGTCAGTGGGTGGTGACAAATTTCATTGTGTGTCACTTGTTTTGTATATTTTTTTATTATTGTTGTTATTATTTTCCCTTCATTTTTGATGCTATCAAACTATCTTTATCTTAACCTACAAGTTTAACCTTTTTTTTCATTTCTCACTTTCATCTCACTCTGGGAAGTGTGCTAACAGCTGTGTAGTTATTAGATGCCTGCCACACTAAACCACACCTGTAATTTAGCTTGTGTGATCTTTTCACCTATATTAAAGTTAAAATTTCAGAGGTTAATATTTGGAAGAAGGTAATTAATTACCTCTCTGGTTAATATTTCGGATTTTAATTCAGTTTGTGAAGTACAGAAGTGGATTTAGCAGCATCCACTTGAGGAACTGGAGTGTTTCACAAGGAAACTTATGAATGTTCTTTCTCAGCCCATTCTAACATTTCCATAGCACTTCTGTAGTAATACAGTTCCTTTGTTCTGGGGGAGGGTGAGACTTGCCCCTCTCCTATTACCTTTTTTGGTTATGATAATTTGCCAGTGGGCACTCTGAGCAGAACCCTCTTGCAGCTTTCTGTGCTTGCCGTGCAGGAAACCCCAAAGGTACACAGCTGTTCATAGCAGAGGCCTGCGAATAGCTTGCTCCCCCACTTAAGAGGCAGCTGAACATTTCCTGTTAATTGCTTTCTTTGCTGTTCTCTCTCCTTTCCCCACTTCTGAGGTCCTTCAAGTGTGCTGCACCTTCAGTTTGCCTACTGGAATTCAGAGACAGAGGGGTCTGAGAGAGAAATGTTTAAACAGTACTGGCTTTCAACTTGTGACAAGTGTCAGATTGCAGGAAATGCTTATTTTCTCCAGAACTGTTTTTGTTTTCTCTGCTCTCATGGATTCTGTCTTCTTTACCTCTCCTTTATTCATATGTATGATAAGGCAGCAAAGAGCTCTAGCTTGACTTGATTTGACGCAATGGGAGGTTTCACATGAAACCAAGCTCTGTCATAACTGCCTGTGGAAGTGAGGCTGGCTGCTTACAGTTCATGAACCTTTCCTTTTGGTCCCTAATAGCCTTGGGGCATCAGTCTTATAATTTTTAGTCGCTTTTCAACTGATAGAATGTATGTCACGGACAACTTCACTTTTGTTTTTGCACAAGGGACCTGAAAATCCATCCTGTAAGGTAGAATTCAGAGAAAAGTGTTTCCATATGTAAAAACAAAAAAAGGAAATTAAATTTGACAAAAAGCACAGACATGATAGTAAGATTTTGTTTTGGTTTGGGTCCATTCGTCCTATTTCCATTTCTTTCCCTTCTCATGAGGCTGAATGTTGTTCTAGCTATTTATACCATGTTTCTTACAATACATCCAATGCTGATCTAACTAGTAGACATTCACCTCAGGCCTAAAATAACTTTACATTATAATTTTACTGTTGTATTTTTTGTCTCAGTCATTCAATCTCTGTGGGAGATGTAACTTACCCTTCAGAGAGGACCTCTGAGCGTTACAGGCCAGCAAGAATAGCTGATACACATTCATGCTTCAGTTTGAAGTGTAATGAGCTCAGTAGTTGCACATTTTTAAAGTGCTGTGATACGGAGGACAGAGGTGAGATCCAGGGCAGGGACAGAGCTATGGAGGAAGATTAGGATCAGTTAAATTTTAAAGCTGTTGATCACATTTGGGAGACTAAATGTAATTTGTCCCACTCCAATAAAAGAAATTAAACATGATCCTCTTTCATTTGAGATAAACCACCCAATTTTAAAATATTGTATTAAATTCAGTCCCCATGTGTATGAATTATACTTTTTATAGTTCCATGGATTTTGTTTCTGTCATGTACTATTCTTTCAATTAGGCATTTGCTTCTGTACTTTCCTAAGTCAAGGTTTTGCCACATTAGGCAGTTTTTTGTTTCCTCTGGATCAGACTCCAGTTTCTCTTACAGCTGTTACAGATGTTTTCATTCTCTTGCCAGAACTTCACACACTAGGACAGTCAGTACTGGGTCATGGGCATCTGCTCTGCCTCTGGACAAAAATATATGTCAAGGTGGCTCTCATGAACTAGAGAATTGAGCCTGATGATGATGCCAGTGTAGAGGTGGATTTGTAGAGCTACAGAAATGTTAGTTAATTTTTGTTATTTCTTTTCTAAAGACAAGATTGTGTTATATGTGTCATACTCCAATTATTTTACTGGTGATTGTCATAAGTGTGTGTTCATATTTTTTGTAAATCTGTAAGTCTGTGGAGTTTGAGATAACCTGTTGGACAAGGGAAGAGGATGTAGGTGAGGCTCTTCAGTTTCAGACCGCTGACCACACACAGTTTGAGCAGATCTCTGGGTGCTGCACAGGAAAGAGAGGAAGCCCAGCTTTCTTAGTTCAGCGCCTAAACGGGCTGTTGCTGCAGGAAAAATAGCCCAGACTAGTTAAGAGCTGGATTTCAGGTTCCCTTGATTACACATATGTTTTACCATGGAGGGCCTATTATACCATCTGGGTTTCATGCTTTGCACAATCATAAAATTTCCAGTTTCTCATATTCAGTGCCCTGTCAAGGCAGGTACACAAGACACAGGCATATCCTCAGCTCTATGTGACTTGCTTAGTTCAGCTGTAGCACTTTCTTAGATCTAGACTGATCAGGTGATTGAGGAGAAAACTTGATTTCATTTTTTAAAGTATTCATGGCCTTTGAAGATTTCTGCTTCACCATTGTGAATCATGCAGTGGTGAGTGGGCTCTGAGTCATATTTCACATTGTTGCACCATAAACAGCCTGCTTCTACATCTCTGCTTAATTCACACAGGTCTGCCTGCAGCATGGTGGGCTCAGCAAAGGAATAGCACATCGCTTATGATTTCTGTTTTTGAAGGAGATGGTAAAACCTACTTATTGGGTCATTTATTCTTTAAATTTATAGTGTACCTACCAAAAAAACTTAGAAAGTTTTGAGATGCCAACAGGCTTCAGAAAAGTACTGTGGTCTGAAACTAATACAAGCTCAAGTTTTCAAGTGGAGTGAAAACTTTGCCTTAAGTATTTGTTCACCATCATCCCATTAAACTGATTTCCCTGTCACTCTTCTAAATATGCTCTGCTGTTGTAGATGCAGGCGAACCCAGTGGGAAGAAGTGACGATGTCTGACTCAATTCAGAAGGCTGAATTATTTCTTTATTATAATTATGGTAAAATACATTAATATTTTACTATATAAAAGGAGGATACTAAAAACTACATACTATTTTCTCCTACTCTATCTCTAATCTAACTAACTCGTGACCCTGCTTGCGAGAGTCCAGACACAGGTGGATTGGATTGGCCATCAGGCTCAAACAATCCTCTCCAGAATCCAATCAAGCACTCACTCCAGGTAAACAATTCTCCAAACACATTCCACATAGGAAAAACAAGGAGCAGAAATAGAAGTCGTTTTGTCTTCCATTTCTGTCTGTGCACCTCTATGAAAAATCCTGAGAGTGAGAGAAATGTGGTTGCCACACTCTGCCAGTCCATGGGTTCTTTAATCCTCTGATCCTGTTTCTTGTTAGTCAAAGACTATAAAGCATAAGAGACATGTATACAGATACATACATATATATACAAATAATTTGAGGATGATAAAACATATTTTTATTTCTTTTTAAAAGATGGAATAGATTCTATTCCCTCAAGAAAATTTTCATACAACTCTGTAGATATTTGCCACACTCGCTTGCACCTCCTTTGCCTACAGCTGCTCCTGTTACACAGTGAATTATCTGAAAGTCTCATCTTTCCTCTTAGAGGGTTAAAACTATGTCATTCTGCAAGTGAAATGCATCATTAAGATAATAAAAAGACAATATCTCCTATTTTGTTTTTTTTAATTTTGTTTTGTTTTAGTAATCTGACTTGCAATTTCTTACAATCTAATAAAATATTGAGAATATTTTGTTTTTTTTCAACTTGCAAAGGTCATTTTTTCTCTTCTTTAGTACAAGCTTTCTTGGGGGCACTGGCTTTTTCATTACTTGTGTCTGTCACAGTGAGGTGTAGAAGTAAATAAACAGGGCTCCAAGAGATGCTGCAATGAAAATAGTACCATAAAACTTATTAAAAAGTCTCATATTTATGCTAAAACCTCTCAAAGGAGTTAGACTTTATTGACATTGCAACTGTTGAAACAAACATGAATGGCTGTAGGCCTTGCATTTTCAGAAATTAATCTCAAATTCAACTTATCTATCTTCTGCTCAGGTTTAGCAAACTCCATCGGCCATAAAGAACCCTAAGGAATCATATAGGTATTCTTTTCATAGTAAAAAAAAAAAGCTTTATTCAAAATACACTGATACAAGTTTTTCAAAGATTGCTATATTTACAGATGTTAATCCTCAGTGAAATTTGATTCCATTTCCTACTGACTCTGAGATTCTGCCTTCAGTTAGTTAAAATTGTAAAAACATTGACATTTTCTGGTGATTTGCAGAGCAAATGCCTTTCCTATGGGCTGAATGTCTCAACTTGGCCCTGGCCTGTAGTAGAAACACTTTCACAGTTTAGTACCTTCAGCTGAAGCAGCACCAGCATTACACCAGCATTACATACCTGCATAACCCTTTCTGAAGGGTATGCCCAAGGACAGCTGAAAAGCAGTCATAAAATGCTTTGTAAAAAACTTTTGTCTCTTTCATTCCTAAACCTGTCTGTAGGACCACTGAATCCTGACCTAAAGTCAACACTGTGCAAATCTGTGTCTCTCACAAGCAATGTTCAAATGATTGATTTAAACGTCTCTTTAGTCCCATGTAAGGGCCTAGAAATAGGAGGCTGCGGCAATAATGTTCCCACCTGGAAACACTGCACTGGAGGCAGTATCTTGTTGCTGGTGCTCTTTGAAAGCCAGGAGAGTAATTGAATTCTGTAGCCTCCCAAGGACTGAAGGAGCAGATCCCATTCATTATGTGCCATAAGGAGAAAGGTAACTATAAGCTACTACTTGATCTTCCTAACATATTACATGCTGCATATGTGTTTAATGCCCTCTGCTCTGAAAAACAAAGAAATGAGCTCTGCTTTCCAGAGTAACAATGAAAATACTGCCTCCCCAATAAAACCAAAATAAATCTCTCCGACAGCAAAAACTATTCAGTTATGAAACTCACACTGTTAAACAGTTGCCTCCTAAGCTGCTGTTGGAAAGACTTGACTCTGCTCTTGCTGTGGTGTCCCAGTACCAGCCTGGCTACTGCAGGGTGGGGCAGCCACCTCAGCGCGGCCAGAGAAGGTGAGACATGAACAGGCAATTAATTCACATGGAAGTTATGGCCTTAACGGTGCTCTGGTTTCGGCAGTCGTTTTTCAGAGGCAAGAGAGGAAGCTGAGGGAGGCATGATTATGTTGTTGTGCTACCTATGATTCTGGCAGGAGAAGTCTGCTCTTTGTGACTCTGCTTGCAAGTAATTTGCCAGGAAGGTCCTGAAGAGTGCTGGCACATGCCTTGTATCTGTCATGACAAAGTCTGCACAAATGAAACCACTTGTTTCATCACAGATAATTATCACAGATTTATTATAGTTATTTTAAAAAATTAAAATTTATTGAAAATGTTTTCCTTATCACCCAAGGTACCTTTATGAAATGCATATCTCAGGTACATTTTCTTCCTTAAATAGACACCTACATGGTAGGTGCATAGCTCTAGGAAGAAGATCCCATTGCCTCAGAAAACTCAATATATAATAGGTACGGATAATTCATTGTAGGTACTGTGAGTGAGTAGTGGGGGATGGATTTTGTGTTTCATGGTGTGACTGTATAACATAAACATGAAAGGCAGTGGCATAAAGGAAAATGGTCTGTGACCCAAATATTATATGATACTTTTTATGCAGATTGAGACCTGCATTTTCAAAATCCTGTATAGCTACATAAATACTATAAGGAGTAATTCCTGAAGATTACTGCAGGCTCGTAATAGTCTCATTCATGTTTATGTTTTTTTAGACTTGTTCTCATTCCAGCATTACTTTTCTCCTCTACAGGGATACCTTTGTTTGCTGCTTCTTCCTTTGATTTGTGATTTGTCTTTCAGCTAATATCTTTAGTATTAGTATCTTTTTATCAGTAGCTTTTTTGTGGAGCATATTTATCCCAGACCTAACCACAGAGTCCCAATTTCCCCCCTGCTATTCTGCTTGACTTCTGTTGCTTCTCTTTTTTTGCCTAATATATTTTTTTTTCTCCTGAGTGAAAATCACATCTTAAAATCTTCTCTCTTATACTCCCCGGTGCTGACATTCATACTCACCCCCACAATGATGCTGGCTCTACTACTGCCTGACACCTACCCATAGAACTTCTGTTCCACATGTCATCTCTTCCCCAGGAAGAGCCTTTGAGGCATGCTGTTATCCTCAAATGCACTTGTATACTGGTGACACCTTGCATTTTACCTGCAGAAACACATTGTAATTTTCTTGCTTTCCCTTTCTGTCAGAAACTGACCTTCATTTTTCATGTCCTTTGTGTTCTTGCAGTACTGTTGGTTTTGCTCCAACTGACCCATATTTCAATTCTCTGCCCTCATCTGCTCAGATGTTTCAGTCTGAATGAGAACTTTGGGCTGCAGTCCGCTCTCTTCCACTAAACTGCTACCCAGCTTTAAGCAGATCACAGAACCTTCATTTTCTTTTTCCTTACTATTTTTCTTTTCCTTTAATAAGCAATTTTTACATCCTTGAAAGTGTATTGCATATGAACCTCTTCCAATGAGGATTATGAAAATCCTCAAAATGAAAGCAGAAAGGAATAATTTTGTTCTTTCATTCCTCAGAATCTTGTGCTCATCTTCAGTTGGGACAGGTTGCTGGGAAATCCCCTGATTATACAGCAGAGATTACAGGGGTTTCCACATCAGTGATCTGCCCCAACATGACTGTTTAAAGAGTTAATGGAATTCTCTTTTTTGTGTACTTGCTTCTCACAACATTTTGCCTCTTTCTCAAGTACACTTCACAAATGAAAAGGGTAATCTATTCAGTGGCAGTGTACAATGATGTTCCACTTGTGCAACTTGTTTCATATGCACTGTGTGTGGTGGTGTTTTGAGCAGCTGTATTGGAAATATTTTAATTCCCCAAGTTGGGAGTAAAAAGTGCAGCACTCAATGAACTGGGGAAAAATTCAACATGAGAATTTAAATATTTGCATGTGCCTTTTTCAGTATTTTGCGATGCAAAGAATGGAAATCAACATGTATTTGCATTGCAAATCATATTAGAAAATGGTTGAGTGTGCCCAGCTGGTGAAAGTGCCAGCTCCTGATATTTGATAAAGTTCTTGGATCCTGCAGGGACTGGAACAATCAGGATTTACTTTGGTTGTGAGATACACCTCTGTACTTTTTCAGCAGTACTGTGGGACTGTGCAAATTGCTGATGCACAGGCTATGGAAGGGCCCAGAGCTCTGAGCTGGGTGCATGTTGTACCCTGAGCCTGTGCAGTGACAAGGCTGGGTATTGTGAGGCCCCTTCCCATCTCCTGTTTTCTCTAATCCCACTTTTCAACAGAAAACATATGCAGTCGTGTGGAAGAGGAGATGTATTCTCATAGGTGCATCTCTTGAGTGCCAGTGGACAAACAGCAGTTAGGTATTGTAAAGCATTCTGCTCCAGTTAAAATAATTTAGGCAGCTACCCTCTAGTTCATAAGGGAATCATAATCTCTTCTTCATTAAATAATCACTGGTTTTGCAGACATGTGTTCTAGCTGTGAGTGGCTCCCATAGAAAGGCCACCAGATATTTTGTGTGATTGGATGGGATGGAATGTGCATCAGGCTGAAACAGTAAGGGACTGCAATGGGCAAGGATTGTACTCTCACCAGCTCTTTTCTGCATTGGGTCTTCTTAAGCAAGGGAGTTAAATTATCACCAGAAACCAATTTCCTTTCCAGACAGCCCCTAAATGTGGACCAAGCTTTGGCTTCTAAGTGCAGACTTCAGGCCTTTCTTCCTTTACCTTTTACCCCATCTTTATTGCACATTTTATTTAGAAGTTCTACATATGAAGGTTGTCTCATGGCTAAGTCTTTCATTTTAAAGTTGTTTTTAATGTCTTAAAAATTAAAATACGGCTCACCAGCTGATACTTCTAATTTTCTCTGGATGGGCAATGCTATGTTAGGAACCACCTTCATAATTTGAGGTAGTGTGAAAACTGAAATATGTTACATATCATATCACGACTGTCAGATTTTGCTCAAACTGATATCATAACCATTGCACTAGCAAAAAAATCCATATAACCCGATTGCATAATAATTCTTTTTAAGAGGATTATACTAAAAGGGATTTAATAATATGTGGAATCAAAAACTGTGTGAAATAACCATAGTAAAAGTGTATGAAACTGTAGCATCACCCAAAATATCTCTGTAGAGTCAAAGACAGGCTAAATATGCCATGGAAACAGTTTCAAATGAACTTTGAAATTCTAAAGGTATTTAAATGGTAAACTCAGTTTAACTGAGGAAAGAGGAGAGAGAAGCAAACTCACAGACTTCTCTACTCACCTGACCAGAACCAAAACAATGTTGTGGACAGTAGAATTTACTCTGAGGAAAAAATCAATTTAAAAATCCAGTTGCAACCATTAATAGATTTAACTCCAAATTAAATGCCATAATATAGACACAAAACAGAAAACTCAAACTGATTACGTTAAGATGTTAGTGACTTCTTCAGTTTCCCTTCTCTATAAAATTTGTTGGCTTTCTAGTCCTTCTAAGGACAGAGATACCATCTTTTTGGACATGTTATTTTATTAAGGTATGGAGCATTTTTTTGTTTTAATGTACAAGCATGTTCATCAAAAATATTTTATTATACAGAACACAGTATAGTTTTCTTACAGGTATTTTGATATATGTCATATTTAGTTTTGGATTTTTTATCAAATATAAGAGTCATTGTCAGTTTAAGAACCTGTCACTTCACACTGCATATCCTACTGCTCCTAAATAAAGATTTATTACTGTATATTCTCAAGCTGGCAAGTATAAACATGCTTTCATTTTCTTATGTCTGCCATAACAGGGTGAAAATCTAAAATTTCACAAAGACAAATGATAGTACAGAAGATCAAAAACATCACTTTTAAATACAGGATTTATGATGCCATTGATTAATGAAGCATACACAAAAAGAATTAGGGAACATAATTAAAAAGAACTCCCCTTTTCTCATCCTGTAAGTGGAAGGAAAAGGGAAGGGATTCAAAAGAAAAATACTGTGTTTCATTAAGGATTTTAATTGCTACATTAAATTACTAAGGTAAGTACCTAATTAAAAATTCCTTTTAAACTTCATCTTCATACTATAAAAAGACACGGAGTAATTATACAGAGAGTTTTAATCTTGATATTTCTCTAGTGAGTATCTTATACTTAATCTGAATGCTAGTTAAGCATAAAATGCAATAATAACCAACAGATCCTTTAGGCATAAACCCTCAAATTTTTGTAAATATGCATGTATTATTTATTGTATTCTTTTTCTAATTGACACTGATACTGTGTTGATTATGATTGCCTTGATATTTTACAGACAAGCCAGGACAATTTATATTTTTGAACTGGATAAGACTGATGGATAAGCAGTTCTTCCATCTAAATGTAAACCAATGATTTTAAAGTCTTTGTAAATATTTCAAGAATGCCAGGATTTTTCAACCCAAGCCATTCTGTGGCTGAATGGCCATATTTATATGTATATATAGTATGACAAAGTAATTCATGTTGGAAGAGGTCACTGAATGCAGTCCCTGCTCAAAGAAGAGGCAGGCTGTTTATTGTTCAGGATGGTGTGGAGATGGGTTTTCATTGTCTCTGAGCACAGAAATGCTACAGAGTCTGTCCTTTTTCATCTACTGACAGAGTACACATATTTTCCCTCACGTCTAGTTGAAATCTCTCTCATTCCATCATGCATTTGTTGACTTTTACCCTATCCTGGTGCATGACAGAAAAAATCTGAGTGTCTCCTCTGCAGCCTACGTTTTAGTAGCTACTGAGGTTCTTCCTTACCCTTCATTTCTTAATGCTTAGTGAAATCAGTTTCTTCAACACATGTCAAGTTTTCAAGTCACCTGGCCTTTACATGGATTTGTTTTCATATCTTATTTTCTTTTATATACTGAATAATCCAAAATTTGTTATCCATCAATAGCTCACAAGTACAGAGTGATAACATCTGAATTGCAGCAGCAGTTTAAAAACATATTCTAATATTTCATAATAATTATTATGTCTTTATTTTATCATATAAATAAGCCATACAGGATCCTTTTCTGTGTCATACATCATAGGTACCACAGCACTGTCTGCTCATTTATGTCCTCAGACAAATGTGCATATCCTTGTGGAGTTAGGTCATAGATTCTGCAAACAGATGGAGGAAGGAAGCAATTCCATACCGCACAATGATCTCACTCCATATTTGCGCAATTGCATTGACACTGATGGATTTATGACAAAAACAATACTGTATGAATTGTCACAGTAGCTGGAAAAAGTCCATCTTGACAAGAGTCTTGCCTCTAAAAGACTGATAGTGTCTATGCAAAAAAACAGCACAGAAAAAAAATCACGGTATTCTCATATCAAAATTTCTTCCTAATACATGAAAAATGAGAAGCATTGTAGTAGCTTTTTGCCAATCTACTGAAGCAATTTCAAGGCTTCTTTACAGTCAGACAGAATTGGAACTCTGCTGAAGATCTTATTAGAACTCTGTTGAAGATATTTCAATAGATTTGTATGGCAATTTATTTCCATCATTCTTCAGTATGGAGTGCCTGTTAATCTAGAATGAAAATTCTAGAAACATGAAATAAAGAACTTTTCAATTTCTGGCTTTTTGGGTTTTCTTTAAAGTCAAGATGGACAAGGTAATTTTAACTAACGGTGCAATTCTCTACCCTAACTTTTAACATATAAAATTTAAATATTGAGGTGTGAGTTACTTACCCTATAAACTGCCTCTGGAAGAGGGCTTATTTCGTTCTAGAATTGATATGTCAATTAATTGCCTTATCTCCGCTTTTCTCCACTGATTATGCAAATACTCCAAGGTCACTTGATTGGACTCACAAGTCTAAATTTCAGGTGACTAAAATTTAGGAAGGTGAATATCAGCCTAAGTGTCCTGAATTCCAGTCAATACTGCAGAGCACATGTTGCTTTCACCAAAACATGCCTTTGGGACACTTGTCTTTCTAATGTAAAAATTATTATATTGGAAATTGGTGGTTTTTAGACTGCAGTTTGTGAAGGATAAGCAGGTTATTATATATTGATCCATCACAAACTCAGACTTTTGCCCAATAAATTTATCAGAGGATCTAATAAATTTTAAAGAAGCATTAAAACACTAAGGCCACCTACTTCTCCGTATTAATAATATAATCATATTAAAAATTCCTTTCTCTTTCTACATTAGCATATTATCATATATGCCTACAGACTACAAATCCGTGCCATTAAAACGTGATTTTTTCATTTACAATAATTTTTTACTGTATGAATATGATACAGTGCTACTAACATGCAATGGAACATTATGTTGATTCCTCATTCCTAATGTCAGGATAAAATCTTTTTTAAATGGACCCTGATGAACAATATCCAGGCTGAGCTTATCTCAAGCTTACTAAAAACACTGTCTGCTCCCAGGAACCTGTGATATCTAACGAGCTCCTATATTTTAATGAACAGCCCTGGACACTTTTTTGCCTGAATAAGAATCCAAGGGTGATAATACGTTTTCTTCTCACACTGTCAAAGGTTTCCAACCTGACATGTGGCCAGGATGGAACATTGTTATGACCAAAGCCCCTCTCTTGCAACCCTACACACAGTGCTCCAAAGTGAGACCCTCTGAGCTCTCCTGAAGCAGCAGCTGTGACCAACAAAGCTCCTGTGAGTGGGGCCTCTCAGAGCCAGGGAACTCTGAGGATCCCTGATCAGTGATAGCCCTGACTCCTTGAGGCTCCACCCTTCACAGAGGCATCTGAAGTTGGTATTTCACTACTTTTGAGGGGCATTTTTCACCTTGTACAGGCTCTTTGTGTCTGTGTGCATGCAAATATGTATATTCTGTACCAAGTGCACAAGAAATGCTGCTCTCCTAGATTCTCTAAGTACTTTAGATTTGTAAGTTAGGTCTGTAAGGTACTGTTTTGGCAAAGTAAATCCTCTATGAGTCCTTTGCTAAATGATTTACCTTAGATTATAAGTTAAATGCTGGTAAGTTTAAGGTGCTGTTAAGTGCTGTTGGATCTTGAGGCCATATTCCCTTTTATCCTTCTTTGGGCCATATTCCTTTTTATCCTTACCCTTTCTATTCTTTTGTTTCCCTTCCCACTCCCTTTCCTCCTCTCTGGGTTGTTTTGGGGGTTTGGATTGGTTGACTCTGGATTTTTGTTTGCTTTTCCTCTGTGTGCTTTAACCATCTAGTAAGACGTTTTCTATTAAACTGTTTTTACTGATACTTTTGCATGTGCTTCTTTAAGCAATCTTAGAACACTCACTCCTGACAGTGTCATCTGCAGGAGTAAAGTGGGATCACTGAAGCAAGTACTCAGTATAGACAGATGAAGCACCAATCTCATGATTGATATCTCTTTTGCATAAAGATCATTTCTTGTACGGAAAATGCTTTAGCTATCCCTGAGTGCAACCGCTGTTGTACAGAAATGAATCAATTTATTGATACTATTAAAAACAAGTATGCATATTTTTCTTGATAATTTTAAATTTTTTTCTCATTATTTTATTACTATCATTAAAAAAAAAAACAACAATAAAAAAAAAAAGAAGAAAACAAAGAAAACAGCAATAGAAGCAGTCAGCAAAGTACCTCATGCAAAAATTAAAGAATGTTTTATATTTGAAATCTCCCTGGAGAATCTCAGGTCACTTGTATAACTCTTTTTATTTTCTGAAGGTGAATGAGAAGAACCATTTGCAGTAAAGACAGATTTGCCCAAGTTTCCCTCCTGGGCACTGCCGTCTGATGATAGACATTGAAATGTGCAACAAGAATAAATAATTATTGTGTTCACAGGTACAGCAATTTTCATAATGAATGCCTTTGATGCTACCCCATGCTAGAATTTGGAGCTATAAAGTTAGATAGATAAGAATTGTATTGTGTTTATAGGTGGTGGACCTTAAGTACATAAAGTCAAAGTAGATTTGCAGAAAACCAAAGTCAAAAGCCAACCAGGAAGAGAGCCTTTGTTTTCTGGCACCCAGCTGCATGCTTTACAAAAGCTGCATTCTGAGTGTAAATCAGAGGCCAAAGGTTTTCTGAAACCAAACTGGTTGTCTTGTTTAGAAAGCACGTCCCTGAAATGATGGCAGCAGATTGTGAACATTTTGATGAGATCTCGCTTCTCAGGAATGAAAGTGCCAGCTATTTTTATGGCTGAATAGGTTCACAACAGGCTGAGGTTCAGGCTAGTAGAGACATTTCATCACAAGGGCTCCAAGGTGCACAGATGCTGCGCCTGCAAGACTTGCTCTTCCTCATGTAACTTCCAGTTCAGAACTGACCATTCTATGCCAGGAGTTTGTAATGACATCTGAAACCCAAAAGAAAAAATCTACTATCCAGGTCAAAGTTTTACTCTGGTTTTAGGTGAGGAGCCTTGATTGTTGACTAGGAGAGCTATCAGATTTATTGCACAGCATATGTAATTACTTTATATGATTCTCTAATTCCAAAAATGCTATTAACCCACAGGATAAATTTATTGCAGTTGAAAAAAAAAAAAGGAGTGATTATGAATTGCATATCTTTGGATCTTCCTCATTATTTACTGAATCAGGAAAGTTTTTTCTGACTGTAAGTCAAAGAAATACTGGTATATGGCTCTGCACTGCATATTTACATGTGTAGACATATTCTTCCAGAATGTCTTAATTTTGCTAATTGTAGCAGTTTGAATAAGATTTGCAGAAAATTTCACTTTAATAATAAGATTTTATTTAGTCAAGAGGAGATCTATGTTTCATTTTTATTATTTTTAAAACTTTATCAGCTTCCAGCTGTACTATACACACTGGAAATCCAGGGCATATAAAATGTATGCAGCAGCAGGATTTTTCAGTTTTAAGGCTCATGCTTACATTAAGAAATCATAGTACCCCTACTAATAATATGATCCATGACATTTAAATGATTAGTGGATTGTGATCAAGACTCTTACAAGATTCTTTGTGGGATCTAAAAGTAATTATCATGGTGAACTCTATTCTATAATTAGATACAGGTTTATTTCCTGTTTTCCATATTTTAGTGGTATCTTCAATATTCTGCCTTCTACAGTGAAAGATACTTCAGTTTATTTTGAGCTGCTTTAGAAGTACTAATATTTTGGAACAACCTAGAAAAAGATGTAAAAAGATATATTTCAAGATGCAAAGTATTAAAATTACTCAGACTGCAGACGGACTTGTTCACATATCCATTACCTCAATCTTATATATTTTTCTGTCAGACTTTCCAGTTTAATTTTGTTTTATCTTAGGATTATGGATTATGTTAATACATCATTCATTTAGCTCATTTGTATTTCCAACTCTAATATATTTTTCAGGATAAAAACAGCTTTGAACATTTTGCCTCTACAAACTAGGTCTGTCAAGATGGTCAATTAATGCATTTATTTCAGAAGCTGTGACCTCACAGCAAAAAATTCATGTTTCCATTAGTATCTCGCATAAGATAAAGCTGCTGAAAATTCCTGTGCCATTCCTAAAGTAAAATCTTCTTTTTGCACACAATAAGCAGGAAATCAGCTAATCATAAACCAGTTGTAAGGAGGCTTCTTCAATTTTTGTATCACAAAACTGTATGAAATTTAAAGCAAATTGAGAAACAAAATGGCAAAATGTCCCTTTTCCTCATCTATTGCTACATGGTAGACTTTCAGAAATGTATTTTCATTTACTCCTTTTCTTTCACTTTTCTCCAGTTTTGGTCTCAGTATCATTGTTCTGTGCCTACAGATACTCCCACTAAATATGCAAACTGAGATGTGAAAAGGAAATGTAATGGGATTTAGTGAAAGGGATCTCGATACTCGATATCAAAAAATATGGGGGACAAGATTTTCTTAGGAAATCTCTGCTACTAACTTACAAGGCAGAAGAATACCAAGGTGAATATGTGTCTCTTCTCTGTGTGCCAGCACTGGGTTATAGAGAAAGATGAAAAAAAAAAAATCAAAACCCAGAGCAAAGTACTTGAAACTTGGAAAAGAAAGAAAAAAAAAGGTTTTTCAAAGCTCAGAGGAAGTTGTAAGAGAAGGCAGTTTTTTGTTCGAACCGATTCAATATTCCCAACTTTAAAACAGAGATTTTTCCCAAAAGGCAGATACCAATTACAAGTCCAGTTGTGACTTCCTTACTTTTCATGCTTGAGAAAAGACAATATTATGTTTTATTGAATATTCTAAAGCCTTAGGATAAAGACCACTAATGTAGAAGTGATCTAAATTTCTTTTAGCTGTTTGAAAGGATTAGAAAAGCTGTTCTTTTTCTTTCCACCAGGATCTGCAAATGACTACTTACTCCAAACATGTATGATCAGTAAGAAAAATAAAGTCAAACTTAATACTGAAAAAACAGGATTTTTTCCCCCCTGTTGAGCTTTGTATAACTTGATGGATAGATTATCTTCAAAGGGAAGATAAAAATTACTGATAACAAACAGGAAATAGCTGCATCTGTACATCACTAAGATTTTAGTTGTGACTTAAGTTTTAAGTCCACCCAGATTTGTTGCCTTAAAAGAGTGATTTTGATCAATGTATTGAAATAGGACTTATTTGGAAGCCAAGACATAGACATCTCCTCTTGGCTTGCTGGTAATCTGCACATTATCTATACATACCATCATAAAAATGCTTATGTTGTTTGCATAGTTCACAGTTGTCTAGGAGAGGAAAGGTAGTTACAGCATTTTGAACAGAAGAATTGGCAAGTTCTCTGGAAGGATATTGTCCAATCCCAATCTTGCAAGAAAGAAGAGAGAAATTTCCCTTCCTATCTTTCACTTTTGAGCTAAGGAAAGAAGCAGAGTTAAGAATAAAAATGTTGGGAAAAAATGCCACCTGTTTCTCATTTCTCATTTGTTTAGATTTCCATTTTCCTTTCAATTTGCTGTTTTACAATCTTTGTCTTAATGCTTGTTTTCTAGTGCAGTGCTCTCATTTCTCATTTTCTGTCTTTAGTTTCTCTGTCCTCCCATTTTCATACACTCTTAATCACTGTACCTTTTTTACCTTCCCATTTTTTCATATTTCATTTCCATACTTGGTTCCTTGTTGTTTGGTCTGACAATTTCTCCTTCATTTCAATTGTTCTCCATGATCAACACCAATCCATTGCCTTGAACTCTTTTTCTTATGTAATACCCAAGATTCAAAGGATTTTATTCTTCTGGAGCTCTACTAGTATAATTTCTACACAAACACGTCATATTCTCTCAGAGCTTGCTTTTCTGTTACCCCTTAAAGTATATAGAAATGCTCCAAGAATATCACAGAGAGGGTAGGCTTTCACATGAGATTCTGTGATCTCAAGCCTGTAAATCTGACTGCAGTTCTAAACACATTTTTTTCTGGTGATCAAGATGGCTTTTGGCATTTTGATCTTCAAGCCATTTTAAGGGTCACTGCTCTCTATTAGAAATTATTTATTTGCTTATTGTAGTTGATACACCCACCAGTGTGGGCAAAAGAAAGTAATCAGTAGTACAGAATGACACACTAACATGAAGAAAATCAATGCCAAGAATAAAACTTCAGGTACATTATCTGAAGCAGACATCAAGATCACAGAAAAGCAATAATAACTCCTGATGTGGAATTTGGGCAAGTCATGACGTCGTCTACAGGTTCAGAGTAGAATTCTCAGAGGCAGAATTCAGTTTCCCACTCAATGAGGAACACTCGTGAAGCTGCAAATGGGTTCTAATACCAGAGTTCTGTTTGGATGGAAGTTTCCAGGTGTTTCAGCTGTCAGAAAAATACTTCAGGTGTGCTACTAGACATTAAGTTTGGAGATAGCAACAAATAACTCAAACTGGCTTTATAGAAGTCCTTAGTAATCTTTGGATGTGGCACTTGACCAGAGGGCAAGTATGAGTCCTGTGTATCTCTAACGATCCTGTAAATCTAGGGGTGATTAATTGGGACATCTGTTTTGTGTAGTGTTCTGAATTTTATTCACCACGAATATAGTGAATAAAAAAACACTAAGGATGTCCTCACAACAGGGCCCCAAGCACTCTATTTTTTCCTTTTCAAAAACAGTCTGTATTATCATAGCACGGATATTTGGCTGCCCCCGTTAAGAGAGCTGTCTTTGAAGTGCTGCCTCAGCTGGGTTCGAAGGTAAAAACTCCATAAATGGGAAAGACCACTTTGTATATTGAAAAGAAATTGCATTAGATATTTTTCCTCTCATTTCCTGTTAAATATTTTATACTTAATATCAAAGCTGATGTAATGCCCCATCTCCACAGTGGTCTTCAAAGTTTCAAAGTACAGAGTGTTGCCTTCAGTATTAATTCAATCTAAACTCACTGAGTGAGAAGGCAGCCTGGTGCAAACTATCATGGCTTTTTGGACAGTGAATATATGATTTTGAATTCTTATAGAACATCTCTTTGAATATAATGGCTACTCTATCTCTTCTTTATTTATTCTTTTATACAGTTACATGGGCAAAATATTTCATCTTGTTAATTTTTCACCACTATTTTAATTGACTTTGAGTTCTCTAGCTACTTTTCTTTACTGGCTGTATTTGTTTTTATGGACTTGGAATAAATCATGTTACCTGTTTATATGGGCTGCAAGTCAGGCAGTGTGATATATAGCTTTTATCTCTATGATTACCAGACTGGGGCTCTAAACACAAAGTTAATCTTTTAGGTTTCTAATAAAATTATGAGAAGAGGTGGGCATTTAAAAATAAACTCAGCAATTTGAGATAAATGAGGAGATGATAAACAGATGATGTTGAATGCTGACTTGCCCCTTATCATCACCCTTTGGGATCTTAGGCACTTTGATCAGCACATTTGGCTTTCTTCTCCATGTGATGAGTGCACACAACAGTGATTTTTCCAAAACCAGCATACATTAACCATAAAAAATTACAATATTTGAATCTCCTATCTACCTCTGTTGTCTGAAATAGGCCTTTAAAAAATCAATACAAAATCTGTGGAGCCAGCAGAATTAAAGGAGCATCAATCAGGAACACAGTTGCTGGTGCAGTCACCTAAGTGTGAGAGACCTGGAACCAAGCCTTGACTTCCTTTGCCTCTTATACATTTAATGTTGAAGTGAACCTTGCAAATAAAAAGGTACTCTATCCGCTTCTGCCTCTGTTTCAGCAAATAGTGTGGTAGGTATACCTCTAATCCTCTTCTATATAAGTGTGTTTGTATTGTAAAGAGGTCCTTATCTTGACCAGTGGGAGAGATAGATCTGTATCCCCTCAGGTCAAGGAATTTTTCCCTGGATGAATGTATTAATGCCTATCCTCTTCTTCAAAGGATGTAGGCTCCTCTACATTCTCCTGGTATTATAGGCTTTTAATAGAGAAAGCAGCAAAGGCTATCTTTTACAAACACTCTGTGCATGCTCCCTGTGTGCCTCCTGAGATGTGTGCTGATACTGTTGGTATGGGGGATTATAAGGAATATTTCCCTTCTCTTTGTCTGAACTTCAGCAGATTATATACATAGGGCTCACTACTCTGTTTGTATATGTTGCCTGTGTGCTTTGAAGTATTATTCCAGAGATAATAATGAAGAAAAACAGATATTTTGTTCCCATTTCAGAATGGCATGTTTTATTAGCAATTATGCAGAAGAAGCACAGAATCCTTCTAACTCAAAAGGAAATAAAAAGCAAGTTTTCACAGTTTCATAACTCTTTTTATGACATGGTTAGTTTTCATATGTGTAGTTTGGAAGAGTATCACTGGGTGATAAAGAGGGTGTAAAAGATTGACAGCATTGTTAGACGCTCACAGAAATTCACTAGATTTTGTTGGTTTGTTGCTGCTGCTGCTTCTGTTGCTGCTTCATTATTTGATACCTGGCATTCATATCTGCAAGTTAGTGAGAAAGGTAGTTCATATGCAGACACCACCATTTGTAATGAATTTTTGTCCTAGATAAGAATTTATTATCCAGGTTAAATTACTCTTCTTTTAGCGATGAAATAGAAGTATAATTATGATATGAGTTCAATAAAAGCTGATATGGCCAAGACAACTTTCCATGAACACTTATTTTTAAGTTTTACATATCTGATTACTAAGAATGTGATCTAGGCTGGCAAGAGTTGAAAAGATTATATGTGCCTTTCACAGTAATAAAGATAACAGACATGAGGTATCATTTCAGTTTATCTTTCTCCTTTTAATTAAAAACATCCTGCTATTAGAGATAAGTGGCATCTCATCAGAAGGAATTTATGGATAGGAGAATTGAGTCTGATCCCTGTAACTCTGAATCAGAAATGATAAAGGAGTTACCGTAAAGTGTTATATATATGCAATAATAATGCTTTTAGATTTACTACTTAAAATGCAGTGTTTGTAGACTCTGAAGATACATCTGATTTTAAAAACTAACTAAATTAATAAAACCAAAAACATTTTCATATTTTTGGCACCCTTATTAATTTATTTTTGTAAAGAAACTCGCCTGCTTATCACAATGCTTGTTAGTTTTGTCATTTTATCAAGTTTAGAGCATGTATACCATGTCATGGTGTGCTTGTGCAATACTGTGAGAAAAGGGCTGCAAAAGGGCTGTCTCAGCTGCTTTTATAACTCTGTGGTCTATTTCCAAAGACTTTTATAGTATGGAAACACTTAACGTATCAGTGTTCTTAGCAGAATGATTTAAGCTCTCTGTCCAAAGTGTTCTCCCTATCCTTTTACCTCCAGAAAATATCCTACATATTCTGGAGGATATTCTAGATGCTTTATCTTGCCTGGCAAAGCCATTCTTCATGGGTGTATCCAAAGATCTATACAAGTTCTTCCATGGCTTGTAGATCTACATCACTTGATGATTCCCATATACAAAAAAATCTTTGAAAAATGGCTATAGATCAGGTTCTCTGTGTCTTTGGCCACCGAATGTCCTTTTGTACACTGCTTACAGGGTAGAAACACCAGGGAGATATTCAGATATTTGTGAACTTCCTCTATCACAGTTTAGCATCTGCCAACAGAAGGGCCTCAGGGTGCCGCTGAATATTAGGAGCATGATGTATTAGATGCAGTATAGTCATGCTTATAAATTTATTTGATATCACCAAGATTGAAAATATTAGAAGATAATGTTACCATGCTACACTAATCTTTACTACTCTGCTGAGTACTCCAGGATAGCTGCCTTTCCTGTGTCCCTGAGGTGTGATCAGCAAAGGACACAGCTGGCCAGACACAGCAGAGATGGGGAAAAGGGTAAAGACATGCTACTCTCTCTACAAGGGAGCTGCAACTTTCCTCCCTTGTACCAGGACAGATGAGTACCTGTACTCATGGTCATTGCCTTGCAGCTATCTAGTTAAATAGTGGACAGAGCAGGACAGGTGAATCAGTGATGTAACCTAAGATATGTTTTACAATTTCCTTCTGTAAGTACTCACAGAGGACGCAGGCTCTGGACAGCCCTGAGGAACGGAAGCAGAACTTCTCAGGTCAGATTGTGGAAAGCACCAATGTCAGGCAAGAAGTTTTTAGAAGATGTGTGCCATGCTTGTATTTGTGTGCATAAATAACACTGTGAATGTGTTCAAATACAATTACTTTATCAGAATTATTTCTAGGAATTGAGCTGCAAGACAGAAAAGGTCACAAGAAATTTTACATCAGAGCTGTATCTAAGTAAGAAAATAAAAATTTATATGAGGTTCTTCTACCCCTCCACATTGACAGATGAGCACTAGTTACAATGATAAGCAATAGCTAACCTCTGCTTCTGAGGTGGAGGAATGCAGCTTACACTTTTCCATGGCAAAGTGGGGAGTTCTGGCTTGAAGAAAAGTATGTCATAAATGCTAAGACAGTTTTCTTTTTTATTGCGCAGTTAACATTGCCAGGAAAACTCAGAAGACAGCAGAAGATTAGCCTGCCTTGACTAAACTACAGGAAAAGATAAAAATTTTGCATAGTGAATTTGCTTACAGCATCAATCACTGCAAAATCTGTCTCAGTGTTTGCCTCTATGCTAGTAAATGAAATATAGTCATGCCATAGGTCTGACATAGATATGTAGTCATAGATACAGTGGCTGTGGTTCCTCGTATGCTGTTGATTTAGGTTAGATGCTGTACTACCAGGTGAACCCCAGACTAGTTTTCAGGATGGTCTAGGACCCATTCCCAGTAGGAAATTTCTGTGAACTCCCCTACTGTCATGGTTTGACATAGGAAAAAGAATTTTCTCAGCAGGAAGAGGTCATTCCAGTCAGGGGTCAGGTTTGGATATTGGCACTTGGAGTGACCAATTGAGGGTGGACACGCCTATGAGAACACAGAGGGGTTAAAAGCAGAATTTCCAGGGGAAGTCGCTCTCTCTGGTTCCGGTCATTGGAGGGTGCAGATGTCCCCTGCCCAGCCAGGGGCTGGGTGGGGGAGGTAGAGCCATGTGGCCTGGGGAGGCAGGCCAGGGGGTGAAGGGACTGGAACCGAGCTGGGCCAGCTCCTGCGGACGGAAGGGTGGAGGACATCTGAGATGTCTTTGTTCCCTCCCCCACAAGCTAGAGGGAAAGAGAGAGAGCCTGAAGGCACCTGGAATTCTGCCGGTAGAGGAGAAGGAGAAGGGGGGGAGATGCCCAGTGTGGGAGATGGGAGATGGAGTCCTGGGCCGAGATTTCAGTCCTCCGGGGAGTCCGGGACTTTTAACCCTTTCCTGGGAAATGCAGGCTTTGGGAAATATTACTCCTCCTCAATTTGAAGGAAAGAGAGACAGCTTGGGACCTGAGATGTTGGGAAAAGAAGGTTGGGGGGAGATGAAGGAGTGGCTTTTGGCTGGACTTTTCTTGTCAGCCATAGACTGAACCAATTTCTCCTGCAACAGAAACTGCATTTTAGGGGGATGCATGGTAAGCCAAAGGACCTTCTTCAGCAACTACCAGTTCAGAAATGAATAGAGGAAGTTGAGGAGGGTGTGATGATGCTCCTCTGTCTTCAGGAAAGTGAAGATCTCTGTTCTTGTACCCTTGGCCCCAGGAAAAAATGGGGGGGACTGTGGTCCCGAAATTGAGACACTGGACTGTGGTTCCTTGTTGGTCCTTGGCAAAGCACCTTAAAGGAGCCCTAAGAGCAGTCTGTCCATGCACTGTGGTGAGAGCACTGTGACATGGAGAGGAGAGGGTCACACTGGCAGATTCTCTCTGGGCAGTGCCATGTGTGACATGGAAACACAAGAAGTGGCAGCTGTGTTTCCTGGGGGTCTGTGGTGCAAGGGAGACTCCTCTCTCCCCTGATGGACTTAGTATTGATTATATTGAAAGGTGAAGACTTGATTAAGGGTTCAAGTCATGTCTCACTGTGGTTTGTTGGAGTTGGGTAGTGGGAGGAGGAATGTTTTGAAGGATTTTCATTTTGGATTTAGTGTGTGTTTTCTTTTTTTTCCCTTTTATAGTAGTATAGTAGTAGTAGCATAATAAAGTTCTTTCCCTTGTCATTATTAAGCTTGGCCTGCTTTGCTCTGTTCCCGATCGCATTTCACAGCATTCAATTAAGAGGTTGCATTTTCATGGAGGCGCTGGCATTGTGCCAGTGTCAAACCATGACACCTACAAAGAGGGGATCTGGAGATTTTGCATTAAATAATATTTTTCTATTGCAGCCCTGGACTTTTCTCTGGACTACTTTTGTTTTAAAAGTAAGCAATTTTTCTGATCATTTTTGCTCCCCAGCAGGAACAAAAGAGGAAAGGGATTCCCTGTGAGTCAGCCAGCCTGACCCTTCTCCCCATCCTGAGTGATGAAAGAGTTCCTGTTCCCATTCCCAGTGTTTGCATTCACCAGAGCTAGCCCAGTGCTCCTGCAATTCCTCTTCCCATTGTACTCGGAGGGCCCTGACAGGGAATGTGCTTTTAGAAGTACTCATTGTGACAGGCACCAGACCCAGCACTCAGCTATTTAATGGTCTCATTTTCATTTTATGATACTGGATATCTTGACCACAAATTAAAATTAATAAACTGGTACATTCCAAATAGTAGATGAACACATACCTACCCCAGGATAAACATCTCAGGAACAGCAGCATTGCAACACTGGATGCAGCAGCAGTCCCACTTTTACCAGTCATACTGTTACACACAAAATCTTGTTCATGGACTAAGAGGAAGTACACCATATATATGCATACACAGTCAACTATTTCTTGTTCATATACCAGTAATCTTACAAATGTAATTAATATTAGTCTGTGTCCTGTTATCTAACATAAAACTAAATAAAACTAAGTTAGAATGTTTCTATATGGGAAAGGTCTCAGTAATATGGCTGAAATTGTAATATACACAATTGTTCGTTTCCACACCTTCTCCTGATGTTATGTATACCTGACCACTGCTTTTCTGATTTTAAGGCAGGTGGTTTCATTCTGGTGGTAGTGGTGCTTTACAGTGAATTAACAGCATCTGAAGTCTTTTGCCAAATTAATTATGATGTTCATATTGTTGGTTCCTTACTCCAGTATCCACCTTTTATGTGCTTTCTAACACCTTGCAGTTCTTCGTTAGTCTGCAGCTATTACACCTGTATCCAAGCATATTTCCTATCATGGCTTTCATGTATGTTAAATATTATTCATTTGTTTTCTTGGTTACTCTGTTCCTTAACTAATCTTCAGGGAGTTGCTTGTAGCTGAAGGGTCTTTATTGTCAAGATCATCACATGCCTGCACTGCACTATGTTGCATCCAGTGCCTCTGCTTTTCAAGGTCTCTATTATCATCCTGGACTTGTATTTCTTTACACTATATAATTTTGTTAGCGTTACAAACCTATCATTCTCTACAGAATAATTGTTTGTTACCACTAGCTATATAAAACTGTCATTGTGCCACACAAATATAATGAGAAAAATAAATTAGATACAGGCTACTGGTCAATTAGAGAAATTACTGTCACAGCTAAAACAAATTAACCAAATCTGCAGGCAGGCCATTAAATGTTCAGATTTAGCAGGTCTGACAAACCTTTTTCCTGAAGACTTACAAATTCATTACCAAGGTTATTGTCTTTTACTGGTAATGATCAGCAGTAACACCACATGGCTATGATCCTGTGCTTTCATTGTATGCAAGAGTGCTTGTAACCTATATGTGAAAGTACTCAAGATATACTAATCATTTCTCTCATATATTGTAATGCCTATATACATCAGTGGAAATTGGAAATACTGTCTGAAGCACAGTGCTGGCAACTAAGGCATGATAATCTACAGGATGGGTGGAAGTAGATGTTGCCATCTACAATATTTCTCTGATATATTGTAATGCCTATATACATCAGTAGAAATTGGAAATACTGTCCGAAGCACAGTGTTGGCAACTAAAACATGATGATCTGCAGTATCAGTAGAAGTAGATGCTGCCAGGTTGGTGAAAATGACACAGGGTGTATCTCAGTATAATGTAACTGCTCTCTGTGGGCAGGGGAAGTACTAGAATTTGCATTACTTCAAAGATTAAAATGTTTCTTAGTGTTTTCTGCAATATTTTCTGCTATTTTATCGTCAAATAAATACTGTGAAAATCTACCTACATATTACTCTGTGGGGAAAAAAGGTCACCCTTGAAATTGGGAAAAAGTCTTGCACAGTGTTTTCTCTTTGGTTTCTGTTTATTCATCTCTTTATAGCTATGGTTATCAACTGGAAGATAAATAAGTGTCTACCATGACTTCCATGATCACCTGAGAAACTGTACCTGATACATGACACAGGTATAAGCAGCCAGTATTTCTCAAATTCTGGGTTTCTTAAAGAAGGGAAGATATAGTAAAATTTTCTTGTAGTGCAATAGGAACATTGTTTAATGGCTGTCTGAGAGGGCACTTCTACACTCTTCTATCTTTCTCCACCTGGAGAATCTATAGAAGAGCAAGGCTTTTCCTATGTGCCTCAAACAGGAGGATAAGAATAATTATTTCTATTTGCTGCTGATTTTTGCAAAATAATTGGAATCACCTGAGTCAGTTTTGGTTTTTGCAAAAGAGTAATTCTGAATGGTAATCTGTTCATATTCTGTATGTAAAGCAAAATCTCTCCATGTAGATGTTCTCACTCTCCAGGACTCTTCCAGTGGTTGCAATCAAGTACTGTAAAGACGGACTAGAAGATTTATTGTGTTACCCAAATTAATGAAATTAAGCAGTCCTGATCCAAGACTTTGTGAATCCCACTGCATTGCTAATGCATTCATTCTGGGAGAAAGGTTTAAAAAGCCTAAAGAGATTTCTGTCCTTTCTGTTTCATTTTCTGACCCGTGAAAGAGCTACAATGGATGATTGACTACTCAGGAGGTGAGGACATCTTGGAGACTAAAAACCAAATAACACCTGGGACAAATGTCCAGAGTCTGATCTCATCTTTGTCTGTTGGGAATGCAGTCTGGTTGCAAAATATGATGCAACTTGACTGCTCTTTTCAAGAGACAATTGGGATTAGAATAACAAAGGTGTGGTAGAATAGGAATTACCTGCATTGTTTGAGTAATTTTCGCAGTGCTTTCCTAGGCTTCACTTAGCAAAGTGCTTGGTTCAGTGTTTCTTGCACCATTTTCCCCACTTTGTTCACAAAGAAAAAGTAATTCATGTAAACACAGAAGAATGGCAACAGAACCATAGCAGTGTGCTTAATACTTCGAATGCAAAAAGTAATCCAAAAAGCTTTCTAAACTGTTGTATGTTTCTTGGTTTGTTGTGGTTTTGTTTTACCAAAAAAAAAAACAACGTGGGGGGGGGGCGGGGATGGTGGTGAGGAAGGAGGGTGAGGAAGGTGGAGTGGGTTTTCTTGCTTGCTTGCTTTCTTGCTTTCTTTTGTATCTGCAATTTACTAGTTGCAAAAATAGATACCTGAGAACAATTAAGTGGAAAATACAAAACGTATCTTTTAGATTAATTCATTGTTCTTCTTGTAAACATCCGGTAGGTTATCACATCCTGGAAAAGCCACTCAGTTTCACTACATATGAAAGTTAAAGCTTGTTAGTTCCCATGCACTGGCAGACCACAGTTGATTTGCATGCATACACAAGAAACACATCTTTCTCTGTAGTCAGATATGTAAATAATAAACACAACTAGAATTGGGAAATTAATTTTCTCATGTTATTATTAACTATTACTTTTTTTGCAACATGATAAATGAAAATAATCAGTGACACATTACCATGATTTGCATCCCAGTACATATTCCAAAACTATTGTACCTAATCTTGCTCCTCTGAATAATTTTTCTTTATAATATTTAGACAAAATTAGAGTTAGGGGACATAACCCATTTATATTATATATATTGCCCTCTCTTCTGTTTTCATCTTGACTTCTTAGAATATCTCTTTCTCCAACTCATCAGCAGAGCAGTAAACCTTTATTTAGAAAACTACAGATCTTTAAGTCTCCTATTTCCTACTTCTATGACTGTATTCTAAACAGACTCTTATTAAGAAGTAATAACATACTTTATGCCCACCATAGAAATTGGATTATTTAGAGTCTTTAGAAGAAATGCTCAGACCTAATACTAATAAGCCTTAATTCAAGTGCTCTGGATACTTAAACAGTTTCACTTTTCAGAGTCAAAAGAACCATGCCAGGGCATGTGATGAAGGAAAGAGAAAGAAAGGAAGTCAAAAAGAAAGTCTTCTTTCATTTTATACTATGCATGTATCTATGTCATTTATATACACACATAATATTTTATTTTTATATATGCTGTGAAAGGATGCTCTTAGGAAAGTAAGGTTATTGTGACATGTAAATTTATAAACTAGCAGAAGCTGGACATTGATATAGAGCCATACATGGTCTCAGATGTCACCCTGATGTTTACAGACGGACTTAGACTTTGATCTTCCTCACTTTAGTGAGCTTGTATTGTGTCAGAGTAGTCACTCCTTTGTTTAAGCATCCTCACAAATAGTGGTATGAAACCTATAATGGACATATATGCCTCAGATAAATATTTGGCATTATGTTTATGTGTATTTGATTAACAGATGCAGAGGCTTCTGCTCAGTATTTAGCCAAGTTTTACCCAGATCTTTTTCACACACACTGAAATATGCACCTTCAGTATTCTAATTAATATTATTAACTTGCAGATCAGAATGATTTTTATTTCTTAGGTAAAGAGGCTTGAAACATAATCCTAAAAATCCTTTCTCTATTTTCTTCAGAAGATGTGCAAATTCAGAGGCAATCTGCATTGATAGAATTAAAATAAAAAAATCCCTACAATCTAAGGAATGATCAGATTGTCTAAAATACCTCAGTTAAGTCTTCAGGATAGGAAAAAACCTTGTTCTTTCTGCAAGACCCCTTCTTAAATAATTCCTGTGTAGCTAGAAATGTCCAGGTTCTATTTTAAAAGCTATGACAACTAAGAAACACTTAATTTCATTTGTTTCTCCTTTACATTCCTCCCATCCTTTACATACTTTCTACAATATCATCAGATGACATTTTAATTGTAATTGTCAACTAAATTAAACATTCTTAGTACATAGGGAATTTCATGCAAATAAGGATGACAGTTTCATGGCCCATGATATGGGCTGCCTTAATAGACTGTTCTGATTGACAGGAAAAATACTGCATTTTTCATAAACAATATCTGCATTGTAACAATAATATCTGAGTGTAACAGTCACTGCTACAGATATAGAACCAAAAATTGTAGATTGATGAAGAACAAAAATTATTACTTGGCTTCAGAATTTGCAATATGCATAAGCCATTTACTGCATCACAGTCTTCAGGTTATGAAAGCATCTTTTAAAGCTTCTTAGCCCCAAAATCCCCGTTTGGACAACTTTACAGGATTTGTTGATTCCTATAAAAATCTGTCTT
Organism: Chloebia gouldiae; assembly: GCA_003676055.1. Lineage (NCBI taxonomy): Eukaryota > Metazoa > Chordata > Aves > Passeriformes > Passeridae > Chloebia > Chloebia gouldiae. Next base: position 17,977,244 of record QUSF01000011.1, read on the forward strand.
TTCAAAATTTGTCCTGTAATCCAGCAGCCCTCATCTCAATGCAGTTTTTCTTGATTGACTTGTCCACTGGTGTGCTTTTAACAACTGTTCATAATTTTTTATACTGTATTATGGAAAAGAGAGTTTGTAGCAGTTTTAGATTTCAAAGTTACAGTTATTTCAGCTGATATTAAAAAATCCGTACCAGTTTAAGATCAGTCAGTGATTCAGAAAAAAGACACTCTCTTTCCTTTTAATTTAATATTAGGATAAGTTGGAGATCTGGTATTGAAGTAACCTGAATGATTTACATTAAAAAATCACTGTTCCAGTACACATTCCATATATTTCAAAACAACCTGAAGTTTCATGAAGACTGTAAACAGAGCAAACATTTATTTAGAAACCAAGTGAGAACTATCTCACCAAGACAGTTTAATTTTGGTCCAATAATAAGAATACCAATTATACCAATAATAAGAAATAGAAAAGGATTGTAAGAATTTTAATGCAAGTTTTATGATTGAAATGTCATTTTGTATTATTATTATTATTATTATTATTATTATTATTATTATTATTATTATTATACAAAAGTATAAGTACATTTGGTATTTGATAGAGAGGTGTGGCTGCAGGAGTTAGCACTGAAGTTTCTTCATAGGTATGGCTAAAGGCAGGGACATTGTAAAGGAGATTTTGAAACAGCATCACCCCACTCCTTTGAAAATACCTTTGAGATTATTTCAGTAGCGCCTTGCTGATGTTGCAACAAAGAAAATAGTTAGGTCAGAGACATTAACATTCCTTTGGCTATGCTATTTCTGTTGCATGACTAGACAACTGAGCCCATTAAACTAATCCGGGTTGGTGTTTTCCCAGTTTGACAGATCATGTGGATCCTTACAGATCCATAAACAATGTACAACAGAACCAAGCTCTTTTTTTATTCCTCCTTTATTTTTTTTTTTAGCAATAGCTTTGTTATCACCTAGAACTTAAAGTGTCAGTTCTGTAAAGTGTCTTAAACTTGCTCAACTTTGAGCAACTTTGCGGTGCCACAGCACTCAGCAGGAATTTTTTATGTGCTTAAAGTGGGGATTTAGGTCTTGCTAAATTGAAACTTCACCTCACATTTTTATGTGCTGGATTGAACCTCATTATGTGCTTGTTTCAGTCAAATTAACACCTGACCTCTAGCAGCAGGTATGGAGAGCAGTGATAGTGAAATCAAACTGCTTTTTTTGTTGTTTTGAAAAGTAATCTGCAGTCTTGACTACCTGTGTTAAAGACAGTGCTGGTGTAGCTATATAGCTGCTACTTACTTGGGACATTAATTACGCTTAGCTGTTGCTATACTTTAAGTGATTCAGTGTGATATTATGGCCTGGTCACTTTCTAGTCATCCCTCACAGTAACAGAAAATATTCACATAAGTTTCTGAAATGTTTGTTATTGCTAGATCTGGCTGCCCACTGGCAGACAGAAAGAGTACTGTCAACTCATTCATGCATTAGAGGGATGTTTTGATAACTTCTTTCCCCTAACATTAATGTATTCAGTCAATTCTGTAGATGTACTTTCTTGATTCTATCTTATAACTGATCAGAAATGTGTTTCTTGATTTTTTCAGAGCTCCTTGAGAACTAACATTATTATACTTTCAAATGTTCTCTTTTCAAGATTGCTGTCTAATGTTTAGAGCATAAGATAGGCAATGAGTAATCTTAAATTTAAATCCAAACATTTATTTTTGAACTGTTGCGTGACACAGCCTTTCTTTCCCTTGATTTAATTTCTCTTATTAAAGACTGTAGGATGGCACTATAAATAGGTTTTGAATAAATATGTTTTGAATTATTATTGAATTATAAAAGCAATTGAATAGTCTGGGTGATTATGCTGTGACAATGCTACCATTCATATTTATGAGAGATAATGTACTGTGTCAGAGTCCTGGCTCATCTGAGGCCTACTGACCTGCTCTGACCACATGAGCATGTGAGAGAATGTGGTGTGTTTCAGTAAACCTTCAATGCCCTGGTAAGAAGAGGCTGCATCATTTTTCCTTTATTGTCACTTCACCAGCAGCTCTCCTGATACATCTGCCACTCGCCACATGCCAAAGCCTTTCACAACTTGCTTTGTCACACCAGAAAGTGTTTGCTTCCATCCTGTTCAATCTGAAATCTATCTGCGAATGAGTACAGCAATAGGTACCCATTTTATGGGCACAACAGCCTGTTTTCAGTAAATATACCTTTGCCCTGACAATGCAAGTTTTGCCCAAATGCCTTTGAGGAATTGTCCCTGTGCTATTTCCACCTTCTCTGTATTCCCAGCTGCACTCACACACTGACAGGAGAGGATTCCTCTAGTAAGATATCCCAACCCCCAACATTTCCTGTCAGCTGGAAAATTACCAGACCTTAAGGCTGGAATATTTCACTTATTAACGTCTTGCACGTTTTTCTATATTTCAGTTGTGATCTTGTTTAAGCAGCTGATGTCTTCTCAGCTGCTAAAGTCAGAGGTACAATATAGTTACAATACTATAGCATTAGAGGTGGGAATTGAAGTAATTTTCAGGTGAGAAAACATTAATTTCTATTTCAGACTTTTCAGGAGAAAGCAGCTGCCAGATTCAAGTCTGAGATGAAATAGACAAAAAGGCAAAGTGGGTAAATCACAGATGTTAATGCTAATGTTATGTAAGAACTGAGATGTAGCATTTTTCTGTGTGTCTGTGAGGCAATAACCTTTTAAGTGCATCATTGAGATAGCCTCTGGTTTCCATTTCCAGGCATCAATATCAAGAATCCCTCTTGAGCTTGGTGAAAAAAATAGCAGAAATGACAAGTGAGAAGTGAGCACTAAACCCCAGTCTTTCAGTTACAAAGATTATCAACTTCAACCTTTGCTACAAATTAAAAGCCTAATAATGGCCTTCAATATATTCTGACTGGATAGTAGAACATTATGTAGAAAAAATTATATGCATTTCTTCTTCTCAGCTGCGCTGTTGATTCAACTTCTACCTTCTTGGCTGACCACATGTCAGTGAAAGGATATTGCATTTAGTAGGCCATTACACTGGTCCACCATGGCAATTCCTGTGTTCCTGTCACATTTTGTTCTCAGATCTGTAATAAGTCTGGATGGCAATGCAATTCTTTGACAAATTACTTTTCTTGTTCATTGAAGGGTTAATTCTTCTTTTAGCTACCAACTTTGGTGCTGAATAATAGACAGAGGCCTCACATAAATGTACAAGAACCAGGATGTCATGTAAATTTTTGTGAGCTTGCTGCAGTGCCGTCTGAGCCATGTCTCTCTCAGTCAGTCGGTGTCTTTGAGGTCCACCTGCAGAGTACAGCATTGGGTAAGAAGGAAGAAACAGGACAAACACAGAACCAAAGAAGAAATGTCATGCTGTATGTTTCTCCAGTGTTGCAAGCCAGCGGCTATGCTGAATCTCAAACTTGGTCAACCCTTGCTTAGCAAGTATAAATAGCAGATGCCACCCAATGCTTAGAGCTCTCATGGATTCAGATTATTTAGAATCCAAGCTCAGTTTCATATTTGCCTTATTCCCTTGGTAAACTCACTTTCATATGGTGGCAGTAGTCTGACAGTCACTACCTTTAATATTCTCACAATCAGAAAGGCCTCTCAGGGCTCATTTTCTCTAAAGGAAGGGACAGAAAAGAAAAAAAAATCATTTAAAAACATAGGGAATTGCATCTCCAAAGAAGCATAGTCTTAAATGAACCAGTTAAAACCTAGGGTATAATCCTGAGGCATGCTCTTAAAAATATTTCCTTACTTTCATTAAAATATGATAAAAAATTCTTCATCTATAACTATCTTGTCATTTACAATTTGTGTATCATTCAACAGGATTGAAATATGGAAATATCATAGTTTCAGGCCTAGAGAGACTGTATGACGTTTCACTTTCTGGAAAATTTTCAAGAAATTCAAATGTTTTCACAAGCCCCTTCTCGTTTTCTTTCATCCCCTTTTTGAAAGATTCTTGTTTTCTTTGACAAATATTTGTAAGATGTCCACATTTAAAAAGAAAAAAAAGTTTTTACTATTATAGATCATAAAGTACATTATGAAAAATATCATATTTGACCCAAAAATTGCTTGATCCTCAAAATTATAATATTCAGAGATTTCTGTCATCTCATTGTTTCTTATACCTCACACATATGCTCTGTTCCTTTCTTTTATTCTATAGGTAGACTGTAGGTGCTTTGGAGGAATTATTTTATTTCTGGAATCAGTTTTTATAGGACATAGCACAGAGTGCTTTGACAATGGCTCTTGGGAGACCAATAACTTTTAAAATCATTATTTCTTTTAAACTACTAAATTTAAAATTAAGTCTCAGAATGATGTGATCTAGAGAGGACTTAGAGACTGTGTAAAATATGAATGCAAATGCTTAGGGAGTGGTTCTAACATGGACACTTGTTCATGTGTCATGACATCACTGTCTAACTATCCATGTGTGCATAACGATATCTGATCTGCATAGCTGGCTGGGAACTCTGTTTTTGTGGATGTGAAATCCAAACTTGCAGCTTACCCTCTTTACACTGGCAGGTTAATATCTCTATCCCAGTAAAAAATTACGCTGCCCCACATTCTTTTTTATTATAGTAACTGCAAATTGATGATTAAGAAAGCTAACCCACCCCATGCTAGTGGGCTGATTGGGGTTTTTAATGTGAGAATAGAGGTGGTACTAGGATCAGTCTTGTACAGCACTGAAAATTACTCTGGAATATTAACACTTTGATCCTCTATTGAGAAAGGTACCTATGTTGAGAAAGGCCCTCTATTGAGAGGGCCTCTGTATTTCCAAAAATTACTGTTATATGCCAATTGTTATCAGATACTTATTTATATTTATTTATAAATATATCATATACTTACTGGTGGGAATAACATAGAAATTTACCAGCATGTACAAAAGGGAAAATCGGATATCCTCCCTGTTGCTAAAATCCAGACTTTAGGGCACAATCACTTTACTTTTGGGATACTAGTTTCTTTATGAAATTGCAAGTCGCACATGTATTGCAATGTACATCCTTCCTGTACACTTGCAGACAGTAACTTACCATCGTCAATCACAGAAACAAACTGCTGCATAGCACAAAGCCCAGACACCACCGTTCACAGCTGAGCTCAGCTGGAGTTTTCCCAGTGGAGAGGGCTGGAGCTGTCAGGGATGGTGCTGCAGGGCCTCTCAGCAGGGAGAGGCAGGAGCAGTGCTGACTGTGCAGCCATGTCCATCGTTCTGCAGCTGATGCTGGACCAAAGCTCTTCGATGCTCTGATGTATTTGCAGCCTGGTGCAGCAGATAGGCCTCTTAAGAAACAGAGATAAAACTCCTAAGCATTAACTGCAACAGAAGGTCACTTTTTCTAGTGGTTGAACTTCAATCCCCAGATTTGGTGAGCAATGTCATAGGAGCAGAAGAACTTGATTCAGAATTTAGTTACGGTAGTTTGCTTTAGACAGTTTATATCAGTATACCCATCTCTTATCCAGCTACAAGAATTTCTGTAGGGCTAATTCCTATTTATCTTCAGCAAATACCTGTGTTATGTAGGACACAGCTGATCTATGTTTTACTAGACTCCTTTTTGGTATTTGCTGAAAAAGTCACAGATACATTGTAGAGCCCCAAAGCTGGCTGAGTAACTCAATGACATGGCTAACATAACATAGGGTATAAAGAGAACCTTGTGAAGTGAGAAGTGAAAGTAGGGTACTACTAGTAATGCACTTGCAACAGAAAAAAAAATTGAAAAACTACACAGGAAGGATAAATTGTCACTTCTGAAATATCAGAGCAAAAATCTATTTAATGAAATTCATTGAACTTCTGCAATTTTCTTCTTAGTAGATTCTTTTTCTTTTTGCAGTGGTTATCAGAGGAGCCATTATTACTACAGAGAAAATTGGTTTTACTGAGATCATCCTCTTTATCTAAGAATATCAAACCGATTTTCAAATTGAACAAAGTCTCCCAAATTAATATTCCATGTCAAGATCATTATTCAGATATTGTATGAGGAAAGGGGAACATGATGGTATTGGGTATTTTGCCTAAGGTAGCACACACTACTTGTAGTAGGAAAAATTAGAAGTGATATTTTCTGACTTGCCAGCACAATTATTACCCTCACACAATCCATTTTTACAGCAGCTAAATGTTGAACTCTGTGCTTTTAAATGTTCAGTCAGCATACAGATTAGGTGAGCTGTGGAAAACAGCAATGCTGTTTTAAACATGGGCCATGAATTTTAACAGTAGGTATTCAGATAAATGTATAAACAGAAGTATCTTTAACTATATACTTGTATCACATTATTCTTTTTCTGAAACGTTCAGTGACTATCAGCTGTGCCATATACTAGACAGACAAGATAGTTATTGTGTATTCTGCACTTAGTCATCAAAAAAAGGTTATTCACTTCCAACTATGAAAGAGTTAATGTCTTGTAATTTACAAACTACCTCTAATAATGAAATAAATGTGTTCTTGTTGCTGTCTCAGCCATAAGATATTGCCTTTCAAAGTGATTTAGAAAGTTTTTATGCTTGTTTAATAAAAAGACAGGAAAAGCAACTGCAAAGCATTGAATGCTTGAAGAGTTTTTGCTTCAGAAGGAAATAATAAGATAGGTTTCTTTAAATATAGGCTTGGTTTTTGTTAATTTGTCATTAAATATAAACTGACTAAAGCAATTCAGAGGTTTAGCTGTAAATACAGTATTGTCTCACTGGGGAAAGAAAACACGCAGGTGGAAATAAATTTCTTGAAAAATTCCTGGAAATCAAGTTATTTTTATGGAATATGGTCTTAGATTAAGAGATACTGGACCTGGAGACTGTGGTAGGTTGATGACTGGCTTCCAGACACATTCACAGCTGCTCTCTTACACCCCCTTGAGAAAATGACAGAAGCGGTGAAAATGCTCATTGATCAAAGAAAAGACAGGGAGATCATGTACCAAGGTCCATCACAGGCAAAGCAGACTTGATTTGGTGAAAATTAATTTAATTTTTTGTCAAATAATATAGATTTGTAAAATGAGAAAAAAAGACCAAATCAAATTCAAAGGCCAAATATTCATCTTTGAAGACGAGAGATCTGAACTGAAAAATATGTCCTTAAATTTTTTTCTGTATTAATCATAGCTGACTTACACATGAGATACCTTGAACAAGTGCACTGGAAGAGAAGATGAACTGATGGCCACTCTGCACAGGGTCCCAGATTGGCCCAAAGACTGGCCAAAGATTATATATGATACAGAGTGATAGTTTGTTCATGTGGGTGTACTATTTATATATTGTCTTAGTGGAAAATTCTCATCATAAATATTTGTCTTTCTGCAGTAACACAGTCTGTTACATTATTCATGAGATTAAAAGCGATTTTTTCTCCTTTATATGTTTTTGTGTCTTTGGTTTGGACATTTTACATCCTTTTTCTGTACTAATTTAATTGAAATATAACATACACAAACAGAAAGGTTGATGTCCTGCTAAATGTTTTATTTTTAAAGTAAAACACCAGATTTTAAAAATTTCATCTCCTATGAAACTGAGAAAGCAAATCCTTAAGTAAAAAAAGACTATTTTTTGTGAAAAAAAATCAATATTGTTTTGAAGGCAGATACCATCTGTATATAAGTACATAACAAATTTTTTTCACTTGTAGAAGAAAAAAGTCCAGAGCCTCAGTTTTGGGTATAGGCAGTGTAATAGACTGGATGGAACAGAAGGTACACTGGTGCTCTTTGCTAATGCACTTGAACACAAACATGTAGTCTTTAACTGTATGTGCATTCATTCATATAATCCAATATTGTCTTGAAATAAGTTGCCAGCCACTTAATAGATGCATAAATAGAGCAGGAAATGAATTTGAAGTAATTTATGGTTGATCTTAGCTTGGCAAATTAATATTATGCCAGTAATTACTTTTGACTGCTACTACAACCATTTAATCTTTTATAACTTCAAGCAGAACTGTGCTAGAGCAATTATCCTTAAAACGTGCAGCAGAATCAGGATATTTTGTTATCTTAAGATAAATGTGTATAAAAATATCTACTTATTTTGGTAGAACAGATGAAAACTGAACTGAATGACCTTTAAAAGTCCCTCCAACTCAGACAATTATATGATTCTCTAACACACCTATTATAATGGAAATAATTCTAATTGGTGGAATCCAAAAGGTGATAGTCAGTCAGTCTTAAGTTCATGACTGCAAACTTAGAACAGAACAATTTTCCCTAAACTTTAACAGGGAGATAAGGAGTATTATGAAACACAATGTGTTCTTAAGTTCCCTGTATGTAATTGGAGGCAATTAAAAATAGGAGGACTTTATATTAAAAAAAGAGACACAAGACTTTGCTAACTGCAGAAGTTTCAATGGGCAATAGAAAAAGTAAGCTGGAATTAATAACTGATATATTTTAAAGTATCTAGAAAAGTTATTTAATAGAGTTTAAAGTTGTTAGTGATCACTCAGGATAGGTTTTTTACAAAAAATAAAATTAATCAAGCTACATGAAAAGTTGAAATACAAATTTCTTCAGCAGTATTTCACTAAGAAAATTCCAGATGTCTTGTTCTTTTCACACCACATCTACTAAATAAAAATCAGTTGTTCCTAACCCAGAAGATTTAGGAGGCACTTATTATCACCAGGAATGAAAGCTCGTTTTTAGCTCTTCAGTTGTTGCATTCTTCACCTTGCAAAAACAAGGATGTGGCATGCAAAGTTAAAAAAAAAAAAAAAAGCCAATTCTCTATTTCCCTCAGGCTATTCAGATACTATGCAAAACATGAATTTCCAGGATAACAGCTAAATGTTTCCCAGTTCCCCTTAGGTAAGACAAAGTTTAACAACAGTTTGGTTGTACAACTCTGAAGTACAACTCTGAGAGGACTGATTGTCTACCATCAAATGCTAGATTGAATCAGAATAGCCTCCTGGCAGACAAGAAAACACGGTTAGTTGGCCTGGCTTAGGTGCAAATACAGATGCTCAGGTTGCTGGGACATTGCTTCTGTGATGCCTGACAGGTCTGTATTGCATGGGATGCCGCAATGCTGGTGTGCAGCAGCTCCTCACAGCTCCACTGGGCCCAGGTCTCCAGGGGCTTTTATGGGGCCCTAGGTAGCAAGGCTCTCTGAAAAGGGCACCTGCTGCTCCTGCTGCTGCTCACAGCCCATGCTGGAAGACAAAGAAATTGATCTTGGACCAGAGACTGGAGCCGGGAGCTGCTCCTGTATTCAGGTGTCCTACTCTCAAGTTTCTCTCTGGTGCCAATCCATTTTACTGGCTATCCATGTATTTGCATGTGAAGGACAAAAGCAAGAAAATGACTGATGGGAAACTCTCCTTGGTCATGTAATGCAAACCAGAAAATTTAGCAAAGATCAACACCCACAGTGTGATCTCTTATGAGGGTACATTCTTGTCCATGCCTTTATCTAATAATAACTAGCAACCAAATCTTTGCTGCATAGCAGTGAGACAGATCCATGTTCAAGGGGCTCTTCTTCAGAATAATCTATTATTTGTAACAACTTATTTCTACATAATTTTTCTGCTTGTTTCCAGATGTTCTTTCTTCACTGCTCCCTTAGTCTAGACTCCTTACATGACGATTTTTCTTCTCACTTCAAGTAGAAAATTGTTCCACATCCCAGATAATTTTTCTGAAAAATTGAGTTGTGCATTTTTTTAAGTTTTGCATGAAGGCATCCCTTATTTTTCCTTGAAGCTGAAATTCTCTACCTCACCAACTGTGACCACAGGATATTTCTTTTTTACCCTATACTTTCTGTTGTAATTCTTTTGTATTACTAATCTATCAAGTGCAAATTTTCTTTCATATGTATCAAAAAGCATTGTAAATATCAACAGCACAAAATTTCTTCTCAAAACCAGTTTTTCATGCTGCATATGTAGAATTTGTTTAAAGTTTTTGGTGATCTATAAAGCAATCTTTTCAGTATGCAGCATATTTAGATGTCTTTACAGACCTCAGCATGCTGCTGCCTAAACAATTTATCCCCTGCTGCAGGATAATTTAAGCTAAGTGCTTTCCACTTATTTTTTGTGCATGGCTTTCTTGGATGTATCTGACCTTGATGCATTGCTAACATCCTGAGGTTCATGTAGCAGCTTCATTTGATGTGGCAAACTCCTTTATTAAAGCAATCCTCATGCATTTGCAGTTCATCTATGGATGGGAGACATGTTTCAAGTTAACAGCTTATCTCCCAAAGTAGATCAGTTACACATCTAAGGATCTCCACTCTCCAGCTGCAACATTTTGCCTTTGTTTCACATTCATTGCAATTTGAAGAGCTGCTCCTTAAGGCAGAGTGCTTACATACATCATGTGACAAGCAAGGCACCCCATGAAAGTCCTGGGAGATCCAGGGAGTAGCTTTCATTTCATTATCTCTCTGTGATTGAGAAACCATTTGTAAATATGGCCCAGATGAAATTGAGAATTTCATACCCTACTTTGCAATATTTCTGCTTTTAGTTAATGGATTTACAGTGGTTTATATGGAATTGTAGCCTCATGGATGCCTATGACTCAAAGTGCATCTGTTTCATGGTACACACACCTCAGACTCTTGGGCCATCTTTGAAACTAAGTGGGGAAAAAAGTGACACAAAACTTGAGCTATGGAAGGACAGACAATGTATGCACTGGACCTAGGAGACCTAAGCAGTTGTGGAACGAATGCAATATCAAGAAAGCTATACAATACAGCAGAGAATGAAACAAGGGTGAAGTCAGGGAAAGAATTTTATTTTTTTCCAGTTGCAGTTTTTTTTCTGATGACGAATTTATTAATCTTCAGAAGACCATGAACTCCCTTAAAGTTAGAGCTCATCAAGTATAAGCCTAAGTATAGAACTTGTTGCCTCCTACCAGTGACTACTCTTGTAGCCAAGAATTTAAGGGAAAACCTGAAAGAATCAAGACATAAGTCTTTAATTATTGCTATTTTTCCAAAGGCTACTGACAAAATATTTGCATAGCTTCCATATAGAAATTGTAAATATTTCACATTTCCTCTAACTCCTTACTCTTCTTTTCACAAGCTTCACAGTGTCAGAAAAATGTAAAGGAATTTATATCAGCTGCCACGGGATCCAGTAACAGAAGGTTCAAGGGGCCCAAGGTGTTTTGCAGCTTGAAGCCTTCTTGTGCTGCTCCTGCAGTCCCGCCATGCTGTCCATCTGAAAAATCACACAGTGCATGTGATAAACTAGTTTATCTCCCACATCCTCAAGCTGCTGATCTTTCCTCTTGCTTTGGAATATGCAGCACTGCAACATCATTTAAAACTGCAGCAGTCTGACTCATAACACCATTCTTACCTTGACAATCAATAGCTGGATATCCCACCCATTCCTGATCCTACAATTTTTTTTTTACACATTTGGTTGATTATTTCTTTTTGCAGAATAATTCTGCAGAGAAAAGTGTAAACAGGAAGAAGTTTTAGTGCCAGATTGAAACAGCCAAGAGAATAATGTTTACTAAGAAAAGCATAGTTTATATTCTCATAAACCTACAGCAATAAGGAAAAAAACCCATGAAAACAGATACTTATCAGTTTCCTCTGTCCCAATCATATCTACATGGAAGACATGGACTGTCACCTGGAGTGGAGAACATAAAAGACCTGGCTGATGATGTGGACATAAATGTAGATAATAAAAGAGATGCATTATAGCATCAGCTTCATTGAAATTCTGAGTAAACACCTATAAAATATATACTGGGAATAGTTATGGTCACTAAGGCTGATAGAAAACCATCTAAAATTGGGATTTCTCACTATAACTCAGCAGCTGGCATGCTTTTTTAACATCAACAAACTCTAATAAATCTGAGGGGAAAATGTTATTTGATACATGCACAAGTATTGCATATAAACATACGTATAAATATCAGACACCTGTCTTAGTTCTCCAGGAACTGCCCCTTTCTTAACTGTGTTTCTACTGGCCAAATATCCTTATTTATATAATGCCTTTTGCAAATTTGTGATTGTGATTGTAATCATGATTCTGACAGCATCCTGAATTAGAGGTCCTGGAATTCTCCAGGTACTCTGAAGTCTTGTGTAGTGGTTTGCAATGAGAGGGCTGAGAGAAATGCACCTCAAATAATCCCACTTACCAGCCTGGAAAGGTCCTCTGTGCAGACTCCATTCCTTTCCATGGAAGAGAGAACAACATTCATTGCCTTTATATTGTTGTAACCCCACCACCAGCATGAGGCTTGCCGGCCCCAAAATAGTGGCCACACACTGTTGACTTCTGCCAATCGTGAATGAACATCTTGGTCAGTTGTCCTATCCAAGTGTTCTAATTTGAAGATGGTGGAGTACGATCTTCAAGTCATGTCATCACTATTTCACAAAAATATGATATTCAAAAAATATTCAAAATATTATTTCATGTTCATATTTTGCCTATTCCACCCATTACTGGCACATTCTAGCTGTATTGCTATTTGCTGTGTTGTTCAGTACAGTGGGTTTCAGGAAGTGTGTGCTAGCATATCTCACCTAAAAACTATGGAAAGGGAGAGGTCTCTTCCATTCCTGTTCATTTGCTGAGACACATTGCTACTCACTGGAGAACTGTTGTTTCCATGTTTCCTGGCCTCAGTGCACCTTTTAAAGCAGAGCACTAGCAACGTGTCCTGGCAGGAGCTTATGCGGAGTCATGAAACACAAATTATTCTTTCCAAAATAGCAGTAACTTTTTGCCACATTCAGGGCAAAAATATACATGAGCTGACCTACTGCCAGGAAATTAGTTTTTTGAAGCCAGTGCCCACACCTTTCCCTCCAAGGCTGGCTGAAGGAAAGCATGGTGTGACAAGGGAGTTGTGGCGCTCTGGAGGTCAGACACCTGGCCAGACACAGTGTGACGGTGAAGAACCAGAGTAACTGAGGGTGGTCACAGGCAATACACATTGGCAGAGCAGAACACCAGACAATTAATTACTTAACAGTATGACCTCTAGGCAAAGCCTAAAACTAAAGAATTAAATTACAGATTTAAGAGAAGTGTCACTCAGAGCTTTAGCTTGGAGGATAATCCTAAACTCACTATGTCTATCATAGTAGTTTTGGAAATTATATCCTGAGTCTATTTTTGCAACATTTCTGTACCTACAAAAGGTCATTGATACATTCCTATTGAATGTAAAAGTGATGCATTCCAATATCTCTTTTACTAATATCTACACGGCTCAACCAGTCTTGGGTGTTGCTGAGAGTGAAAATTGATGCGGGGAAAAAAAGTATCATCACCAAGAATAGCATTGGCACATAACATCAATCTCTGGGCATCTCTCATGTGGTATAATATGAAGAAAGCCTCTTAAAAACTGGTAGATTCAGCCCTCTTTGACTACACCTCAGATATCAGGCTTTGTGATATCGCCTAAGTTGAAAAATAAAATGCTCTTTGTTTCATACACAATCATTTAACCCAGCCTTTAGTAGAGAATAAGCAGGAAGGGATACTTCCTGGCCTGATTCTGGTCTGTTTTATAAGCTTGACATCCAACAGAAAACTAAGTGGAATTACAAGGCCAGTGATGAATAACTTGCCTTGGTAGTTTTTGAATCAGTTGACCTGTGGGTAGGGATTCAGTTTATGTAAGACTTGGGGTGAACTAAACAAGATACAGTGATAAAAAAAATAATGTCACTACCAGCATCTTGGTCAACTTTTTTTCTTGAGATTTCTTGAGATTTACACCTGATTTATTCAGTATAAGACTGTAGTGCTAATCTCATTTTAAAATACATGAGAAATATCAACAGGGAAATATCAGCCTTCACTTTAAAAGATGCCATTTTGATCTCAAGGACAACTAAGTAGAGGAGATTTAAATTCAAAGAAACAGTGAGATGTTTTGCTTGGGTTAACTGACCTTTAGAGATTCTGACTGTGGAAAATGTCCCTCCAGTTTGACTCATTTTTTCCCCCAGATGCACTCTGTCATTAAGAGCTGTTACTAAAGCAGCTCTTGAGAAAGCCTGCTGCTTTTTCCCTCAGTTACAATGAGGAGCATAGTTACAGAATAAACTGTGATGAATTTATGCCAACGTGTTCAGCTCAAGTCCCATGCCAGAGAAAAAATTATCTGAAATGAAAAGCTAAAAAAACTAAACCTTAACCTGTAGTGCATTCTTGAACCATGCATTTGAACTGGATACTTTTTTCTCTGTACAGAAAGATCTTTCATTTTCCCAAATGCAGAGCTGTTTCTTCCTCTAGGCTTGCAGTCTGTTGAAAATAATGGTACTGTTAATCTCTCTTGCTATGAAGACTTTATGAAGGAAGCATGTGGTTAATGTAATCAGATTTGTTGTTTAAAACACTGGGTGTTTTTTTACTATTATGGTAAAAATTTCCTCATTCTTATCCACTTAAATTTGTCAATGAAGTAGGGTTTATTAACAAATTATTTGTTGAAAATTTAATGCTTCTAATTTCTAAATCTGAAGAAAGTTATCAGAAGAGGTCCAGTTTCAAATTTTGAAAAATTTAATTTTAATTTGAAAAAGCCTTTTTGTTCCTTTCTATTTATTAAAATTTAAAAATGAAAGGCTTCGAGCCAATTGGGCTGAGGAAAATATAACTGTAACTCTTGTGACTGGACAACTCCTTTATTTGGGGTGAGTGTTGGTCATATATTTGACTTTTAAAACATCAGACAGAGTCTTGCTTGTGTTCACAAAGGTTGAATTATGTTTTTAGTAGAGAACAAAAGCAGAGGGTTACATCCTGCCTTGTGTTGGGATTTTATGATCCTGGCTTCACCTTTCTAGAAGTTGTGCCCACTTCCCTTGAGATGATTTATGTCCACTGTACCCATTTAGCTGCTCAGCTGATATGCTTGAGCTGTGGATTGTTAAACAGTGAAATGCCAAAAGCTGTGTATGGGAAAATACTATGACATAGGGCACATGAATTTGCATTGTTACCATGCATTAGATTCAGTGCTGAAATCTCTAGTTCCTTAGTACTTATAGATCACCATGCCCCCAAACCTGGACCAAGCAAAGCTTTAGGTATTTAAAACAGAATATAGGAAGAGTGAAGGTATATATGTTCAAAATTTCAATTCTGAAGCCTGTTCTAAAACTACAACTCTCTGGAGGCACATAAACTTTGTAATGGGGTGAAATTAGCACCCTAGAAGGGAATAATGAAGAAATTATGAGAAAAAGAAATTGTATGTTGAAAAAATTAAAATAATTCCCATGCAGAAGTTAAGTAATTCAGCTATTTAATTAATTCCTTTTTTTCAGAGGATACATCTATGCTTCTTGTTCTAAAGTAAATTAATCTGGAGTTTGCTTCAATAAATTCTGCCCAAATTCTCCTGAAATGGAAAGGGCTCGCACTTGAGTACCATGGAATTGTTATCAGGTCTAGAGGTTAGTGGGATTTTTCTTAGTGTTAGAAAATTATTCCATCATTTGGTATGAGAAGTAAATACTACTTCAGAGAAACCAAGTCTACAGTAACTGCTGGTAACTTGAAGGTCAAACTTGGGTTATGGCAGCAGAGAAGCAGGAACAATGCTTCTCCCAGCCAGTTCTGTCAGATACTTAATGATCTCTGAACATTTCCTCTCACAAATCAGTAGGCAGCTTCTTATAAAGATGGAAAAGCAAAAAAACCATGCTCTGTAATATTCCTACAAAATCTGAAAGGGCTGAAATGTTCTGCTATCAGCTTCTCTGTATCTACCTGCCTGAACACCTCATTAGCAGTGATATAGGATAACAAATTATTAAGAAGTCTCAAGTTACAACATTTTTAAATGCTGCCAGAGTAAAATTAATAAAATCGAAAGGCTCAAATCAGTAGTTTAAAAGGCTCAAATCAGTCTTCCCATTTCAATGTCTACTTCTTGATTTTATATCGTTGTGATGAACTTTAGTGATACAGTGAAATTTTGTAATCCTTTATATTATAAGGAACCCAAACTACTACCTTCAATATCTGCTGTACTGAGAGAACTGTAGAATAAACGGTGAAGTTTCAGATAACTCCAGACTGAGCACAGAGAAAAGAGCAGCATACTACATGACAGAAGAAAAATCACATGGTACAAAAGAGAAAAGGAAGGACTCACTAAAAAAGTGATTCCTAAAAAAAGATCCTGTCCTCTTCTTCCCCATAGAAATCCCATGACTACATGTGGAGGAGAAAGTTTGACTAAAATAGGACTCTAATACAAATTAACCAGATATTTCTGACAGGGACAACATATTGTATACTCCCTTTTTGTTTATTGACATGTTTCAATATCAATGATGTTATGTTTGGTAAAAAATAGAAGTTGCATCACACCATGAGTATATTTGTGGAATAGGGACCAAACGTTCAAACATGAACCCACCTAAGAACATCTTTATCCCCAGAGGGAGAGACAGGATGTCTGGGAAAACATGTTCCCTGGTTCCAGGTCAGGGCCCTCACACCATCTTTGGCCTTCTGAATTTTTTTCCTGCTCTCCTCTAAAAATTGATTTTCTATTTTAATGCCATGCCTAAGCAGAAAACGTAAAAGATATTTTATAGGATTTGATGTGGAAAAGAGCGCACAATTTTTCTATTTCACCAAAACTGCTTTCTTAAATTGAATGACTTTAAATAGAAAAAAATTAGACACAAAAATATCTATGAAGTCCTCAGACATCTAATATTTACTTTAGATATTCTTTACTCTCATCCTTACAAAGAGAAAAACATCTTGATTAAAGCAGGATCAAGATTAGTGACCTTGTTAAAGATATAATTGGTTCACAAATGGGTGTAAAGAGAAACTGGTGCTGCATACAAACTGTTTAGTATCAATATTAAGAAAACCATCATTTCCAGATTATCAAAGCAAAAGCAAAGAGATGATTTGACCATTGTGTGCTATAATTGCTTGTACAAAGAAGAGGTTTGTAAGTCAGGACATTCTAAATCTTGCTGAAAAGGTCATAAAATATTAAAGGTCAAAAAATCAAATTGGACAAACTTAACTTTTAAATACAAGGACAAATCCTGACAGGTCTTTGAGGAGCAATTAGATGTGAGGCACAGTTTATAGAGAGAGATGATGAACTCATTGTAAGTTGAAGTCTTTAAAACAGAGATGTCAAATGTCATCTCTGAAAAATGTACTTAAGTATAGGTTGTACTTCTACTGCTTCTGGAAGATATTATCTGTCTGTGTATCACTTGAATGGGAGATAAGGGAAGAAAGAGGGTGGGGAAGAGCTAATTCATGGTGGGTTTTTTTGGCCACAAGGTCTGCAAGACACTGAATAGCCCAGGTGGCCTGTCTGGACTTCAAGGAACAGAATTGCCTACATGGCCTTCAGTGTCCTCAGGGCACTTGAAGCAGGACAATAACACAATGTCTGTGATCCAGTCCAATTGCCAACCCTATCCTCATTCTTAAGTCCATGCTCCTTTCTCATTGTCTCACTGTTCCCTCAAATTTTGTTTTCTTTGCTGAAAACCAACCCACTTTCAATAGAACAACTTGAGCCAATACCCACTGACAAAACAGAGGGAGGAAAAAAAAAGTTTTATTTCAGTTCCACTTAATTATGTCTGGTGAAACTGCTTATTTCTGAGGCCAAACTAATGCCGTATAGTTCCGAATTCTGCAATGTACTGACTGGTCTGATTTAAAACACTTAATATGAAGTATCTCTGTATTTTAGCCAATGTCAGTGAGATTACTGGTTAATTATTGGTTTGTTATTGCAAGCAGTATGCAGCACAGTGAAGAAAGAAAACCTCTAAATGAAATTGAATTTTTACGGCGGTCTAGAGTGCCTTGACATACTTGTCAAATCGCTTTTCTTCAAAACCTTAAGTAATGCTCATGAAATAAATAATTGAGAACTCATAATAAATGAACTTTTTACTCACTAGAGGCTGAAAACAGCTTCTATAACAGAAAATATATTTTGTTAGGAAATTTGCCTTCGTCAAACTTTGAAAAAAACAAGGTCTTTGTATAAAGGGGAATATACAACATTACCAGGATCACTGGGGTTATGCAGACATTTACTTTCCAACTCCGTAATTCGTTTACTAGAACCAGTATGCCACACATCTCAACACTAGTTAATGTTTGCTTTTGTAGTTCTCTTAACTGAAATAAAGGCTTTCTTCAGTAATGTTTATATTGAATGAGGGTATATCTTGCCAACAGGAAGGTTTGAAAGCACAGTCTATTATATGCTGGTCAGGAAACTAAATATTAGTACTCCTTGAATTTATTGTCACCCGACATAAACATATTTTTTGGCCTTGAATTGATCTCCTAGACTCACAATTAATTTTTTAGATAACATTATTTTGCTTACTTTGTTGCAAGACTAACCGCTAAGTTTATTTAATGCTGACTGATGGTGATACCACCATTTGCATACTAAATATATAAACATTCACTAAATGGTTTTACAGCACTTTTTTCATTACTATAAAATGCATTAATTTGGTTGGATCCAGTATAAATTCCCAAATGACGTAATGCATTTCTTCTGAAAGCTCCAAAATACAACATCAGATACTATATCCCATACCTTACATTTCCTAACCATAACAAAAATGCTTGTATTTCCCAAACTGTGCTGTGAATTATGATTCTCTTCTCTATTTCATATATTTTTTTTGTGAGGGTGGATGTGTGAACTCTCAGAACAGGGTTTTT
>QUSF01000011.1:17996071-18226013 GCA_003676055.1 Chloebia gouldiae
TACTTGTTTTACAGTTCCAAGGGTTAGCATTCTCTTATTAACTGATATCTGTATTTTAATGACTTAGTGAGGCAGCCTTTTGTTTGTAAATTTGGGTTTGCATATTGCAATCCAGTGCTCTGTCTTGGAGGTTCTAAGTCATGCATTTCATAGTGAGACCAGTCAGTCACTATTTTCAGAGTGAACTGGTTCATAGAAAAACAGGCAACAACATTAAGCCTCTTCTTTATCTTTGTACTTAGGACCAGTTTCTTGGAATTAGATGGCACTTGCCTTTTCAGCAGCTGACACTCCTTTGTTAAGACACTCAGGCCTTCCTTTCCATCTCACACCATCCCAGTGAGACGAGGGGACAGCTGGTAATTATATGCAGTCGTGGGCACTGCCTCTTCTGCAGGTAAGCCCACGCTGTAAGATGGATCAGGTGAAGGACTGTAAACTGTTCTAAAAGTCTTGCTCGTGAATGTTACTGAGATCCTCCTGGAGCAGGAGCCACAGGAGCTGTGATACCAGATAGTATAAAGTAATGGTTTTTTTACTTCATTTTTATACCCCCAATGCTGCTTTATCTTGCATGGCTGATCCAGCCTGCCAATGTCTTTTTAAGAGACCTGTGAGAAGTCACATTTTACGCATACAATTATTTTTTTAGCAGTTCAAACTTGTGTTCTGGAAATTTCACAGCTGCTTCTAGTATGTGCCTGTCAGACACCAGCTACTCCTAAGAGAACTCCTTTATTCTTTCACAGGTTCAGTGCAAAAGGCAAGTATCAATACTACATATTTTCCAATTTTTCCATTGTGCTTCTATCCAGCCAGTGTCAACCTGGCTCACAGAGGGAGGAAGAGAAAGGAAATATGTAATTGGAGTTTCTTGTACAAAGATATTTATTGCAAGAAACTGTAAAGGGCCTGGTGAAGTAATACAAATGTCTGAAATAATCAAAGAATCATCATCTCATATTCTGGGAGTTCCTGGCAAAGCAATTCCAAAACTAGGCATGGCAAAAATTTCAAGTCTGGCTTATGTTTACCCCAGAGATATGTCCAAGAGAAGGGACAGAGACTGAAATAATCTCCTCCCATGAAATCGTGCCTAGCATGTGAATTTATTAAATTAGAATAGAGCATTCTTTTTTCCTTAAATAAAAAATCTGTGTTAGAAATATATGTTTATGTGTCAATCTGCTTGTGATACTTCTGACACACCACAATAAGCCAAGAAAAACACAACACAGAGGTCTACACAATCCTGAAAATATCTTGCTTTGTGGCTTCTTAACAGGTTTTAGGACTGAGGACAACTATTCTCAAAATTAATAGTTATTTGTAATATGACCTTCATGCCTCAATATTGCAATATATAATTGGGTGGTGATGATTCCAAGCACTCCAGTAAAACCACACATATAAACTGAAATAACAACTTGTGTGCTTATACTCAAGGTTGTTTTCTTCATTTGTGCTACTTTTGTTTGTTGTTATAAATATCTCTTAGTATAGTCCTGTCCCTTCCTGACCTTTTCTTAATGGCCTCTTGAGAAGGCACCTTTCTTACCAAAGCACTGGCTATTTACAATACATCTGAAGGGCATGGAGTCCTGGACAATGAAGTAAATTAGCCCGAATGGTGTAATATTTTACATCCTAGGCAGAAATCTGCAGCCAGTACACCAGTCTATGGTGCTTTCCTCTATAGCTTTATCTGAGATTTAAAAACATTCACTGAATATTTGTATCATTATCATGGTGAAATAACTGCCTTTTCCAGGCATCTGGCATGTCAGCAAGATAACCCAAGGAATGGCATTTTTGAAAGTATCTGGAGATGCACAGCTTTGAAGAGATATTGGTAGAATCAGATAGAGTACTCTCTCTCCACTTCTCTCTCTGTCTCCACCCTCTTGGGCTGTTTCCCAGGAGAACTGCTCAGGAGAAAAGAGGAATGTCTATTTGGTAACAAGACAAAATTACCTTCACCACTGTTTACAGAAAACAGGCTGGCTACTATAAGCAGACTGAACAAGCACAGAATCTGCTCAATACACTGGATACAGCATGCAACTTGGTAATGATTCAGGCCTCCAGGGAAGACAGAGCAAGGAGCAAACAATAAAACAACATTAGCTAAAAAACGTGTGTTAAGGTCATGGCTGGAAGAATCTAAAATTTTTTCATACATCTCAGGAAAGTATAGAATTACAATATGCTCTCTGTAGAACATTCAATCTTTATATTCAAATTAATCTGTGACCATGAATAATTATGAATTGTATTTAGTTAATGCTGATTCTGTGCTCTCCAGAGGCTTTTTCTTTTCTTTTCATGCAGGCTTGCCCTAGAAATTGGACGAAAGGAAAGATGTAGGCAGGAACAAAAGACCTCAGCCAGCTGCCAGATTTGTGCAGAACAGTACAATGAGTGTGGACCTAGAAAAGAAGAAATTGCCACTGCTCAGCTGGAGTCAGTTCTTTCATTTGTAGTCAGAACAAGGCTTTCTAACAGAGCTTCTACACCCAGAGCAACTTAAAAAATACAAGAAAGTCTGTGTTCAACCACACCACAGTCCATTTAGCTAAGTACTCTGTAGATAGTAAATCCTTCGGAAAGGCTATAGGAAAGAGACCAGAAGCCACTGATTCTTCCCAACATAATTCTGTCAAATGCCAACCTTTTGCACCATTGGGACAGCTACTTTTCTTTGGGCTGGTGAGCAAGCTTAACTGTGAGTGTTGTGTCCATATTGCTTGACTTCATGCATGCAGGCATGCCCTGAGGTATAGTTTTGGCTGAGTCTTGTGTCTGTGACACAAGACTTGTGCAAAAGAACTATATTGTGCCAAAGACTGTTCCTATTGGCAAAATTAAAAGACTTGCATCAGGTCTGACTTCAGTATTCTGCAGCTTTCCTCTATGTTTAGTCCAGCAAACACAGCTGCCCTCATAATGGACTGCAGGGAATGCATTAAACCCCTTATTTTCATGCAGTAAAATCATCCCTAGAAGGATTGCAACTCTACTTGCATATTGTTTATTTACAGCAACTGTCCAATACTGAATTTATTAAAATGTTTTGGAACTACAGAAAATGCTGAAGAAATCTGGGACCAAGTACTGTGCAGCTTGGGCCAAGTTCCCTGCATCTGACTTACCTCAGTACACTGGCCCTGGTTTTTTTAGCAGAATGAGAATATATTTTCATTTAAGAGTTCTTGGTATTAAATGTTCAGTGATTTTGTCACTCAGTTTTGAATCTAAGCTTTCTCCACCTGTGACCCCTCTGGAGTAGGGACTTCAGAATTTCATCTGTGGAGAATCACTTTGCCTTCCTTTGTTTAATATATTTACTTTTGGATTCTGTGTCTGCTCAGGTGCCTCTTGCAACCTCAGAAAAAAAAAGTTTAAAAAAAATCCACAGAAACAAGACACCTCCAGTGATAAGGAGGACTGGAGGATATCACCTCCAGTGATAAGGAGGACTCCAGAATGATAAGGAGGACTGGAGAACACAGAACATCCATCTGCAGAGCTCTCTGGTCTCTAATAGTCAACTGCCTCTTGAGCCCTTGTATGTTCATACTGCTGAGGATACCACAGATTACGACCCGGAGGACAGTGTTCTAATGATTTTCCAGTTCTGTCATGGTGACATTTACAGACCATTGATAAAGGGTTTGTAAGTTGACTTCAGGGATTTAAAGAGCTATTGAGTATTCAATATTCAGGGAATCATCATTTGGTTTTGTCTAAAAAGGCATTGTGTAAATAAGCCCTATTTTTGGAAGTGTATGCTATTAAATATGAAAGTTACCAATATATTACCTATATATACACATATATATATGTGTGTGTGTGTGTGTATATACACATAAACTTTTGCTGAGAAATCTGAAGAATTATTCATCAAAAAATGGAAAGGCATTTTTTTGCTGTGAGGGTGAGAGAGCATGGAAAGAGGTTGTCCAGAGATATTGTGGAATCTCAATCCCTGGACGTATTCAAAATCTGTTTGCTCATGGTACTGAGCAAAATGTTCTAGGGCACCCTGCTTGAGCAGGTGTGCTGGGCAAGATGGTCTCTAAAGGTCTGTCATTCTGTGATTCTGTTAAAATTCTAAAGAAACTTCCATGAAAATGGGAAAAAAAAAAGAGGAAAGGAATAATTGTAAACCCAAATAACCTACTGAATCCCTCAGTTCTGGGAGAAAGCAAGTACTCATTATAATGAATGAACACCTTTGTCTCTTAAAACGGTCTAAGTCCCCTAGTGAAGGGAAGGTGATTGAGTGGTGCAGAAGTGGTTTAGGCAGTGAAGTAATGTGCCGAATTCAAGGTGAAACTTCAGCCTCGCCCTATTGGTTGCAGTTGCAGGGAACACAGTGCAAAGTAACAGCTGGTTCTGCTGCACCAGACATTAGAAGGGTTTACTGGAGGGCTGTCATTGCTATGAAATATTCTCATTTATATAAGAGTAAGCTTGACAAGAAAGATCATATGTGCCAAAAAAAAATACAAAACAAACAAACAAAAAACTCCAATCAAATTCAAAAACAAACAAAAAAAAATTAAGCAATTCAATATTTCAGTCTACTTTCCCCTCCAAAACCAGATTAAGATGTTTGTTTTCAGGGAAATGCATGCTCTCTAAATGCATTCATGTATGGCAACTCTCTCTTCACATAACAAAAAACCTGATTTACAGTTTTGTTCATGCCAACCACTATGCTCCTAAAGTTTTATATTCTGAGATAAAGTTGTAACTGAACATAACCCTCAAGTTTTCCTGTACATGATAATCTATATATACGCTCACATTACTCCAGAACGCACATCCCGCAGCCTGGGGTGTTACTCTCTATTAATGTCTGTAACACTCCAGTCAGAATCTTGTTCAGAGGTTTGCTTTCTCTATCCTTACAAACTCCCAATTATCAGATATATAAAATTATTACAAGATTAATGAAATCAGAACTGTGATGCCCTGCATATAATTTGTAATTAATGTTGATAGCCTAAATAAACTAATATAAATATGGTTGCTATAGCAAACAAAAGTCGCGTCAAACAGTTGGATGTGTTATTTGGCATGCAGTGTGAGTAGAGGTTTCTATTGCTATGGAAACATAACTGTCATTTTACACTGATGGCAAAGGGTTGAGTTATGTTTGGATTGGGGATTTTTTTTTCCCTCTTTCAGCATTTAGTGTTCTTTTAATTACATTTAATAAATGTATGAAAATCTCAATCTCAGGGAGTTGAAGAATTTCTTACCACATTCTATATTTATATTCCAGCAGTGCAGGATATTCCACACATTCTTTCCATGTTCTCTGTGCTTTGAAATTTGAACATATATTTGACATCTACGTTAATGCACTTTGTAAGACGGACCCACAAAAATGCTCAGTGAGATATATTAGAAGAACAGTATGTGTTGCAGTTGTGTTTTCAGAACATTTGTCATGATAACAGTTTTCACATCCAGTCTGTCTCAGTCTCATCAGAGTGGAGTAAGTCCATATGATTTGGCTTAAGCACTTTCAGTTTCATTTGTCTTGTCCACCTCCCCTGGAAATCATTCATGACACTGTTTCACTAGATCACGTTTCACATGTGCTTCACATCCAGGACTTATCTCCTTCTTTGTGTTCCCTGTCCAGTTTCAGCCTCTTCCTAGCTTTTTTATTCCCTCTTTTACAGCTTCAAGACAACTGGCACTTGCCCCTCCCTGTACAGTCTGCACTGTTCACCCACACCTGCCTCTTGTATTTTCTTCATATGACTCTGGGACTTTGCTTCTCCTTCTCATTTCCTGCACAAAACAAAGAGGTCAGAGAAAACTCTAGCAATACAATGTCCCTGTTTATGCTCTAGTTCCTGCATCAGTAGTGTCTACCACCCACGGTGTCTCATGCAGTTACAGTCTGCGGAATTGTCTCAGATATTTCTGAATGAGCTGTATGCAGGTATAGTCTCTAGTATACTTTTATCACAACACAAGGCACATTCTTAGTATAAATGCAACAGATTGCCAGATTTTAAATAGAAATCATAAGATGTTTCCAAAATTTTCAGTATTTTCTGGCATGGGAAAGACTATCTTTTCTCTGTATTTTTTCTCAGAGGCTGAACATTTTCTCATGCTTTGGATTGATTCAGATCTTTAACATTGAAAGTTTCAGCTCAGATGAACTAAATTTAATAAAGCTACAGCTTTTAAAGTAAAGCATTCTGTTTAGGTAATTCTAAACACTGCTGAAACACCATCAAACTTATAAAAATGGAAAGGTCTTGTTTGGAAGAAGTTAGTTGTTTAATGCTTTGTGCAGCCCTAATATCTGTCATTAAGGTTTAGTCTCTGACATTGGTTATGTAGGGATAAGCTGTAGCAACATGAGTCACATTCCAGTGCTGCTCCTACATCTCTTACATGGACTAGGATTACAAAAGATCAGTACACCAAGAACCCAATTCTGCTTGCAACTTCTTGGACAGAGCTGTCAGCAGGCTGACCACAGTGTATTTCCATTAGTGACTGCCTGCTTGCCCAAATTCTTGCTTAATCACACTGTGTTAATAATAGTGGTTTCAATGTCTTTTATTTACTGTAATATTTTATTTAATATAGAAACAGACATTTTTCAAAGGCAAAAAGAGAGAATTTTCCTGTCAGTGGAATCATCTCACAGCATAATTTATATCATTGGTGTGGTTTTTTTTGTTGTTTTGGTTTGGTTTTTTCTTCCGATTTCAAAGCATTTTGGTATGTGAACTCTTAGTAAAGAAAGAGCTGTTAGATGAAGGGAGGATCAGAGAGCCAAGAAGACAAATTCCATCCTAGGTGTTCAAAATAGAAATAATTTGTGTAAATCCAGTTTACACTTTGGTGTATTTCAAAAAGAAGTCGAGTTCCTTCTAGAATCTAAATTTTATTCTGAGAATTTTAAATAGTGAAGAAACAAATTATTCTGATTGCTTGTGTTTTGCTATGATAATATCAAACATTAATGAGAAAAACTATCTTCTTTGGATCATTTGCAACAGTGGTACCATACAGTTCATCTTTGTCTTTGTATTGTTAATTGTATATTGCAAAGAGATCTTCAGTAGCTCAGTTAATATCATCAAAGATTAGTATTACAGCCATAAAGTTTTCTAAACCCATTTCTGTTTGGAGAATGCAAAAACTATAATTCTATTAACAACAGATGTGCGAAAAACAGTAGGAGGGCTAAGTTAGTTAAAGGAATAAAACACAAACCAAAACCAAAATCGTTAATTTAATAAACTTTTTCCCATTTTTTTCAATGAAATCACGACACAGCCATGAATTTATTAAAAGCAATGTCTTCTAATTTAAGGGGTGGTGTTATTCACATAGATTTTTAAAAGTATTTTAACATCTTCCAGTATAAATTCTACATGTGTATAATCTTCCCTCTACTATTAAGTCTGCTTGCAAATTATCTTACCCCATTGCTTACTTATATTTCCCTAGCATGACAATAAGCATTGTAAAAAACACCAAAGGCAGTATTTCAAATGTAATACTATTCTACAGTTTCTCCAAGAAAATAATTCACTTTAAAGCTATATGAAAACTGACACACTTCCAGTGAGAAGATGTATTTTCTGTATTTTGCATTGAGGCATTATTCAAAAGCAGATTCAGTGACTGCTTTAATCACTTTATTCTTCAAACTTCCATATGAACAATGCCCACATCAGAGAGATCACGCCATAGACATTTTCCCAAGAAATCCTGCTTGGTTAAGCCTTTCTCATTACCTTTTTTCCCAAATTACTTGTTTCCACTATCAGGATGCTATTGACTCCATTAGTCAGAATGACAAGTTTAATCATGGAAGCCTTTCAATTGATGAAATTATTATTATCAAAAAATTAAATTCAAAAGAAAAATGTGCTTTGGATGGCTTAATTTAATCCATATCCTTTCACAGAGTGAGTTAATGTGGATGAATGTGAGGATGAATGTGAAATGGGAGGAAGAGAAACATCATAAAATAGTTCTGCCAAAGGAGAAGCTGTAAGGTTGAATCACAGCCACAGTGAAACTCTGCCAATCCCCAGGGGATGCTCCTCTTTTGTGTCAGCCCTGTACATTGAAGTGATGGCTAGATATGCCCAAGGTAGCTCCACTGAAAATTCTCAGCAGGATATTTTTTTTTCTACTATTTCAGGTAGGCTGCTATGGCCTTTCCACCTAGTTCAGCCGGAACCTTCGGAGGTAACAGTCATCTGTGCACTGGAGACCTATGTGGCAACCCATAGTCCAACTAAAGTGTAATCATGCCATTTAAGATATTACCCTCATGATTATGTCATTGTAAGTAATGCTTGCAGTTAATCTGGGTTGCAAAAAATTCTCAGAGTAAAATTTTAAGTGATGTCACCATCAAAGTTTTCTTTATTGTCTAAGTGGCAATAGTTTTATCCTTTACATCTACTTATTGTGTGTTCTGTTACCATTATTTGTATTATATAATTTTAATGTATTAAGTTTCCAAGGAAAATGACCTATCAGCCCTGTAGATACAATAGATACAATACAAACATTTTCAATTACAATTCAGTGTACACTTTCAGTGTACATCCTCACAAACCATTTTTACTTGAGTAGTTATTTTAAAAGCAGCATTACTCATTCTAAGGATGCCTCACCTCTTTTTCCTGGTGTCAAATTCAAAGCTGAAAAACATTGCATCAGAGAAAGGGACTACTGTTTTCATTCAGTTGATAATAAATATTGCTGAAACATGCATTTGGGTCACTCAGAACTTCAATCCTTCAAAGACTATTTTATCACTATATATTCATGTCTGAACCAGCAGGAAAAAAGTTCCTAATGACCATTTAAAAACCTTCAGAGTAGATTCATTCAAAACATTCAATTTAGAATGCTCCAGTGAGACAGAAGTAGGTGAAATGAAAAGGATAGTAAATCCGTTGTAAGTTTAAAAATGGATTTTAGAGCAGTTTAGGATGCTGAGTTAGAAAAAGGGATTTTATTACATAATGATACTTAAATGTTACCATAGATCCAACATCAGAGTTGGATCTATGGATGTTGGATAGTTCCAACATCAGAGACTTCTTTGATATGGAGAAGCTTGATAGGTTTTGGTGATATCCAACAGCTGGCTGATTCGCTGTACAAGAAGAGAAGCTGAGGTGCAATTACAGCTTTATTATAAATGGAGACAGGAACAATTTGAGTAAGTGGGAAGAGAGTTAATGAGACCTGGTCTGCATTCTACACAGCTGCTTTCACCTAAGGTCACAACCATCATGCATGAAATGCATGTCAAATATCTAATTCTGTGTCATTGATGTGACACTAAGAAATCTTCCTCAAAAAGAATATATAAACACAGTTGCACCTAAGGTGTTCACTACAAGCACTTAGCTGGCACAAGACAAATGAAAATCTAAAGCAGTCTTTCATTGCCAGGAGTTACTGAATAGTACAATACTCTATTCAAATACTTTTAAAAACAATATGTTTTAAAAATTCATGTACTTAATGTCGTTTGACTAAACATTTTCATGAACAGCTTATGAAATTGACTTTTTAGGTCAACTTCAAAATTATTTAGCCAATGTTGATTACATAACCACAAAAAACATGTTGTTTCCCAGGTGAGCATTACAAGTAAAAATCTAGTAACAAACTTGCCTGATTTATATTGCCAGATTGTCAGGTAGAAATGTCACAGTTATATATGAGAAATCTCAGAGCCAGATTCACTACGCTACTGCAAAGTACTATATTAGAAAACTTAGCCCAGCTAACAAAGTGCAGAGAAATATATTCTATGTAGAATAACCCAAGGTTGGGCTAGCATCCAAAATGGATGAGCAAAATGCAAGTTTAGAGTAAGAGAGTTTATGCATTAAACCATCATTCTAGTATCATTGTGCGAAGAATACAGACATGACTGCTGTGACTCTAAATAGGTGCCTCTAATTACTTTATTCACTTATATTTTAATGGTGAAAGTATACTCTTCAAACTAAAGAAGGCAACTGTAGTGGTTTGTCATCTCTGCTGTATTTTGTCTATGATTTTCCTCAGGCTATTAAGTTTTGCCAAGAACTCTTTTTCTGTTAGTGAAAATACACTGATAGCTACCAAAAATCAAGGCAAGAAAAATAACAATATTCAACTCTTCAGGAAAGGTTGTTTCATACTGTTTTCAATAGATTATGGCTTCTGTTACACATAGCTGGATAATGACTGCTGATTGTAGAGAAAAATAGACACTATTCTCAGACATTTTGTGTCACAAAAAGTTTCTTTTTCACTATGCTCAGAAATGGATCTAAGTTGTTATAGGAAAATGTGTCAGGCTATTTTCACCTATTCATAAATGAAAAGTTTGAAAGTTTCATGCTCCTTCAGACAGTAAATGTTCAGTCTTTTCAGGCTGTGGCTACGAGTTGTTTTTTTGAACTTCTGTAAGATTCTACAAAAGTAATTTTTGATGGCAGCTTTACTTGCTGTAGCCATCACTGTGTGGTCAGATGCCTTTCAATTTCAGAGATATGTTGGATTCACTAAAATAAACTCAGTCTCATGATTGTTACTTGGGGTAGTAGTGAAGCAATAGAGAAGTACTGAGATCACAGCAATCATAACACAAAGAGTGCCTCATGTTAAAAATAAATACCTTGCTCCCCTTGCACAGCAGGAAGCAGAATTACATGCTTCATTTGTCAAATGCTGCTTTAAAAAAATCAGAATCACAGTTTCGCTTGGAGGGGACATCTGGGTGGCACTTAGTGCAGCCCACTGATCAGAGGAAGGTTAATTGCAAAGTCAACTTGGGTTGTCCAGAGCCTTATCCTGTAAATTTGTAAGGATGCAGATCCACAGACTACCTGAACATATAGTTCCATTCTCATTGTGAAAAATTAATTTTGCTTTATTTTGCTCTTTAGAAGCTTGAGGAAAAGTGGGAAATTCCTCTGTTGAGTGAGAGCAGTAATACATCGTGTAAATGAATTGGCAGCAGCAGAATCAGACACATGTCAAGGCATTTCCAGGGACACCAGTGGTGTCAGAGAAAGACCTCTTCTCTTTCATTCTGCATTTGCAAGGCATGGGAAAAAGACTCAGTAGAGAGGTGAGACCATCCATGAGACTTTTGTGATGAGCTACACAGTTTTGTGTAGTAGGTTTCTAAGAGAGGAAAATTAAGCCAAAAGTCATCCTTAAGACATTCATAAAAAACATTTACCCATATTCACTTCTGTACTGTGTCCAGAGCGAAGGCCCTAAAAATATGTGTTTAAACCATCAGCTGAAGTTTCTATGATTAAGACTATGCAATGACTACATACACACAGAATGTTTTAATGTACTGGCAAATATTTAGGCCTCTGGTCACCTGATAAACTGAGGTGAGACTTTTGGCAGACAAAGAATAGACTGTATTACCAAGGGAACACAAGCTACACTTTCCTTTTATTTCAATGCCGTTCTTCATTGGGAGCGTGACAGTGAGTAAAGGCTTTTCCAACTCATCTTTGATGTTGGATCAAACTGAAATACATAAACTGTTCTAGTGAAGCACAGAAGTCAAGGTGCTGGCATTACTTGATTTTCTTTCAGTTATAAGATTCCCCTAAGGGAATCTTAAAACAGGAAATGAAGGGAGCCTTTCATCCCTGTGATTGTATATCATCCCAAAAGCCTGTGCTCAGTGCTGCCCAGAAGCTATATGAAAAGTCAAATGAATCAAATATGCTGTACACACAAAATCATGCATCTTTTTGAAGGTTTGTTTCTGAAGTGCAATCAAGTTTCTACACATGAGGTAAAAACAGTTTACAGGATTAAGACTCCACAAAATCTCACTGCCTGAAAGCCTTCAAAATTGATGATATGCATGAAGTTACAGGTTTGGTATTAACAGAGTTAGGGAAGGTCCCTCCAGCACCTTTGCTATGATATTTTTACAAATATTCAGCTTAATCCAGACAATTCCAAAGTCTCAAACTTCTGTTGCTGATATACCCTGCATTTTCTAATCGTTATGTTGTGCTTGCACATGATAATGTGATAGGATCTGTGCTGAGGTTGAACTTTTTTTCGGAGAATACTGAAGTCTCTCAGCAATTCCAAAATGGATAAACATGCTCAGAGTCACTTTTCAGCTTGGTAGTCAGTTTCATTTGTAAGAGAAAAGCTGTTATTCTTCCAAAAATAAGTGTCTTCTGTGCTCCTGTATGTCTCAATTTACCACATCTTGGGTGGAGCAGCTTTAAAGTAATATAAGAAATATTTGTGGGTTTAATATATGGAGACAAAGTAGCAGAAGAATGAATGAATGTACCAAGCACACCCCTATACGGCTAAAAGCAAAAGGAAAATTGCAATGGGCTATTAGCAATAAAGGGAATGGCCTAAATAGTTCAAGAATTTTACCTAGTGATAATTGATAGGAGTATTCTTCTTGCTGAAATATCCATATATATGTGTTCTCATTTCCAGTGTTATCAGAGACCTGCTGCTTCTCTTTGTTTTACACTTTCTGTCAAATATATATTTAGGGCTTGGAGTTTAAACAAAACATAATTCAGAGACTCAGTTTGTATGACCCTTCTATTTTGAAAAGAGGGAAAACACTTTTGTGTAAGCTTTTCATTTATTTGATGTAATACTGAAGTTATTCTGTAATTTACCAAACTTTCTTAGTTCTTTATAGGCATGTCTGCAGTGAAAGAGCAGATACCTTTCATTACAATCTCTTCCTCTTCCATGATTTTGTATGTGAGGAAAACTCCTGATTTTATTCAGATTCATCTATTTTTCTTTACTTTATGCTTAGGAAAAAAAAAACAAAAACAAAAACAAAACTTAAACTGGAGGTTAAAGTTTTTTTTTTTTTTTTTGCATTGGCTTGAGATTTTTGTTTTGTCTTGTTTTAAACAAAAATTCTATTGAAAAACTTTTTCAGGTGCTCAGTGCATATCTCTGTCTCTGTGTTTTTCAGAAAGCTCTGTTTTCATTTTGGTATATAAAAGAAATCAATGTGAGACATGCTGATGTACTTTGAAATTCCAGTGTTATTTGTCTATATGTATTCATTTTCTTTAGTCTACTGTGCTATAGAAGGACTAGGCCATATGAAATGGCTTCCTTTTTGATATTTGATACTTCTGTAGGGTTTGATATCACCATGCAGAGCTAAATGGTCATCTTAATTTTTATTTAATCTCTCCTTTCTCAGACAAGTTTTCTGTGCCTCTCATCTATGGTGTAATAAGCTTAGGTTTGTTTTTTTTACTCAGGAAGATATTCTTGCTAAAATATTTAAGTGTTCATTTTATTATATCTTTCCTTGCACTTTTTAAAGTGCTGGTTGTTTATGTTTGGTAGGCACTGTTTGGTTTCTTTGGTTAGGTTTTTCTCCTTATTTTCAAAATATTGAATTTCATTTATTAATTATATATATTTTATGCACAGGTAGCAACTGACTGAAGTTTTACTCTTTAAGTGAAAAAGTGAAATAATCTTTTTTATGCTAATGACAGATATTTTACTATGTTTTGTCATTTTATTTTCTAGGCTGTTTTCTTTCTTTCTCTATTAACAAAGTCCTAAGAGTGATGAACTTTGCAATGAGTAAGTTGTCTGTTCCTTCTCTCTGATAGGAGGAAAATCTAAATTCACATATTTCCTAATTATGATCTTTGTAGTGTTTTATTGTATCACAATGGTTTTGTAATGGCTCTTTTATGAGAAAATTATTACAGACAAGAAGTGACATGGTTGTGAGAGGTAAGCATTTTAGGGAGCAACAAGGCAGCAGCCTTAATGCGAAGCGTTGGACTATTTGGTTGGATAAGGAATTCAGGTGAGGCAAGATCTAAAGATTGTTCAGACATTTGATTTTGAACCTGTAATTCAGAGATGTAGCTGGAGTAGGAGAAGGTCTGATGCTGCAGAATCTCCCTTCAACAAGATGTACATCATGCCTATGTTTGCTATGCACATACCATGCCTATGCATCCTATGTAAATACCTGTGCCTGAAAAGAAAAAAATAATAAGCCACTGTGACCATATTGTTCACATTTTATTTGTATGAATATATGTTCACAGTAGTTTCTACCAGTAAAATCTGATGCCAGATTCCCTATTAAATGTGCTAAAAAAAGTGGCAGGTATTTGACAGTGAGAGTTATTAACTTTTTAAGTGTTTGTAAAATGAAAGGTCTTGACAAAATCTAGATGTGAGCTAGGCCTTTCAGTGTCTATCTTTTCTTTGTTCCAATTTTTTTCCCTGTATTTTTTAGAACATTGTCAGAACTACAGCCATTTGTGACTACACAAAAGAGTACACCCGTGTCCAAGTCCTATTATTTATTCTTCACTATCTGCTTAATGTTAATGTGAATAGTACTAATGACTCTTATGAAATTGTCTTCAATGGGAGAGTGGTGCACATGCAAAAGTAATGGCAGAATTCAAGTCTAAGATTATAAATAATCTGTTAATAAAATAATCTTAACTCTTATTGCAGTTAGGCCTTGACTGCTGACTAAAGTTTCTAAGCATGATCACAATAAAAGAGAGAGTATTAGACCTCTTTTCATACCCTCCAATTTGTCTCACTCACCTAAGTGGTAGCCATTCTTGTACCTCATAAAAAGCAGAATCACCTTCTTCATTTCTGCTGAATTGGTGGTAGAAGAAAGAGGTTGTGTCCTGTCAGACCTAAATGCTGTATACAAAAGTATTTCTTTTGGTGCTAGTTATTGCAATTTAGTTTAAAAACAAACAAACAAACAAAAAACAACCTCAAAACACATAATCCAAAAAAAGAAACAAAAAAAACCTAAATCAACCCCCAAACTCTCTCAAAAAAACAATAAAAAAGGCCAAACCCAACAACAAACCAAAAAACTAACCAGAAAAACAAGTAAAAAATTCCCAGAGTAGAGAAGCTGCCATTTCTCTAGCAGATTTATACTAATGCATTAATTAATCTCTAGCAGATTAATGCTAATGCTAGGACTTTGGGACATTTCACAGCACCCTCATAGCAGAGAGATTTAGCAGACTGTGTTATCTGTTGTTTTGGCTTAGGGAGGACGTCGGTATATCTGGTATTCTTGAGGGATGCCCTTGTTTCTCCATCCATGTCTCTCTCGTTCCAGTGGCTTTCCCTCCTCTAGCAGCTAGACTTACAGACTTTGAATAGGTATGTTGGATG
Source organism: Chloebia gouldiae (assembly GCA_003676055.1). Lineage (NCBI taxonomy): Eukaryota > Metazoa > Chordata > Aves > Passeriformes > Passeridae > Chloebia > Chloebia gouldiae. The sequence goes on from QUSF01000011.1 coordinate 18,011,315, forward strand.
TAAATGCTCATGGTATAATCTTCATCTGGCCACAGACATTTCTCTTCAGTCAAGCACTTTCATCTTCATGGGACATACAGAACGAATCTCTATATGACAGTACTTGTTAGATCCCTTTGTTTTTGGACTTATTAATTCATAGAAATATTTCAATTTCACATAGTACATTTTAATATTATTGAAAAATAGCTTGTAGAAAATGTCAACTCCCTTTATAGTCCACTCTGATATTTATTTTATTAACCATGTTAACCTATATGTCTCTGTTATCCTTTCCACTCATGAAAGAATAGTTCTCAAATATGATTTCTTCTTATGATTATGAAAGGCTATAAGAAGATTCTTTCATATTATATGACATTTTAAGGAAGGCCACCTGACCAAAAATTTATTTGCTTATATGTAATGAACTCTTAAGATAAGAAGAGCAATTCATCTTAACTGTATTAGTTTGACCACCTACATTACAAGATGGATTTTGCCAACCTTTTTAAGAAGCATCAAATTTTGGCCCTAAACCAGGTCTGAGACATGCATAGGTTTACTCCACAATTTGGGAAGATGACAAGGTCAACCTCCTACAGTCATTAAAAAAAAAAACAAGTAGAAAATAGTAGCCTTTACAAATTAACTAGCTTGTGAATTTTATTGTGTTATAAGTCTTCAGCTTTAATTAAAGTAGAACTTAGTGAAGGATACTGGAGGTGAAAAGGTAAGCAGCAGTGCACTCAGAATCCACCTTCCAAATGGAATTCAGCAATGATAATCAAGTTAAAATGTGGCTTTGTCCCTGTTTTGAGGGATTTTTGTGTCAAATATTGAAATTCAAACACAGTATCTCCATGTTAATGCGTTTACTGTTTGGCAAACACAGACACCTCATTCTTCTACCTTGTCTATCCTTGAGATCACTGTCAGGGTTGTGGGACACTGTATGGCTGAGTGAGGAGGGAAATCAGGACAACGAGGGAGACCACAGGGGTGGTGTTCAACCCTCCTGCTCTTTGCCTACCTTGCATCTTTCTGCCATGCAGTCTGTGGTTACAGCCATGGAAGGTTTGGTCTTGGCTGATAAGTACTCCAACCAGAAATAGATATCAGTAGAAAAGGCTGGTAGAACCCAATTCTCTTTCAGTATTCTTTTATGGGATAAAAATAATGAAATCCTCTTAAAGCTTCCTGTGAAAACATTTGTTTTCCAAATATGCCTCTCCAAAATAAATTTCATTCTAGTGAAGCTCTTTGGTTATATGTTTAGTAGAAAATGTTCTGACTGCTAGCTCCAGTTGTTAGTTCTCTGCAACAGAACACTAATACTTTTTCTACACTAGAAGAGTGATAAAATCTTTGGCTTTTGAGAACTGCCTTTGTTCTGAAAACTGATGTTTATATGAGGTAATCACAACAGGTATCTTTAAAATTAATCTGTATTCCAGACCTTGGCAATGTAGCTTTACTTGCAATGAAGAACTGGGTAAATAACCTTTTCCCAGCTCTACCTGATCTCACCATCTCTTGTAATTTTTCCAGATTTTTTTCCCAGAAATTTCCTGTTGAAACCTGCCACATAGAGCTAAGATGAATAAGCAGACAATGTCAAACATTTTTAAGTAGTGCTTGAATCCCTCAGTTAGAAGAATTTTTACAGCCACTGATCTTTTTATAGTTATGTAAGATCAGTAATATTATGTAATTAAGTTATGTAAGCCTGTAATTTCCTTTATTCTCTTAGGTGTTTCAGAGGGCTTTTTTGTCATTTTCTTTATGTCCTCAGAACTGGATCCATAATTTAAGAAGATTAGTAAACAGTCTAATTTAATTGAAGAAGTTTAGTAAACAGGAGTTTCTATATTTATCACAGAATGTTTCAAATAACCTAGTAAAAATTATGTATGAATAATTCAAATAAACAAGTAATAATGATGACCATAAACAGAAAAATAAGTCATCTCAAAAATAATTATAAAGGAAAAAATGTACTGGAAAGGCTTCTGATGGCCCTGGAACAGATTAAATAAAAAGGAGAATATAATTTTTTTTTTCTCTTAAGAGAACCATCAATTAATTTTTGCAGCTTTTACCATATTGATACTGAGTGCACTGTTTACCATATTAATACTCTTTGCTTGCATAGACAATGCAAGTAATGGCCCTGGACCAGTTGAATGCATCAAGTTTTGTCTTATCCTTGTAATCAGAACCCACTTGGAGATATGTATTTAATTAAACGTGTGAATGGCATGATGATATGTAGTGGGAAGGGAGCCATGACAACAGTAAAAGCAGCACTTACTGCCAAGTTGTAATCAATATAGATATTTTACCAGGGCTGGGTGGTGAGCAGGTCTCCAAAACTGCAGTTAAATTACAGAGGCTGGCACTTCTATTGTTAGGAGTTTGGCAAACCCATTTTGCACATATCTTTATTTTCAGGGTTACTGTCTTGGACCAGAATTTTCTGTTGCCTCCAGGAAATGTTTGGAATACTTTAAGGACTAATGGACTGATAGCAGGCTAGTAGTTCCTTCTGGCTCACTTGCTTTACTCAGCCAGGCTTCCCACTCATTTCAGTTTCAAATCTACATTTTCTAAGGGGCTACTCTGTGTAACATTATTATCACTATTATTGTTGTTGTTATTATTGTTATTGTTACTTAGCATTGGCTAATACTGACCATTTGCAAGAACATATGCTTTTCCATGTTTTATCATATATTTTCTTTCCAGTTCCATCCTACAACTCCTTGGTTTTGTCACCTTGAGTAAGCACTATATCCAGTGCCTGACAGTCTTCGTAGGTCTAACAGCACAAGACAAAGCCTTTAGAGCAGTGTTCCTGTGCTTAGAGAGTGCTCCGAGACTTTAAAAAAGGCACCTATTCAGAGGTGAAACATCCCCCAAATATTTTATGTGGCCTATTTTGTAGCATCTGAATTTCTTCTGCCTGAGTCTATAACATGTAAATTCCTGTCTGGATTCAGCTTGTAAACAGCATAAAGACAGGCAGTAGAGTTGCTATATATTGTTGATATTTTTGTGTGTGTGTGTGTGTGTGTGTGTTTTGCTGAAATTTCTGGCATTTGTGAGAGGATAGCAAATACTATGAATGGTATTGTGTTTATGGTAGGAAGTATTTATCAAGTAGGAAGACTTTGTATCATTTCCTAGCTATGGTCAGAATTTTATTCCAATCTCTTCAGGATTGTTTTGCTCACACTCAGATCCTCTCAAAACAAACCCTGAAGGTACTGGTCTCCACAGATCAGAGACATTTTCCAGGCATTCACAGTTCTGTTTTGTTTCAAATTCTAAACAACTCTCATCTTCCCAGTGTATCTATTTTCAGTGCATAAAAAAAGTATAATTGAGTGGAGTTCTTCTTGTAGTCAATGGAGAGAAATGGGTGCCAGGGAAGGTCAGTTTAAAATACCTAAATTCAAAGGCTAAAACTAGACTGTAGAAATATCTCAGTAAGTGTTCTTTACCTAATTTTTGAGTAATCTGGATGATCAGAGGTGTTTAGAGGCTGCTGCACATTAAAAGCAGTATTTTTCCAGTAAAATAACATTTTCACTGTTTTTAATTATCAAGGTATACCCTACATTTCTTACAGAAGTCCAGTATCTATTGTGGAAATTTATGTGACAAGTGGGAGATTTGGTGTAAATTATGGTTGTCAAATCTAACTTTTTATGCAAAAAACAAAGGTGGGGTTGACTGTGTGTGAGTAAAAGGCTCAGGGGCGTATCACCCTCTGCCCATGCTGAGCCCTGATGAAGTCAGAAGCTGCTAAAGAGCCTCTCAGCCCCAAACTGCAAAGGCAAGTCCAGGTTGCAGGCAATTTTGGTGATTTGAAGAGGACACCAACAATTTTAAAATTCTCTCTGGAAAACTTTCTGGGTGTACTTAACATCATGGGAGAGGTGGAGGAAGTTTCTTGTTGATGTAGCCTAATGTCTGGGGTCAGAGCCAGAGACATGCAGAATATCTTGCTCTCTTTGGTAATCGGTGTGATTCTGGAGACCAGAAAATACATTTTCCTGGAAATCTGGCCAATAAGCAAGGGAAGGTACAGTGGAAATTTCTTTAAGATTAAAGAATTAGGTTTTTGAAAAGAAAATCACTTAGTAAAAAAAAAAGAAGCTTTCCTTTTTTTCTTTCTAACCAGAACTCTGAGCTTTTCAACAGATTCTCCTTCACAGCAATGTAGCTGTATCTTGTGTGACTATGGTAGAATATGAAAGACAAAAATAAAATGAAACAAAGAGTAAAAAAAAACCATGCAGGAAAAAAAGGAAATTGAAGCCTAGTTCACATTTTTGAGGCATCCTTGATGGCAAAGATAATTATTTGAATCCTTTCACAGTTTGGTCAACCAAAACTGGCTTAGAAAATAGCATGGGAGGACTTATTCCTAGATGCATTCCTATTTCAAGGTAAATAGATTAAACATTGCTGATAAAATCTTTCCAATAAGCTAACAGTAAAGAAACCACTACAAAAGGAATCAAGAGCCATGGACTATGTTGAGGAAGCCACACAGACTTTATGTACTCTTCCAGGAGAGTCTGCTTGCTTAGACACAAATCCTGCATTCACGACATACCTCATGGACAATGGGGAGATAACAAAACCTGTTTTAGATAGCAGAAGTTAATACAAAAGCACTAACATCATTGTTAAATTTGCAGTTACACATATTTAAGTCATGAATTCTATATAGCTTAAGTCATAAATTAATCCACTTAGATAGCATTATACATGTAAGGAAAAAACAAGAAAAACTATGCAAAAACTTCCAATTCAGATTGAATTACATTGGCTGGACTTTGTAAAAGTCAGCTTCTAATGCCAAACCTCTTTTTACTGGAGTAGCTGCCATTAAAAAAACAATTCCTCCCCTAAAGCCAGCCCAAATTGGTTTTTTATCACTCATATGTTTGTGTCATTTTTCATAAAATGAATATAAAAACAATTAATATGATTGATAATGGTAGACATTATTAGAATCCTCAATTTCTCATTATCTTGCTATTCTTCATGGCACAACAGTTATGTTTTCTATGAACCTTTATCTTAATCTAAACCTGCTAGGATTTTTCTTAAGTTTGTGTCTTAATATTCTTTGAAACCATTCTCAGGTTTCTTCAGACTAATTCTTACTTTGTAAATCACGTATGACTCTGATGCTATCTCACACTTAAACAACCTTCTTTTTCCTCAGTTCAGGAATGGATGAGTAGTCAAGAAAACACAAATAGCTATCTGTGACAACATTTCTCAAAAAAGTGAGAGCAATAACTACTTTTGAACTGGCACAAAATTTCAAAGGAATAATTCCAAAATATTCTGACCATCTGTATTCACAAAGAGCATCATACAAGTGTTCATCCGTCAGTATTCTGTAAACACTTAGGATTTAAAAATTTTCTTGTTAATCAATGACACATGAACACGGTAATTTGAACCTTTTGATCCTGTTTTCATTAAACACATGATAATCTTAGAGTGTTCATAAATAGGGCAGAGAATCACATTGTTCCTTTTAAAGATAATGGGAGTTGAAAGCATTTAGCTTCTCAGATGCCATGTCCAGTGGCATCTCACACTGAAACAGAACCTCATGCACTTTGAAAAAATTGTTAATTAATAAGCATTAGGAACCTGACATAAAGATTCATCTTTATTTCAGAGCTCTAATGGTGAATTTTTCAAATGCCCTGAAAGGTAATTTTTGATCAGTACTTCTCTAAAATTATACCTTGTTTTGTCTAGCAGCCTTTAGCAGAATAGATTAGACTGATAGCCACCCTTGGACACAAAATTGGACGTGGAGATGACACTAGAATGTAATTTTTCAATTTTCCTCCTATTTTCTCCTTTGATTTCTTTGTGCTAACACTACAGAAATTAGACTATCTTGCTACATTCTATCATCTCATCTTCTGGTTCTGGAATGAAAAAGCAGAGTTTAGAAAAATGGGAGTGAATAATTCCATAAAAATACACTGCACTGTTTTAGAACCTCTACAAGGTACTCTTTGTTTAACCATGGACTATGGTTTTATATTGATTTTTTCCCCATCAATACAGAAGTCTCTAAGACCTCTCTAAATATCTCTAATATGTTTAATTATCTACTACTGGGTTGCAGCAAATACAGAGAAGCAATGGAAGCAGAAAAGGTATAGCTTGATATACACTTTCTATGTATTTCTTTAAATTTATGTTAATGTGTCAGAGTATTGCCCCCAAAGGAGAATCATTATGATAATCTTAGAGACAGCTGGATACTCCACTCACATTCAGATCTTGCTATGAGTAATCTTCACTTAAATGAGTGCATTTATAGGTACATTACAAACAATTTATCATCTTAGAAATCAATGAAGGAAACTACAAAAGAAAAAACAATTTTTTCCTGCCCATTCCCACAATATATTTTTACTAAAATAAATCAAATAAAAATTGTCAGTTATGGTCAGCAGGAATTTGTTAAAGGCTTAAGCATTTTTGAAACTGAATTGGTCTTCATTCAATGGAACTGAATTTAAGAGGTTAGTAAATAGCTTATATTCAGATTTAGGGAAAAAAAGTGTTGTTTTCAAAATTATTAAATGCTGTTTGCTTTCCTAGAACTCTTCCTGGAACAACAAAAGGTCACTTAAGGTGATGGTTCATTTTATTCTCATCTCTTTGCAGCTGCATGAGATTGGTAATATTAGGATACCTCCTACTTCATTCCCAAAATCTCAGAGGAAAGACCTATGCCCTTCAGATTTAACCAAACCGACTTTCCTGGAGAAGTCTGGAAGGATTAGGGGGATTAAGAAAGAAAATGAGATTATGTTTTAGTGGCTGGACATATGGGTAGTGGAGACTGCTCTAATGCAGCAGTCTGAGAGCTCCCTGTCAGCCTGCTGCACTGTACCTCCTGGTCATCCTGCTGGGCCAGCACGCTGCTGTCTGCCTGATGGGGCTCAGAGTGCTGGGGACATCATTGCCTTCCAACATGCCTCTCAGAGATTAAATATCTTGTTTAAAATATTCCTTAAATTTCTACACACGTGTGTGTTTTTTTGTTTGGTTGGGTTTTTTCTTCTGGCAATTCAAAAATCTTAAAACTATTTTGTTAGCAAGGTTGATAACTCTGATTTCTCAGTGCAGATGCTGAATGGATTCTGTATCTCCTTTCATTCTCCTGTGTAATGGAGAGAATACTGACCCTATGATAAATTTAATCTCATAAATTCAATTTTTAATAGGTGAACTGTATCCAGCTGGTTGTCCGAGATAATTCATGTAAGCAGTGTTTGAGTCAAATGCAGTCAGAACACACTGATAGTATTCAGAAAAGTCAGATGAGGCTTCATAGGATCAAACCCCCTAGGCTGTGATACACATTCATAACCAGCTCTTTATGAGCTCTTTGTTCTGAATGCATGGTTATCAGCTTCCAGCTTGCAGCTCATCCTTCTATGTGCCCTTAATAACTACTATAAAATACTCCAGCACAAAGGGAGAAAAGTTTTTTTTGACTTGTGGATAGCACAAGGTTAGAAACCAGCTTTACCTAATACTGTGGAGAGAATTGCTTTCAGTTATGCTTCACATGAGACTGCAATGGAGCTGTTGTGTACAGCGACCAGGTTATGCAAGAGCACCCCCTGGATAAAGCAAAAAGTGAAATAATTTCCTCCTTGTCATTTGTACAGATTATTTTGGCAAATTCATTGCATTACTTTGAATTGGCTTCTTTCACAGAATTGTTTTGTTTTTCCTGAGAACCAAGTTTCAGCATGTGTACGTGTGTTGAGGGGCAGATGGGAAAAGAAAAAAGGTGCTTTGCTGTTCATGTTCACTGCACACAGAGACATGATAGCCATTGTACAGAGTTTAACAGAAAATAGTCTGGGTGTGGTGCTACACACAGAGAACAAAGAGGATAAACCTACCCCCACGTGGGGAAGTTTCCCAGCCTTACTTTTCTCAAACACTGATTTCTCTGAAGGCTTCTAGCTGCTGTAATTGGCAACATCCAATTAATAGCATATTAAATACAGACATTGAATAATCATTGTTTAGTTGTTTGCGTGCACCACAGCCAAGTTTTGACCCACAACAGCTTGTGTGCTCACAGACACCAGGCACAGTTCAAGGGCTGGCAAGAACCACAGATGGTTCCCACTGAGTTGCAGGGACACAGCTGCTCTTTTTAAGTAAAGAAAATTTATTTATCACAAGCTGGGCCATACTTCTTACTCTAAGGCTGGAGAAAGACTTCCAAGACATTCTAGATAATTATCAGCATTTTACAAAATAAAGTAACGTACCCCATTGGTAAAGTACTAATCTACCAGCAAAGAGGTTTGGGTTCATAATTCTGCAGTGCAAAGAAGCTCTAAGTTCTCAAATAAGTTCCAAGAAAATTAAGGCATTTAGTTAAATTTTCATGTCTCTATATATTCATCCATGGAAAGCAAAGTGGGGACAATAGTGATTTCATATGCCAGTGAGCAGAAACATTAAATAGTGCAGTGTACCAAAATCCTGTGGTCATGGAGACCATAATACTTCAAAAGGCAGAAGTAGTGTGCAGTGAGATTATTCTTTAACCTTGTTTCCCATCTCCTCATGTCCTAATTATGTTTATCTGCCTATTCCTTTGAGAATTCATTAAACATATACTTTTGAGGATGCAGAACATGCATCCAATGCAGCATGAAAAGCATAGAACACTAATCTTGTTTAAATACATATCTTGTCAGGTATTCAAAAGTTTTACTGATTGCGTTGGTTGAAATATCAATTGCATTGATTGAAATATCACTGTGTGAAAAGTACAATTTGAAGAAAATTGCTGTATATGTTTTTAAGATTTTTTGTTATAACGTGCCTTAATTTAAATGAGAAGGTGAGGACTATCTTCCCTGCCATGTGTATTAAACTCCAGAAAGTAAACAGTTTAATCTAAGATCATCTGGATTACTTACAAAGTTGCTTCATCATCTTTACGTATCTCTGTCTTTGGCAGCTCAGCATTGCATAGACATTGAACTACGCAGGACCAGCACTTCATTGTAGGCCACATAATTGGTCTGTTTGCTTCTGCTTTGTTTGTTTCATCAATTGATACATATAAATAAATATAAAGGTATCAGGAACCTTCTTGAACATGTTTATCTTGCAACTGTGAAGTATAACCTTAGAGGTAGTTTCTCATTTCTCAGATATGAGGGATATGACCACACTTGCAGCTTTTAAATCCTTGCATAGTGTATGTTCTTGATACCTCAGTAAAGTCACCAAAAAATGTATTTGTCTTGTAAGGCATAGATGGAATCACCAGATACCGACACACAGTTCTTAATTAGGGATGCTGTATGATTAAAACAAAATAATATAGAAATAGACTTAAAATAAAATAAAATTTGAAAGAACAGTTGAAAACAGTCTCTTGAAAACTGAGATTTGTATTTGAAAGTTATAATCTAGTATCATATCCAATAACAATATCTCTGTAGGGCCACAATGGAGATGTATATAGTGGAAGTATAAGACTTTACAACCACCATTTCTAAGTGAAAATAAGGCTGATTCTGAGCTAGGCATTATTGGAAATGTAGCAACTGTGGTTACCAGGTGCTATTTTGGTACTCAGAAAAGTTCGTTGGCATCTGTTCCCATGTTTTTATTTTCTAGGTCCTTAATTATCCTCTCTCTTTCTTGGCTTAGCTATGGTGCCTCAGAGAGGACTCCATGCGCACTAGCAGTAAAACTAGTGATTGAACACTTATTAATGACTTTCAAACAATACGTAAATCAGAAGTCTCTCAAAATCTTGAAATGCATTCTAAATACCTCCAATACTATTTTTAAGAATTGTTGATAATAAGCATTAAGTTCAAGAGCTTTTTAACTCTTTTAGATGTCTTTGATTTAATAAATCACAATAGACATGTTTTATATAATACATAAAATACTACATGAGATGTAACTTCAGAATTTAGTATTTGCCTTGTTTTACTTATACACAGTCCTCACATACAGCATCTACCTTTCTGTCTCAGTATGATCTTTAAAATGCATGGTTAATGTAGAGAATAAGATCACATCCAGATTTTTCTTTCTCCATACTGGCATTCCCAAGCATCTATTATTTCACTTTCTAACATCTCTGACATTTGCTCCTGCATATAACAATCTCACTACAGTTTTTTTTTTTTTTTGCTTTCAGTGCATCTCTCTTTCCAGAGCAAAATTTCCTGCTGATTCCTGCTTACTGGTAGTCTGAATAAAACAAATTATTTTTTTGTTTGTTTGTTTAAAAGTTACAGGGGTGAAGTAATTTTTAGGTTGGTGAGTATGTAAGGGGTTGCTTTTTATAGCTTACCACAGAGGGCATAATATATTTGACTGCAGATGCTGTAAATCATAGACATAGATTTACAAATGTTTACATTTTTATTTGACAGCAGTTGGCAAAATTGTCTAACACAGACAGATCTTCTAGTCCAGCCCACAAATTTTCCTTTGAATACTGTGATACTGTAGAAATTTTTGCTATATTGCCATGCATGCACCCTGACAATCATAGACACATTAAGACCTGTAGTGTGGGCAATGGACAAATCACAGCTCACTTGCTGTGAATAATTTGGATGAAATTTCTTGCTTCACAGTAAGCCACTTACATAGGCAGGCTGCTTACCAAAAAGAAATAATATCTTCTTATTTTTCTTTGGATAAACAGACCTACTGGTTCACAAATCAGTGTAAACCAATTTAATCACAGTAATGCTAGGAGAAATCTCTGTAAGTTTAGATCTCCACAGCTGCAGGTGTATGGGGGCATGTCACAGTAACATGAATTTTCTCAAGGACATTTGCACTGCCTGTCATGTTTGCTCTCACAAAATTCTGAAGAGGCATTATGCTCTCTCAGAATAACTCAAAAATGTCTGTGCTTGTCTTTGGCTTCACTATCGCAGTATGTGAATTTATTCATTTAGCATTCTGCTAAAACTTCCTCATACAAAAATAATTCACAACTGAAATGCCTCTTTCTGGTCAAGGTTTCCTCATCCTGAATGCATGCTTAGTCTCTCCACTCCACATTCATAAATAGTTTGAGAAACTTCAAGCATCTGAGGTCATTGTGCTTCACACAATTGTTCTTTGTTGCACTCTGTGAAGGAGATTACATGAGGGCAAGCTGGAATTCCTGGATACCATATTTCTCACTATTGAAGGGCTATCTCCTTGAATAAAAAAAGCAATAAGGCTATCTGAAGTGACCTTGGCAATTGTTCATGTAATTTATGACATAGTACAACTAGATGTGAGTTCAAATCAAGCATAGAGATCACTTTCAAGTCTGATAATGTCTCTGAACTGAGAAAAAATTGCTAGAAGAATACATTCTCTGAAATATAACTCTATGCATCACACAATGTATTTGATTAGTATTTTGCTGCAATTTAACCCTGTCTGTTATAGCACTGCATTGTTATCAATTGCTGAGTTGTTAATCCCTGTGAGTATATTAAAATTAAACATATGTAATGGAAGAATGTTGCTGCTCAGTAAGAGTAATTCCTAGTAAGTAAAGACAAAAAGTAAGTGCAAAAAATCTCATTATTGCTAAATGAATATTGCTAATTCTGCTACTTGCTGGTACATAATGGATAAAGTATTGAACATATATTAATAATAATAATAAACAATAACAAATAACAAAAATAACAATAATAATAATCATTAACTTCTTAAATTTCTTTTCATGCCTTTTAGGATGATAAAAAGAAGACATGCAATGGGGTGCGAGGAAAAACCTCTGTCTCCCTCTTTTAAAAATCTTTTGATGCCATTCCTTAGTGAGAGAGGTAGGAGCTCTTCATGCTTCTGGGCTGTTAGATTTTGGAAAATAAGGTTGTGGATAGTGGAAGGAAACTATAAAAGCAGTGGAGAGGGCAAGCTATCACAGAGACTCTACTTCATCCTGCATTTCAAAGAATTCTGTGGGAATAAGTGTGTGTTGTGGCTGCCACTGGAAGACTTTCAGTTCAGCCTTTGCTTTACTAAAATCCCAAAATTCTAAAGACTCAAAGCCAGAGCACACCACACTTCTGTGTGCACAGTAGCCTCAGATTTGGACCTAATCTAGTTTTAAATATTATTTTACTTTGTATTTTACATTATAATGAAGAGTATGTCTTCATATGTTTAAGACCAAAATCTGTGAATGTGGACCAACAAATGCATAAAAGATTAAATTCTTCATTTCCCAAATATAATTTTGTTAAGGAAGTGAGCAACTTCCTAGTGCCATGGTATCTTAGGTCTGGTAGGCACCACTTAATCATTCTCAGCAGACAAGGTCCTCACTCAGGCCCAAAACAATAAATATTCACTGAATGTGGAAGCCATAGTTTGCATTATCTTGTTTATGTTGGTACTCATAAGATATGATAGGATCTGTAGTGAAACTTTGTTTCTAGCACTTGGTGTTTTACTGACAATGGATGGTAGTTTGGATGCAGCCTCAAGAGAATTCTGCATTTATGTCCACACTTAGAAAAAATGAATGAGAAAGAAAACTAGGCAATAGGCTGCTTTTGTATGTGTGAGGTATGTTTGTGCACAGCTGAAATTTATAATAAAGACTTTTGTCAAACATATTTACAGGGAATTGGCCATAGTTTATCCAGAAAGAGTACAGGATCTTTTTTTCTGTGAATTATATCCTTGTGTTTCTGTTGTATAAATTATTATAAATATACATTGTATGTTTAACACACAGCTTAGGCTTCATGCTGTTCTAAGAAACATGACGCACTTTCTTCTGGTCCTGAACTGAACTTGGTCCATCCCACCAAGTTCATGACAATGGAGTCAGAAAAAGCTGTAACTTGTTGCCTCAACTTCCTATAACTTTTCTATGACCCTAAATTACAACTGAGAAATATTTTTTTCAGCAGCTTTCAAATAAAAAATTAAAAGCCTATTCATTTCATATAAATATTTTCAAAGTGTGACTTTTTTTTTAATGCAAAAAACTACAATGTCAACAAATGTAATTTAAAATTTTAAAAAAATTTTACTTTAATTGTATTTTGAAGCTATTACTTTTCTTTTATAACATAAAATGTAAAACATGTAAAAAGGTGCATTTATCAAAATGCATTATTTAAACTGAATAGAAACTGTCATATTTATTTATTTAGGTAGTTCAGTGTGATGCTCAAACATTGGAAACTTTTGTAAAATATAATTCTTTAGCTAAAGAATCTGCCATGAGCACTGTGTTTCACAAGTGCTTGAAATGTTACTAGTTTCAGCTGCAGTTAAGAGGAAAGAGATGTACAACTATTGTCTTTTTTAATTAAGGTATATTTCTTTATGGTTAGAAATATATAAAAAAGATTATGTGGATTTACTGTGTTTCATAAGATTACAGCTAGTGTAGTGCTTCAGTAATGCATCTGCAGAGACCACAAGACCTGCTGCTACTGGGTTAATGAGATCTCCCATGGATGTGTGGTCTGCAATCCAGCATCCACAGGAAGCATAATGAAACCTAAATACATTGTTATTTACTATATTTTCATCTCTTTCTATGCTTTAAACAAAATATTTCCACAGTCACTATAATTTTGTGTCCTTCTAAGCCAAATAAAAGGTAGAAGGAAGCAGAACCTCAAATCATCCTCTGTGAACCTAAAAATAAGCATATATGTGTAAGTGCACAAAATACAAATCCCAAAAGAGTCTCAAGCCTTAAGATTGAAGAACTTTCAATAACCAGTGTAAACACAGACATCTAAAATACAATAAAGAATTCACTGGAGTCAGCATCAACAAGGATTTGGTACAAATTACCTGCAAACTGATTGAGGGATAAGTATCAATTGCTGGTGATGCTTGTAAATCCAGACTCCAGTTTACAAGCTAAAGAGGTACTTAAAGAGTTCAGAAAGGTCATGGATTTGAGCCTATTTTGATATTCACATACAACAAATGTACCTCCCTGTTGTTTTTGGATTTCTGCCCAAGGAAGTGGGGGAGGAGTTTAATGTGGCCAGAAAACTCAAAAACCTTCCCATCTACTGAGAAGGTCTATTGTGTAAGACCTTCTTTTTAGTTGTGAAGTTCTATTGTCAAACATTTTTCTAGGTTTTCCAGTTTTCAACAACTATTCTCTTTTCCCTCTCCTTTGAAGAAAGATAACATCCTGTCCAGCCTCAAGCAGGGAACCCCCCCTTCCATGTGTGCGTGCATTTGAGCATGAATGCAGTCCTATTCTCAACCTTTGGCGAATAATAATGTGGATTTTTAAGCATTTGTAATTGAATTTGAATTTAACTCTTTGACTCAGGTGGTAGTATTACCCAGGAATTTATCAGGCAACCTTTTAGCAGAGGAGAAAACAGAGTAAAACACAGCACTCCCTAGATAGAAAGAGGATAGAAGTGAAGTTCTATGTACATATAAAGATCATATCTGCAATCATAGACCACATCAATTTTTCTGTTGAAATAGGCTCAAGAAATAAGAGGAAAGAAGTCCTAAGAATAATAAAGCTATCTTCTTTCCAAATGAGACACTGATTTCCTCTCTGTTTCTTTCTCTGGTTTTTTTTTTTTCTGACTTTGTTCCCTCCTATCATAGGTGATGCATATTCTAAGGAAAATACTCAAATTAGTTTTGCTACAGATTCAGTGTCTTGATGTTAGATGTCTTGCTCATATTTTATCAGATGTGAGTGTTTCAAATGTCCAGAGGCTGGAAGAATTCTGACAAAGTGTTTTGACTGTCCTGAGTTTAATGAAACTCTGTCTGGGGTTTTCATGGTAGAGGATTCAAAACTATTCTGTTACCATTAGGTTTTACAACTCTCTGCTGCATGGAAGTCATAGTGGTGATTAGACAAGCCATATGAATTCATCTAGAATATTTCTCAGTAATTAGGAATCACGTAGAGGCTTAATCCCCACATTCTGAACATTCATATGACAATTACAACTTACCTCCTCTTAGTTTCTGAATAATAATCACACTATTATAGATTGTTAATCACAGGAGCAGGGGCTAATTTACATTACACCATTACATTTACTTGACAATCAGAGAAATGTTGAAAATGAGGGCTCAGATTTAACCTATATAATATGAGGTACCTAGCTGAAATATATATCTTGTGGTTGTATCAGTCCTATGCTATTTACAGGCAGCAAAAGATGGTTCCAAGCCCAGAACGGGTTTTGGTTAGATAGAATATTTGTCCATGTAATCTCTAATTTTAGACTGGATGGATCTCAGCCAATGTCCTTTTTCCTTGAAGATTAAGGAAATATGATACCATGTGATGAAGTGAAATTAACTTTATGATTTTATTTCCTCCACATCAGAATAAATTACAGCAGTCTTGTCTGCGGTGTAGGGAGTCTGAATACACATGGAAATAGTGTGCAGAAGACGATGTGAGCAGCCCTGAGGAGATTAGCTGGTTTTCTCCAGCAGTAGTGAGGATTATGTCTCTCTGTATCATGTTATGTAGCTTCTCCCAGGTAATAATGCTTATCAATCACATATAGCATCCTATCATGGTCTCAGGACTGGGAATTTTTTGTTGGTTTTTAATGTGCATCAGGGAATTTAATTAGATGTGAGGACACTTAGCAATCTGGATTATTAATTTGAGGAACTCAAGGGAGAGGAATGAAAGAACCAGACATATAAAAAAGCACAATGCACAAGTTATGAAATACAATTAAGTATAAATAGCAATTTATGTCAGAAAATGAAAAACAGCTTTTCCTGACAGACCTGTTCATCTCTTTAACCTCACAATACATAAAATAACCCATATTTTTCCTTCCTAATGTTACTTTGAGAATAGAAGTCAAATTAAAAGCAAAAAATATATCATTGTAACCATACACAATTTACAGACCTTTCAACCAGTAAAACATGTATTTAGATATTGTGAAAAATATTTTATTCCCTTTAATTTGTTTTGGATAGCAGCTCCTAGTGATCAACAGCAACTGAACCCCAAAACTGAATGAGCAAAGGAAGACAAAATACAGCCATGAAATCTGAAATAGTAAAGCAAAGGTGAAATTTGTATAAACTCTGGAGAATAGGATCAGGATTTCAATGTGGTATTGAAAAAAAAATGGAAAGTACTTCCTAAATCTTACAGTATGGAATTTTCCAAGACAACAACAAAATGCTATCAATAGAAAGAAGTAGCCCATAAATGACTGCAAAAGGTAAAGACTTGTGTAGTCAAATATGCCATACAAAAGGATCTGAAAATACAGTGATCACAAATGTTGGACAAGTCAATTTTATTCTACAGGTAAGGGTACTCAAAAGGCTTGAATTTAGTCTAGGGTGCATACAAGCCAAGAGAGGCAACTATTGCAGTGCTGATGGAGTCTTTGCTTCAGGGGAGATTTCTGTGAGCAGTTCAGATTTCAAATGCACAAACTACCTTAGAGGAAAATACAAATTCAACAGTATTGATGTAATCTTACTCTTCTCTTCCTGTACTGGAGAATGGGAGAAAGTGCATGTCTGCCTTAGAACACTTCTGAGTCCAAATTAGTAAATTTTACTGTGTCTAATTTTAGATTCTGCTTTTCTGACATGCTCATATGAACTTTTAAAGTGGTTGGGTTTTTTGATATCTTTTTTACTTTTGGGGCAGAAGACGAGCAGAGGAAAGTTTATCGGTCTATAATGTGCATATGCAACAAAAATCAGAAAGGAATGAAATATAAAATATGAAATATGACAGGCCATAGGTGGATCACTGCACAGGTTGAACAGACAATGGCAAGACCCAGCAGACTGAGGTAAATAACATGCCAGTAAACAGGGTAAGGCTGGTAAAAATCACTAGGAAAGGAGGGTAGAATACTAATCAAAGGAGGGTGGTAGAGAAATTGGGTGCTTTTAAGTCTTTAGTCATGGCTGTCTTACTTGTCACTAAGAGAGGCAAGCAGTGAGGTGTAACAAATCAGCCACATGGACACTAGCTCTGCAGAAAAGGGCAAGGATGAAAAAATGCAAAAATGCTAACCTCTTCCAGATGAAGCTGTATATATTTCTATACACATAATGAATATTCCCAAAGGAGACTTTGACTAGGATGCTAGCTGAATATATTTCCCTTGTAAACTCTCAGCTTTTTTAAATACCTCTTAAGTCACCAGCATATTCTCTTTGTGTCATATCCCAAGGGCCACTTCATTTTCAACAGCAGAAGCTCTCATAACCACCTCCATTTAGCACTCATTTAGGAATACCTCTGAGGGAGAACCTTGTTTTTCTTATTTAACTTTTCCCTCTCTGCACTTGTGGGCAGCCCAGGACAGCCCATTAATATTATATTTGGGTCACACACACGTGTCCTGGACTCTCCCCTGCTGCTAGATGCTTAATGTTAATGATTGTAGGATGAATGACTCCAGAGACTGTCAAAGTTAAGCAGATAGAAAGTAAATTAATCTGACAGGTGACAGGCTGTCCTTTCTGTAGTCTGCCAGCTCAGACAGAGAGAGAACTGCCAGTTCCAGCTAAAGGGAGTGTGTGGCTGGGGGTGATGGAGGGGGGACTCATGCCCCAGCTGTCCCTCATCTCATTCCCAGCAGCATATCTGGGTGATTTCAGTGGGGGATACTTGCAAGTCAGAGGCTTGGTCCTCTCCCTAAAGTGTAACAGAATTGTTAAAACCAATATGTCTGGATGAAGGGTTTGTTAATTTTTGTACGTTTTTTTTTTTCCTTTCCTGCTTTTCTCAGCAATTATACGGTATGTTCTTTTCTTCCTTGGGGGAAGTGGATAGTGTTCATGTTATTTTGGGCTTTTGTAAGCAAAAAAAAAGCTTTGGTTCTATCTTTTTTTCAGGGGAGAAAGAATGTAATTAATGCTGTACTACTTCTTACAAATTACATCATGATCCATAATACTCTATGTACTACATAATACTCTAATTTTGCATGTGGGTTTGGTTTTGGGGGTTTTTTTATATGAAAGGAGCATGTAAATAATTGCTGCAGGAGCTTCTTTTTACATACACAGTGGCAAAGAACAGTGCAAACTGCAGGTTCTAGCTAGATTCCTTTATGTTTTGCTGAAGAATAAGGAAGAAAAGCAAGGAGCTCTTTATGTATAAAATCTGCTCACAGCCAAGTACCTTAAAATGGAGTCTCTTGTAAGGTTTGAGTTTTCAAGATGTCAGTTTCCTGCATCACTATAACTTGTAGCAAACAAGCTAATTGTAATTGCAGCTCTGCCCCCAGTGGGAAGGATTTTACACTGAAAGAGCCTTACAGCAGAGGGACTGACTGTAATTATATTCTTGATGGGACAGTAGGCATGACAATTTAAACTAGAGAGAATACTTGACAGAAGTACATTACTTCAGAAAAATACACTTTTAATTGAAGCTAAAATATATTAAGGAGACCTACAGATTATGTGGGAGGTTTCAGCTTTCTTTTTGTTCAATAAGGCAGTCTTTATCTTCTGAAATCACAACCAGCCTTGAATGTAAGAATTCCTTTCCTTGCTGCGCACTCAATTGCCCTCACCCCAAACAAATGCCATCACATCTCCAGACTCTTTGTGTGGATTTAACTGTTATATAGTTCTGACATAGGTTCTCTGGGTTAGAGATCTCGGGGGCCCTTTCCTCCTTAGTTTCACCACTTGGTTCCAGTGAAAAATGCCACCTTTCCCACCGAGTCTTTTCTCTCATACATGTACTGAAAAACTGATCAAAATCTGTACATCTCCATCTTCACATAACTGAAGGGGACAGCAATTCTTTTTACTGTGGAAGAAAAAAAAGAACATGGAAAGTGAGAAGCCTGCTGCAGAAGGGTGTGCTCCACATCTGACTTTCTTTCATGGTGTCCTGATGTCGCCCTGTTCTTTTAAATGTTTTAAAGTTCTTTTAAAAGTTTTCTATACCTTCTGATGTTTGCATATTTCTACTTGAGTTCTCACAGACTGTTCATGTAAATAATAATTGTTTTGCATTCTTCTTTGTAAGAAGAGAGAATTAATAGACTGTTAGTTTAACCAGGGTAGTTGGAGAGGTGGCAATTTCTTCCTCCAATCCACTGTCATTTTTAAAATTATAAATGTTGCAAAGTCAAAAACAAAACTTACTATTTTCCTCTTTTAAATCTTAGAGTGAGTGTGTGAGTTATTTCGTGTCATAGTACAACATCGTGGTATGACTGGGATAGAGTTAATTTTCTTCCTAGTAGCTGTGTTTCAGATTTAGGATAAAAACAAGAATAATGTTGGTGATGCACAGATCTTTTCATTGTTGATGAGCAGCACTAAGCCTAAGTCAAGGACTTCTCAGCCTCTCATGTTGCCCTGTCAGAGAAGAGGCCAGAGGGTAAAAGAAGCTGGGATGGGATGCAGGCAGGACAGCTAGCCCCAATGGGCCAAAGGCATATTTCATATCACAGGATGTCATGTTCAATGTATTAACTAGGAGGAAAGCTTACCAGGAGGGCCACTACCAGGAGATGGTGGGTACCCTACAGTAGGTGTTGAGCAATTGTTCTAATCTCCATTCATTGCTTTTCCCTTTATAAAATTTTTCTTTCATTGCAATTTATTTTTATTATTATTATTATTATTGTTTTTGTTATTATTAAGTTATTTTTCAATTTTTAAACTCTTCTTATCTCAACCCATAAGTTTTCTTTCACTCTTTCAATTCTGTCCTCCATCCCAACAAAGTGGAAGGGAGCTGCTGTGTAGGGCTGAGTTGCTGGCTGGGATTAAACCATGAAACATGCAAAGTCAGCAAGCCACACCCCTCTAAATTCACTGCAGGGGCTAGGAAAAGCAGTCACTTTTATCATATATCCTGTTTTTTTTCCTATGCAAAATCAGAAGATTTCAGTGACTAGAATGTGAGGTTGAAAACTCTTACAAGTACTCAAAAAAAAAAAACCACAAACAAAAAAAACCCAACACAATAAAGGAACTGGCTGTGATAAATACCAGGTGCCCATGAAGCTGCTCCATCACTCCTCCTCAACTGGATGGGAGAAAAAACTAAAGTCTTGCAGGTTACAGATAAGTACAACATGAACAAATCAATCAGTTTGGGGAAATTATTTTCACCTATTATCATTCAAATCAGAGCAGAATAATGATAAAAAACCCCAATATTTAAAGCCCCTTTTCCCGCACCACTCCCTTCTTCCAGGGCTCAGCTTCACTCCCACATTCTGTCCTAGGGGTACAGGTGAACAGGGACTGGGCTCTGCAATCAGTTTATTACACAGTCAGGTCATCCCACATTGTCCCTGCTCAGCTCTCCTCCATGGGGGCACTCCTCATCCTCTTCCATCACGAAAGTGTGGGGTCCCTCCCACAGGAGAAAATCCTTCACAATCTTCTCCAAAGTGAGTTCTTCTCATGGGCTCCAGTTCTTCATTAACTGCTCCACCATGGGTCCCCTGTGGCGTCACAGGTCCAGCCAGCAAACTCCTGCATGGGCTCCTCTCCCCTTTGACACATAATTCCTGCCCGGACCCTGCTCCAGCACAGGCTTTCCAGAGGGTTGCAGCCTTCTTCAGGCATCCACCTTCTCTGGTGTGGGGCTCTCCATGGGCTGTAGGTGGTTTCTGCTCCACCACCTTTCTGCCCCTGACTTTTTTCGGCTCAGGAGCACAGCTGCCTCACCATAGTCGTCTCCATAGCCTGCAGGAAAGCCTCAGCTTAGAGCACCTCCTGTCCCTCCTCCTTCACTTGCTTTGATTTCTGCATAACTGTTTCTTTCACTCTTCTCTCACAGATGTGGTTGTACAACACGGGGTTTTATTCTCCTTTTAAATACATTTCCCCAGAGGTGTGACTGCCAGTGTTGATGGACTTGGCTTACTGATTTATTTGGCTTAAAAGTAATTTTGACCTGGGGTTCTTCTGAAATATTAATTGTGGCACAACAAGATAAAAAAGTGTGATGTGAGCTGGTCCAGTATATTTCTTTGGATACTGCCAATTTTGTTTCCTGCAACAGATTCAGATCAATAGCATTAAACCGCAGATGTGATGCAAGAGTTTTGATATTACTGTTTTGTGCTAATAATTTAGAGCCAGTCAGGAAAAAAAAAAAAAAAAAAAGCTGGATTCCATTCACATTTTGCTGAATATGTGAAACTGAAAATGTCAGAAGAGATGGTGTTTCTCTGGATTCTGCAGGGATCCTTTTTAGGTTTCTGCTGTGTCATCTATCACTGAGCCCATCAAGGAGGTTATGTGGGATCTGCACTGCCAGGAAGCTCCAGAATGGATCTGGAACATCCCCAGTCAATTCCTGACCCTGCAGTCAGCAGTTTCAGCACTTACATTTGCAGATATGTTGAATGGATCTGCTGAATCTCCTGGATGAGAACCACTGGAATTTCAACATGCCAGGCAGAGAAGCAGACAGTTTTGTATTCCACCATTGGGCTGGCTGCTTGGCAAGGTTTCTGAGGAATTTAGGCTGCCATGCATATTTGGTGAGTCTAGGCTGTTCAGTATTTGCACAGCAAACAGGTTTTGTTAATGCTCTGGAACAGCAGCACCAGTCTAAGGTTTGACCTTAAAAAGAGTGAAGGGGAAAGAAACAATTTTTAGTGAAGCTGGTTTCAAAATCAGCTTCTGAAGTATCCATGCAATGGAATTTACTTGCCCAGACTAGTTCTTGCAGCTATTCACCACAGTATTTCCAGGTGCAGAGAGCCTCACACTTCAGCCTCTTGCTGACATAAATGCCTTGCTGTTCCAAACAATGGCTCATTTGTATGAAGAGAAACTGGCAGACATAAATCCAGTGTGACTTAGAACGGGACTTTCTGTACATTAAAACAGGACTTTCTATATATGAGCAGATAAACCTAACCACTAGGTAATGGGAGAAAGGATTTAATGGTTTTTTGTGAAACAGATTATCAACTTTTAATTAATGGCTAGTGATACTTTATCACTTAATTGAGAAATTTTGGAACGCTGTTATATATGGGATGTAACACTCAATCCTTATAAATCAGGAAGTTGATTAGAAAATTTATCTTTTAGCCATCTTACTCTTTGGTTGTTAAACCAAACACTTGCAGCTATGCATACTAACAGCAGGAGGATTTCCCATCTGTGGTGTAGTTGCTTTTGTCAGTTTGTTTCAATGCAAAAAGGTGCTGCTGTTTCACAGTGAATTTGTTCAGGAAGGTTCCTGGCACACCAACTGCTAAGCATTGATGTCCTGCCAAAGGAACAGAAAACACTGCCTCTTTACTCTGCAATAAACTTGCTAGGATTGTGCACCTGTAAAGCAAGGGAAGAAAGGAAGTAGGGGAAAACGTACAACAAATCATTTTCTACCAAAATCGTTTTGCTGGAAGGTAAAATAGGTTGTGGTTTTTTCCTAGATTTTTGATAAGTGAAAAAAACTTCCTCTCACTTAAATCCAGTTAATTAATCCTCTTTGTGTTTTTTAGCTCTACTTAAATTTGTTTAATCCCATAATACTATTTTTAAACAGAACCATTAGAATGGTCTGTGTCTGCTTTTCAATTTAGAATAATGAACTACAACTTGAAACTAGTAATGAAATTTGGTGGTACTTTCTTTTTTTCTCAGAAGTGATTTTTAGCAATTTAAATCCTTGCTTAAGTACTTAGGTATATTAAGTAAGAGTCTAAGGATGGACCAAAGAGGACAGTAGGTTTCACTTCTCTGGGTTCCAGATAAAAATATTACACTGCAAGAAACTGCAGTCTTGAGCCCCTAGTTCTTGCAAATACTCATCCCAAAGTCTCGATGAGCAGTAGTCTCCTTATATATTTTTGAATAAAGGCTTAGATTTTCAGTTAGGTCTACCAGTGATATCACTGCTTACACTCCTGCTACGGTCTTAGGACTGTCCTGTCCAACAACAGCTGTTCCATGAGAAAAGAAGGAGAAAGTACTAAGACTAGACTTTGGAGGTATGTGTTCTGCAGGGAGAGAAGAGGTCTCAACATAGTTATCAAAACTGTACTGCGACTATGTTTATTTGAAAATATGAAAATTTACTTAAAGGAACTTATAATTTTGGGTAGTTTATGCAGTGATATATTGGCGCTTTGTGCTCAGCTCCTGCTATCTCTATCCATAACTGACTGTGATATTTTCTTGCAAGTGGTGAGGGTTTGATATTACTAAGAAGACCTGCTGCAGAAATAGTATGAGAGAGACAACTAGCTGGAAATTCTTAGTTATGTAGTGGTATTAATAGCATGGTGTTCTGGCTATGGAATTTGGAGGAGGTGGGAAATTGCAAACATTTGGTGAAATTTTTTAAGCCATTGTGGTACTTCCAAGTTCAATTTGATCCTCTGCTGGCGGGAGTTCAAACCAACATCCCTCCTGTTGCTCTGGGTATCAGATTATGGGCTGCTCCACATGTTACTGTAGCTTGTTCAAAGATCAGTGATAAAATGCCTAAAACATTCTTACAAGTAAGGACTCTCCCCTCTGGAAAGTATGATCATTACCTGTGAAACAAGCTGACCTCATTTTCTATTTTTTGTCAAATGAATCTTGAATTATTTTGCTGTGCACCAGAACAGCTTAAACAGGGTGAAGCAGAATGACTTCCAAAGCAGAATAGCCAGTAATAATGAGAAGAATGGAGCTCCCTCAGTGCTTTGAAGGGATGGAGGAAGGTTCTGGACTGAAAGTTCAGGACATGGAAGAGGTTCTTACTGCCTTACAGACTCACAGAGGTGAGAATATTTTTTCAAATTTTCTTGCTGGCTAACCCTTGTAATGAAAAGTTTTTTATAAGGACTCTGACACCTTCTATTCAAACAATGTGCCCAACTCACAGACTTTCAAGACTGACCCAAAGTATTTCATACATGTTAAACCATAACCCCTCCTTGCCTACCCCCTCTAGCCTCCAAAATCAAAAGGCTCTCTGCACTGAGAATAAATTTTTTTCACCAAGTGCTGCTGAAGATTTCATAATCATATTTTTTTGTTTGTTTGTAGAAATGATGTAGCCTCGCTGTACTTTGAATATTAAAGCAAGGTAAAAAATGTTGGAAAAATTCTCACTGAACTTAGAAGGTCTGCATTAATAGGTTCAGTTGGAGAATCCTGAGGGTTGCATTTGCTTGGTCTAATATATTCTGACAAATATGACTAAACCTTATTTTTGCAATTTTTTTTTGTTTTCCTCTGGTGATTCATAGCTTAGAGTCTATTGTTAACATTGGATACATGCCACTTTCATTGCTGAACATATTGCAGAAATCTAAAAACATTTCTGATATATCTAGATGACAAAATTATTAAAAGCTCTTGATGATATGCAGTGCTTATGTAGCTCATGAGTGGGAGAATCCATTGCATGCTAACCATCATTCACAACTCATCCTTTATAAGCCCACTTGCTTACTGAGAAAAAGCTTTTGCACTTTTGCTGTGTGGTTTTTTTGGATATTTGAAGTTAACAAGGTAACTCTCTTGCTTCACGTGGGAAACAGATGTGTACAGTTCTCTTAATAAGAAAAGGATGTCAATTAGGCATTGTTGTTACAGTAAGTGTATATGATGTTCAGAAATGCCTATTGTCTAAGACAGTAGAATATTTCCCCCTCTGGATTTCTCTGTCTGCCCCAGATTTAGTTCTTACCCTGATAACTGAGGTCAGTCAAGTTTCCCAGAGAGTGCCCATGATGAAGGAGTGTTTGCTTCCTCCCTTTGCTTTTTTAATCCTTTACAAAGTAAGGAGGCTTCACTTTGTATAGAAAAACAATAGCAATCCCTCCTTCTCTGTGACTAAATCCTCCTACAAACCTATTTCCATCCAAATACTCTTAAATGTTAACTTGTACCAGTCAGATGTTTGTTCTCCCACACAAGAGTGTGTGACATGACAAACTATTGTATTAATCTGATTTCAAGGGTTCTGGACACGGTAGCATCTAAGTGCCTGCTACATCCTTTAGTGTTAAGAAACTAAAGTCACTCTGTATTTCATGTTCTAAAGATGGTCATTTTAGTTGTAACTGTAAGGGAATGATAATTTCATTATAATGTTGGCTTGGTTTAGAAGTAAAAATAAGCATCAGCCTATCAGGGGCTGAAATGCCTGAGGTGCTCTTAAAATCCAGAAAGATTTTCCATGCTCCTGGTTTATGTTCTGGTTAAAAATTACTCATCTTGAAAGTTAGGATCAGAGTCTCTTTGCAGAATTGTGGTGCGTATTCAGCAGCCTCTGGATGGATGAGAGGCACAGCAGTGCTGTGTGCACGCCTCTCATCCCTTTGGGTGCTGGCTTTTTCTGTGGATGAGAAAAGTCTTTTGGCTACACTGTAGCCAAGGTGTACAATGACCCTGAGATCAGCTCAGTTGGTAAGAGCTTGGCGCTAATAATACTGAACCTATGGGTTCGGTCCTTATGTGGACTATTTACTGGACTTGATCCTGGCGGGGCCCTCCCAAATTGGAATATTCTGTGGTGTTTCTGTAATTGCAGCCATCGAGACATGGCCTTGGTGTGTGAAGTCTAGAGAAGTCCCAGTAGGTGTTTAATCCTATCTGATTTAATAATCCTGTTTCATTGATGAAACCTATGCATCTGTAACTGTTTTGTTTTATCATGTCCTTGGCTAGGCTAATCAAAGTTCTTAAGCAGGAATTTCTGGTGCAGAGGTGTCTTGTAAAAGACCTCAATTTCCCTGTCTTGATTTAGTCTTTCATATCTAGTTACTAAGGGTCTGACTATTTTCTTAAAAGTACCCCGGGATATGATGTCATTGTTCATTACTGAGGAAAGGCTCATGAGAAAAGATGGGTCTTGCATTATGCTCTAAAAATAGTAAAGGTCACTCCTGTCAACAAAAGATAACATTTTTCAAGTTAAGGAAAACCCCATGTAATCTTACACAGACAAAGCACACAAAACCA
The DNA here is from genome assembly GCA_003676055.1 of Chloebia gouldiae. NCBI lineage: Eukaryota > Metazoa > Chordata > Aves > Passeriformes > Passeridae > Chloebia > Chloebia gouldiae. The sequence continues at coordinate 18,037,301 of QUSF01000011.1, forward strand.
AGGCAAGTGCAGGAAATACACCAACAAAGTCCAATTGTGGGAAAAGACATTCAAAGTACTTAACACTATGTTAATGAGAATATCTTTTCCATAAAACATTTACTAAAATACAAAGATTTCTGATAGAAACTTTACAATAATGCTGAAAACCTTTGGCTCTGGGAAAGGTTAAATTCAACTAGAGCCAAAGAAGATATTTTTTGAAAGTAAGATCAGAATAACATTTCAAAGTACTCCAAACAAAATTATTGGAGTTCCTTCTCTCCTATGAACATAATGTATAAGTGTTTCAGTTTTATTTCCAAGGAAACGAAACATCTGTCAAGTTTTGCTATCAGCATTTTCCCAGTATGAAGTACTGGGAAAATTCATGTGATTAGGAAAAAAAATATCGTTATTCTGATACCAAAGGACTCCTTTAACAGCTCTGCAGTTTCTGGAGCAGTATAAATAAATTAATTTTAGCTGAGGCAGGAGAGAGACATCAAGTATGTCAAAAAACCCCATCAAAGGTAGAACAATCATGATTTTAATTTTGAGCATTAAATTTGGGCTTAATAAATGCAGTAGGATGCAGTTGAACTACTCTTCATAGCAAGACATGTGGAGACAAGTAAGGGCAAGACCACGCTCACTGGAACAGTGTAATAGCCTGGCACAGAGGAAGGAAAAGTGTCTGCAACACTCACTGTATAGAGGGTTCTCTGATGAGCAGAGGCAGTGGGAATGAAGAGGAGAGAATACAATGGGAACTTGTAAAACTGTCATCAGAATCCAAATCCCTGTAGACTACAATTTAGCAAAGGTAGGATTCTGCACAGAAGCAGAGATCCATAACAAGGTCTTAAAAGTAGGTCACATGCCAGCACTAACTCGGCCCATGTTAGTACCTGAAGATCTGAAGTGTCTGGATATTTGGAGGGATGGGAGGGAGGGAAAATTGTCTGCTTATGTTAGTGCAGTGAACCGTGTGCTACATGCCTTATGAAAAAAATCCTTTTTAAGCTTGTTTGACCTTTTCAGTATGCAAACTTATTTTGAGTACAATAAGCTTCTGATAAATATTTATTGTTATTATATATCAGGTAAACAATTATAGGGGGTAAAAAAGAAAATATTTTACACAATTTTAAAGTCTTTTAAAGTAAATGTATGGTAAAAGCAAAACAAAAGCAAGTTTCCTATAATTTTAGTATTTTGTATGACTGAGAAATCAGTAGAAGTAGAGAATGTTTTTCTGAATTTCAAAAAGTGACTGAAATTTTTAATAGAATTATCTGGGTATAAAATTGAAGGCAATTTTCAATTCTAGCCCCTCTCTAATAATACTTGAAGATATTGAATGCTGCTATTGATTTCTGTGGATACTGCTCTTCTAGAATTCACAGGATATTTCAATAAGAAAGATGATGAAATTTTTCTTTCCCTTCTAGAAAACTGGTTATAAATTTGACATCAACTAGGTATTATGGGAAATTTTAGTAGCAAAGGCTATTTTTTTTTTTCAGAATTCTGGTCTAGTCTCAAATTTTCTGGGTATGTTTCCACTGCTGTATTGTTCTAAAGTTTGTGTATACATATGTGTCCTAACACATTGTCCCTCTAATGTCCCAAACTCCAGATAATTTGACCTAATTATGATAGCAATTAAGGATGCTAACTGTTAAAATTGCATAAAAATATGGAAATTTCTGACACCAGGATAGAAGAAAGATGTCCTAAATATTATTTCTGAACTGGTTTACTTTAGCTTATTTTTGCTGAAATGAGAAATATTGACACTTCTGAACTTTCCACCTCTCCCTGTTTACTGCAAAAGTAGCTAAGGCATAGACAGCTGTGTACAAATTAATGAAACCAACACCATCTGAGTAAAGACAGAAACACAGGCTTTTGTTCTGTATTGTTCTGCTTGATTGTCATAAACCTAGTGTTGCATGTTGCAATTATTGCTCAGATGCTGAGAATTTTTTGGCTAGAAGCTATACTATTAATTTCTACATGGTGGAAAATAGATGCTTAAAATGTATGAAACTGAATTTATTCTACTTCTCATTGAGGGAAAACAACAACAAAAACAACAACAACAAAACTGAGAGTAGAGGCATAATGATAGATGCAGATAAAATTTAAACCAGGTACGTTCACTGTATTACCTGAGAAAACAGAATGTTTTAAAAATAATTTTAAAAATATAATTTGAAAACAGAAGAGAGTTTCATTAAAATACTGCTTTCTTCTTGCTTTCTTGCTCCTTTTGGTTTTAGTATCTCTTCACAAACTAAATACACTATGCTGTTTTATGAGATCATAGGAAAGAACTGTTTACAAAAATGAAGAAAAGCAATGAAGTTACTGAAACATGCATGGGATCTTTTCCTGATGGCAGTGCTCTGGACTAACTGCAAAATTTTAAGTAGGTATTTCAATGACCATTAAAAAAAATAGTTAGATAATGCACATCTATACAAGCTTTTTAAAAATATATTAGCAGGTGAAAAGTGAAGTAACTTTCCTGGGATTTTAAACAAACTAAACCAAAAGGGGAAGTTCAAGAATATCTTTCCATGGGTCACAGGAAGTTTATCTATAAATAGAGCATGCATTTGTTCCACAGCTAGCAGACTGCAGAAAACAACTCTTGGTGCTGTAGAGAAAAGGCAGAGGAAACTACACTGGTGCAAATTGTACATCTACACAAAACTGCTGTTCCTAGGGCTGGAAAAGTCAAATAAGAAAAGACATTACCTCCTGAGATTTTTCTTAGCAACTACTGAGAATTTTACAAATAAAATCTCAATTCTGCAAGCAGCCTGAAAAAATTAGTCAGAAGTCTAAAGTTTCAATAAGTTGCTTGAAGGCAATACCAAGATCTTGTATGAACTAAATATCTTCACACTTACTTCCAAGATAATGAGAGTTGCAGTTCAACCCAGATGCTAAAATTCTTATTTTAGTCCCATTCTATGTATGAAAATAATTACAAGAAAAATAGGTAATATACTGAACATTAAAAAGAAATAATAAATAAGTACCATAACAAATATGGAATGTTTTCATATTATTCATGAGCATAATTCATTTAAGAAATGAAATTATAGCTACAGAAATTTAAAATGTGGGGACTTTAGTCACTTTCTGGTAACTAAACTTAATTTCGTGTATCAAAACTTGCTTATTAATCTGCTGGGGTTTTTTTTGTCAATTACTGTACAGCTTTTATACAGAACAAAGGGCTGCTGCTAAAGATACACAACGGCCCTTGCACCATTTGTTGTTTATGATTCTTCCAGTCAAACTACTTATGACATTTTAGGGGCAGAATATGCACATGGTGATTTGCTTCCTTTAATGAGGTGTTAGTTGACTAACTTTTTGCAAATGACTCTATTTGTCAAACACTGCTTTGGGCTAAAAAATATACAAATTTGTCCATGCACATTCAAATTTCTCAAACTGATTCCACAGAGTTAGTAATTTAAAATTTCCATGTTTCTAACCCCTAGTCTTGATGGGACTTGCCAAGCAGGTGCCCATCACCCTACTTCCAGAATGCCACACCGTGATCGCTCCAGAACTGGGTAAATGAATGTGATTGCTGTTGTGCTGGGTTATGTGGCACCTAAAGAGTGTACTGTGCAAGACTGTGTTTTCAACTGTTTTTCTGTTTTTTATGGAATTTTCTATACCTAAGTTACCTTGAAATTATCATTTCTTTTTTTTTTTTGTGGTTTAAACAGCATCACTTAATACATGTAATTAGGTCTCTCAGCCTACCTTGATTGACCTTTGGGACAAAGAATTTGCTTCAGAAAGACACACCCCATTTTAGATTCATCTGAGAATAAAAATATCTTCCAGGCTCCCCTGTAGCCTATGAGCAAAGAACGTAATAACTTACAATGCCCTTACTTGCACTGCTACATTCACAGGCACCTCAAGAAAATGTTCTTCTTGCACGGTGAGTTATTGCAAATAGCAATCACTTTGTAGGTGCTTTATGTGATGACTAACAAATATAACCCTTTGGCTCTGATTTCAGTTCATTCTATCATTTTTAATCACCAAGAAACACGTGGATGGTCATATCTCAAATCTTGGCTCTTAATAATATCCATGGAGGGAAGATTGGAGCTTAAGCTGAGAGGAATGCAAATGTTTTCTCTGTCCAGCCAAGAGCTCTGCACTCCAAAGGCTGCATCTGGGAAGATCAGTCAGAAATATACTAGCACTGCTGTATTGGGTATCTGGTAGTCACCAAATTATTTATCATTACTGTTCAGAACCCCTATTTGGGAACTGTGCAAGATACAGAAAAGCCTGGGAGTTGGTAGCATGCAACTGCATCATGATTGCATGCATCCCGATAGCTTGTTTGTCCAGGTGGAAACTTCCTTAATGTGTTAAGTGGCCTCTCATCATGCTTCAAATTAATAACATTTATGGCAGCCTGTCTTGCTGCAAAAAGACATCACAATTTTGGCTAAAAACAATCATATACAGATATATCCTGGGACTCCTAACTCCTTTGCAAAATAAATAATTGCATAAATTGTACCAAGGTTTCAACTGCTTTGAGGCTTTTGTTACCTTGTAACATCTTATTGTCTTGATTTCTGTGTTGGCTGAAGTGATTAAAATCTTACTCTAAGACAGGTAAGAATCAGTCAAATGAGGCAATGTACAATTCATGTCTGACAGATGCCTTAAGTGTCATTAGCATATAAATCAATCCAAATTATGCAAAAAAGTTCTTTGTTGGATGGGTAGAAAAATCTTCAGCTGGAAGTCTAAAGGCAAACAGGGAAATAAAGCATGTCTTCAGATTGCTGATATTGTCCAGATTTTATGTGAGAGACAAGGTAGTGCTATTCTGTCCTCTCTTTGTTCTTCCAGGACTACTTGTAGCTTTTATAGTTGGAAGTCCTTCATCATATGAGACAGGTTCTCAATCTGTTTGGCATGTGCTTGGTGTATCTTGGGCACATATCTTCTTTGTTACACTCCATCTCTCTTGGGGGAAGTGCTACCTTTACCTCCCAGGACCGGAGACTGTCTTGTTTAGTTTCAGTCTTTTGTCTCAAAATATATGTTATATCATCTATCTTTATCCTAGAATTAGCAACTTATTTCATTAATGGGTATTAGACCTGCAGATGAGAGGTGATTAATTCTCGTTACCTATCTTAATTTTTATTACATAAATAAAAATAATAGTAGAAAACCAACCTTTAATCCTGATCTCTCTAGAAAATTCAAAGACTGATTACATCTCAGCTCTGTTATTGAGCAAATCATGTCTACACTGGAACCCATTCAGTTACTTAGATTCCTTGCAGCTTGCATAAACTGAACAGTGTTCCAGATAGAGCAAAATTTTATGAATGTACTAAATTCTATGTCAAATGGGTAAGGATGGTCATTTCTTAATGACAGATCACTAGATTCCTATGTGCATTTCTTAGCATGCAATACCATTTTGCTGAGAGCTTTGTTGTCCTGGCAGTGTCTGATGCACAGTGGGGAACATTTGTATTACCACGTCAATTTAAGTTCCTAATATTTTTATTTCTGACTCCCTCCAACAGTTCTTACTGTGTGTTTGCTACCTATGTTTCTCCATGCTACATGCAGCTTCAAGTTTATTTTTTCCTCCAAATTCTTTTTTCTTAGTGCTTAATCAATTACTCACAAAGTTTCTCAAAATAGAGTTAATCAATTGTTAGGAAATGTACCCAAACCCATCCCAGCATCTGAATGATTCCTGAGTTAGGTACTTGCAAGCTCCCTTACTCATTCTCTTCTTGAAACTGTATAAGTACCTATCAAAGATTTTGTTCAAGTTCTCAGAACTTCTCACAAGAGGCTCATAATTTGCCTTATTTTATTAAGTCTTTTAAGCAGTATATTAGATGTTCTTAAAGAATGAGTGAAATATCTAAATACCCAGAACATAAAATTTAAATTTATAGTCTAGCCTCTCTCCTTAGAGTTGAGTTTAGTTACATTTACTTCTCTTCTTCTCTTTCTCAGTGTCACTTTATGTTTTGGCAGAATTGAACACGATTTAATAGAAACAATTTGGCATGTAATATTGGAGCTACCTATAAGCCTCATAGAGGTAAGGGCTCCTTGGGGCCAGACTGGCTAGCCTCTGTGTGGTGCTAAGAAAACTGTGCAATGCTGCATATCTAAATTAGCAGTGCAGACTTAAACTCTCTTTGGGACTTACTCAGTGAACCTTTTTGTCTCAGAGAAGTAGTGTTTGCTATTGGGAGCCTCCATCCATGGGCTGATAGAGGATACCATTTGTCTGACCTCGTTCTACTTACTTTAATTTTTCAGAGAAGCCTCATTTTAAACACTGAGGTCCAACATGTCTGGGGTAATGCAAACCTGATCTGGGAAAGTATGCCAGCTGCCACTTACTTTCATGAGCTTTCTGTTGCCTGCCTACAGATGCACAGATGCACAGACTCCTTGAGGACAGAGTTTTCTGGATGGATTATATCTCATCGGATGATGAGATATAATCATCCGATCATCTTTGATCTGCTCTGGTGCAACACAGGAGTAACTAGCCATGGTTAATCATGGCAGACAGACTAATCACAGAGCCTGGAAATGAAAATCAGAACTTAAGGCATTTTTACTCAGTGACTTAATACTGAATGAATAACTAGTCTTTTGATAGAAAAAGTTGTCAAACATTCATTTTCTTCTTTTTCTTTTCTTTAATGATTACTGCAAAAAGCTCCTTGTACTGCATTTACTTTCATCACCAGGGAAGGGAGGCAGTGTCAGTATCAGTGGTTTCTTGCTTATTTTGTTCTATTGTATCTCTTTCATCATCGTTTGAAAAGAATTTCTAGCTCATTGTGTCTCTTATTACTTATTTCTTCCCAGCTTTTTAATTTATGTCTCTCCTAATAAAGCTCTTGAGAGTCTTCAGCTGCACGTGACAAGAGTTTCCTGAATGCTAACCTGGGGCTGTGTCCTTTTGTGGATCATGGTAATTGTGAGATGACTTAAAAGAATGTTAAGTAGCTGCATTTTTCTTTAGGAAGCATACCAGACTGTCATTTCAAATCTGTGAGGAAACATAGGTATGTTACCATTCATCTGTGCTTTATTTCCTACTGAGAGGAACTAATCTGGATTCTTTACCGAATGAGACTATCCCTCCTCTATGGTAACAAGTGGAACAAGAACACTTCTGGTGCTTCCTGATTTTAAAAGAAAATGTATGGCCACAAAACTTGCATATTGAGAGGGGTCACATTTTGGCAGCAATATCCAACCTCATATTTTGATGCTCTTTCCAGTGATGAGTTTGTGGCAGTAGATCTGATCTTATGTGATTATGTTAGTTTACTAACATAATAATGACGGATGAAGAGGGAAAAATCAGTATGGTAATCATAGTACAAAGGCAAAATCTTCCATATCAAACTGCTTATCCAAGCAAACATCTCCAAGCACTTTTGTCTATTTTTGTGGTATTAAACTGCATATGACTCATAATCTAGCTCTTCTAAATCACTCTTTCATATTCTGAATACAAGAAAAAAATCTGTACAACATAAGTAATTGTATTAGCTCCTTAAATATACTGAGAAAAATGTGTATTTATATTGCAGTGTCCATTCAATGGTTGTTTGAAGAAGTCATAAAAGCACATGAAAGATACACTCTTAGCAGTATAAAGGAGTCCTCCCTTCTTGAGGTCAATTGAAATGTAAAGAAAATGTGACTGGCAATAATTACTCCAGAGACAATAAAAAGAAACAGGCCCACTAGCCTTGATTGCTCAAGGAACTTCAGGGGACAGAAATAGCAGGAGTTATGGCACATGCCTTTCCACAAAATGCCCAAAATGCCTGTAAAAAAAGTCTGTGATACATCAGCGGATAGAAAACATGGTCAAGGTTGCATTGCCACTCTGGGCCCCATGAAGGTCTGCTAGTTCAATAACAAGTCCAGATATTTACCAGTATCAGACTATCCTGATTTTTAAATCATATCTTACAAGCTGTGACATTGCTTTACAGGCTCATGATCCTCCGAGTCTCTGCTGTAATTTAATTGATCAGGTCAGTAGGGAAGCACTGAGGAAAGCCACGCTTTGTCCGCCAGATTCTTCAAGTGTAGGTCACACTGTAATATCTTTTCATCTTCTCCAAGGAAAGTTGTGTCAGCTGTTTGAATCCATACAGTTGTCTCCTTTTAAATCAAGACCCAGTTGAATTCATACAGATGATATGTCTGTATTTATTTATAATAATTTACCAAATCTCATTCCCAACACCCGAACAAGTGAGTTTGGTAAAGAGGCTCCAATCCCATGTGCAGAAAACAGGGAAATGTATTAGTCACATCGTCACAAAACAGGTGAGATCAGATCCAACTCTTATGCAGTCCCACCCCACTGCTCCAAGCAGGACCAGCTATGTCACATTGCTTGGGACCACTTCCAATCAGCTTTTGAGCATCTCCAAGGAAGAAGATTAAAGACCCATGGGACATTGTTCCAATGTTTTGTCACCTCTTTTTAGTCTACATGCATCTTCATGTATTTTATTTTGTGCCCACTGCCTCCTGTCCTGTTTCCACTCCCCTGAGAACAGATTCCCTTCCCCTTCAGTCTGACTCTTCCATCCTACTACAACTCTATATACACTGAAAAGGTATCTTGAGCCTTCTCTTCTGTTGGCTAAACAGTCTCAGAGGTCTCTGTCCCTGTATGGCAGACACTCCAAGCTTCAAGCTCTGTCTGAATCTGTTTCCTGGCCCTTCACTGGACTCACCTCAGCAGACCAACGTGTCTTTTTATTGGTGAGCACAGAACTGGACACAGTATTCCAGGTGTGCCTTTCCAATGCTGAGTATAGGGATGCTGATCACATCCCGCAATTTGCAACAGCCTTCCCGAAGCAGCCCATGGTGCTGTTGGCTGATGCCCAAAGGGCTCATTCTCACCTTCAGATCTACCAAGAGCAGCAAGTCCTTTTCTGCAGAGCTGATTTTCAGCTTGCTGAGATCAAATTACTACATTAAAGTAGAGGTGGTTCTGCCCACCTGTATAACACACATATAACCCTACATAAAATTGATCATTGCTGCAAATACTGAAATAAATGTGTGTAAACAATATAAAACTGCTATTTAGCTAACTGTAAACTGAAGTGTTTATTCTCAGTGTTACACTTTCAGGTTTAACAAGTGCCAAAATAACCATTTCCAGGTGTATAAGGTACACAATAGTTTTAACTACTAGGGCACTGGGATGCAGAAAAATGTAAGCTGTTGAATATGTTTTTCCACAAACACTATAATTTATCTTAGGAGTTTACCTACAGCTATGCCAAAACACCTTTTCAGTGGAATCTTGCTTTATTCTCTTAATATTATGTATTTCCTACATGTCTGTGGTGGTGACTTTCCAGACTGATTTTTACTGAGCCATCATCTAGGCGTTTCATATAAAAATAAGGATAGCAAATGTGGGAAAAAAATATCTTCAGGACACATCAACATTTTGTGTTATGCTATTTAAAGCAAATTTTAAAAGTGGAAACCAAAAGCCATTTGCAACCACCCCAGATGCACTTTAAGAAAGGATAGAAAGAATACTGAAATGCATTTACTTTTTGAAAGAAAAAACTACAGGAATCTACTGCTTTGGTGTGATAGGGGAGAGATAGGAGGTCCTGAACTTTTCCTCCCCTCAAGAGATGGCACCAGCAACCAGATGAGTACCCCTGGCCCCCAACACAAGTGAGCCTTAGCATATACTCATGCTGCTGATGAGAGTTTCAGGTGTCAAGAGACTTCCACCTACTTCTTGTATTCAGTTGTCTTGGTATCTTTCAAACAAAAAATAGAAAGGGCAAACCCACATGATTTGTGTAGAGAACATAGGCAGAAGGATAAGGGTTGAACTGCACCATCCTAAGCTTGGTAGCTTGAGCTTGTGGTGCAATCTGTTCTGTGAAACATCCTTTCTCGTGTTATTTCTGGCTGTTTCTGCAATGCGTCATCAAATGCTATTCATACTATGAAACAGAATGATTGCATTGCTCTTTAATTCCCCTCAAGCTCGCCCTGACTGTTGATTAAACAGTATGTGGGCTATGATTTGCTTCAACGTAGCTACAAAATTGACTCCTACCTGCTCAGGAGGATCACCATAGCAGACAATGCTTTGTTTTTGTTCTCTTGAACCATGCTATCAGTTCTATAACGACTAATATTCATGCAAATGTAAACCTTAACCACTGAAAACATAGAATTTGTCTTCTCTTTGGTCAGAAAAATGAAAGTGTTTTGGACTTTACATCCAATTTCAAAATCATTTAGTCTTTATAACTGTTGCTATTACAGTGAGAGTTGTGTTCTCCTTTCAGCATTTCCCCATTTTCCTCCTTTCTCCCCAGAGAAGTACCAGCCAGATACAGCTCAACAAGCCCTGTTGTGACTTTCTGGCTTCCAATAGCTTTGACCTATGAATATACTTGGTATCTACTGGAAGTTCAGCTTATTCTGGCTGCTTTTCTCTTAGTGTCTATCTCATGCTTGGTATCTAGTTCTGTAAGAGCTTTTAACAGGACTTTTATAAAGTCTCACCAAAATTTACATTTTGTTAAAATTGAGTGGCCTGTTCAATGGATAAGAAAGTGATTGGGCAGTCATATCCAGAGTGCAGTGTGGGGGCAGCTAACTCAGTGTTTTGATAGATATTGCCAACAAGTGATATCCCTCGGGGGTTCACATTGGAACCGATGTCATTTAATGTCATCATCAATGGCACAGACAAACAGATTGAGGGCAGCCGCAGGAAGTTTGCCAATTACACTGGGCTGAGTGGTGCTGTCAACACTCCTAAGAAGACAGGATGCTCTCCAGAGGGACCTGGACCAGCTCAAGAAGTGGGCCCATGAGGCTTAATAAGACCAAGAGCAAGGTGGTGCACGTGGGTGAGGACAAACCAAGGTATTATCAATATGACCTGGGTAATGAAGGGATAGGGAACAGCCAAGAAGAACCTGGGCTTCTGATGGGTAAAAATCTCAACATGACCCAGCCATGGGCACTCCCAGCCCAGAGAACCACACTGCAGGGAGGGGATTCTGCCCCTCTGCTCTGCTCTGCTGAGAATTCACCTGCAGGGCTGCATTAACTCTGGGGTCCCAGCACAGGAAGGACAGGGACCTGTTGGAATGAGTCCAGAAGAGAGCCATCACAAGGGTGATTATCTCCTATGATGACAGCCTGAGATTTGGGATTGCTCAATCTGGAGAACAGAAGTCTTCAGGGACATCTCAAGGCATCCTTCCAGTAGGCTCCAAAGGGAGCCTACAAGAAGATTGCAGAGGAACCTTTTTTTTGATGTTATCTAGCAATAAGAAAAGGCAAAATGGCTTTAAACTGAAAGAAGGTAGTTTAAATTTAGATTTCAATTAGACAGTAGGAAGAAATTCTTTACTGTAAGGCTGCTAAGGCACTGTAACAGATTCCCCAGAGAAGCTGTGGATGTCCCACCCCTGAAAGTGTTCAAAGGCAGGTTGGATGGGGCTTTGAGCTACCTCATCTAGTGGAAAGCACCCCTGTCCCCTGCATCAACCACCAACAAAACAGGAGAACAACATAAAAGAAAACAGTGGCTGGAAGTGAACCTGCATAAACTGAAGACAGACACATTTTTAAACATTAAACTCATATTTTAAACAGTGAGAATATTTAATCATTGGAGCAAGACTACAAGTGAAGGAATAAATGCTTCAATTTGTGTTATCTTCAAACACAGGCTGCTTTTCTGGCATGTATTTTAATATGGACAAACTATATGTCAGAGAAGGGCAAGTTATCCTTTTGCTCTGAGCAGGGACAAGGGAGAGAAATTTAATATTTGTGATATAGAGACATTAGAGAAAATTATGCTCATTCTTCTTTAATCCCATCTGTGGATTAATACGAGTGTGATTGCATACAGAAAAACGAGCACAAAATGTCTGACTTGGTGATTTTTATGCTGCCAGTATAATTTGTGGGTACATATTCTGAATATCTGTATTCTTTCATTATTTTACTGGGGTGACAAAGTCATCTTACAGTGATACCCCTCCCCCCCAACCTTAGACCAAATGGAAGAACTTCAGAACAAAGCACCTGTCTTCAAGAGATCACTAAGAATTTCTGTCTCTTTTTAGAAAATATTTCTTTTAATCATAAGCTCATCCCAGTTGTGGAAATTCATTAGTGATTATTTAGTATAATGGCTCTACTCCTTTCTCATTATTGAAAAGTTCCTTCCAAAGTAATATCATTCTTCTGTCTGGACAATGTGGGATAGTTCATGTTTCCATTATGTTTGATGTGCCAATTTTTAAACATAATGGAAACATGAGGTACTGCGCATGTACCACCATATAGAAATCAGCACAGTAATGATTATTGGCAACTTTCACTGGTATTGTAAAGTGCAGTAGTGATTCTAATTATTTTATGTAGCATTTCCCACACTAGAATCCTAAATTTTCTAGACAGAATAATAACAGTCATAGAATGGAAAGAATTCTTTAAGGATCTATTTTCCATTAATATCCAATCTGGCTATTGTCTTGCTTTTCATATCTCCTTTTAGGTTGGAACAAAACAAGACCCAAGAAACAGCAATTTTAATTTTTAGGACAGGGCCTTGTTTTCTGAAAAAATGAAGTCAAATAACTAAACATAATTTTAAAAGACACGCCCTGAGACAAAAGTCACAGCTGTTGTTACATTGTAACACTAATGAAATCAGAAAGTAAAGCTCTGAAAAATCTTAAACTTCATGAGAAATTGACTTTTTAAACTGGTTTTATGCAGAGATTAGCCAGGTTTACATTGTTCTCTTATGGCAATTTTGCTAAAAATCAACTAGTTTCCTTCAGCTAAAATTAGTTTTGTTCTGACAAAATAGGAAAAAAAATAAATAAACTAGATTTTAAACCAGCACAAATGGATTTAATTGTTTTAAAGTCAATAGCTTTATCCCAATTTCTATTAGCTAAGGATGGAGTGAAATTGTCCACTACTAAAAAATGACTACTTTGCCTCTTTTAAGTTACTGGATCTACTCAGAAAACATTATATTCTATGACTTTTCAGGACTGTGTTTATTACTGTGTTTTTCCTCATTAGGATGTTCTAACAATATCTATATATATTGTGATATTGGCTGTATGTCCAGTATCCAATTGTGCTACCTGCTTTTGATTATTTTTAACATTCACTCTTTACTAACCCTCTTAGCCTCTCAAGGAGATGTTTGGACAAAAAAAATACTAGTTATCTTCAAAAACTCCCTGTAAGCAATGAAAGAAGTCCTTAAATCGTGGTAGTGGAGGGAATCTACAAAGGAGGTAGAGTATTTCTCTGAATCCTGAGCTATGTTTTCTCTCATGATGTGTGTATGCAGTGGTTACAATACAAGGGCTGAGCATTCTGTGTGGTATCTCATGATTTAATGTTTTCTTAGCTTTCCCTCCTGTCTTTTAATATGTTTCTGTGTACTTCATGAAGCTCCCATTTCCAAAGATTTTCGTCTCCTAGAGCCATATTAGCCATTCAGTGGCAACAGCTTGGAGAGCCACAAGGAGAACTACATTTCATCAGGAACAGATCTAGACTCCCCATGGACAGGAGCTAATTGCAGGGAGCAGTTGAGTTGAAGGGATTAATTCTCCATGTGTTCTAGTTATCAAAAATATGCAGCAGTTTCTTGAATAAAGTCTTGTCAAATAGATGTCAGTTTCCAATGCAGACAAAAGTAGAAGAAGCAACAAAAAAAGTAGCTTGGGAATTTCTCTATGATGAGTTTAGTGCAACTTCTTAGTGATGAGTTCTTTCACCACGTGCGTCAAATCCTGAGTTCATTTTTGGGTCTTTCAATCCAAGAAAGACACTGAGGTGCTGGAGTGATTCTGGAGAAAGCCAGCCAAGCTGGTGAAGGGTCTGGAGCACAAATCCTGTGAGGAGCAGTTGGGGGAGCTGGAGGTGTTTATCTTGGAGAAAAGAAGGCTCACTCTCTACAACTGCCTGAAAGGAGACTGTAGGCAGGTGAGACTCAGTCTCTTCTCTCAGGTAACAGCTGAAAAAAAAAAAAAAAGAAAATTGCCTTAAGATGCAAAAGGGAAGCTTTAAATTAGGTATCAGAAAAAATAATTCACAGTAAGATTTGCAAAGCATCAGAAAAGACTTCTCAAGGAAAAGGTGGAGTCATCATCCCTGGAAGTGTTCGTAAACCATGTGGATATGGTGTAATGGTGTAATGGACATGGTGTAATGGACATGGTGTAATGCTGAACATGGTAGTGGTACTATGTTGACAGTTGTATTTGATGACTTTAAAGGTTTTTACCAACCTTTATGATTCTGTGATTCTTCTGCTTATGAAGCAGACAACAGCTTTGCCATCTTAGGAGACCAGTTCATGACACTCTTTTCCCATGGCATGAGCAAAAAAAAAGATATAGATAACAAAATTCTGCTTTGACATGGATTACAAATCTCATCCTGTGAGTTATTTCAGTCAGTAGGTATTGTCTATGTGTAACGTACACAGCATGCAAGAGTTCTCATAAATAAATGAGACATTCATGTTCCAATACTACTCATCCATGTATTGACTTGTATTCATACATCTTCTGTAATCAACCTGCATAAAAAATTAAGCTCACTGCTTCTTTGCTTCTTCTGCAAAGAACACTTTAAATATATGAAGGAAGAAAAGCAGGAAGAAATTGCAACATGTTCTTCAGACCAAATTTGGTAGTTAGATAAATTCAAAACACATCTTTAGGTGCTTTAGGAGAGGATGATCTAACTGTAGACTTAGGATACAATAAATACTCATGACTATCTTGATAATAGTCATGAGTACTATCAGTATACTTCCTATATTTCCACTGATGCAGTGTGAGCTCTCAGCCTCCCCACCTGCCAAATGCTGCAGGATGTCACTTGCAGAGAGTCTGCTTCCTGCCAGGCAATGCCCTGTGACCCTTGGCAGCAGGAGCCTCTTTCCCTTCAGTCTTACTGTGTTGCTTTGAGTCCTCTCTGGGTGAGAGTTGAGAATGTTGCTCCTTTCGAAGGTCTTGGACTAAAGCCCCAGGTAGGAAGGATGTGATGTGCAGCATCTTTTGTCAGAGATAAAACGCAATTAGCCTGGAGGATGTGTGAGTAAAGGAAGCTTACAGGAAAATAGAATCACGTGACTCTGATGAAGCATTTAAAAGCACTTGTCTCAAAAATAGGATAAAGTGTATTAGAGTGCAGGAAAGCTGGAATTCTTGGGCATAGCGTTTCTGTATAGACCAGGTCTCATTACCTATCAAAATGTACCTTTAGCCTCTCTGAGTTCTCACAGACAGGGTGCTTGTGATGTCTTTTCTGTCTTGTCATTTGAAGTGACAGCAACTTCAGATCTAAACAGCACTAATTTTGAAGATGTAGAACAAAAAATTATGTTTATAATAATACATGTTTATATAATGAACCATGTCTGTATAAAATTTTCAATCAGAGTAAAGGAAGGTTTCGATCTGTCTGCAATTAGTATTTGGTTTTGGTATCAGTGATTTTCAGTATCACATATGGATTTTTCATTTTCAAGTACAGTATAATTTTTTTACTGATTTAATGAAGTCACACTTCTCTTATTTATATGGTCCTTCCATAACTGAAGAATATATTGATTTTATATATTGAAAAAAATGAATTAGAGAGGTTTTGTCTTACCAGATTTACATGTTTTTGGTGGCTTTATGTATTTGGTTCAAGCAATTTTATGACTGAAACTGACATTATAGGTAGACAAGACACAGTATGTTTGAATAAAAACATAAAAATGTCAGTCAAGGAAATGAATGGAATAAATTCAAAATTATTGGGAGCAGAATGACTTTCCCAGAAGGTTAGCTTACAAAAATTCATTTCACAAGGGTTATTTTTAGCAATTTTGAAATTTCATTTGGAACAGCCAGCTTAGATGTAATGCTAAAATTGAAAGTAATGCCCACAGTTTTGTAAACAGGAAGAGTCTGGTGTAGCATCACATTATAACATTATTTGGATTAATTATGCCACAAGCAGAACATAATTTTGGCCATACAAACTGATAGCAATTAAAGATATAAAAGGGTTTTCAAAATGTGTTATTTTTTCCACTAATATTTATGTTTATTTACACCAGTGCAGAATAATTTTATTTCTGCTCTCTCTCTTCTGGGCTTTTGTTGTGACATTAAAGAGAAATTAAATTGATAAAAATACCTCCCAGCAATGGGTTCGATTGACATTTCAGGGATTTTCTTATACCACTATTCAGATAGCTATGTGTCACATTTCCTTGAGCAGAAGAGAGAAATGAAATTTCTGCAGGATTATTTACAACTAGAGTTGTTCCCTGTGGACCCCCACTTCCTCTGCGTGTTCAAGCTATGATTAGAGCATGTTGGAAAGGAGCCATCCTCACTTCAGGAAGACGAGGTGAGTAGGCACTGACCGCGGTGTGCTCTCTCCCTCATGGCAGATCAAGAGCCATTCTGGTTTGCTCCTAGCTTCCTCACCAGGATGTAATGATACACCCAAGCCATGAGCCATTTCCTTTAATTGCACCTCCTCTGCTAGTGGTCAGCTAGATAAGGGATATTATATAGCTTCACAATCTCTTTGATGGACACAATTTATCAAAGGGACATCCTACCCTTCCTTGTGCAAGTAGGACTACGTGGGGCTGTGTACGTGCTCCCAGGCAGGGGACATTCAACTGTCCAGGCAGTTCTGCTTCTGATCAAGACATGCCTGGTGGTGGTACAGCACTGGCACAGGTCCCAGGCTTGGCACCAGCAAGAATCCACAGTGATATTTTTTTAGAATTACATACTACTTGATCCCTTAGAATTTTGTCATATGTCACCTAGATAGCTTAGGCATGTGGTTGGTTATTTTCAGCAGTTATAAAATTATCCTCATTAGTGATCATAGTCACTCATTTTAAAAAATGGCACTGAAGTTAAAGAAAGATGGCAAATAGGCATAGATACTACACTGTATGAAAATGTACATAGAACATAAATGGTCCACAAAATTTAAAATTTAAAATCCTTGCCTCCCAAGTTTATTTTTGCAGCCTGCTTCCATTCCCATTGATAGAATAGGGATTACAGCCTCTGTTCAGGTCATGCAACAGGGATGCATGATACCCAGTCGAGAAGTGTATGAGACAGGATGTAGGTCCAGGTAAGGGAGAAGATGCTGAGAAAATGCTGGTTAGCAGAAAAGGCAGTCTTCAGGACATCAGAAAATTTTTGAGATCCTAACTCTATATTTTGGCAAAGGAGTATTTAAGGAGGAAGTATAAAACAAATGTTGTTGTTTTGTGTGCATTGTTTTGTGGGATCTTTTTTCAATAATTTTATTTTGTGTATCGGGGGCAGTATTAGAAAACAAGGAAATGCTGACTGAAAAATGAGAAAGCTGGGAGTGGTTGGTACCACAGGTGCGCTGGAAGTAGAAGGAAATGAGGAAATTTCATGTCAGGATTCACCATTAAAAAAAAATAAGCCTTTTAGAGTAAAGTGACAAAGTTCTCATCTTCACATTTCTCTTCCTTTTTATATGGGAGGGAAATGATGTTTCATAAAAGCAGTCACTACTGTATGCAGATGGGGATCAGTGAAGTCAAGAGAGAAAACAGCCTTTCTGTTGAAGCCAAATAATACAAAGAAGAAGGGAAAAGGCAGAGAAACTGAGGAGCAAATAAGAATTATCAGTTAAACAATTAAAAAGTTAATTAATTTATAATCCTGAGTAGAGTAAATGGAAGTACTCAACAACCTGACTAAATCAAATAGCTATATTCCATTTAAATATTCTTACCAGTCTGCCCTTGTTATGGAGCAAAAGAAAGAAGTAGGAGCTGTTAAGATTTTGCCAGTACCATCTAGAAAACTAAAACTATCAAACCCCCCCTGTATGTATTACTGTTGAAGAACACCATATATTTACTTTTTATTTAACTATTCAATACATTTCTGGTTGTATCAAGCAAATAACAGCATTAAAGCAGAGAATAAAATTAGTGTATTCCAGCACTTAAAAACCTGTTATTGATAAACATTTAATACTCAAAAAAAAGTAGGCAGGAGGTCAGCCATGCACTTAATAAAACATTTTTTGATACTTTAAGAAAAAAGCTGCTTCCATATATGATGCAAATTGTATTCCATGAAAAAGAATGAGATGTGTTCTTTTCCTAAATTAAACACAAACTTCATCAGATAATAAGACACACAGTGTTTACTAGCATATTACAAGACTTCTATCACAATCATATGCTCATCTCTTTTACTAAGTAGATGTATTATTGAATTTCATGATTCTCAATGCTCAGAAAATTAGTTTCTGGCATTTTGTGCTCACATTTTATTCATTTTTTTTCTCCTAGGGAGGCACACTTTGTTTCTGATGTTTACAGTATGCACAAAAAGAGCACATCTTACCACATTCTGTCAATATTAAAATGGAACAGGGCACAGTTAGATTATTTTAGATTGAATGACAGTTTAGATTACTTTAATTTCAGTTATCTGAATTTTTCTCTATATCTGAAAATTTTCAAATATTATTATAAAAGTTTTAATGGTAAAATCTATGCAAAGATCTACATGTGTAAGGAAGCTCACACAACTTACACCTGAGATTTGTTTCCTCTTTCTTTTCAAATAGAAGATGTCCAGAAGGGGTTTCATTTGACGTGGTAAAAACAGCAAGATTCTGAATATTTGTGTCCTTATGCCATGAGGCCCTGGGAGATGTACTTAAATGTTAAGTTCTGGGATCACATTAGAGCCACTGGAATCATTAAATTAGCAAATATAAGTCAGTTCTAGTGATCTGCTGGATTAGAGTCAATATTTTCTGCAGAGAAGTTGCAGATGCTCATCACTGGAAGTGCTCAAGGCCAGGCTAGATGAAGTTTTGAGCAACCTGGTCAGGTGGAAACTTTCCCTGCCCATGGCAGGGGATTTGAAGCTACAGGATCTTAAAGACCTCTTCTAATACAAATGATTCTATGATTCTATGATACTATAGTTTTCGCATCTTACACAATGGAGATCCTTAGATCAGAATTTAAAAGTAAATTCAAATAAAACATAGGAAATTTCCATCCTAATGCAACTACACCTTTCACACAATTTAATTTTACTTTTCAGTACCAGAGATTAAGAAACATTTTTATTGGTATTCAACATTTTTAACTGCATATGGCTGCACAAAATCCTGAAAAATTTCTATCTCAAAACCTAAGGAATACACAAACTGGGTCCAGAAATCTCATACTGTCAAATCTCAGCCTTCAGGAAGCTGCAAAGATATGTTCTCTGTAAGTGCAGCAGGTTTTGGCACTGCATTAATCATACAGAAAGAGTGCTTTGAATTGCTTTGTAGATTTCAAGGTGCTAAGCTAGGGCTCTTCAAGGATATGGCAGAGCTGAAACTGAAATATATGAGATTACCTTTCAGTCCCCATTTTGTGGGCACTGAAATTATCCCCAATTCTGTATGTACTCTGAGAAGATATCCTGTGGGCTGGATAGAGATGAATACTAATCAGATGTAATGATTAAGGTGGCAAATATCTAATTATTTTATCCTCCACTAAAAGGCTTGAGCAGGCTGATGTTGAACTGCTATGAACTCAAGATTGCTGTGATTGTTACTTAGTACGTGCATTTCCTCATATTCCAGTTTGTTACAGTAACAATGGAAAAATACATGAAGAGATACTTCCTGTGCCCTAAATTTAACTTCCATATGTTTCCTTTTTCCCTATATTTCAAGATCCCTCTTTTTTTTTTTGCTTATATCGTTCCTGAGGTGAAGTTTGATTTCATACATTGTTGACAACATCCAAATTTGAAAGAAACACAGTCTGACTTTTTCTGCCAATTCCAAACCCGATTTTTATTTTGAGAAAAGTACTGAATTAATTTTGGCTTATATAGAATTTTCATTCAGTTCCAGGATCATTAGTACACATATTTTGGTTATGTCAAATCATCTTCCTAGTGTCTCCTTTTCTATAAAGATACAGATAATGTGGGTGTCTTCTCTGGTTATGCAAGGATAAGAAAAATATTGAGAATACGAAAGGGTTTCAGCATTATCCATTCTGTGTTGGACAGCTGGAGGTTTATGTTAAATAATAGATAAAAGTTTTTCACTCAGGAGGTGGCTGAGCACTGGATCAGGTTCCCCAGAGATGTGGCCATGGTACCAAGCCTGACAGAGCTCAAGAAACATTTGGACAATTCTCCCAGGTACATGGTGAGATTCTTGGGGCATCCTGCACAAGACCAGCTGTTGGACTTAATGATCCTTATGGGTTTCTTCCAATTCAGTTTATTCTAGGATTCTATGACTAATCCTTAGTGTATCCTGGCAAAGTAATGCTTCTTTCACTGGCAAAGCAACTGGATGGTGCACGCTGAATAAACACCAATTTGCTTGTTCATGGGGTTTGATTGATGTCTAGGAGTCTGAAAGGTGCTAACACACTACTATCAGTAGTCTGTTGTGATAAATTGTCAGTCTGCATGAGCTGTTGTTTAACATCCCACCTGATTAAATTCTTAGGCATATAAAGATGTTCCATTCCAAGCAGATTGAAGGGCAGTAAGCTTGTTTAGGAGTAAAGACTCAGGTTCACATTCCTGTGGCACATGTCTGTTCACCTGTTGGCTATTCAACAGTGAGCACCTCTTAGATTCTCCCTGGATGCAAACCATTGCACAAACCCATCTATCCCAGCAGTTTGTTCAACCTCCACCAGGCAAACCCAAAGCAATCATCTTTCTAGCCAAATAATGTCTGCATATTTCCATATAGCATAACAATTCCAGAGAAGACTCATGAAAGACTTGTTTATCTCTGTAGGAAATATGTTTGAATCTTCCATGTGTCACATGGATGTACTAATCTGTGGGCTGTTGATTATTTGCAGAGGGAGTTTCTTTCTGTTTTCCAATCAGGAAAAAGAGTGCCTCTCTTGGGGAAAAAACTACAAATGTTAACAACCTGGATATGGCTTTTTTTGCTGATTGTTTGCAGTCTCTATCTATTTCCCTGTAAAGTGGTAGGATATACAGCATTACATATCTCCAATTCCAGCTGGAGAACGCAGGCCTATGGACAAATATTTTTAACATTCATTGAAATCTTCTGTGAGCTGACTAATTTTATGTGTTCAGTAAGATTTTCTGAAAAGTTCAAGGAAGAAATTCCAGGCATCCCAAGGGAAACCAATGGAAAATACAGGAGTAAAATTACCTCACATCCCACACCAGGTTTGAAGTTCAGTCTCTGGATTATTTGGCCTTATTTGGCCTTGGCAGCAATACATTTTGGCAATGTAAATTTTAGCTTTACTGTGCAGGCAGGGAACTTGTAGGCAACTATTAGCTCAGCACAAGTACCTGACAGGAACTCAAAACTGGCTGTTTTGATTTGCAACAACAGTGGGACTGTACCTGTCTTGTTTTGAACCATCACCGGCACTGGTGGTTTTGTTTTTTTCACCATCCAAAAACAAATAAACCTAGGAAAACACTCTTTACAGCCTCCTCAGCTCTCCACTACAGCTGACAACCATGACCTGTGCACTTTTCCTGAATTCTGGCTCAGGGTGGGTGTAAAGACAAGTAAAGTGTGTGTGCAGTGGATGTTTAGCTCAGAACTTGTGTAACTGTTCTACAGTGTCACAAATACCACCTGTTTTCCCCCTTGGGATCAAGACCAGATGGACAGTGGCTTCTACTCAACAGAGTTAATCCTTTATGTAGCTAATCAACTCCTGAACTTTGGCTGCCTGAGAAAAAAAAGAAATTAGAGAAAAGGAAATGTCTAGTTAGGCCTCATTAAACAGTTGCTGCCAGGCACTGTAAGATCAAGGATAATGAGGACCTTACTATTTAAGGAGTTGAGTGTTTAATTCTTTCTGCCTTTCTGGTCCAAGGAATGGTGCAAATATAACCCATCTGGAGTTTTTCTACTGGCTACAACAAAAGTGTGTATTTGATTTTACCTTCAGACTGGTTTATGACCCTTTTCCTAACGATATTCTTGTCAATAGAATCATCTTTCTTGGCTGTTTTTTGTCCAAACTGCTGGCCTGTGCTTTTTCTTTCTAGCATATATCTCACATTGATGTGAAAAGATCTGGAAACTGCTAAAATACACTGATTTTGCTCTACCCAAGGTTGGATTTATCTCTTTAATTATTATTTTCAACTTCTACCTATCAGTTTATCCTTCTGAATCTCTTGAGAAGTAGAGGTTTCTCTGCTTTTTTTTTTCTCCTTTATTTAGCAAGACTTTTCAGTCTTTAAAAATATGTGTTTCTCTCCTTTACTCCTTGAATAAAAAAGAGCTACAAAGAAGTGCGGAGATAGGCATACAAGGAAAAGATTAAATAAATCTTTCTAAAGCAAATAGAACATGTTGACATGAACTCTTCAAAATCTAGAAGTATTTACCATCAGAAGAATGAACTCTTTAGAAGAAAATACTTATTGGCATCTAGTGGTGGTAGAAGCATTAAGTTTTAATGCCTATTTTAAAATGTGGGTTATCAATAAACAAAATATCACCTGTCAATCCACCATCCTCAAAATTAGCACTGGATGCCTTTTCAAATCTTATGGCTTGGCACAGAGTTTATCTGGAGAAGGAACCAGAAGTACTTTTTCTTTCCATCATCCATTACTTATTGAATTGATCAATAGTTATTATCTTCACATTAGTGTCTCTGGTCTTGTTTCCTTTGGATAATTCAGAATTTGAACAATGTGTTTCTCTGTTTTCAGTCTGTCTAGATGACCAAAATGTGATAATCTCTGTACTACCACTCATAGTCTTTTAAATGCTCTTTTGTGTTCCAGAGTTATTTCAGAGTTGTTGAAGTTTGTCAGTATGTTACTCAAAAAGCATTTACCTACCATCTACTGCTGTAAAATAGGAAGGACAGTACAGTGGTGGGTTGACCCTGCTTGGAATTCTCTTTCCCCTCTTCCTTCCTTTGAGCTTTTTTCTCTGACCAGACACAGAATGTTCTATTCCTTTGGTCAGCCTGGATCAGCTGTCCCAGCTGTGTCCCTTCCCAAGACCTTGCCCACCCCCAGCCTGCTGGTGATGGGGGAACTGATGGAGAGGCAGCTCTGATGCTGTGCCAGTGCTGCTCAGCACCTGCCAAAACATGGGTGTGTTGCCAACACCCTTCTGCCCACCAAAATAAAGCACAGAACTGGAAGGGCTGCTGTAGGGAAAATGAACTCTATCTTATCCAGACCCAACACAAGTTTTTGAGGTATGCCATTTCTGTTCTCACTGTGTACATTCTGGATTTCTTAATGCTGACTTGTAATTCTGAAAATAAGCACCTTCTCTTGAGAAGTCCAGATACTTGATTATTTGACAGACAGATGGAAAGAATTTGATGGGAAAATGTCTAGAAGGAATAATTCATCCGGAAAGACTGAAGCAGTAAATGACAGTTTAAAGGGAAGAGGACGAGCCCTTTTTCTACTTGAAAAATCTGTGAGCAGGAAGCTACTGCAATAGGTACAGACTTAAATAAAACTGAAAGGTCCTCTTAGTCACCATGTCCATTTCCTTATTTTAATAAACTATGGTACATGAGATAAGTAGCTTAAATGGTTTTGGAAGTATCATGCTGAAGATCAGAGAAACAGTGCCTATACCAAATGCTAGCATGTGTCTCTGTGGGTTTAGCACATCTATTTCTGTTAGATTCTGTTGCTTCATATTTTGGTCATATTCCCATTTAAGACCACAGCTAAATACACTGCATTGAAGCAATCCACAGTAATGTTAATTATAGACTCCGGTACTGCAACATTTATTTCTAAAATCAACAAAGATGTCAGCATGATAATTTTATATTATTTCAATTGCAAGTCTAATCAGAATTAGTCTGTTTTCTTTCAAATTCTCTCATGTTTCCCCCCTCTCTTCTTCCCCAGTCACAGAGATTCACTTCGGATCATCATGCAAAAGAAAGAAAACTGCAGAATTTCCTTCAAGAGAGCTTTTGGTTTCTTGATGTGTCTCTGTGTTACTAAAATACAGTGTGCTCAGGATCCAGCACTACTAGGGGGTCACAGTTAAGCAAGAGCTAAATTCACTCACAGAACATTTCAAGATTATGCAATACCAATAGTCTTTTTGAAAACTCTTGAAAATATTAATTTAGGACTATCATAGGCATGCATACTGTGTTATGGTTCAAGAAGCATGCAGCAAAAACTGGCTCTTCAAAGACTAATTTCAGGGAAAACATGATGGAAAATCAAAGTGAACAAGAGACAAAGACAGACAGAAGAACTTATACTCATTTTAAAAAACTATTATGCAAATCTAGAAAAAAAGACTAAATCAAGAATGGGACCAGTGTAGAGAAGGCAGAACCAGGCTCTTTTGAGTGGCATCCAGGGATGCAACAACAGACAATGGGCATGAACTGAAGCACAGGACATTTCTTCTGAACATCAAGAAACACTTTTTACTTTGAGGGTGACCAAGAACAGGCACAAGTTGTCCAGGGAGGATATGGAGTCTCTGTCCTTAGGGACATCCAAGAGGCATCTGAATATGGCCCTGGGCAATCTTCTCTAGGCAGTCTTCTTAGCAAGGGGCTGTACAAGGTGACCTCCAAAGGTCCCTTCCAGCCTCTGCCTTTCTGTGATTCCTAGATGCTACAACAGATTGAGCAGCATGAAAGTAATGCAAGATTTCTGATGTTCAATTTTTAGTTTTTGTTTACTCTCCCAGGTCTGTGAGTAAAGTTTTCACTTAGAAAATGTTATTTAGTTTGGGATAATTTTTATACTGCATATTGGCATGAAGAACAGTGTTTAGCTGTCTAGATTTAACAGTAGTACCATTAGTTTACAATACAGAATAGGTTATGTATTATGGTAATGCTAATATTTGCTAGTTTTATGTTTGTTTTGTTCCACTACAACATTATTATTGTGTTCATTTGGTCTGTTTGTCAACAATTTTTGTTTTGAATTGGTCCTATATGCTCAGCTCTTCAAAGGTTATTTTGGGAAGGTGAACCATATTATTCTAAGTGTTGTACCTATTTATACGCAACATGATTCTGCAAAGATCTGAATTTTCAATATCCCCTTTTTATTCATTTTAGTCTAATTCTTTCTTCTCATATGTTTTTTTTTTTTTAATCCACAAAAGCTTTCTGTTCAATACAGAGAATATTAATGCAAAATACATTCGGTGTAAAGAAGTTTCTTTGGGCTCCAGCACTCCTGGAATGTCAGCCAGCAATTGGGCATACAGACAAACTATTTTGCTACTAGAGAAGTAATTTCTTTACATGTTGTCTCTTTCTTTCACTTTTTAATCCATTTTATTCTCAGAGATCTCTAAGCCTATCTGTCTGCACACTTTCCTGCATTTATTTTCAAAATAAATCACTGGTAAATTGTCCTCCTGTCATTTCAGCAGTAAGAGAAGGAAACACATGAAACCAAATTCCATTTCTTCCTGATATCATCTTCTAACCAGTATTTCTTAGTGATTAACTGTGTTTTTTCTTAAAATTCATTATGACTTTCCTCTCCCTTTAAAGTCTCTTTTCTCAGCTTCCTTGTGTTGTGAAGGTCTTTTCTCTCCTCAATTTCTTTTTGTCTTCTCCTTATTCTAAGGATTCATACAATATGAATCCCACTGAAAACTGATTTTCTAAAGGAAAAAGATAATAAGAGTATTGGACTTCCTTTTTCTGTTGGTCTGACTTTGGCCCTACTGGCCCTACTGTCCCTTGAGTTCACATGTGGCAGCACAAGAATCAGATGTTCAGCAATTTCTGCATTGAAAATTTTGGGGAGCCATAGCCACAGTAATGCAGAGATTATGGTAATGTTTAGAGCAATGATTATATTTTCTTTTAAGGGAAACATTTCAGCAAAACAAGTTTTTGAGCTGGCTTTGCTATAAATGGAATCTTTGCTATAAATTGAATCTGTTTTGCTATAAATGGAAGCTTAAAAGAAATGAAGGAAATGAGCAAATGGTACCAAAGTTCAGGTGTAACCAACTTACAGGTTTCACATACTATATTAATTTAATTAAATGGATTTCTAGTTGTAGTGGACTATTTTCATACACATACTGTGAAAAGCTACTCAGAAAATTTTCACCTAAATGTTTTTGTTGAAAGGTGTTATTTCACTCAAGACTTTTTTTTTTTCCTTGCTCATATCGATTTACAAGGTTTTGATGAAATGTCTTCTGAAAATGACATTCTGGATGTTTCAGGAAAGGGAGTATATTTTCAGATTTCAAAATGTATGGAAAAGGGTAATGTTTTCATCAGTCTTTGATCTGAAGCATGAGTTTCAAAGACAGTCCTGCTTAAAGAACAAAAAAAGTATTGGTTTTACTTGGAAACTCTGCATGTAATATTTCAAATGTGCTGTTTTCTCTGGCTTCTAGGGTTATTATGACAGCCTAATGTGACTGTAGAAAAGTGTATGCCCTCTGCTCCGAGAGAAAAATCAAGCTTTTTATATAACCTAAATTTGACTAAAAGTTCTTCAAATCCTTTTAAGGTTACTGAAAGTGGACAAGTAAATGAACCATTTAAATTTCTACCTTAATTTTTACATAAAAGTATTTAAAATTTAGATTAGATTAATAACAAATAAAATGTATTTCTTTGCATTGTTTCTCTTCCTCCTGAACTTCAGTTTTGCAGGGCTTAAATGACCTGTTAAATAGTGGAGGATTGCAGCTTCATAAAACATCAGCAATTACTCCAATCTCATACATTACTCAATCATTGCAGCAGATTCTTCTAAAACATGCTTTGTGATCAAGGAGTAATAATTTTCTCAAAAAAAAAAAATGGACAGGAAATCAGACCATTCAATGGAGTATCTCCACTATAAAATCTGACCTGTATTTTAAAGAAAAGTCTAAACAGAGTGTTAATAAGATATATAGATAGGGCTTTACAGATGTATTTCTAAACATAAGGCTTTGGAATGCTGTCAAATCCTTGAAAGCACAGGAATAAATATAGTCCTTCTTTATTATTTTTAGACACTTCTCAGATTCCTAAATATTGAAAAGTACATGTCACAGTATGTGCTCACTGTGCCGAGTACCATACCAAGGAATGGCAGAGCAAGTTCCTGCACAGTAGTTGGGCCAGTCATTTCAAATAATTTCAACATTGACAGAATGTAGATTAACTAGAAATAACTCTCAAATACATTATTAATTCCTTGAATCGCTGGAATGTGAGAAATTCTTCACATAGCTTTCACACCCAGTCACACTATCTTATTTTTTTCTGTAAGAAAAGTTGCAATGCAATCAACAGTAGGTGCCTGATTCAAAATCTTTATGGATATTCACCCAAATAAAGTAATTCTGTAATATCTGCTTTCAATAAATACACTACTGAGTTAGTTTACTGGCAGAAGCATTTGCAAAAGCTAGTGGTTTAAGTCAAGAGTTTGAGACTATTTTCAATATAATGTTGATTTTAGAATTACTTAAAATTGGGATTTTAAAATATATTCTCTTCTAATCCATTCAGTGAACAGAAAACAAGGTCCTGATTTCCAAGAAAGATTCAAGTTTTCAGAATTAATTATTTGTATGAAAATTTCTTATGAATTTTTACATAAATTATTCAATAAAAAATTTTAAGTCTTGAAATAATTACAAAATTCTCCAAGCCAGCTCATATATTCAGTGACTGGCACCAGGTGCTATCCTAAATTCCCAAAACAATGTCATAAATTCCCAAATAATCTCTTCTGGTTATTAAATCAAGTTACATTTCATGGGATTAAAATTAAAGTCTATTTTATTAACTGCCAGGTCTACCTGTTTCCTGATCTGTCATTGAAAGAAGCAAAGAGCAACTACTGTTGCATGGGAACAGAGGATATGGTTTGGAAAACCAAACAGAAATAGGGTGAAATAGAGGTTTATCATCTTCTCATCCACAGACACAGGAGTATAACAATACATTCATTTTTTGCACTTTCTCCTCCTTTGTTCAATATTTCCTCATGCCCTGAGAGGAGAGTGGGCTGTGGCACTGAAACACTGTGAGGATGCTTCTGTGTGTCAGAAAAGCATTCCAGCAGCTGTCCTGTCACCCTGCAGCAGAGTTTCTTCTCCCCCATGGTGCCCACAAGTCAGGAGCATTTTTGATGCTGATTCCATGCAGGGACAGGTAATATTTTAATATTTTAAAGACTTTTTTTATACCCTCAGAGTCATGGAAATGGAGACAAACAGGTCAATCTTTAGTCCAGTCTCCTCTGCCTAACAAGCACAAAACCTCTCCGAAGAGTGCTGTTACTGCTGCATGTGCATGCAAAATTATTCAGCCACAGCTGAGTAAAGCTGAGAAGAGGACAGGTTAGTACAGTAAAAATCAGATTCTACCTATGTTCATCATTAATAAATTTATTTTGGACCAGTAGTGTACTGTTGTGGATGCAGGCGAACCCAGTGGGAAGAAGTGACGATGTCTGACTCAGTTCAGAAGGCTGAATTATCTCTTTATTATAATTGTGGTAAAATACATTAATATACTATATAAAAGGAGGATACTAAAACTACATACCACTTTCTCCTACTCTATCCCTAATCTAACTAACTCATGACCCTGCTTGCGAGAGTCCAGGCCCAGGTGGATTGGATTGGCCATCAGGCTCAAACAATCCTCTCCAGAATCCAATCAAGCACTCACTCCAGGTAAACAATTCTCCAAACACATTCCACATAGGAAAAACAAGGAGCAGAAATAGAAATTGTTTTCTCTTCCATTTCTCTCTGTGCACCTCTATGAAAAATCCTGAGAGTGAGAGAAATGTGCTTGCCACAGTGTACAAGGAAGGTGACATACAATTTTGATTATTTATCAAAGGCATATTTGTGGTTTGTCTTTGTCCCTGAGTTATCACAGTATTGAGGAATGCTGTACAAACAAATTCTAAATCAGTTATTTGATTTTATAAAGGCTGAAAATTAAAGACAGCTGTTCTCTACCTCATAAAGTACAGGCTGATGGAAAATCATTAAGTCACCATGGGATGCTGACAAAAGTAGTCAGTGATGATTGAACTATGAAATCAAGAACACTATTGTATAATTGTTACATAATTTATGTAGTTAAAATCACAAAATTTTGCTGATATTCCCAAAAAAATCAAGCAAATTCTATTATTGTTAATCACTCAGTTTATTAATGATAAGCATATAATTTTAGCTTTTTTTTCCAGAAGCTAACTTAAGTTTCAACAGCCTCAATGAAAGGTTGTGCTGCATTTGAAGTTTCATTAAATTTGTCATGATTTATTTAGCAGAGGTGAAATTCTGGCCACCTATATTTACACTTCACAGGGAACTTCTAATTCAGATTTTTTGTTTGAACTCACTTTCATTTTTTTTAGCACCTGTCAAAATGCTGGAGGCTGACTTCAAGCTATGCTACTTTTCTGTGTTTGTTTCTGGCCCCTTAACAGAGTATTTTTTCTGTTTGCCTAACTCACCTGCAGGCAATGTACTCTACTGTCCCTTCTCCTTTACTTGCTAATCAGTATACTTCAAGAATTTAGCTGCTTCAGATCCCATTGCAACTTCATTTCTCCTCCTTGCCATGACAAATAAAACTGAAATCTGATTTTGCCTATTAAAAAAATTATAACTACAAATCTACTTTTTTTCCTGCAATTTAAACCAGTCCATTAAATAAATTGGAAAGGAAAAAAAATCTAGTATTCTTGAGTTCTTACATCTATTCTTGAGTTCTTACATCTCTTGTACAATGTCTGAAGAATCATATCCTTTTGGTAGTAATTGTTTTTGCACAGAGAAGTGAGTGAAGAGAAAATGTCCAAGCATCAATGTTGAATTGCATTTATCTGTATATTCTTCACTATTTTTTTCTCTCGCCTAATTTACGTGCTGATTACAGGGGTCTCTACTGCAACTGTTTTCATTATGGGCAGTTGAGTTATATAGAACTGTGAAGTCCAAGTCCATAGCTCCTCCAAATCCCTGAGAAAAATAAATGGCCTAAAAGAGGAGTAGCAGGGAATTCATGTTATGGATTAGAAAAACCAAATCCCTTCATCCAAACACCAGAAAAAAAAATAAATCTCAGAAAACAAAAAATCTATTACATAGCCCAAGGATTATTTGTCTGTTGTTTCACAGTGATAAAAATCACAATGTTTCACAGTGATAAAAATCACAGTGTAGTCTGGGAAGAAACAGTCATAAGGAACTCAAAAAAATAAATTGCAAAGCTAAAATTCTTTTGTGATTTTCTTATTCTCCTTCCTTTGACTTTTTGAGAGAGTAATTCAAATTAGCAGGTTTATTAATTGTTGTCCATATGGTTGTAGGTACTAAAGCAAGCAAAAAGGTCAATAAATGAGGTAATTTTCATGAATAATGTTAATTTAATTTTCTGTAAGAATTGTAAGAATGAGATACCAAAAGGATGAACTCTTGAAAAAATAATCCTTGAAGAAGCTAGTTAACTCTGCTGCTTTAGGGTGCTTTTGTTTAAGCCTTTATCTTACTTGTACATTGTCATACCCTGTGAATGCTCCATGCTGCTTTTTTTAGCTTTTCCTGAAGATAGATTGACAGAAGCTTGTATAGTTTCATTTCCATCTAACATACTCCACAGAAAAAAGCAATGTTACAAGAAACACCCTACTTTGTTCTGCCCCAGATAGAATTAGGTAAAATGAAGCAAGGAAGAAAATGCAACTAGGTTGAATTTATATCAGTCACACAAAGTAGAGGTGAGTGCCTTACCAGCTGGATCAGTCCTCTAGTCTACTATGATCTATTGAGTTGATTCAATGATGATCAAATTCATTTTACTTCCAACAAAATATATATGTCCAGGAAAAAAAATTTAAAATAAAATAAAATTAAATATAAAATAAAATATAAATTCTGCTAGCAAGGACAGAAAGTCAACTTCCTATACTTACCCAGCTACTTTTGGGTCTGTTTTTAAATTCAGTTGAATACAAATAAGAGAAGTTGTTGAAACAGAGGTGTCCTACAGGCCAGAATCCTGACTGTGAATATATACGTAAACTGGGGCCTGCATTCAGGTTTCCAAGTCAAACACATTCCTGATATACTGCACACACTTTCCAAATATCAAGTACTGACTAAAATAGGAAAATAATATTTTTCAATATTTCATTGCTCAGACTACTTGAGGAGAGCATAGAGAGCAGGTAATCATGGAGGAAAAAACACATAGGACCAAAGGTGTTGGAAGAATTGCAGTGATGAAGGGAAAATAAATTCAGATGAATATGAAATATTTAAAATGGAAGAACCTCTTGTTTGATTTTTTTTCTTTAAGAAAGAGGCTGAATTTCATTGTCCTATTTTATGTCATCCAAACTCTCATTAGATTTCAGCTTCCTGTCATTGAATAATTTTTGATTTATACATGCGCACACCAGATTCATATTCCATGGTCCACAACAGCCATTAGAGTAAAGTGATTATAGGACAGATTTATAGGGAATTATTAAAAAGTCTTTTCCTACAAATGGAGAGAAGGTGGAGTACAGCGATAACTGATGGCAAGCTGAAAACTCAGTAGAACCTCTGTATTCCTTCCATGAATGTTGCACAGCAGTTTAGTGTATTGCATGGTTTCAAGTCATCATGGAAGGATGAAGGGAAATGACATTAAAGTGAAACTGTCCTTGTTGACCTACTGTCTTTAAGTTTGAAGCTACTCCCCCTTGTTCAGTATCTAAATCATGTTATTAAAAAAGTCCCTCTCCATCTTTCTTTTAGACTCCTTTCGGGTATTCAAAGGCTCAGTTAGGTCTCTCAAGACTTCTCTTTTCCACACTGAACAACCCCAAATTTCTTAGTCTTTCCTCACAGTTCCACCCCTCTAATAATTTTGGTGGCCTCCTCTGGAATTGCTTGAGCCGTTCCATGTCTTTCCTGTGCTGGACCCCAGAGCTGGTGCAGCCCTGCAGGTGGGGTCTCAGCAGAGCAGAGCAGAGGGGCAGAATCCCCTCCCTGGCCCTGCCACCCACGCTGAGATGCAGCCCAGGACACAGCTGTTTTTCCGGGCTGTGATTGCTCATGGTTGGGTCATGGTGGGTTTTTCACCCCTCAAAACTCCCAAGTCCTTCCAAGCAGAGCCTCTCTTGATCTGTTCATTCCCCACCCTGGGTTGATAGCACCCTGACCCAGATGCAGCACTTTGTACTTGGTCTCATAAAACCTCATAAAATTCCCAGGGTCTACTTCTCCAGCTTGTCCAGGTCCCTCTGGATGACATCCCATCCTTCAGGTGTGTCAACATCACTACTCAGCTTGAGGTCATCTGCAAATCTGCTGGGAGTGCACTCAATCCCTTTGTTTTATGTCACTGATGAAGATATTAAATAACTCTGGTCCTAGTATAGACCTCTTGAAGGCACCATTTGTCACTGATGTGCATTGAGACTCTCAGTCCTTGACCATGACCCTTTGGATGAGACCATCCAACCAATTTCTTATCCATATAGCATCAAACCCCCTTTTCCCATTTTAGAAAGTAGGAGGTTGTGGAGGACAATATCAAAGGTTTTACAGAAATCCAGGATATCCACAGCCTTTTTTTTAATCACTGATGGTGTCACCCCATTAAAAAAGGCCACTGAGTTGGTCAGGCAAGACTTACCCTTGGTGAAGTTATGCTGGCTGTCCCAAATCATCTCCCTGTCTCCCACATTCCTTAGCACAGCTTCTAGGAGGATTTGTTCCAAGATCATCCCAGGAACAGACATAAGGCTGGCTGGTTGATTGTTACCAGTTCTTCTTTCTACCCTTTTAAAAGATGGGTACAATATTTCTCCTTTTCCAGTCTCCTGGGACTTCACTGGACTGCCATGACTTTTCAAACATCATAGAGAGCAGCTTGGCACCTACAGCTGCCCTTTCCCTCAGGACTCTGGGATGCATCTCACCAGGTCCCATTGACTTATGTACATTCAGGTTCTTCAGGTGGTCACCAATCTGATCTTTACTTACAGTGGGAGAGACTTTGCTCCCCAAGTCCCTATCCTATTCCATCCACTTGAGAACTGTGGGAAGAGAAGTTATCAACACTGCTGAGTATCTCAGCCTTTTCCTCATCCTTGTTACCAGTTTTACAGCTTTGTTCATCAAGGGCCATTACTCCTTCTTTAACCTTCCTTTTCTGGTTGACATACCCATAGGAGTTCTTGGTGTTCTTTGTGCTCCTTGCCAAGTTCAGCTCCAGCTTTGCTTTGGTCTTTCTGACCCCATCCCTACACAACTATCTCACATCCATACTTTTCCCAGGACATTTATCCTAGCTTCAATGCCTGTGCATTTGCTTCTTTCCTTTCAGTTTCTCCAGCAGGTCCCTACTCAGCCATCCTCTCTTTCTTTCCTTGCTCAGTTTGTTCCTGGGGATTGTTGACTCTTGTACTCTTCCTTAAGGACTTGTCAGCTCTGTTCCACTCCCTTGTATCTGAGGGTAGTGTCCCAAGAGATCCCACTCACTGTCTCCCTGGAAAGCTGGAAATCTGCTTTCCTAAGGTTCAAGGACCTAATTTTACACCTCACCTGACCCATATCCCCCAGGACTGCAGACTCCACCAGTGCATGATCACTGCAGCCCAGGCTGCCTCCAGTTTTGATGTCCCCAGCTCATTCACTGGCACTGGTGACCCTCAGGTCCAGTAATGCAACCCCTCCAGCAGAGCTGTCTATTACCTGGGTCAGGAAGTTGTGCTCCATTCCAGCAGCCCCCTGGGTTTTCTGCATCTCACAGGAGATGCTGGGGTAGTTGAAGTCCCCCAGCAGGACGAGGGCCTGTGAACAGGATCCTCCTGTCAATGGAGCAGGAATGCTTCATCCATAGGCTCCCCTTGGGCAGGCAGGCCATAGGGGGTGCTGACCACATGGTTCCCTTTTTTACCTTGGTCTCTGATTCTTACCACAGGCTTTCAATCTGCTCATGGATGTTCTTTAGACACAATTTTCCACACTCAATCCCACTCTTGATGTAGAGGGCAACCCTTCTGCCTCTCCTTCATCAGTCCTTTCTGAACAGACTGTACTCATTGATAGTCACACTCCAGCCATGGTACTCATCCCACCAAATTTCAGTCCTGGCAAAAAAGGTCACAGCTTTCTAGCAACACATGGCTCCCAAGTGATTGATTTTTGCCCATGTGCATTGGTGTAGAGGCACCTCGTCTGGGCTGTCAATAATTCCTCTGAAATAATTCTCTGGTGTTTCCCTGTAGGCATCTATTACCTCATGAGTCCCTGGGTCATGTCCATAAGATTGCAAGTGTGTTCCAGCATGGCCAGCACAGTTCAGAGTAAGCAGGGTGTAGATGCATTTTGCTGGATGTAAGTTTCACTCCCAACACTGGTATACCACCCATAAATTTATCTCTGCCAAGGCTGATGTTATCTGCTTCCCCTTCAAACCTACTTTAAAGCCCTCTCAATCAACCCTGCAACTCACAAGCTAGAATCCTTTCCCCTCTTTTAGACAGGTGAACATCATCTCTCTCCAGTGTCCCTGGTGATGTATGAACCACTACATGATCAAAAAGCCCAATATTCAACTATGGCACCAGGTTTTAGGCCATATGTTTATCAGATAGACTCTTCTATTTCTTTTGGCATTCTTGCCTGATACTAAAGGAGTTAAGAAAAACACCACCTGTGCTCCTGTCCCTTCAACCAGCTGCTCCAGTGCTCTGAAGTCCTTTTTGGTTATCCTAGATCTCCTCTCATCTAGTTTATCACAGCTGACCTGGAGAACCAGCAGTGTCTAAAATTCAGAGGGCTGAATTAATCCAAGTCTCCTGGTGACGTTTCTAGCATACTTCTGCCTTAGTCAAATCATGTGATCATCCACTAGTATCTTGGGCCAGTATAACCAACTCATCTTGTCAACATATACGTGAAGTTGCCCCGGGTTTAAAGACTGGGCTCTTCTTTAATATTCTAAGTAAGTGTTAAGCAGAAAGTAGTTTCTCTCTATATGCATATAATTTGATCAGAAAGTTATCTGCTATGATGCAGAAAAGTTTTTATAATGGCTCAATAAATCCTGTCTACCATTTTTCCAAAGAGAAAATAAATAAAGAATTATTATAATTTGAATTATGTTATAATAATGAAATTGCAATCAACCGCCTGTCTTTTACTTTCTATTCCTATCTCAGATGATCCTCATAATATTTTCAGGGTCTTAAGCATGAAATTCAACACTAAATCTTACCATTTGCTCAGACTTTCTCTTCTATTGCTTCTCCCATTTTTTTCTCTTTCCTTTTATTTTCACCCTTCCAGATCCATGTTTTGTTTTATTTTTTTTTCTCCCCAACACTCCCTTTAAATCTCAGGAGCAGACTGTAAGTATTGCTGAGAGAAACATTCCCACTGTTGTTTGAAATACTTAATGTGACTGCTCATTAGTGGTAGCTGTTTTCACAATCTGGCCAGTGTGGTTGACCTTGGTTTCTTTCATAAGAAAAGCTACTGATTTTATCTCTAGAGCCCACATCAGTTCTCATATTTCTCCAGCGAGGAGGAGGGCAAGAGAAAGACCCTGAGTGTCTCTTCCATTCCCTCTTAAATAAAACCTTTAGGCTTCTGACATAATAGTGGGATTCAGTTGATAAAATACAGAGGTTTACATATGAAATAGTTGTACTTTTTTGCCCAGTATAAAAAGAGAAACATTTACAGGACACAACTCATCCCATCAAAGTAAACTTCTAAAATGGTTCAGATGAATCTCATTTTTAGCATCAGCAGTTATCCACTATTTTGAATAAGTGGCCTCAATCATTAACATTTTTTTCCTGATATTTCTTACTTTAAACATTCTCACTAATAAGTAAACAAGAAGTGCTAAACAAGTTCCTTCGTATCAGAGAAAGTCTCCTTATTTTCATACAGGAACTTTATAGCCTCTTTAACACTCAAATTTTCATAGGGAGTCACAATAGAAAGTAAAAGTTGTATATGCTGTGTAATCAGATCAGACTCATATCCTATTAAATGCTGAAGAGCAGAGTAGTAAAAAAAGTGTACACACCAGCTATGGAAATTTGCCTTCTGCGCTGATCTACCAGCCTGGATCACAGCAAGCTGCTGTGATATTAAAGGAAAATAAGAGATTGCATTTGCGTGACCAGTATTCCTTTATTTGTCTTGACATCCTACACTTTTACATAATGCCTCAAAAGCTGAAATACTTCAGCTAAAATACAAATATTTTTGTTTGGAAAAATTCTTGGGTGTTTCATATGAGTTATATTACATAAGCTTCATATGCCATCTCATATTCCATATCCTATGACAACTGAAAAGATTTCCTGTGATTAATATTTAGAAATATGTAGAAATCTTTCAGCTTTGGAAGCTAAAGTCCCACTGGGGAATCCAGAGCCCATGAGAGAAGAAGGACATGATATAACTGAACAGTAGCTCTGGTGAGTCACCACTGAAGCATATCCAGCTATATTATTTCATTGGGGAGAGATTCTGTTTTTTAAACTTAAAAAAGTATTTAAATTTCAAAAGAAAGACATTTCATTAAGAAATATACATGAAAATATGGAGCCTAGTGCTCCATTATAAACAATTCCGATTGACTGCTATAAATGCACAAGATATCTTCTGCTAACACTTTAGAAAATTCTGAACATATATTAGAGACTGAAGTTAGCATTAAAATGTTACATGAAGTTGGCTTTAAATTAAATTTTACCATCATATATTTGCTACCAGTTCTTCAGGAAGTTTTTGCTGGTTTTTTCCTTTTTTGTTTTGGTATTTTGTGGGTACTGTTGTTGGAGGAGATGTCACAGAGTAGAAAATGTACTGGTGTTACAAAAAGAACATTAAGGACAAGGAATACACTAAACACAACTGACTTTTGATCCCCGGGCTGTCAACATAACATACCTTCACAGAACTTCTATTAAAGAGTTAGTAACACGAAATATTTAAGCTCCCTATGTACTCCTCAGTCCACAATTCAAAATGAAAACTAACCATAAACCATCATGTTCAAGAAAAAGAGAAACTGAAAAATGTTATCCAAAGCTTGTTGCAATGATTTTTTTACCAACAGCACCTTATTTTATTGAAACACCTCTAGAAAAACATTTTGCTGAGAAGCTGTAAGAACTGACAGGTAGTATTATCCAATGTTTCTTGACCACAGTCCAGTACATTCCCATTGATCTGGCTGTAAACATCAGCGACTGCCCGGTGGGAAACCAGAATAAAATCTCTCTGGACATAATAGGAAGCCTTTCTACTTTTCATAGCTTCAGAACCACATCCACAATCATTGAATATTTAGAAATTGCTGAAGAAAAATATGATTATTTGGATGAAGTTCCAGTTTTTTGAAAGACAATAAGGTAAACGGTATGAACTATGCATCCTCCTTTTGCTTCCATAGGTAAGGCTGAACACAAAGCCTATCTTCATAAAGATTTTTATGTTTCATGAGAAAGATTTTCTGAAATTAAGAAACAAGAGCAGGAAGCAAACAGTACTGGAAATATTTTCAGAAATAAGACTTACAAGGAAAGGGCAAACATCAACTGAGTCATTATATATAACTAGAACAGAAATTATTATTCCATTTTTTCACAGATGCCAATTTCATCTCTTGTTGTGTTGTCAGTCTTTTCAGTTCAAGTGAGTAATCAAAAGCCAGGTAAACAGCTAGCAAAAGCAGTATTCCTATGAAAGAGACTGATGTGTTTTATAGTACTTAATGTATCATGAATTGTCAGCAGCTCAGTAAGGACACCTCACCTGTAAAGGGTCAGAGAAGCTGTCTCTTCTGTGAGCTCAGTTTCAAAGTGCAAATCCATATACAGTTTTATATTCTTCCCCATGGAGAGAGACATGAGAGACTGAGAATGAATGTTTAACCTACATACAATCAAGGTACCAAAGGGAATTTTTTCATATTTTTTTAATTAGGTCAGGATTCCATTAAGAATTATATCTGCCTTCTCATTAATGTACATTAAAAGACTTTCAGCCTGCACTTTGGGTAAACAAACAGGCTGCCTCTTTTGGACAATCTAGTTTGGAGAGAAGATGAAATATTTTGTTTGTTTTGGATTCAGGAAGGATAAAGATTGGGAATTTGCTGTACTGAAGACAAGTGCTTCCATGAGCTTCTCTGTCTCCAAAAAAAGGTTGTTGTCATAAATAAAATTCTATATAAATAGATTTGCATCATCTCTTGAATTGAATTAACTGGCTAACTATCTTGGTTTAGGCTCTGTTTTGTCAGCAAATAAGCACTGAAATCCTGGGGACTGCGCAGGGGTTTTTTGTATTTGTTTAACTGCCTTAAGCTAGGCATCAAACTTTGCCCTCCCAGAAATCTAACGTTGGTGATAAATAGGGAGAAGAAAAGAAACAGGAGGCATACATCTAAATTAATGTTCAAAAACAGGAGAACAGAAGTTACTGCAATTCAAACCTGTACAGATTAGCCTAGTAATACTTTACAGACAGTCCGACCAACCCTCTGCATTGCCCATTGCCTGCTATAATTTTTGATTTCTCTTATTGCCAAGATTGTCAAAATATAAAGTCTTCACAAAGGATGGGAATAGGATCACAAAGTCATTTCATAGAGGTTAATAGAACTGCTTAATATTGTTTGTATCCATTTACATCACTAAAAAACTGAGGCTTTTATTTCCAAGAAAAATGAAGTAAAAAAATGAAGAAAGTTGTTTTTATTCTCTCTCTGACAGGAATGCACATTATGACACAGTCTGAAGTTGTATTCATCACTCTGCATTCATAGCACACTGTCATGCCAATCCTCCCCTCTAGCACTAAGAATAAAAATGATAATGCTTAGGAATTAATCACTCAAATTACTTACTCAGAAGAAGTACTGTCAACCAAAACCATCTCTCTTCCATTAGGTTTGCCTAAGTTTTGAGTGACCTAACAGGAATTCTCATATGAACTTGGGTCCAGCACAGTCCGAAAGTCTAATAAGAAAAATGACACTTTGTTCTTCAAAGGGAAATGGCTGCAGAGAGAAACCAAGACAAATAACTCTGGGAGTAACCCAGGGAGTGTTACAACCTTTCAAACAGTTCCAATTCACTCCGCGAATATTTACCCTTCTTTTTTTTTTTCCTAATAAATATTTCTTCCCACACTTGTCATTATGCCATGCAAGATCTCAGAGTTTGGTTTTTTTGTTTTAATAGAACATATGGTCTTTTTGCTACCTACTCTTTCTCTAGAACTGCATTTGGAAATTATGCACAAATACATCCTGTTTTTCTCAGCTAGAAGAGTCACTCAGCTCAATACTCTCCCTTATTAACACTTTTTCATTTGTTGTTGCAGTTGAATGCATGAGAGGAGATATAAAATTTCATTTCATATCAGCAAGTAAGAGGTTGAGTTTTTTTTTAATTTCCTCACCAAATGCCAAGATGTCATGATGCTCTTAAAATCAGTATCCTAAGATTTCAGCTCTAGATCTCATTAATACATCTCAGTCCCACCTCTATTTAAATACTTTCTTAACATTTTAGAAACTAACACAATTACAATTTAAAATGAGACAGAACAAATCAAAGCTTTATTACCACAATGTATGGCTACACAATAATAGAGTGGTTTTAAAAAAATGCTGGAGTAATAAAAACAAAGAAAGGGGAGAGGAGTCTTTGCACCATCAGGATTTAGATATTTTAACTATTCCAGTTGATAAATAATGATTCACCATATTTTTTAAAAATAAATAGCTTCCTTGATGAACAAGCTTTTGACAAAAGTATTTGACAAAATCTTGTTTAGGATCTGGCTTAAAAGTATGCCCATCAAAAAAACCAAGAATAGCTCAACATTAAAAATACACATTAAAAATATGTAACATTCAACAGAGGAAGATCACTTCTTTAATGAACAAGCACTAGTACCTTCCCAAGCTAAGGAGTTTCTTCATGGTGAAATTTTGTGTCACCACATACCAAGTTCTGAATCTAACTGGTGGTTTGAGCTCTATCATCAGTAAGAGCTCTTTTGTAAGTGTTGTCTTTGTTTAATCTTAGGGGTCAGCTGGAGAAGTCTGTTCCTGGTTAGGAGCTAAGATACATTAATTTCAGATTATTTCAGATTTATCTGTCAGCATTTTCATGAGACGATGTTTTTAAACTGCTGTTGCAAACACAAGCCCTTCCACTGACTGATCATCTTTCTGTAGGAGGACAAGTCAGGAGCTCTATCAGACTTCACTGTTGTAGTTCTGCTCTTGTAGCATGGGGATAACACAGATCTTCTTTCTTCTCCACCCAAAACTATGTGCTCGCTTCAGAAAAGCATTTAAGCTTCCACTAGTTAGGGGTTTCAAGAGCCATGCATTTCTCTGGAAATGTTCTGAGCCAGCGTGTCTTACAAAAAGTTGATATTTTATTTTTAATTTACAGAAACTTTAAAAAATGTATCATAACCACTCCGCTATAAACTTAGAGATAGAGATGTGTATTATCAGACACTTTCACATCTCCATTTAAATACAAAGGCTATTATGCATGATACTTCTATATCCACATGCCTTTGTGTTACTGTACAAAAACTACTTATCTGAACTTTCTGTAAAATAGTTAATCCTCTGTGTGGGGCTTTATCCTCTCAAAGTCAATGCAAAACTTATGGTCAGTGTCAGCCCCCAAGCCCTCAATATCTTTTTCCAGAGTAAGACATCAGCCCAGATATCACCATTGTTTTAAGGAACTGATGTTTCAGAAGACTGCAGATTTGGGTAGTAATTGATAGGAGGCACTAAGAGAGGCTCTTACCAGAGGACTGCTATATTTCTGAAACTGTAGAAGTCACTATTGTCCTGACAGTGGAACTGTTCAGAAGTCTGGCAGATCATATGTTTTTTTTAGTTATTTAATATTTCTCTTACACTTTTACATCTAGAGTTTCACATGTATTTTTCTCTTAACACGTAGTATATGTAGAATAGTGAATCCTTCTGAAAAGAATATTGTCTGATTTATGTAACTAGTCCAACAGCTGAAATTACAAAATATTTGCTGACAACTCTGTATTCTTTAAGGCATTAATGTATCCTTGTCTTGTACTTGTGGTTTGTGTACATATGTCTCTCAAGAGCTAGTCTAACCCTAGGGCTAGAAAACTGAGGGACAGACGCCTTTTACAAGTCTGAATAAATAACTGATGTATATCTAAAAGAAAACCAGTAGCACTTCACATTTATATGTATGAGCTCTACATTCTTAAAAATATCTTCACATTCATAAAGTTCAAGACTCCTAAGAATTATATCAAGGACATTTTGATAAGTTATTTTCAGAGCTGCTAACCATTATTTACAGTTTCAGTTGCTCCACTTTGTCAAAAAAATAAAGGATTTATTTTAAAATGTACTGGGAAAATATATAATTTAAAATATAATATGGTCCTGGCATGATTAACAAAATGTCATACTGAAAACTGAGTGGGCATGTAGCAACCTGTGCTAATGAGCTGGAGTTAGTATTTTTCCACAGTATACTTCATTAGCAGGGTGCTGAAGGGTCATGTAGAGTTCACATGATCGACATAAATTGTGGAACATTAATACACTTTTGGAAAAATACAAGCAATTTTATAAGTGATATTGAGCTTTTGGCATTTATTTTCTACTTCTGCCATTATATTTTTGAAGAAAGAAGCAAGTGTAAATGATGTTTGGTAGATTCTCTCTTATAGTCTCACTGAAAGCCATTGTATTATACACATCTATAAACAAATAAAGAAGACTTTTCACAATGCTAATATAAAAGAGAGTGGAAACTGCTGTGGACATGTTCAATGTATTGAGAAAAATGATAGCTCATTTCATGCAAATAATCTAGTTGAAGCAGTGACTGAAACAAATACAGATATAACAGCATCACTGCAGGAGAGAGTAGAGGTAACACACTGCTTTATTTCTCCAGGGATTTTGGCTAAATATCATTAGCAGGCAAATTGTTTTGTTCACACAGAATAATTACCCACTTTTTTTTTCTACTGTAGTACCTGAAGCTGAAGTTGGCAACGCCCATCTAGAGAAGCAAATGTCTCCTCTTGTTGCAAGTATACATGAAATAAAACTTTTTTTTTTTGTTAATTAACTACCATTCTTTTAGGTATTTCTAAGAAAAAGCAAATTAAATATATGTTTTATTTTCCAGTAATAGAAGTTGGGGAGGAGGTTAAAAACCTTGTCCCAAATTATCATCAAATTGTCCCTTTTTTAAAATGCATTGCTGGTACTTATCCAAACTGCCTGTGCAGACCCTGTCCTTCTTGCACTGGAGAACACACAGTGTCCACA
This sequence comes from Chloebia gouldiae, assembly GCA_003676055.1. Lineage (NCBI taxonomy): Eukaryota > Metazoa > Chordata > Aves > Passeriformes > Passeridae > Chloebia > Chloebia gouldiae. Next base: position 18,079,857 of record QUSF01000011.1, read on the forward strand.
CTCACTGACTTTCCAATCAAGTACACATATCCTTGCTGTCTCTGTGCTACCTATACCACCTCACAATCCAGAGGTCCTCATCTGGTTTAAGCAGGAAAGTCTAGGCATTTCCTGGAGGACTCTGCTGGGATTCTTGGTTGAGATCCTGTCATACCCATTACCTGCTCCTGCTTTGGAGGGTTTGTTGAACTGCTGCATTACAAAAGCCTACATCTCACAAACTATTCTACAGGGAGCTCCTGATGTTAGGGTTATTTCCCTAGCATACACCACTTTTGCAGTTGCAAGTGCAGATGATCTGATCATACAGATACCACTTTTCTCAATAGGTTGTGAAAACAGCAGGTCTTGAAGTCTGACCATCAGAGAAGTGGGAGATGCTCACAGAGATGACTGCAGCCTTTTAATTTAGAACTGAAAATCTGGTGTTTTTGAGAGTCACCCAAGGAAAGAGAAGACTTTGCTCAAACTTCATACAAGGTGAAAAAAATGAAAGGTCAATAAATGCTGGAACCCAAAATATGAGTTTTCTATGTCTGAACGAACAGACAGGACTAAGACAAATTAAGACAAATTAACCCCTTACTTTCTCAGCTTCTGCTCCTCAATCTTTCACACCAGTGTGTTACAGTATGAATCCAAAAGATACTGCTGGGAAGAGTTTCTTGAGAGAGATGCTGTGAATAAGTCAGTGCTAGGAGTCCCTTCCTGCACAAGACTCCCAGCAGTGTTCCTACATGCAATGAGCTACAGAGTCCAGTTTACTTCAGGTACCATGAATGGAAAAAAAGCACATCAAAGAGTAACAATGAAGGAAACTGAACCTCATGGTCAGACTCACAGCAGGCAGAAATTAATGTGCAAAATTTTTATCTGTGCATCAACATGCATAAGGGCAAGCTGACTCAGACCAGTGTCACACAATTCGGAAGTGTCTTTGCTACACTGCAAACACCAAATGCTTTCTGGGAAGTGTTACTCTGAACCACTGTATGCTGAGATTAACTTGTGGTATATTAACCTAAAACAAATCTCTTACACCCAGATAGCAGAGACAGAAGTCCTCCTGTCATTTTTCTTCCTCCTATTTGTTACTAGCTGTCATTTTTTCTGCTTACTTTTGACTTCTAGTGTGCACTTCTGAGTGTCGAAACACAAGCCAAATTTCTTTTCTTTCTTTTTTTCTTTCTTTTTTGGCAAGCTACTTTTCCTTTCATTACTGCATGGTATGTTCTCATAACTATCTGAATAGCCTGTAACTGATAAAACATTTGTCAGATGAAAATTAATTCTCCTTCATTTAATCTTATTTTCTTCTTTGGTGCATTTTATTTTTAAGAGAGAATAAAAAAGTAATGATAAATGAAAACCCACCATTGATAAAGGCACACATAGAGAACTATTTATTCTGTCACTATCCTTTTTTATGTGCTACAAAATTCTAGCAAAATAATTTCATGTTCCACTTTTTGTTGATGAATGAAAGGCTTAATTTGCAACAACCCCCTACTTGCATTCCATTCTGAACCCCAGTTTTATGCAAGATAGGCATAGTGACAAGTAAATTATACTGAATCAGAAGTAAATAGTTTTCATCCCACTCAGACGTGGGGATGTGAAAATGTACTTTTAAGGTTTTCACAGAACAGCAGGAATATTTGTTGAGCTATTTTGAACAGCTGAATTGCTGCAATTATCTAAAACAGCACAGAAAAGTTCTGCTCCTGCTCCATAGGTTTAATAGGCTGCTGTGCTCGCGGCGTGTAAATAAGCGTTTGTTTAAATAGCCGCGCTGCAGCGCTGTCACCAGGGGATGCCAGCAGCTAAGCCTTGTGTAGAGTAAGAGAAAACACAGACGACATTGAGCACCAAGGAGAAAAGACCTCGCCACAAACATGAGGCTGGGAGCTATGAGCTATGCCAAGAGCTGCCACACTGCTGTTAGGCAGAGGGCAGGTGTGCACCAGCATCCCCAAAGCCGCACAGGGGTGAGAACGCTGTTCTGTGCTGGACACTGAGAAAGGGATTGTCTCTCCACCCAGGCATGGCATCTTAGGCCACTGTCAGCACCAACATGCAGCATTCCTGCTGAAAGATGAATTGTGCCAAAAGACCACAGAAACAGCTCTGTTCCTAATGTCATTCAAAAGAATATTGTTCCCAAATTAGATGGATGTAACCCATTACCTCACCTCCGCACTCAAGTTCCAGAGCGTCAGGAGGAGTCAGGGAGCCTGGGGCTGTTGTCTGTAATTTAAGACCCTTGAATGTTTGGCTGCAAAATACTCAAAGGAATAGTTATTATATCAGCATAGTACAAAGCAGGTTTATTATTTGTGGTGGAATTTCTAAACTCATTAACAATTCTTTCTTAAAACAATGTATCCATATGAGCACTTTAACATTTGGCTTTGCACCACTAAAAACCAAAAAAATATGACAAAAGAGAAATTCTGCAAAAATTGGTTTTCAAAGTATAAGAACATCAACTATCTTTAATCCAATAATCCAGTTATGTAAATTTTAATTCTTGATTTTCAGTTTACTGAACTGTTCAAGTTAATTCAACATAATTTGCTTGTACCGGTAGCTCAAATTTTCCTCTAGTTTTCTTCATTCACTGTATTACTACACAGTTTAGAGAGGTTTACAATATGGAAGATTGAAGAGGAGAGGCCAGTGGACCATGTATGATGATAAAAAAAATGCAAACAGTTTTCTAAAGTGGATAGCAGAAATTTGTTGTCTTTAAAATTGAATTAATTGCCTTGAATAGTATTTCCCTGGAGAAATCTTTAATTTTACAAGAAAAGCATTTTTTCCTCTCTCAAACACTGCTAAAAATTTCTGCTCTGTTCTATTGTCAGCATGAGTTGTATCAGCTCATGACCAGACGGACTAGGCCCCTGATCCAGCACCCCACCCTGTGGTGACAATGGCATGGGGAGGAGCACAAATGCCCAGCCAGACGGTTCTGGCAGGACTACGGCTCTCCCATACTAGCCTCAGACCATGGCAGCCCATCCAGCCCATCTCTGTCAAGCCCAGGGTATCTGTCACTTGATCCTCGAGAATAATACAAAGATTCACCTAATCATCCAGTCCTATTCTTACTTCAGCAAAACTTCTGACAGTTCCAGGAGCACTAAATTCCTCACTATAAAAAGCCAATATCTTAGGGTCACACAAGTGCTTAATGGTTTTTAATTAATTTTCTCAGTCCTTTTGCAGGTTAGATTGGGATATGAGTCATTCAGATAGATTTCTTCCCAAAAGATTACTTCACTGACTAAGAAAAACAGTAAACTATTATAGATTATATAAGTGAGACAAGAAACCAGCTAGATGTTTGACAACCAAGAATCTAATTCTCATTGGCATGACAAGGCAATTGGCTTCCCACTAGGCATAAGCTTTTAAATCTAGAGTCCTATTTCTCAGTTGTGTGCTTGGGGAACAGTTCCTCCTTCAGGATGAAGATGACAGAAGATGCTGTTATATCTTCTGAAAACGTAATTATTTTAGCACCAAAATCTAAAGATTATTCTAGTGGTAATTTTGTAATAGTGAATGTGGTAATCAGGCCTTGGAATTTTGAACACATCAGCAAATCATTCACAAATTACCTCCCAAAATACATATTTAAGATAGGTGAAAGAAAATAGTTATTTTACCCTCTGAAACTTCCCTTTTCTACTATGTCCTCTTTTTTGTTTTGATGCAACTTATGGCTTTCCAATTCTATTACACTGATAGAGACATGAAGTGACAAAAACTCCTGACAGTGATCTTTCAAAGAACATGAAATCTTCATGGAAATTTGTGCTTCTCTGCTTCTTTTTCTGCAGCATTTACAGTTCATAGGAGTAATTGGGCATTGAAGCCCAAAGGAGTAGTCTACCTGGAAGACTCATTCTCTGATTAATAATTCTTTTTTGGAAGATGAATGGGTTTTGGAAGATGAATGGGTTTTTATCTTAAAACAAGTTTAGACAAAACTGGCTTCTTTTCTAGGAAAAGCTGTGGCAAACAAATGAAAAACCTGATCATAGCTCTGAATTACTTTTTGTATTTCCAGACAAACTATATATTTAATAAAATGTTGCTGATTTGTTTTAAATATCAAATCTGCTAAAATGTTAGTGATAATCAATTCAAGCCCATTCTATGATTCTAAGATAAAAAAAGGACAGAAAAAAAAAAAAACCCAAAAAAAAACAACTTCCTTGTCCTTGAGTCAATGGAAAAGCCAGAAATAGAACTGAGCAGGGCCCAGCCTATGAGTGGCATCTCAAATACCAGAATGAAAAACGGTTGGAATGACTGGCATTGAAAGCCAGCCCTCATGGGTAGTTCCCACACAATGGCATCCCCTGGCAAGCAGGAAATATCTCCATTATCTAAGATCCTGTTGCATGGCAACAGCCGGTGAGTTGACTTGTTAGCAGTACCCACTGTACACCAGAGTGACATCGCCAACACAATAAATTTTCATGAGGCAGCAGAAGTCCAAAATTACTTTTAGTCTATAAATTAGATTTTGACAGTTTAGCAAACAGTTCTCAAATATTAGGGAGCAAGGCTCAGTTACTAATCACAGAAGCACTTTAATCCATGAGAAAACATGCAATAAAAATGGAAAATGTTTCAGGGTGGATAAACTATGAGATATTTTATCATTATCAAGATTCAGATTGGTGTGAGTCATGCTATAAAGACATTATTTGAGCCTGTATAAACAAGAAAAAAATTTTTTTTGGTAATGCTAAGATCTAGATTTTGATCTGAGGTAGCAACATCAGATATAGGCAGCCCAGGTGATCCAGCAGAGGTCAGTTACACATGTGTCTATTCACTGTTTTGACAATAGAAACTTTTGAGTTGACTCAAAGTTTTAAAACTCTACGTAAATGCAAGTGCATGAGCTGAAAACATATTTCAAGCTAAATTCTCAGGTCACCCAAGTCCTTAATATCTTAAAAAGGCAAAAATTTATAAGACTTGAGTGCCTGTTGTAAATGTGTTTATCTTTCAGACCTTTACATGTATCTGTGCACTCCCAGAAATCTGCAAATTTTATTCAGTGGAAGTTGGTTAAAAATAGCAGTTCTGGCAATGTATATCATACCTGTATTACATCTCTCTGCATTACAGAAACAAGAAATATATTCTCAATAACAGCTAAAATTCTTCCAGAAGTGTGGACTATCATCCTCTGTTTCACATATTATATTACAGGAATAAGAGAGAATTGTATATGCAAGTATTGACTGCAAAGTACTGGCTTCATTACTAAAGTAGAAAAGACATCCATTGTGATTTCAGATTCTTGATTTTCAACATTAACAGGTGATAAAATTCTTTCTACTTACAAGTTAGGCCAATTTACTATGAAATTAATAAAATAATCTGCAAACCATCTTTTAGTTTCGCATAGCATTATAAACCTACATTTAAAAACAGTTATACTTCAAAGACCATGCCTAATCTCTAAAGCAGGGGTTGGTATCCTGGTACAGAGATGAATGAATGCATACTAAAGAGATGTTTATAATTCAATTCAAAGATCCTCTCTGTGGTTCAGTATAGAAGACTGGAAGCAAAAGGACAGAAAATATAAGGAGTTTAAATGGTTTCTGAACCACCTCTTTGCTTCCCTATGTGTTTCTGCAAGTTTGTGAGTAAAGGAAGAACACAGCAGAACAGGAATTCTGTCGAGCTGCGTGTGATGTTTGGCCGAAGGATATCTACAGGGAGAAGGCCTTTGTCTGGGACCCCGTTCACCACAGCTTCTCCAGGCTTCACCACACTCAACCCTGCCATCAGATCAGCCCAAGGAGAGGTCCAGGAATGTTCCCAAGGGTGCTGACTGGCATTGCTGAATGTGTGCATTCACATCAAAACCACAGGGTGTGAGGGGCAGAGAGTGCCTGAACACATCCCTGGGGATGGACTCAAATTACCCCCCCAGAGAGTACAAGCACATAACCCCTTTGTCAGGAGGACATTTGGGCCTTGTCTTGGTAAAACAGCTCAGATGGATATATCTGCAGTCCACTTACCTACACTGTTTAATTTGAAGTGAATTTTCTCATCTGAGTGGAGGAGACCTTAGGCCCAAAGGGTTTAGATACCTGCAGGGACTTAACAGCTCTGCAAAACTAATGAACAGTCTAAATTAGGGTTTTCCACAGTGGGAATTGTTCTCTTTTGCCATAAAATATATAAATATTAATTGGACTTGAGCTTTCAACTCTGTTTTTTAATTTTCTTTGTGAATCTCCTAGTCAATGGGCTCCACAATGCTTCACTCTCCCCAATGAATCTTTAATTATTCTGCAGGAAATAGAAGAGCTTCATTACCTTTCTTATTCTTAATATTAAAATACATTCATTAACAGGAAGAAATGGTGAGGAATTATTATTTCTCAAAGGGAAAATGTGAAAAGAGTGTAATATGAAACATATCAGATATTAAACATGACCATTTATACCAGTTTTCAAGTAAAAAGTGTCTATTGATTTCATTGGAGTACATCTGTGTTCAGACTTTTAGGAATGAGACCAGAATTCATATTTAAGGAGATAGTACCAGAATTTGGATTGAACCATGAAGTCAAGTGAGAAGCTCTTGCCTTAGGCATGGTGGAAATCTGTCTCCACTATAATTTTACTTCTTCAAGGATTTTCTTTTGGGTTTTTTTTGTCCTAAGTGATATGAATTGTCTGCACAAGAGAGGTTTGAGACACCAAAACAAGGATAGTATAGGTAATTCACTATCAAAATTCTGCTAATAAGATAAGGCTACTGGTTTCATCTTGAGCGAAAATCACCATGGCCTAGCAAAGATTTTGTAACTTTTTCCTGTCTTTGCGTCTTTCATGCTAAGCCACCTTGCTGCACGCCCACCACTGCAGAGCCATGGATGATCAGTGAAAACTCCAAAATGAAACCTGTTCCCACAGATCCTGATAGAAACTACTTATTAAAAATGCTTTGTTTGTGTGCTCAAGCAGAGACCCACAGCACATGGTTCTTATTACTCAGCTCATAGAGACAGGTATGTAAAGGTATTTCATAAAGGAGTAACTCCTTTTCTCCATTTTTCAAATATTACAAAATATCACTACTGGATGTTCTCATATTGCTAACATTTTCTTCTTGATGACTAATTAATAGAGATAATAAATTATTATAATGGTAATCAATTATGATTCTGCTTTGTATTACATTTTCACTTTAAACCTCCTTTGTATGCATATGCTCATAGTAATGTCTTTTTCAAAATTTTGTGCAAGGATTCCATCAACTAAAAAGCTTTGAGTCACCTGCGTCATGTTCCATGAGTCTACAGAGCTTAGTTTTCACAAGCCCAAATCTCAAATTGCTCGGATCTCACTTGACTTTTTAAGATCAAGTCATTCTTCTTCCTTTGCTTGATCAGGCATTTTTCATTAATGAGAATTCTTGAGAACACAGTTGAATAAAGTTGAAAATAATAACTTTAATGAAAAGGAACACTACAAGAACATACAAACCTGATGATTCAATTAGGTCATGCTATTGTTCAAGTCCCCCACCTATAAAAGCTTGTCAATGCATCCTTTCTCTAGTAAAACTCAGTGCAACCAAGAGTGTCACGAGTCAACCTGAGAGTGTCATGAGAACCTGAGGAGGCTGGGAGCCTGATTTTCTTGAAGCATGAATTGAAAAATAGATATATATGTTCACTATTACAGCAGATGGTATGTTTTCTACTTTGGGCTAATCCATTACATTTTTGTCTATGTTTATCTTCCTTATAAAAACTAGATTCCACAATCTTAATAAAGATCTCAATGTGTGTTATTTTTACATTGCAAATGGAAGAATTCATATGCTTTAAACTTCCCTGAATGCAGAATTTAGTACATAGAAAGACTCCTGTCATTGGAGCACCTGTTGCACAGACACATAAAAAGTTACTTAAAGTGAAGATCCACCACTAGCACTCAAGATGATAGCTCTGAAACAATTCTAACAAAATATAAATTCTACAAAAAGTAAGGAAGAAAAATCAAATTATTTCATTAAAAAAAAAGGGAAAAAACAGTCATGCAGATAGCTTCTGCAGACATAAATTCAAAAGAGTGAATAAAAGTGTGCTGAACATATCAGGGAACACTGATAGATAAAACCAGTAGTCTTTCTGACCCAGAAATGATCTAGTAAGAAATGTTTCAGACCCTTTTTCTCCTGGCCCTTATCACTGCATCTGTCCAATACTTCAGGGACTGTTTTTCCCATCTACAACCCATTCATTAGTGGATGGAAAGGATTGAGCCTAAAGCTATGAGTGACTTTCAAATAAGACACTTGAGAGCAGGAGTGTCAAGAACCTGAGCATGGATGCAACACAAAAGGCCTACAGTGATTAGAGAAGTCAAGAAACATCTTTAAGGTCAAGCTGGGAAGACATCCCTTAGGGATATAATGGATCCAGTGAGAGGTAAGGGATGGACTCATGGGCTCTTTCTTCTCTGAGTTTCTAATCATCTAAGAAATACTGAATGAAAAAAAGGATGGAGCATTTCAGCACAAATGAGCTGAAGTAAATCCAGTTTACATTTAGCAGTCCACAAAGAAGCCATAGCATGATGCTAAAATGCTAATTAAATTGATTTTTCTTTCTTATGACCTTGGCAATGCCAGTGCAACTTGGTCTTCATAGACTATAGCTCTCCATATCTCTTGAACTGAAATGTGAATTTCAGTTTGCCATATTTTTTCAAGTTCTCATCACCATTAAAACTTAATATGGGCTTTTAAAATACCAGGGTCTTCCTTATGTCTTGACTTCATCATCTTGCAGTAATGAACTTTCTAGAAAATAATATGTAATTTAATTACAAATCTGTATAATAACATTTATATGCATTATATGTTTATAATTATGGTCTTTGTGAATATTTGAATTCCTCAAGCAGAAATGTAAATGTGTATGTGGAGATGCATTGACAGAAGAGCTGAGCCTTACTAATCAGTTTCCTAACTGAGGTATTTCTTGCATCCCTGCATGAAAATGAAGTTATGAGGCTCAAAACAGAGACCAACTATGAGAAAAAGCTTTAAAAATTTTATGCTGATTGATGATTCTATTTCACTATTGCTTCTCTTAAATCTACACTGCGTTACTACATCTGGGAAAGCAATTCTTTTATCTTTACAGGGGATCATCTCATACCAAAATCATCAAGGCTTCTGCTAAGTTTGAGGAAAGGTAGGTGGAAGGAAGGCAGGGAGGGAGGGAAGGAAGCAGGCAGGGAGGGAGGGATGGAGGAAGGGAGGAAGGAAGGAATAAAAATATTCATATGTGAAGGAGATCAGGGACCACACTGAGACTGATTAGCTGAAAGATAAAGAAAGATGTTTTACCTGAAAAGCTGAAAGAAATCTTGTCAATATTTGTTAACTTTGATGGTACCTAAATTTAGTTCCCCACTTGAGAAAACAGCAGCAAGGTTAGCAGCAGAGCTCAGTATTCTCAGAAAGATCCCCAAACTTTGATGATTGTTTGTCCAGGGAAGGTGAACCGGGAGCTGTGGGCAAGGACAAGGTGATAAGGAAACAAAGCAAGTCTGCTATCAGTCCTGGGGATTCCAACATTAGTTTGAGAACAGCTGGGATCAAGGTTGTGAGCACTCACATCTACGTTATAACTTAGAGCTGGGCTGGAGATCCTAGGCTATGGATGCCTCAGCAGCACTGAGCTGCCTGTCCAGAGCCAATACTGTCAGCTATAGTAATACCACCAATAGGCAAAGAATACCAGAAAATATTAGCAAACCAAACCCTACTTAGAATCCATAAAATTTTCATTTTTCCTCTTAGATGTCTTCATCTTGAAAAGAGAAGGTCTTCCAAAAATAATACAAAGGCAGCTGTGCAGCATATTTATTGGGGTCAGATACACAGATTCAAATGACCACTTGAAAGCCAATAACCTTTTCTGAGATTTAATAGAGTCAAATTCAGTACTTTGAAGTTCATTTTTTTTTTCACAAATATTTCAGCACTTTCTGTTCCCTGAGCAGCTGAGAAGAGAGTATGTTTAAAATCTCAGGAGGAAAAGAAAGTAGGCTTTCTTTTCTCATTCAACTCTGGGCCAGCTCAGAGAAGATCTAATTAAACCTTTGGATTTTCAACACTTCTCTGAACTGAATTCAAATTTTGAAGTTTGCTCATTATTTTTTCAAACTGAAGTCTAATTTATGTTTTATACTCCTATACTGTGTAAAAACTTCAGGGGAATCAAAAAACTTATGAAAGTCTGTTTCCTTCAAACATACTCCTAATGGATCTTGCTGAATTCATCAAGGGGCTCCACAACAAACTGTTGGTCTGAATATGGCAAGCTCTTTCTGTACCAAAGTGGTGAACATAGAAATACACATCTATTTCAAAATTTCCTTCTAAATAATCAGTCCTATACCATCAGCAAAGACCCAATATTCATTGTATCACATTGAGTACATTGAATGCACTTAAATTAGCTCAAACAGTTTCTCCACTATTTATGCAATTGCACTTAGCAAGTTCAAATTGAGAGGGTTTCAGAATTTCTTACTTTTCTAGATGGTTTTATGAAAGTGCTCGATTGCTGCTACACAATAAAAACCACTCTGAGAACATATTACAGGACAAAATCTAGGGAGGCTGCACTATGAAGCAGCAAGAACACTGTTTAAAATTACACTATTTTGAAGATCTTCTCCAGATGATAAAAAATAATGGTGTAGACTGGTTTTCATTTTAGTTTTATATAACCTTGTATTATGTTACAAGCTGTAGGCCAAGAAACACATCCCCATGTGCAGACTCCTTGCTGTAAGAATTGCTGTGGGTCACCCTTCAGACAGATTAATTTCTCTGAACCTGAAAGCTCCTTTTCTTCCTAAAATGTCCCATTGACTCTTCTACTGCCAAATCACATCTAATCATCTGACAAACTGAGAGCTGGAGGAGAAGTGAAAGATTTTCAGCAATTCCTCAGGCAGCAGATCACTCCAGGTCCCTTCTTCCAGAGCAAGGCTGCACAGCACCTCATCCACAGACCTGGACACTTCTGCATAAACCAGACACTGCTGGGAAGCACCAAAATGGGTGAGGGTACTGGGCCCTGCTGTTACAGGCAGGGTCTCCCACTGGCCCATCTGTTGGCACCATGTTTTTTTCTGCTACTCAAGACCAGAAGGGAGAAAAACCTCTTCAAGAACAGTGGTCAAATTTTGCTGTCCTCTCCTCTATGGCAGTTAATCCAAGGAAAAAAGAGATTACTTTCACTGCAGCATTGCCAGGCATTTCATGTACTATTTCTCTGAAAAACCTGTTTTTCAGTAGTCCTTTAAAGAAGCTTATGACATCTTCTTAGATTTTCCTTCCAGCCTCCTCCTTTTGCTGCCTGCTGCCTTTTGTTCTTATTCTATTTTCTGTCTTCATACCAGCTTAAACTCACTTTATGCTACGTCCCCACATCAACACATGATTAGGTATTTCTAATGTCCTTTGTGACTGTAAAGAAACATCTAAATATAGCCTCACTGAAATCCGATTCTCAAGGAGATTGTTGGTTAAATATTGTCCCAGAACATGTTATATTACAGTACCTATCCACACTTACTGAAATCAATATCATATGTCATATTTCTAGTATTGAACCAGAATTCTGGGTAGAAAGAAATACCTGTGGTCACCCATGGTTTGATGAAATCAAGAGTTTAATTTTTTATATTAATTTCCATTACAATGCCTTTATGAACACTGGAAGGACAGGCACGTGTGGACCTCCATGTGGATCTGTACACAGCAGAGTCCGTCTGATAATGAACAAGGATGAGGATTGCAGGGGTGGAGGAGACTGAGTGGAATAGTTCATCTACGTCTTTTCCCAATGCCAAAACAAATCTCTGTGGCTTTCTGCCAGAGCAGTGCTTTCAAATTCAATAAGAAATGCAAAGGGAGGAGGCTTTAAGCACTCTTCTAACAATGAAGTATGCGCATTCAGGCACTGGAGCAGAAAGCATCCTGAAAAAGGCCAATGTGATGTGACGACGTCTATGAAACTTTTTGTACAAATATTTAAGCTGATAGGGAGAAAAAAAAATAATTGGAGCAAAATAAAATCTGTGTGTATTCTTTTCCAAGATTCAAATTCCCCTTGCATGAAATGAAACTTGTCTCTTGCTTCAAATATATTGCTATAAAATTAAGACCATATTTTTTTTTTCTGAAAATACAGGAAAAATTCTAATTTTTATTGTAAATAATGTGACAATGTAGAAAGGATATTCCACAGGCAGATAGAAATTTCCAAAAAGCTTTCTTAGAGTAAAAGCAAAGAAATATATGGAACTTTTCAAATGTAAAAATATTTCAGCTCAGTTTCTTAGGAGTGCCTTTTAGAGCTATACATGAATTAGGCAAATGGCAGCCTTATGATTATCAAGAGCATGCAATATTCATCTGATGTAATCAGTAATTCCTACTTAGATTAAACATGCATTTCTTTCTGTCCTCTATCTCCTCTCAAGGCAGTAGTACACTTTCCTGCCTTGCAGCTGTTTTATATTTATTCCATATTTTCCACATGGTCAGCTCCAAATTTCCGTTACTGTCACAGCACTGCACAGAGTTCAGAATAAGATTGTATATACTTTTATTTCACAATTCTCTCTAATTATTTTGTCAAAGTTACAGGACCTCCACTTTCCTTCTTTTCCATTTACAATGAAAGAGAGAACAACCTGCGGACAAAGACATGGAACTGATGGGCTGCAAACAGCTCTGGGACTCAAAGGGTCCAGACAAATTCTTCCACTCACATATGCTACTGCCTGCACAGGCAGAGGCAAGGAAAGGATCAGGAAGGAGAACACAAGCTGCAGGTCTCTGTCACTGGTACTGTCTTATACCTTCTCCAGTTCTTCAAATTGCAGCTAACATCCAAATACCCTTTTACTGACCCAGCTAGTTTTCATGTGCATGCTGATATTTGTTCCCACACTGTTCTGAATTATAAAGGTGACCAAAACTCCCACTTATTCTTAGCACTTGGCAGCTCTGATCATAAGCATGTTAAGTTTTACATTGTAGAGATTTGCAATTTTATAGTGTTCTGTGCTGGATAAAAATCTTATGACAGCTGTAATGAAAGGGAAATGCCAACACATAGAAAGATTTTATTGAAATGTTTATAACAGAAATCATCAACCATCTACCATCTCAAGCTAGGAAGCAGATAAAGCTATGTATAAAATCATTGCTTAATTCAGAACACCAAAACTTTATGCAGCACAATCTGTACAACTCGTGAGGAATGAATTATGTTGGACAACATTAGTAACAGGCAATTCCAAGATCTTTAGCAAGTTGAGGCACTACATTATAAAATTTCTCCCAATTCACAGCTCATCATGAGCACTGGCAGGCAAACATCATGGAAATTGCCACATAATAAATGGGAATACATACAGATCAGTAATTTCCTTGCCCTCCATTAAATATCAGCCAGATAGGTTTAGGGATTACATTTGTGAAAATCAGGTATGGTCAAGGTCTTGTTGCACAGGTCTGCAGAAGCATTTTCTCAGCCTTTAATCTGCAGGATATACCCTGTCATCAGCCCTATTGCTGTGGCTATGAGTGACTCTGCCTGGCTGGCTTTGGCTTCAGAAGCAGCAGAAAGGGAGAACAGTCTCTAAACGACAGAAGACAGGTATACATTTTTTCAGCCAAACTATCAGGTGAGAATAAAATTCTGTCTTGTCCAGGCAGAGTGTCTTATTCCAACAGGATCCTCTGGGGTGTTGCCCCACATCCATCAATCTGCCTTCGCGACTTTGATTACTCACAAAAGCTTTTTGACAAGCTTTTCCAAGAGGCCTTCAAACACAGAAGCACCATCAATATCTTTGCTATCCTAGATGCTCTGAGAATAACTAAGCCTAAAATCCAGCTCTTACATACAGCACACCCAAATTATTAACTATGGCAGGTTTTGTTTGTTGGTTGTTGGTTTTTGTTTGTTTGTTTGTTTGTTTGTTTTTTGTTCTTTTGTTTTGTTTTGCCTCCTCTATCATTACCTTGGCAGCTGGTCTTCCAGGTTCAAAAACACATTCGCAACCAATACTGAGCAATTTGACAACAAAACTAGCAACTCTTTTCTGTGAGTTCTCTGACTTCCCTTGTTTATATTCTGAGGCTCTCAAACACCATTCAGGCATCCCACTTGGCTCTAAAAAGGCTGTCTGCTCATATCAATGCTACAGAACTATTACTGGTCAGCCACACCTGCAGAAGGATGTAGTCTGAGACCATGCTGTTTCTCCTGCACTGTTCTGCTGTTCACATGCCTGTAGTAACATATATACACCATCTGAATATACCAAAATTCTTTAATTTTCATTTTTCACACATATTGTAGAGTTGAAGGATATTCCAGAGTCTCTGTGGATATAGTTGCCAGTGTGATGCAGTCCTGAGCCACTCCTGTTTTCTGGTTGTGAGGGATAAACAGAGGTGAGCAGTGTGCCTCGGACACGAGTGCCATCAGGCCTGCTCTTGGAGTAGGAAGCTCTGCTTCTGCTGCACACTGTGGTCAGCAGGGTGGGATGAGTTCCCAGTCTCAAAGCCAGAATTTATGCATACTCAAGGTAACCATTTCATGACGGCATGGGAGTTGGAAAAGAGACACTTTCATGGCTGAACTCACATGTTGCTTTAGACTGGCAAGAGCCAGTCTGAATTTGTCTGAATTTTTCTGTCTGAATTAATCTCTGGAGATTTATAAACTATTGGAAATACCTAAGTGAAGTGAATGAGCAAACTCCCATTCAACTCAATAAGTCTTGGATTTTAATTCTTAAACATTTATCAAAGAAATTTCTTGAGCCATAGATAGCTTAAGTGTCAGCCATGATGGAGGCAGAGAGATAAAGTAAAATTGATCAGTATCTTTTATGGTTGCTTCAAGATTTCTAAAAGTGTACTTTTTTGATCCGTGGTAGATTTTTATGAAAGAAAAGGATCCTTTTAAGAGAATGATGAAAGAATCCTTTATGAAAGAAAAACATTAAAGCCAAGAATCCTTGATTTTATAATGTACTTTGTTTTCCAAAATCCTTCTCACACCAAGTTCTGCAGACAGTTCACTTCAAAACAAGAAAAGATGCTCTTCACTCTAGAGAAGAGCAAGGAGCTTCTCCCAGGGAGTAATCTATTACACTCTGAAAAACTCAGAGGCATACAGAGATAGCACTGGAGTAAGACAAATGCACAAAACCCATACCAAGTTATGTTACAGAATTTCTGAGAGAGGGCATGATTTATGTCTGGAGTGAGAATTGAGCTACCGCTCAGACTAGGCCCCTGATAAGCGGCCTTGGTGGGGCCTGGAAGCCTTTGATGCAGTAAGAAATTAGTTGTGGCACAGTTAGAAATTATGGTAAGGTAACTACAAAGTAATGAGCTATCCGAGTGTGAATTAGAGTACAGCTGCAGTGTGAAAAGTCTGACCACCTTAAGGCAAACAATGTTACCTTGCCAATGAGAGTGCCTTTTTAAACTGTAAACCGTGTAGAAGTGTATATAAACTGCCATCATCTCTGGAATAAATGAAGAATGTAGCATTGATCATATTGGTTGGATGTGCGTTCTGTCCAGTCCAGCTCTTCTGCTTTATGAAGTTCCTGGCTTTGAAGTTATCTTCAGATAAATTGTCAGTAGTTACCACCCAGATAGAAACCTCAATTAAGACATAACTGGCAATGATACCACTGACCCTTTGTGTGCTCTTGTTCACAAAATAGTCATTTTCAGACAGGTCTTTTGGAAAAACTTCAGCAAATTTCCTCATGAGAAAAGAAAATGTCTTAATTAATCAAAAATTAGTATCTGAGTTGTCAGAAAATCTTCAGGTGTTGTTATAGGGGAAAATGGAGAAAAAAATACCCCATAATACTGAGTCCAGACTTAGAGCCAAAAAAAATCAAAATATTTTTGAGTATTTGTTTCATAGTAATAAAGGAAATAACTCAATATTTCTGAGTAGATCTAGACTACTTATTTTAACTTATACAATTTAAAATGCTAAATAAATTACTTTAAAAGTAATGTTCCTCATTTCATTCTACCTATTCATTTATTCTGATGAAAAATAAGTATTCAAATGGAGCAGTTAAGCAAAATATATTTACTTTCTGATTTCCCACTTGTCCAATTGTCCAGAGTGACAATTTTGGGATATCTTCCAGCAGCAAATGAATAAATAGGCAGTGTGTTTCTATCAGAAATTTCTGCATATGAAAGTAGTATTTTTTAGTAATAGAACTTCTACAAAATTATTTCTTAGAGTTTTAGCCTGAAAGGAAAAAGATCATGGCACAGGAAAAACCTAGTATCAGAAACCAAATTTTGTCACAATGGTAGAGTGTGACAGAAAGTGCTTAAAATCTGTCATTTCACAGCACATGAAAAATCTGCTGAAAATAGAGATGGACTTTATCTCTTGAGGAAAAAGCTACTTAGACATGACCAGTCCATCTTTTAAAGTTTTTCTTGCTTGAAAAACTTCTTTCTTACTGAAACAGTTAAAGGACTTAACACTTCCAAAACCATGTTATTTCTTCTGTATATAGTACATTTTGCTTCTGGATAGAAACATACCATTTTGAATTCACATTCTAAAAAATTAGTCAAAATATAAAGTCAAACATGGACAAATATGGACAAGAATAAATCTGACAGGTTCAATTAACAGCCACATCATTTTTTGAAAATAATGCATGGCCACATTATATAAACGATCTTTCTTCAAAGCTTAGAAAAAGCCTCTATTACTAAAAGCTATCCTTTAAATGCATGTTGAAAAATATAGAAAGATTAATGGAATGTAATAATTTTTAATAACATAGCCTTAAGCTGTGATAAAAGAACCCATATTTCTTTTTCTGATCATTTGCATTTTCTTTTAAAGTATTAAATTGTGTTCCATTAACACCTGTGCAAGGAAGCAATCTAATTTTCATGTTGGAAAACATTAATTACTGAATAGAATTCAAGGCTCAGTGTGGAACCTTTAGCATTGTAAAGAAATTTAGTTGTCATGTTTGCAACAAATGTAGGGTTTCTTAGAAGGAGTGGGATATTGTGATAGTTTGGGATAACCTAAGAACATGATTTTCAGAAAATATTTCTGTAGCTAACACAGATTAGCATACCACATGGCTTTTATGGGCCATCAAGTTACATTATCATAAACATGTAATGACTGGAAAACAAAATCATATTCAAGTAAATATAAAAAGATATCTATAGGGAAAGTTAAAAGTTTAAGAACTTTCCATAGGAAAGGCTAGAAAGACCTGATTTTAAAAATTCAAGACCATTGAAATTATTCTTTTCACAGAGCAGAATACCAGTGGGCATTAAAAAGAAAACTAAAGAAAATGAGTGGGTTTTTTGACTCTTAATGTCACTGAGCAGAAGAGAGTCAGGAATGCATAACTGCAGTACAACAAAAATGTCTACCCCACATGAGGTCTTTGGAGAAGTCAAACCAATAATTTAACTGTTTTCTTGTCTGAAAAGTCTGAGAGACTAGAGGTGGTTAAACCACCTGCTAATAGTGTAGTTTAGACAAGTAATTTCCACAGAAGTACAATTAATCAGTGCCCAGAATGCATCTCAGGTGATATGCTTAATTTGTTTCCCCCGAGCCGGCCTTCCAGCAGAGGCTTGTTCTTGCTGCTCATTGCCCGCAGCCTTTAGGCACCTGCACCCAGCTGAAGGCCCAAGGGGTAGGTGGTGGGACTCTTCTCCTCATCTGCTTAGTAACTCATCTGAGAACCCTAATGCTTAGTTTAGACTGTCAGCCAGGAGAAAGGAAGGTGCTTAGTAATGTTCTGCAATCTCCAGTTCTGTACAAAATAATTTTAACCTTTAGCCTTAACACTGTGCTCATACTTGGTGCCAGATCAGGGATCATGCTAGAGAGGGAGTTGTACCCAAAACTCTCCCAAGAGCTCATAATGCACTGGTACATTCACTCAGTCAGGAGCTCCAGAAGCAGTTCAGGGCCCTAGCTGTGGTAAACACCAGACCCAAAGAAAAAGTTTGAAAAGGACATTTGAGGGCTGATAATGTATAGCTGTCGATTGATAACTCAGATGTTAAAATGGTGCCGCTGTGCCAGACATCATGTGGACTAACAAAAACACTGCACTGCCCCAGAATTTATTTTACTTGCATGCCCATCAGGAGTGAGTCTGCCAGAAAATATAGCCACATTTTATAGGATTATATCTCATAAAATACATCCTCTTCTAGCACTTCCACTGCTCCTTTGAGCTCTCCATATGCTTTTGAAATTATTTGGTTACCTAAGTGCATTCGCCAGTTCTAAGGAAAACAACATCTATTTTACGTGCAACCTGCTGATGCAATTTTTCCAGTTCAACCTCTCTCCCCAAGACAAAGGCCACCTCCCTGGCTGCCTGCCCACCTGCCTTGGTGGGCAGGGCTTCCTGCAGTGCTGTGTGAACTGGTGGCAATGCTGGCACCCTGTGCAGCTTCTGGGCCAAGATGAATGGGGGTGATAGCCTACAGTAAACATCCCTTTTCCTATTATTATCACAGGCTGTATCACTGAGCACAAGCTCAGCTGCAGATTTCAAAATAACTTGAAGCAAATGTTTTCTGTCACTACTATGAGCATATAAGAGAGCAAAATTTCAAACAATATGTGCTGCTTAACCTAGCAAACCTAAAAGGACATGATATTGCACTACAGTAATTAGGCAATTTCTGAGACTTCCCCACAAAATAGCATAAAAGGAAGGAGAAGAAAGGTGTGTGAGAGTCTCCTTTGCCTTCTTGTTAGTGGTTATCTCATCCAGGTCTACACAAATTATATTCATGCATACTTACTTCAGTAAGTAGTCAAAGTATTTACTAAAGCTTTTGAGCAAAAGCTGATACTTTCAAGGGCTTTTGTCACCCATGCTCTTGGGCATCAGTCCTGTATCACTGTTAGTGAGACTTTCTTTCTGAGATTTTCTTTCTTTCTACAGAACTTCTGCCATGATTCATGGGGTTAATATTCATCTCTCCCAAGGACTAGATGTAGACGTTCAGAATAATTTGATTTGCAATTTAAAGTTTATACCAATGGCATACCTTTGTTGTATTTCTGCTGCTGTGTGAGTCTCACCTAAAGCCAGCACTCATTCCCAAAGCAGAGGAATGTTGCACTCTGTAATCAAGAGCCTCACAGAGGTGATAAAGCTCTCCTTGGCACAAAATGATTACCTCCATCTCCCACAAAAATCAGTGCTAAGCAAACTGATGCATTTTCTGTCGATTTCAGGCATTCTTGAAAGATAATGTGAGCACCAAGGCCCTTATATGGTACTCAGGGACTCAGGGAGAAGCAATGGCAGGGCAGTGCTAGACCATGCATCTCAGTTCTCAACATTGGAGGTACATGCTTATTAATTAAAAGGCACAGACTTTCCGGATTCCCTATATTTAAACATCCTGTTTAAAACAGCCCCAAGAAAAGTTTTAGTTCCTGTGAAGAGAAGGCAAGATATCCTTGACAAGGAGCCCACCAAATTATTTCCTCAGGCTACTATATGTCTTTTAAGTGAGACTTCTTTTGAAATCCAGTTTGAGAGCAACAAATGTGAACAAATTTTATGGAAACATGCGTACTCATTCCCTCAGAAAGCATTGTAGAGATTAAGCAACCACCCTCCTTTTAAGCAAAACATGGCAAAAAATTTGGACTTCAAAAAAAATCCTGATTTCTCACATTTGCTATCAATCAAAATGTAGATTATTGACACATCTAAGAATAAATCATGTAACATTCTAGGACTTTATAAAACAAGAAATGTACCAGTTGCTTTCTCACTTAGGTACAAGCATAGCACATCTGGCTAAAGGATGTCATCATCGTCCACATGCTTAAAATTGCTTGAAAGAGCCTCCCCTGAAAATCAGTGCTGTGGTTTCAAACATTATTTTGCTTGTTGCCATAGGCAAAAAAAATACTTTTTCAATTCACCTAAGAGGGCTCTTTACCTGGTAAGTTCACTAGCACACTAAAAAAAATAATTACTGATTAATAAGCCATAAAAAATTTTTAAAGAATATAGACAGTATAGACAGCTGCCTAATAGAAGGCAGTATTATAACCTATGAAGTTAGAGGAGTTTCTGTTCCAACATCTCGCTGAAATCATGCCTTTTCTGTGCTGAAACAAGTTTGACTGTCATCAGGGAGACAGTACCAGAGAGCACAGTTAAACAAATGACTTGCATAAAATATAAATACAAACACTCCCCTCACCCTTATATATTATTCAGCATAATGCAGGTAGTTAACACTGTACTACAGCAGTCAAAAATAGGCAAATAGAATTTTGAGGGTTTATTTCCCAGAACAGTGCTGCACATTATCAGAAAAAGCTGTATGAAACAGAAGTCCCTGTAAAGTAGCCCAAATACTCATTTTGCAGCAAGGTCTACCTGGAACAAGAGGAGTATATATTGTCCAGAAACATAGAGAACAAAATCAATGAGTTTAGCTATAGTTTGCTGACTTAACTTCATTTTAACCTCCTAGCAGAATAACTATATAATGGTTTCAAGCTAGCAGAAACCCAGTTGCAAGGATAGAAGCTGAGACTCCAACTGCTGTAGCAGTGAAGCTTTAACAGCTTTATAGGGTTATCTTAATACATTTTAGGTACTTTTGGCTTCCTAGCTACTTTCACTCCAGAAAATTAAGGATCATAAAAGATAACTAATGTTTTGTTTCATTATCACACATTTAAAGGTAGTGCTAACACTGTTGAGAATGTCACAAAACTAATTTCAATCACAGGAAGTGTTGGTGTTGATAATAGGGCGGATGAGTTTCATGCCAAAATAAAGACACAAAGCTATTCTAACTGTTCAAGTGTGTGCCCAAGACACTAAGAGCTTAAACTCAAGGGATAAATCACTTGCAAAAACCTGAACTAAAATTCTTACTGAGCCATAACAGCTCTTGCAGGTTTGGCTGGTTTAATTCATTAGAGGAAGCCGTGACTTTGGCCCTGAAGTCAAATAAGAAGGCCAGCAAAACAAACCAAGAAGCCCAGGCTTCTCCTGCTCTGACCTCAGCTGCTGGAAAGAACCCTCCCCCTGTTATTGCTGTGATTCTTATAAACTGGGAACTTTATTTCCAGATTCTTCAGTTTACAGGAATTTAACATGTTTGCACTTAATCTCATCAGTGTAAAATGGCTGAATGCACACAGGCTGTTTTTTTTTTTCAGAAGGAAGCTTTCTTTCAAGTTCTCCAAGAGCACATTATGAAAATGTAGATATACTTTAGGTTATATCTTTCTTGCCATCTCTGTGGAATTGCTTCAAGGCATAAAAATTCCTTCCTCTTCAGATTCTCACAACACACCTGCTTTTCTCTGAGGAAAAAAAAATGTTCACAGAAACATTTTTTACTTTGACCTGGGACTCCACCTTTTCCCCGAGGACAACTGGCAAGGCCATGTCCTCCTCAGCTGTTCAAGCAACGCCCAGTAATCATAGCTACAAAACAACTGGTTATTTGGGCTGATGGAGGTCTCTAGTGGAAAATCAGCAGAAACACAGCAGTTCACCTCCAAAATTCAAGATAAGATCAGTTTAATAGAAAAAAAGAAAGGCACTTCCGCCTCACCCATTAGGGCAGACACCAGAAACTTTTTGCTAAACAATTTTCTCCTCAAAAAAAAAAACAAAACTTGGAGAATCATCTTCCTGGGCAGGGTGAAGCTTTGTGGACATCAGAGCCGAGGCGTGATTGAGAAGAAGAAACACCCATTGTTATCTTAATCTCAGCTAGAAGTGGTCAAAGAAATATTTGTTGAAAAAAAGCCAAGAATTTCTGGATTTTTTAAAATGCTGTAACTTGTGACCAGTAGCTCTCCATTGCCAACTTCAGCTGATATAAAATAATTGCCCTTACTGGAAAAGGTAATATTATATTTTAAAAAAGGTGAATTATATTATGTTGATGAGAAATATTATGCAACTATTTAAATTATTGAGAGCTTGCTAGTAATTTTCTTAATGGCCAAATTGCTTAGAAGAAACATATATACATAAGTATAATCATGATTGACAAACTCACCAACAGAGTGTGGCTAAGCATAGCAGACCTGCTTGGGAATTGCTCTGTCAGCAGGTGCAGGTGGATGTTCTTCCTTCAGGTCTGGGTAGACATCCCAGCAACACAGAAAGTCAGTCAGCTGCCATATGCTGAACAGGCCTCCAGGAGGAAAAGAAACCCCAAGCCACACACGTTTCTGGCCTTGACTTTCATTTTTGGAAAGTCATCTTATTTACAAAAACTTGCTGATTGATAAGAAAGAATTACACTGCAATTCAGAACTATAAACCATACACATTCAACTGGGAAATAACTGCTCATTGAAGATAATTCCACTAGCACAGCATATTTCACCCCAACCTAGGCAGAAACTTAAATCGCACAAAGACTGGTGTTCAGAGTATTTAGTAGGTCTCAAGAACTCTTCAACCAAAATCTTTGCAACCCACCAGCCTAGGGAACGCACAGAAGAATGTGACACTTTCTATAGGGACCACAGCACGTTTATTTTCCAGCAGATCCAGCATCACATTCCGAACACCTTGACACTGAAAATCAAATCACTTTTTAGTTAACCAAATATTCACTCTGGGCCAGTATTACTGTTTTAGAACAGTATTATTGTTTAGCACCAAAATCCACATTAATCTGTTTTATAATAAAAAATATATACATGCACATGATTACACCAATATGATTAAAGTGTTTCATTAAAATAGCCTGAAGAAGGTGAGAAACATTTCCCTGTTACACCTATAGTAAATTATGCACAGACGAATGGAGGTTGGGAAGTTGGATACTTCTGTTCTTGACTTCTTCATTCTCTAGTGCATAGTATGGTTCTTAAGCAAATCAAAGTAATCCAGCACTGGGCATTTCATTTATGCTATGTCACAGGAACTAGTGGAATTGTATAGAGCAACAATGATGAGAGAGTTCATAACTCTGATATAGCAAATTTTTCTTAAAGTGCTCTCTTGTTCCAACTTACTTGCAGTCACATAGGCTTTTGCCAGTAACAGAAACTTATTGTAGATGAAAATATTCATTTCCTCACTCCCTATGATCCCAAATTCTACACTGTCATAAAATCTTACACAGAATCAAAAATAATTCACAATTAACAATTTCTCTCCCTAAATATCTTCCAAGAGGATATACTTTCCTCCTTGTTATTCAAGCACAGATCTTGAATAACAATTATTTCTAATTGTATTATGTCATCTTTCAATCAGTAACTGGAACTTGAGAGTTGCATACTGTTGGTACATGGCCACTGGTCTCTTAAGTCATGTTTTTAGGATACATTTCCCAATCAGAAAGATAAGTAAAAAAATACACCAGGTAGGAGGTGTGTTTATTTGTTTAATAAATACAGAAAGTGCAACAATATAAAAAAACTATTCCCCTCTCTATCCAGTAACCCCTGCACAGCCCAGCTCTCCAGCTTCCCGCAGCCCTTCCCAGCTGGCTATCACCCTCAAAAGTTCTCAGTGGGCATTGTCTCCTATTGACCCAGTCACCTGCACCCCAGGGAGGAGGAGGCTCAGCTGCATCTGCCCTGGCAGAAACTGCCTACAACCAGTCATGAGTTAGAATTAGGCCCTCCAGGACTTGGAGTTACTTCCTACTGCTTCAATGAAGGCTTATGCAATGCACTCAAGGGTCCTCACATTCCTTGAAAATTCATGTGAAGGAGGTGTGAATGCAGTTCAGAAAAATTTATTATTATTCTTCTAGACTTCGTAGCAGTGCTTCTCCAATTTTTCCATTACTTCAAATGAAAGATCATTGGAAAAAAATTGACTTCATTAAAAAAAAAAAAAAAGCATCTTTAGCTACATATGCATTTACAATAAAACTCCAGAATACCCTTCAGGATAGAAATTTGGTTTTAATTTACTCTAGTCTTAAGAAGCTTCAGTTGTATAGATGTTCTGTGGTCCCTCTATGCAGAGATGAAGTGTTACTTTATCTGTCCTCATATCACCCTACAGGCTTCATTTAAAACACAATGAAGTGTTACTGTACCAACAAAATCACTGTTTTGCAAAATGCAATACTTAGAGCTATTAGAAGAGTTGCTAAAATCTGGTTTGCACTGTTCTGTTTCGTTGCAAGTACAGATTAGTACAATGCCCCACTTTCAGTCTGCTGAACTAAAACCTCTTATTTAGCAACAGAAATCTGTCAATACCCTTCAAAAAGGAAAATAAAATACCTAAAGTATCATTTGCTATTTGCAGGTACCTGGATTAAGAAGCAATTACTTTTCCAGATATTAAGGGGACCACAGTGAGGACTTGCCTTTAAGATATCCACAAAAAAAAAAAAAAAAAAAAAAGAAAGAAACATCAAAAATTATTTCATTGCTTTTCTCAAAGGATTATTTTCTTCTACATTGAAATAGCTAGTGATCACTTATAGAGCGGAACAAACCATATCTCTTGGTAATCTCTGGTTCTCAAAGATAAAATATGAGAAAACATGAAAATTCAGTGTTCATCTAAGGTTTAAAAAATAAAAAAGTGCTGAAATGTGATTGCCCTCAGTCAGAAGACACATTAGAAGCAACCCATTGACCCTAACTCAACCACAGGCCCACACTGATTTTCTTTTCTCGGTGTTGGAATTTTTGCAGAGAACTGGTTTTTAAGGAGCACCAATTAAGAAGATTTTTTGGGCCATCACTCATGCTGCCAGAATCTGGTGTACCAGTGAGACATGACTGCCTCCTGAGGCTCATAACCACCCTGCCAGTGTTCCTCCCTCCAGTCTTCTGCTGGCTGAGGGATTTGCGTACAGGTAGATAGGTCTGGCAGTAAAGTCTGCTGCTCCTAATCTCCCATCCAGTTTTCCTGGACACTGTGGGAGGCAGCAGGCCACTGTGCAGGCCACACAAGGCGGAAGAGCAGCGGTGAGCCACTGGCAGCAGTGACCCTTCTATGGCCAGGGCACCCATCTGTGATCCCAGACTATGTGTGCACGCTGCCTCAGATATCTCACTGCCTGCTGCTCAGACACTTTCAGTGCCCAAAGTCCACTTTGTTGTTAGGCAGATTTTGCCCCAGCTGCTAAATCCCTGACTCTGAAGACATGAGCACTGCTTTGCATACTTGTGGAGATGAAGGAAGGGTGGCAAGGAAATTTATCCTGTTGCAAGAGCTTCAGGAGCAATCAACCTGGCAGACCCAGGTGCGTGGCAATGTATCTTCAGAAGAGTTGAATATCTGCCCTAGACTGATTTTAGCTATGCTGATAAATATCAGGCGAAAATGTGGGTGCAGGAGTTAAGAAACAAAGGTATGTGTTTTGCAGCATATGTTGCAATTTTGAGCTTCATGCAGCAGGAAGAGGGTTGAAACATCTGATAGTAGCAAATACCCTGGGGACAAAGACACTATACATTAATATTATGGGAACTGTTCAAGACAATATTCAGTGTGTGCTAAAAACTGGCCAACTGGCATACTGTTTCCTTTAATTAGTCTGACATAATTAAGTGCTCTGCTTAAAAAAATAGTTAAACAGAGTATGACAAACAACTGTGGGACATGTAATTCAGCACCAGAGGCTGCAAGGTGGTGAGCGAGAATGGTGACAGGGACACAGGCTCATGGACCAGGGGTCAGCATGACGAGGGCCTGTCTGCTCCCAAGGGACGGTTTGAACAGCACAAACTGGTTTGTGCACTCTGCAGAGGAACCCAGCTCCAGGCCAAACTGGCTTGGGAAACAGGTCAGTGCATTTCCACTCAAGTCATATGACTTCCATTCCCAACAGCAGTGCCAGCATTTTGTGACCCCTGTCACTGAGGTTACTGTGGGACTGCACTTCACAGCACCGCAGCTCACAAACTCTGTATACCTGCACTAATTGGGTCTCTAACTTCTGTGCATTAACATGAGATGATACATATGCATGTATGATTAAATAGTCCATAAGACCTTCAGAAATTTGGGATTTGCTATGCTCCATGTCCTATGGAAATCATTATTATAAAAGAAAATTTATTAAACCTCTTCTCTTATCTTACCCTTTTTCTGCTCTTTAAAATCTTACCTGGAGATAAGTGCAAAAGACTTCTTTGTACAATGTCTCTGTATGTTTTAATGAGTGAAGATTCACTTTGTGCACAGTCAGGTTCTTTTGCCAGGTTCCCAGGGAGGCAAGCATGGTGGTGTCATCATCTCTGTGAAACTGGAGGAGCAGATGTCAGGCAGAGCTTGTCAGGACATCTTCTGAGGTTTTACTGGGAAGCCTTCAGGGTGAATAAAATTGGAAGTGACCTTTATACAGAATTACTACAAACACAAGTAGGCTTAGACGGAGAAAAAAAGGTTCAGGGAAAGGTTTCTGTTAGGTTTTACTCATATTCCAAGCCAAGTAAAGCAACTTCATTTCTCTAAGAAAGTGCTGCCATATGGATCAAGATGAAAATGTAATCTAGTCAGCAAGAATTATTGGATGTTATAGTAGAAAACATTAGTAGGAGTTTGCAATGCTAATATAGGGTTTTGATTTGCTGCAAATAAGACTAGTTCCCGTTATATTCTACTGTTACAGAGTAATAGCTCACTATAAGAAAATAAAGGAAGGGTGGACCTAAAGAGCAGGAAAGACCCAATGAGCACTAATGAGGTTCAGGACTGTCTCACCAGGAAAGCTGTTGAAACTTCTTCCCTTGAACTTTTAAATAGTTTCTAGCAGTATCCCAGAGGAAATCTCCTTATCCACGCCTTGCAGTGGTTTAAAGAATGTTTCTTTTTCTGAAGAAAAAATCCATGAGCATAAAAAAAAAAGTTGTCTATGTTGCTAGTAAAAACTAGGCTTATATTTGAATTTTATTGACATTATTTGACCTTATTTTATTCATTTCATGACTAGTGTAAAAAAATTGAAAAGGTGTATAGACAAATTCTAATATCACACTCCATTTTTGCTTTCTCTCCTTTATATACAAGCACAAAATAAAATGAAAGCAATAAAATAATTGCAATAAATTAAAATCTGAAGCCTGACTGTGGTGTCTTACTTATATTTTGAAAAGCAGTCTCTGGATCAGTTTTTGGTATTTTTCGTATCACAGGTGCAGAAACAGTGAAACAGAGGATGACATTCACTTGAGGTTTGCTCTGTCCTTTTCATAATAAGGTGACACTGCAGAATTTCTTAGATTGATTACATTCAAGGGAAAAGGCCAGGCAGATCCTACTGTGCTGTGCAGGGCCAGTGTAAATCACAACACCTTGCCTAGAAGTTTTTTTTGCAAGAGCACTGTTCTATATCTTTGCATAATTTTTTCTGCATGGCTGTTCTTGCCATCCAGCACCTCTGCAGGAAAGGAACATTGTGATCTGCTCAGCATAGCTGACTCTGGGGCCCCTTGCATGTGTCCCATTCCCCCAGTGCAGCCAAGGGCACTGCTCCTCTGTCTGCTCGAGCTGCCTGTCTTCCCAAAAACCAATACTGATGAAAACCCAGTCCAAGATGCCCTCTGCTACGCCATCCTTAGCTGGTCTTTCTTTTAAATGGCAGTATAGGCCCAGGTCCTGCTGTGAGGGAAAATGGGTAAGCTGTATAGGACCCAGAAGGGCATGCTTCCCCTGGACAGCAGCAAGGGCAGAAAAGCAGCAAAGAGATGTATTCCGTAGGGCCTAGAGAGAGGAGGCACAGAGGCCATTAGGGGAGGAGAAAGTTCCCCCTCACTATGCACAGCACAGGACTGCTCATCACAAAGTGAGAGGGTGAACCTTGATTATGGCTAGTAAATTATTCCAGTGTCACTGAATTAAGTACAAAAGTCAAAAATTCATGAGTTTATGCAATTCCTTACATATGCCATGTTGTGTCTGGGTTCAAAAAGATCCCGGATGACTCTTGTGCTTCAAGCTGCAGTCACATACCCATCTCTGATTTTTCAGTTTCAAGAGGATTTTTGGTTTTCCAATCAGATTTTTGAAAATATTCATGTTCCTACATGGGATCCAGACCCAACAGCATGAAAAAACCACCTCACCTGCCAGTCTGAAGAGAACATCACACAGCAATTGGACACAAACAAATCCCAACACTCAGACTTCAACAAGAGGCTGAATGGCATGTTCACAGTTAATACATTTTTAATGCACTCTTCCTTCCTTCTCTTTGTAAACTGTTTTTAAATACAAGGATGTTAAGTATTTGAATGATGAACCTCCCTGCTGGCAGTTGCAGTTGACCCAATGTAGTTTTTCTGTCACATTTGTTCTGACTGTGGCATAAAGCAAGCTCTACAATAAGGCAAAAAGGCAGCTGAGAGCTGAACAGGAGGTCTCAGTATCACCTAAACTAAAGTTACACAGTACTGGAATGGGGGAGTGGGTTAAATTTGATGAGAGAACATAGTACTGATATTTGTTGTTTGTGTAATACTTACAATCATTCTCTATTAATTCAATGGCCTTTTTTTTCCTTTCTACACTGTTCATATAACAAAACTCTGTATGTCTTCGATTAATGGCATTCATTTCCCTTCTGTTTAGATAAACAGGATTCTTTTGACCAGAATTAAGAGGACTATGTGTCTGGGGATGTGAATCCAAACCTAGACACATTTAACCAAAAGTATTCATTGATACTCTGTACTCGCACACTACTGTTCTTCTGCATGGTCATTTCCCGCCTTACTTCCATCAATTATATACCAAAAGTTCTAATCACAAAATAATGTTCAATAACCAATAAAATAATGACTTTTTTTTTAATGTGGAAAAGGCCGGGCTTAACAAAGTCTAAAGCAATTTGACTTATTAACAGTTCCTCAAGAGACTGGAGGTTTCTTTCTTAGCTCAAACATTGAAATAAATTCTGACATTTTCTTGAGTTTATAGTTTTCCAATCTGGCAATTTCATCCAGACAAACTTAAAGAAAATCCACTCATAAATTCCTTGTGCAACATCACCAGGTCAATAAGGGCCCCAAAAATCCTATTGCCATAGGGAACACTGCAGAATATCCTTTTTACCTTGCCTTAAATTTGGATAGGATAAGTAAAATGGTCAAACTACTGCAGGTTGCCTTCCAGGTATTTGGAAATGAAAGGTGATGCATCTGAGAACTTTCTTACAATCAAGGACGAACACCCACTCAGTGGATTAAAGGCAGTTGAGTTGGAGGTAGAAAGATATCTGCAACAGGTTTTGCTATGCTGGTTTAAAATGCAAAATAGAGACAGGCGATTAATTCTACAATCCAAGTGACAGAGCAGAGTTTTAGAAAAGAGTAGAAAAATGTGTTCTACACCAAAAAAAAGTCATCATATCACAGAGTAATCTGTGATCTGTGAATCTTTATTCACAAGGTTTATGTGAATAAATAAAATACATGTCTGTATGGTATCTTTGCTATTCAGGTTTATGACAAAGGTCATGGAAGTTCTACCATGAAATAAATTGTTGTTCTACTGTATTGTGGTGCTACAGGAAAGGGAAGGTAAGGGTTCAAGAAGATCAGTAACAAGCTGATATGAATGCAAATTTCTATTTTGTCCTCTGCCTCGAACAAGACCAGAATGGAGGGGGTCTCAGAGGAGAGTGGTTCCCTTTACACCCAGCAAAGTCAAAGGCAGTTAAATGGAAATGGAAGAAGATCTAACTGATACACAGAGAATAGTTGAACATTTATATGTTTTTTTATTATTATATTAAGGATGTCTTTCTGATAAGGAGAAAAGAATTCTTCTTGCAATAAAACATTTTCATATATATGCCAGCTTCTACCAAACCAGGAACAAATATGTCATCTCTACCAATGCTGCTAAAAGTTGTCGACAGACCAAACTTGACTTTGTGTACTTACTGTCACCTAGTAACTAATTTTCTTAGCTTATTCCTTTAGGTTTCTTCCAGGAATGAAGATACAGATACAAAAATGTATCAGTTTTACCATTCTTGCGAGCCTAACTGCTGGGGAAAAACATAAAGCCTTGGTATGATCAGAGCAGTGGTCAAAGGCAACAGGCACAAAACAAATCATACTTATCTCCGTTCAAATTACCTGTTTCATTGTGTCTATGCTGTTCAGCCTTCATGCTGACTCATGCCATTACCTCATGAGAAACTCCTCTAAAAAGTGATGAGTATTTCTGTGATGTAATTACATGGTGTCATTAGCTGCATCTCACTTTGCCACTGCTGTTGTCCTAATGAGATAGCTAGAACTAAATTTTCTGAGATATACTGAAATAGCTACAATTCCAGATAAAGTATCAAAGAAACTTTGGAGGGAAAGAATAAAAATACAACTGTGGCATTATTTTTATATTGTGTGATTATGAGAAAGAAGAGGAACTGGAAAATTATTTTACATTGTCTTTCTTTGTAACTCTTCTGTTGACATGCTGTGTGCTTACTTTCAGTACCTAAAAACCAGCATTTCTCTGGTTTCCATTATTTAAGGACAGCTAAACAAAATGTGTGCAGAAATCCCTTGTGATCTTCCTGGGGTTAGAGCTTTTCTTTGCTTGGCTTTCATCTAAATTCCTGCTCTTTCTCTTTCCCCCACAGAGCAATCCTTTCTGTCCTGGAACACACCTTGTGAGATCCTTCTAGCTTTACTTCCAGTACTGGTCAGCAGGAGCCACCTTTTCCCCACCCTGATAACTTCATTTTCAGCTTTCCCTGTGATAGTGATACAGCCAAAGGAGACTCTGAGACTGCAACTTTGCACCACCGTGAACACTTCATTTCAGCACTCAGTTTTCCCTTCCACAGAAGTATGCTACTTGCAGCATGAGATCAGTTAGCTGTTCATGACAGAGCATGTTACAGTAAACACGCTCTGCTTTCATCATGCAGGCTTCCCAGCATTTTTTCAGCTGGGAAACAACTGTGAGAACAATGGAGGATACGCTGCTGACAATAGGTGCAATATCATTTACATTTCTGACAAGCTCTCAGCATTGCTTTATTTCAGCTGAGTTCCTGCCTCCATTATGCGACTGCAATGTGCCTGCTGAGAGATGAAATGCTGGCTCCTTGACAATAGCCAAAGAGGGATACACCCAGTATTGGTTGAACACAAGGTGACTTTCCCAGCTTACAGAGGCCTGGGAAAAGACATGAATAATGCTGGTGTAAACCACAATATCCAGAAGGTATTGAGCTTTTCCTCACACATATGAAACAAAAATAAATAATGGCCAGGTGGCTACTCCTGGTGCACATAATTACAAATAAGCTTTTAGACCAAGTCTTTGAATCTTGCTGGAGAAGCTTCCTCAGGATGCTTGGGACTTTTCTACTTTTCTGAGCAATCCCTTTGCACTTCTCAGGCAATGGTTTACAGAATGCAGGCTGCTTTACTACTGTTCAGATTCTTTTTGCCCTGTTCTGGGAACTCATGCATTTGCAAGACAAAACAATGCCATATCTACTGTCAAGAAAGTTAGAACAGGTGCAGAGAACATACAGAGGAAGTGTTGTTGTGGGCAATAACTGTGGGAGTAGTGTGTTGAAGACTCATTCACCAAACACTTCTGTCAGGACAATGGTATTGCTCATCTCTCCTTTCACAGTGCCACTATGCACACTCCTAACATATTTCAGTCAAGGATTGTGAGTAACCAAGCACAGGAAAAAGTCTAAGCAGATGTCACAGCTCCAGTACCTCAGCATAACTTCTCTCTCACTTATATTTATGAATTTACATTGTCTTTTCAAGGTCTGCATGACTATTTTTTAGGGTTGGATATACCTATTCCTTACCACCTACATAAGAACATATTATCTTGTCAAACTCAGTTCACAGCAGCCCATCCTACCAACCTCAGGTCAAAACTGGTATCTCTGTAAAGCAAACCCATGTTAGGGCTAGTTATTTTATTGGGCATAAACTGTCTCTTGACCTGGGCTGATCTCTGAGCTCAAAACAGGTCCTATACTACTGCAAATAATCTGTAAACTGTGCTCAAGCAGCTAAATTGCAGCTCCTATCAGACTTGGCAGCACTACTTTCCAGTGTGTTGAATCATTAATTTTCAAATTTTTTTTCTTGAAAAAAGAATTGCAGAGTTTACCAGGCGGATACCTCAAAACCCTTCAAAACGGAAAAAAATAAATTAACAGCATGCTCTTCATGAGAACAAATACACCAAATATTTCAGGTGCTCAGAGAGCCCTTCGTAAGACTCAAGGAGATGGTTAACAACTCATTAAGAAAAAGTTGCAATAGTATAACTAACCCCAAAATAGGGGCAAGATTTACAAGAAGGCAAAAGCAGTTATTTTGCTGACTGAAGTGTTCTGCTGACCAAGGTATAAAGCTATCTTTTTCCCCTCTCTAGACCATGTTGGTGGTATGCTGTCATATCCATTACCACTACCTTTCAGTAACACAGTGAGGCTTCTGTATGTCTTACTTACCTCCCCATCAGAATTTAGATCACTGTTTAGTGCTCCCTGCACAGATTCTGCCTTAGAGTTCACACCATTTCCTAAAGCACTGTGGCAGCTTGGGCCAGAGATGGCTCATTGTAAACTGCAGAAAGACACTGTGTTCAAAGATAGCTTTAGGGATGTATTTCTTCTATGTAGTTCTGCCAAGTGCAGCGCTCAACAGCAAAAAAAACATGGAGTTCTGTGCAAGTGAAGATTTAGAAGCTTGAAGACAGAAGTCAGCAGTCCAGACTCCTCTCTGAAGAAGCAAAAGAGCCCTGTGTTTGTACAGTATTTTGGTGAGATAATTTTATGATCATTTTCTGGACTCACTCCAGCTCCTCAGTGTCTTTCCTGCAGTGGGGGCCCAGAACTGGAGACAGCACTCGAGGTGTGGCCCCAGCACAGGGGCACAATCAGGGCCCTGCAGGTTTTCGGATACCCAATGGAAAGAGAAGGGACAGAACAGTTCTCCATCTGCAGACTCCACGGCAAAGACTGTCTGGTGGGGGGTGAGCAAGATGCTGGTTCAGCCACAGCCTCTTCAAAGCTGAGGACTGTGAAATGGATAGATTTGAGGAATTTATGTTGCCCTTTCTGTGTGTTTAATATTATCCATTAAGACAACTAATTTGTTTGTGAGTAAGGAAAATTAGGCCACAAGGCAAAAAAAGGTTTTATTTTTCTGAATTGTTCAAATATAGCCTAAGACAATGATTTATTACAAATCACTAAAAATTTTAACCCTTTGCTTGTGATTGTCTAAAATGCACATGTAGCACAGGTAGAAGTACTTTAGATCCAAAAGAGAGATACTTCCTTTTCTTTCAGTTTTACTCATAATTTTGAGAACTTTGTAAACTCTGAGCAATATATTTGCAAACCTGAATTTCTTTTATCACAATCTCACTATCTTATCCCAACTAAAAATGTTGTTAAAGAACAAACAGTCCCCACTTTTTCTATGAAGGATCTCAGTGCATTACCATATCTTCATGGCTTCTGCAACTTGGATGCTTACTAAAAGGGCAATCTTTTAAAATATTTTACAGGACCTTCAAAAATTCCCCAAAACCTTCTAGAGTTGAATGCTGAGTGGCTTTGCTCTGACCTAATGCTTTCTTTTCTTGTGCACTTAGTATTGCCTAAGAAACAAAATTATAAAACACAGTATCAGGTTGCAGCCAAGTTACTTAGCATTAAAAGCAGTCCTGACATTACCATAATGCATGGGAGACATCTCCAGCCATCTGGTTTCGTTTCTACTTCTTTCTCAGTGATGACTTTGCTTAGTCTCTTACTATCAGAGAAAAGGTGAAGCAAAGCTTCCAAGTGGAAATTTATTGCTCTGCTTCTAATTTAGGAGATCTCCTGTTCAGATAAAAAGCTTGCTCTTCAAGAAAAGGTTTAT
This sequence comes from Chloebia gouldiae, assembly GCA_003676055.1. Classification (NCBI taxonomy): domain Eukaryota; kingdom Metazoa; phylum Chordata; class Aves; order Passeriformes; family Passeridae; genus Chloebia; species Chloebia gouldiae. The sequence goes on from QUSF01000011.1 coordinate 18,113,879, forward strand.
TTAGTAAGAGGCTTCTAACATAGCTCAAAGCAAGAAATGGCAATGTGTAGGAGATCACCAAGAAAAGGTTGATCAAATATTGTTCTTATTGCTGCATAATTGCATGTTATTTCTGTCTCAAATAATAAAATTTGTTAATTGTACCTCTGAGTCACTGTGCTTTGCAACTCCTACATGTTAAAAATGTAATACTCTCATTTATAGTTAGTTATTTTGATGAATACCAGGAGTATGCTGTACAGAAGCCCTTGCACATTTTCAGGGGTTTTGCTTGCAAGGCCACATTCTTTTGATTACCTGCATTCCCCACACTTGGTATTGCTCATTAGAGCAGGGATGTTTATAGTTTCTGATTAGTTGAACTTGACTCAGGAGAATTACATTCTTAGAGTATGAAGATAAATTCTTTCATCATAGCAGAGGGATTCATCTTCATGAATGCCATTGATGTAATGCTGCTTTCTCATTAATAAGCAAATTAAAATCACAACCCACATACATTCCAAGTGCTGGTAATCTGAACATGATAAACTCTGAAGAGAAGAACTCAGTGAGAATATATGATGCAGAAAATCCTTTCTCTTGTCTGAAAAGAATCTAGTTAAAACTAACAACCTTTGTTCATGGCATATATCTTTTACCTTCAATACAGGCAATATTGAGTAATAAGAAACAATTGCTGAGCACAGAATTGCAAGGAAGAATGAAAAAAAACCCAAAGTAAGGAGGTTTGTTTTTTTTTTTAGTGCAGGAAGCAGGAATAAATCAGTACATAACACCTTCTGAACAACAAGAACTTGCTGTCCTAGAGAGAGAAGATGCAAAGTTTACAGAGGCCTCAGGCAAAGACCGAAGACAATCTCTTTGCACATGCATGTTGTTGACTTGCAGTGAGGCCCACCAGCCCAGGGAGACTCTTGCACTGCAGACTTACAGCCCATAAACAGGTTTTCTGCAGAGTTACTGGGCCTGATGCTAGTGATGCTGGTGTGGTCAGTGAAAGAGTAGCAGCTCTTGAGAGAGAGAGGAGGAAACACCACCAGCAGGTCTGGAAAAGCTACAGAGGGTACATGTTCCTGGAAGGCCCAGAGGAACCCGGTTCTGCTCATCTCACCATCTCACTCAACCCATCTCACTCTGGAGCTGTCAAAGGGCATCAGTGAAACCACAAAAGAAACTGCACACCTGGGCAGAGGGTGATGTGTATTTTGGGGCAGGACGTCTGAGAGATGTGAAATCCTTGCCAGAGATTTCTTTTGTCACTGATGCAAACACTATCATCTACCTTCCTGTATATTTTTTTTCATTTCTCAAAAGTCCCTGTGCGAAACTACAGCCATAAAATCAGTCCTATTTCCTATTTGCAGTCCTACTGATATTTACAGCCCAAGTTTAGGGTGTTCTACCTGCCCATCTATGGTGCTGGATGCACCATGAACTGTCTGAACAAGGCAGACCTTTTAAGTACCTGTGTAGTCCACCCCTGTTGCCACACTACTTGCTCTGATGGACTAAAATTGGCAAAGCAGGGTTTGTCACAGCAACTCTACCACAACCAAATCAGCTGGGAGAGGAGAGAAGTAGATCATGAGAAATTAAATCCATGGGCAGATGGAACATATGATAAAGTAAACAAAGAAGTATGGTAAGGGAGGTAACAAATGTCATAGAATAAGTAAGAGCTGCACTGTAACAGCTCTGGGGAAATGAACAGGTGAGAAACTTGGTAGAGATAAGGAAACAGCTAGAAGAATTAATAGATATGCCTTGGGAGATGAAAAAAATTGTCAGATCTTCTAAGAGAAGAGCCTGGGAAGGTAGCAATGCCAACTCTGTTAAGGGAGGATGAGAAACAGACAGGCCAAGATAAGCAGCAAGAAGATGAATACTAGGAATAACCAAAAGACAATGCCAGGCTTGAGTAACAAGCCAAGTAAGCCAACAGAAGTACCAAGAGCCTGAGACATAACCTTCAGGAGACAATTAACTTGAAAGCCATCTCATGAGAACCAGGAGCTGTGGTTTGGAGATCAAGACATAAGATTCTTTCTTCAGGTCACAGTAAAACTGGTATTTTTTCGTATTGAAGGTCTTTGACTATGTTTCTCATAGCAAAGAGATGCCAATTTTATCTGGTTCTACATCATGTATGTTGCACATGCTAGAATTAAAAACAGTAGTGGCTTTCTGTGTAGTTGGTGGAAACTATTCAAACGTGCTTAGAAGTATGAAATCATAGCCCTTACTCAATCCAATGTGATCTCTAAAATTATAAATATCATACAAATTGTTGTATAAGTGAATATAAAATACAAAGAACATCTGTGGAATTCATAATGATCTAGGGGTATGTGAGCTTCCCTTTGCACCTTCTCACTCCTCCAGGGGTGCTGGTAGCAATCCTAGCACAAGTTTTCTATCAGGTGGTTTTCTCTTCTGTTCTTTGACATTACATACTATGGCAGGGATCTGGAAAGAAGACAAAATGCCCACAAGTTCCTCCTGCATTACTGTCCTTATCTGCCACCCTGCACTCAGTGACCCATCACAGGCAGAAAGATGTAAACTTGGAAAGAGAGGGAATCTGAAAGGCGCAAACTCACTTCTCCTCAAGCAGGTATGCACAAGATAGATATCTCCCTGTACCACAGGGTCTTCATCTTGGGAATCATCATCTGACCTCTCTCAAAAGAACTGTCTTTTTCAGATTTCCTTGTGATTTTTCTATTTCCTAAGAATAGGCAATTTCCTAATCGACTCAGCAAAAGAAACTCCCTGGTTATTTTTTAGAATGGAAGCCATCAGGGTGCCCTGTCATTCTGAAGGCAATTTAATGGCGTGAACCATTCCTTCTGACCAACAGGGCATATAAGTATGTACATGTGTATCATTGCTCCTTTATATACTTGGGGTATAATTCTGCACAGCCTGTGAACCTTGCAAAGTTTTTCAGCCCAGTGCAAACTCTGAAGGTTCCCACTTTAGGAGAAAATCTCTTTATCATACTGATGGTTAGAGTACACAGCAATCAGAAAGCCAATGAAGTTTCCCCCTTACTGAGACAAAGCATGGCTAATTCTGAACATGTTTGGTCCTTTACTCGGTCCTTGATGTGATAGAGCATCATTAGATGCTTTGATCTCAAGATGTCATCCTAGACAACACTGAGTGTGTATGCAAGGAAGAACAAGGGAGTTTCCTCCATTAAAACATAGGCTATGAAACAACAGGCTTTTCTAGGTTTGTGACTTTCCCAGGAGACAGTTTGTACACTGCCTTTCCAAAGGTAGTGGGCAGGGCTTTACCACAGGTTTTGGTTTCATAACATCTATATCTATTAGGACTGGATTTACCAGAAAAATGCAAAAAAAAAAAAAATACTGGTTTATGTATTCATACTCTTAGACCTATTGTATATGGTTTATGAAAGCTGCAATCCCTTCCCAACTCCAGAACTTTCAGTCATTTCAAAGACAAATATTTAAAATGTATCAACATAATCTTTGCTATTGGCTTAATACCCTACACTTAAAATATCTGCCTTGAAAGCAACATTTTCTTGTCCCTATGCCTACGTGGGTTTAGATAGAGGAACAGAAAAGTTTCACCACCTCTTCTCTGTTATTTGTCATTTTCTGTATTTTTCACTCACAGCAGTGAAATGAGGAACATTTAGTATGTAAATTAATGAAGTGGCAATGTGAGTAATTTTACACCCTTATATTTTGAACATACTAGTACAAACTGGATATTAGCATCAGCTGGTGAGTCACCTTGTCTGAGCACAGAAAGACTCAAGAACATGTTCAATATAAAAATTTCTGTCATTCCTATTAAAATGCAAATATTTGTTCAGATACCTTTATGATTAATTGGCATTAAGATTGCATTAGATAAAAAATTATTCATATTGCTAGAATACCAGTGAAATAAAGTTTCTTTTTTTTTGTTGTTTTTTTTCACTACCAGGGATGTATTTTAATATCTTTCACTTACTTAAGACAACATTTCATCTGCCCCACCAGAACAGCTGTGACAGTAGCCAGGAGTCAGGGCTTAGGAACATAATAAATAGGGCAAGGAGTGTGTGACCTTTCTACTGATATATCTTCTCAGCTCCTCTCAGTTAGTGATTTAGGGACTTGTCCAACTGGAAGTTGTGCCAATGATGGACTATGATCTGTGAAGCTGCTCAAGTTCTTTTTTAATTCACTTATGCTTTTAACAAATCCATTACAATGAACATCTTAATTTGATTATATACTTTTTGTAGAGATAGTTTCCATTTCATTTAGTTATAACTTTTTACCTGACCCTATTGATTTCTTCCATGATGGGAAATGATACTTTAATCACCTTCTCTGTGCCATTTCTACATTTTGACACTTCTACCAGACTCTCTACAGTTATGTGGGACCTGTTACTATCTGAGATTAAGTTTCCCACTTTACTTCTCCTCAGACAGAAGCAATTCTATACATCTGTTCAAATTTGACCACATTCTCAATCTATCTTTTATTGCTGCTTCTCTGACAAAGGGTGATCAGGTTTCCTTGCAATATTCCAGGCACTGATAAACCACAGCTTTCTAGTAGCACAGAGCAGGTTTGTGGGTTTTTTTCATTATTCTTTATTTACTTGTTAATATTTGAGGACACTCACAGTTATGTTACTGATAAAGCCTGGAAGCCATTCCCTGCTTTCACTTCCCCCATATAACTAGCATTATTAACCCACAGTGAAGTAATGCTTTCAAAAAACTCTTTCTAGGGTGCTAATTTAGAGGTTGTTGCAAATTTCTCATAATAGCTTATTTTTTTTCCATGTGCATTTCTTCATACTTTCTAGCCTTACATTTAATTTGCCATTCTATCATCTTGTTTTGAAATTAAAAAAAAATCTTTCTGAATCCCTATTCCATCACTTTATGACTGGTCTCTCCTAATAATTATGTGTAATCTGCAAACTTTGCCAACTCAATTTATCCCTATACTAGATCATTTAACAGCAAGCTGGACAGCTAGAGAAGGCAGAGGTGGACCTTCATTCTTGCTTTACCTGAAAGATGACTCTTCGCTGTTACTACTTGCTTCTTATGTCTTAATTGCTTTTCCACTCATAAGCTCTCTTTTCCTGTCAGAACTTAACACACATACAGTTCATCAATAAACACCCATGTCAAAGACTTTTTTTCCATGTTCAGATCCATAGTTTGAATCTACATATGGACAACTTTTCAGGTCCATAATAGAGTTCTAGGAGGTTAGTGAGGCACTACCTAGGAAAAAAAAATCCTTTCTGCTCCAAAAAGAAGTTAAATAATAAATATTTGGTTCCACTATTTTATGATGGTTAATGTTCAGGTCTCCTATTTTGTTACAGTTATAAATATACAGGGTTCAGGTGCCAGGTGTTTTCGTATATGCCTCCAAGGACATTTCTCCACATATTTTTTTTAAAGACTAGCATCGTGCTATCTTCTGTGTCTACTGAACTATGTTTAAGTGACATATTAAGAGTCCTTTTGATCACAGCAATTTTGTAAATTTTGGTTTTGAGAATGTCTTCTAAAACATTCTTTTAACTATTTCTAAATTGACAGCAAAAACTAGTCTCTGTTGTGAGAAGATGTTGGGCCAAACCCATTCTCCACGTTCAATACCAGTTGAAACAATTAATCTGGCTTTTCAGTAGTGACTCTCTTTCTCCTGAGTGCTCTTTTCAATCCTGGCTATCTACAGTTAAACAAACTGACTTTGTTCCCACTCTAATTAAAAAAACAATTAGAAAATCATAATTTGTTTGTACTGCTTGAAAGTAACTCAGTAATTCTTCTTCCATATCAATTTAAAAAAAAATGTCACTGCGTTTTATGTGTTCCTGTTACCCTTCCATTGTGATTGTCTGCCACCCTTCAATTTTAAGGTTGCTGTAATCACCTTAGCTGTTAAATAATGCTGTAATGCTGTGATTCTAAACCCATAGGTTTTAGATATGGAATTTCAGCCCACAGTACTTATACAATGCATTTCATTCAATTGGCTTTGTACCATATGTTGCACTTTCAGAATATGTTGTCTTTTTTTTTTTTTATTTCTTCCAACAAGTTTACAAAATGCTTATTCTAATTAGTATTTTTGGTGTCATATACTGCTATTTGTCCTGACTTTCTAGAGAATTTCAGCACACCTGTGGACAGGTATAAATCTTCATGCTCTATATATCTGCATTATAGAGTGCAATCTCTTTTTGCTGAGGCAAAAATCAGTATGTCTTAAAGGATGAGATAATTATATATCAAGGCTAAGTAAATTTAATCAGGTATATTAGGAATGCTAACCAAACCACACACCAAAGAAATAATGATTAAATATTATAGGGTAATTCCTTCTCAGAAAAATTATCACAAGATATCTCACAGCACTATCACTGAGCTATAAGCAAAAGTGTCCATATGTAAAGCATCAAACTCTCATTATCACTAACTTTGCTATCAAAGTTTGTCATACAAAAATATGCAGATATTTTAAATGGAGATCAAATGATATTCAAATTCTAGTAACCCAAAGCAATCATCTTAATATTGCTAGGTTTATATATCTTCTCAAGATTAGAAAGGAAATTTTAATGTACTTTTCATCTTTATATTTTTTTAATTCCTTGCCAAATCATTTTCTTTCATCATTCATACACACTGCATCATCATTATAGTCAGGTTGTGCAAGAGTGCAGAGCTAATTTTCTTCTTCAAAAAACTATGGAGGAGTCATACAATGCATAGCTACTGTTGTGATTTTTGTGTAACACTGTGAAAAACAATTCCTGGTTTTCTGAGATTTGGTATACAAGATCCTAAAATATTAATTTGGAAACAGAAACAAATTGTAAAAACTGTACTGAAGAATATGGAGAAGGTAGCAAATGTGAATTGGCACTTGGTGCTATCAGGTGTGTGTGGTTGTGGGGTAGTTAGCAGCTCATTCTTTGCACTGCATTACTCACTCATCATTTAAAGCAATTGGTCTCAGTCTAGTCAGGTCTCTGGAGTTAGTTAATGGACATTTTACAGCTTCTTTATTTTCTTCACAATTTGTATCTCCCCTGCCATTGCACAGACAGGCTAAAATTCACCTGTGAGATGCTTAAGCTAGAGTGTTTTCACAGATATGGATTTGGGGTCTGCCTGTGACTGTCATAATAATCCTTTAAAGACAGGCCATGTCACAAGGACAGTTATTTAAACAAGCCCGGCTCAGTGGTTACCACCACTACATGGAGTGCGTCTGCAGGTGGACAGCACCTGCACCCTGTAGCACCATTCTGCCACAAGTACACAGATGTTCATTTAGGCAATGTCCACACAATGCACTTGAGCCTCAGCCTAATACCCTCGATGTTCTTGATGAAAAGGCAAATTGAAGGCAGTCAGATGTGCTTAACATGAAGTGCAGTCAGAAAGCAACAAAACTATGCAGAGGTAGACCTGTCTAGAAAGGCAGACAGTGTTATCTCTCCCTCCAAATCCCTACCTCCATGAATGCTTTAGAAGTGCTGTTTGACTAATCACTCCTTTCCAGGAAGGTGGTGTCAAAAAGTATTATCTGTTGGGTAGCTGTGTTTCACACATAAATGAATGCAGTATCAGATATGAGAAATGTTAGAGAGTTGCAGAAGGGGGTGGTTAATAAAACATGAAAACCTCTCACCTTCCATGTTCTCCCTCAAAGATAGTACCAGCAGGAATTGGGATGTTCTCATTACTGAAATCAGAATAAAGCCTGTCGGGAGACTATGTACTGTTATTCATGCTGAACAGGTTTACTGAGCTTTATAAAGAGGAGTTGCAGTCTGCACTTCTCAGTGCATACTTGGTGCAGAAGTCTCCTTACCTTTTGAACTTATGAAGTGACAGCACAGCTTACCCGGAAAAAAAAAAAAAAAAAACCAAACATGCAGCATATCAATAAACTCAGTTCTTAATTAGCTCTCCTTCTATCTCCACTTCTAATACTGACAGATCTTGAATGGGCTTTTTGTTATGACTATTGACTTTAGCCTTTGAAATATTGCTGAGTGGTGACCCAGAGGGGTGGAGGTGGAATTAGATTCAGCGGCACTTATACCATCATCTGTTTGGTATGTTACTTCCTTTCACTCTGATGTTGGGAAGATCACACCCAGCCTTCACATTCCTCTTCAACAAGTTGTGTCAAGGAAAGGGAGAAAGGAAGTTGCCCCACATACCACAGGATATCAGAAAGGAAGGTCTTAATGAGGATGTCACGATGTAATTTCTACAGAAATCAGCCCTTCCTTTTGTCAGTCCCAGGTCCAGCTGCTATAAACATTCCAACATCATCTTATGAAGTGAGGGCTCAAGACACAGTACTGTATTCCCTGGGGTTATTTAATGTTCTTGCCTGATATATAAAAAGAATGCTGAATTCTTAAACTCAACCACAGTTTTAAATCCATAAAACTGAAATGAAATAGTGGAGTTTGTTTTGGACGGAATATCAAAGACAGGTGAGGTGATTAAAACAGACAACAAAAACATGTAAAGTATCTTCCTCACCATCATACAATAGCAACCCATTCCTAACTAGCTGAAATTAAGAACTGCTATATTCTTATTTATAAATTTTTATTCATAAATATTTGATATATATTAGAATATTTTTATCTGCAGTTTTTCTATTTTTCAGCAATAGCCATAATAGCTAGTAAATAACCAGAAGACAGAATGCCTTGAAATGCACCATCATGGAAATATATTTACAATGTTCCTACTTAAGAAATACAAAAATAATATTTGATCATATTTTGTAGTGACTCATGTGTAAAATATTGCATGTATTTCTGTGACTCATTAAAAGCCTCTTAAAACCAACTCATTCACCTTAGAGAGGAATGTGCTGAAAATCCTTTGTAGCATACCTATAAACCTTTGTGAGGGTATAGTAATTCAACATAAATAAAGCACTTGTAATATTTCAGTCATAAGGGGAAAAAAATCTGCTAAACCAGAATCAAATAAAAATCTGTCTCAAAATATCTTTTTTTGTTGTTGTTCATTAATAGCTGGATTAAAAACCATGATATTTTATGGTCCATTAGGGTCATTTTGATACTGAAAAGTAAATTATGTAAGCAACAGTATGAGGTTTAACAAGGCCAGGTGCTGGGTCCCAACAACCCCAGGCAGTGCCACAGGCTAGGGCGGAGTGGCTGGAAACTGACTGGGAGAAAATAGTGCTGTTTGACAGCAGCTGGACATGAGCCAGGGTGTGCCCAGGTGGCCAAGAAGGCCAAAGGCATCCTGGCCTGGATCAGCAGTGGTGTGGCCAGCAGGAGCAGGGCAGGGATTGTCCCCCTGTGCTGGGCACTGCTGAGGCCACACCTCGAGTGCTGTGTCCAGCTCTGGGCCCTCACTGCAGGAAAGACACTGAGGAGCTGGAGTGAGTCCAGAGAAGGGCAATGGAGGTGGGGAAGGGTCTGGAGCACAAGTCCTGTGAGGAGCAGCTGAGGGAGCTGGGGGTGTTTATCCTGGAGAAAAGGAGGTTAGGGGGAGACCTTATCATTCTCTACAATTGCCTGAAAGAAGCCTGTGGCCAGGTGGGGGTTGGCTTCTTTTCCTGCGTAGGAAGCGACAGGACAAGCAAAAATGGCCTCAAGCTGCATCAACGGAAGTTCAGATTGGGCATTAGGAAGAAATCCTTCAGATATTGGAAAAAGTTGTGCAGGGAAGTGGTGGAGTCACTATCCCTGGAGGTGTTCAAGAACTCAACTTGGCATTTTGTGCTGACAATCTGGTGTTCAAAGGTTGGACTTATGATCTCAGTCTTTTTCAGCATTAATGGTCTGTTATTCTCTCATTGGATAAACAAGGTGCTTAAACTTTTATGCAATGTTTGAACATTTTCAGTAGTGTATGAGGTTGGTCTTTTTTCATTGCCTCGATGTTCACGATACAAGAAGAAAATGAATAGTGATAGCCACCTTGAGTGTTGGAATGAGTTCTACCGCTATAGCCACAAAAGCTGGGCAATTATTAAATCAGAAATGTCCCTTTGCTTACCTGCAGCCATTTCTCTGTCCCAACGACAGGACTGTGTCCTTGAATTTGGAGACCTGAATACATACTTCAACAGCATAACAAAATGCCCCATCAAGAAAGAGCCAGTTTAGACACCACATCACAACTATTCCTGTAAAACTCATGGACATCTCCATGTCATGAATTTCAGAAACAAATTCATGGGAAAATACATGTTTTAAAAATAATTTAATCACTGAGATACGTACCCATTATACTCCATCAGATCATCTTCTGTCGACCTGAAGATCATTTTATTTTCCCACACCTTTGCATTTGAGCGCAGGACAAACCATCAGGACAACTCTTGTTGGTTTTCTTTTGCTATGCTTCAATACCCAGGGTTGGATACCTGCTGATCTAAAGAATGGCTTGTATTGTCCTATTTTTTAAAACTGGAGGTAAATACCACTATTCCCACGTTAGAGCCAAATGACCCTCAGAATGAGGTAGACTGGCCTTACTGCAAATCAGTACCAGGTATTACAGAGCCAGTGAAATCTTGGCCTTATTTAAACAACTGCATTAGGTTTGCATGGCCAGTTTTTGGTAGCAGGGGTGTTAGAGGGCTTGATTCCATGAAAAGCTATGAAAAGCTTCCTCCATGTCAGAGAGAGCCTATGCCAGCCAACTCCAACATGTACCCACCACTGGCCAAGGCCAAGTTCATCAGACATGGTGGTAGCATCTCTGCATTAACATATTGGAGAAGGAAAAGGAGCCATCATGGAGATGTAATTTCAGCCAGAGAAGAGCAGGCAGAGAGAACAACTCTACAGACACCAAGATCACTACAGAAGAAGGGGCAGAAGGTTGTTTGCTCCAAGCACCAGAGAAGAGGTTCCCCTGTAGCCCATGGTGCAGACCATGGTGAGGCAGCTGTGCCCCTGCAATGCTCGGAGGTCCCTGGGGATGCAGAGATCCACCTGCAGCCGATGAAGGAGACCCAGGGTGGAACAGGTGGATGCTCAAAAAAAGGCTGTGATCTCATGGGAAGCCCATGCTGAAACAGGGCCCCAGCAAGGACCTGTAGACCCAGGGAGAGGAGCTCCTGCTGGAGCAGGTTTCCAGGTAGGACTCATGACTTCATGGGGACCCATGTTGGAGCAAGCTGTTCTTGAGGGACTGCACCCCACAGGAAGGGACTCATGCTGGAGAAATTAATGGAGAACTGTCTCCAATAGGAAGGACCCTACACTGAAGTAGTGAAAGGACTCCTCTCCCTAAGCAGCAGCATAAGCAATCTGGAGGGAGGGGTGGGGGAAAGTGTGGTTCAGATTTGTTTTACTTCTACTGTACTGCGCTGATTTTTATTTTGACTGTAATAAACTCAGTTATTCTCCCCAGGTCAAGGCTGTTTTGCCCATGATGGTAATTGAAGAGTGATGTCTCTCTGTCCTCAGCTCATGAGGCTTCCATTACACATTCTTCTCCCCTCATGTGGAGGAAGGTGAGAGAGCAGTTTTGGTGTGTACCTGGCATCCAGTCAGTGTCAACCCACAACAAACACAAAGGTATTGAATACAAGAAGGCCAGTATTCCATCCAGTTTCTTCAGTGGTTGGTAGAGAAACTCACTCCCTCACCAAATCACAGAAAACTTAACAAGTTATTCTGGTTTTTTGATTATCTGTATTTCCCTGAATACTTTGAATCATACATGTAGTCATTTTAAACAAAGAGTCTGATTTACTTATTATTTAAATTAGACCCCCCCCAAGATCAAAACTATTATTCATTTCCAGTGGAACCTTTTTCCTATGGAAATTTTGGCAACATTTCAGCATTTCTTCGAAAACTCTATGCAAATAACAAGAGACAGAAAGGAAGATTGGACACAGAAAGAAAATTCTGTTGTTCTAGCTCCCCCTGAAATATAATACTTATACAAGGCAAATTTTAAACAGTGGAGATAATAATAAAATGGATAATAAGCTTTTGTGTTTGAAGGAAAACTGGCATAATAGTTTGTCACTGTAAACATACAAGTATTATGGATAGTAGTGCTCTGTTGCCTACAAAATGTTTCTGACTACTGAATAAGGTTTCCTTAATATTGGGATTACATGATCTAAAGGAAGAACTATGAAAAATACATTCAGCAAATATAAATACATAATTTCATAGCTCTGGATTTTGCTTATGCCCGGTGAATATATGTAGACTGCACTACCTTTCATGTAATGTGGACAATCAAATTGTTCTCTAGGTTTTCAGTGTGGGGAGTACAGCTCATGTTTACTAATGTAAGAAACTCAGGTTCAAATCCTTCAGATCACACTCATTAAAATTTGTTTATGGCCTCAAACAGTTTCCGATCTTAATATTACTATGGGACAAAACAAATCTTTATCACAATGGTAGTAACTGAATATTGCCTTTCTTCATTATGGTATCTTGTTGCATTGTGTTTTATGATATCTCCTCCCCCCATATGGGTCTTCTGGTCCCCCTCTCCTTCCCCTCCTCCCCTTCCTAGCTGCCAATCACACTGGTTATGCAACCCTCAATGGTTGCCCCTAGCCTCAGGCTTTAGCACTCCACCAGAAACTTCCACCAGAAGCCTTGGGTAATGGGCTGGTCCCTGGGGACTTCCCCCCAAGTCACCTGAGTGACACCCCAGTTCTCACTCCCTCATTGGTTAATAGTTTGTTCTTTCCCCTGGTTACCGCCCCAAGTTAAAAAGAGGAGCACACCAGTGCTCCGGGCTTTTTGGTGGAGACTTCCCTTCGGTGCTATTGTTCCCTGCACGGGTTTACAATAAACCGGACTGCAGTCTACTTCAAGAAGGTGGCTCCTTTCATCTGTTACTGCCGTGTTGTACTTCCCCCATTGGCTCAGGCGGGTTTTCGACCCACGGACCGGGACTCTCGCCGACGCACGGACGCGCGGCTATAGAGCGCGGTTTCGGCTGCCAGCCGGTGCCAGGAACTGAGCTAGCGGCTCCGCCAAGGGGCACCGCAGCAGTATCTCTTATGTTTTCAACCTACCATACCTGGGAGATCATCAACTCAAAACACAGGATCTGTACCCAGGGCACATATAATTTACCAAAACTTTCTAATAAGGTGAGGACTGAAATTTGATAATACACCAAGATTTAAGACCTTTCTCATTTATAGTCCACAACTCTCAATTCAAAACTGAAGCATTTCAATACTGTAATAACTGTTCTTTTTAGGAAGGAACAAAATATTTTGAATTATTCTCTTTCCATTCCCACCAGGCTTTCCTCTTCTCCAAATTCAAGAATGGCAATACAGCTTCCCTAATTCAGAGGTTTGTCTGAATTATCCTTTCCAGCCATGCTAACAAGTTCAGCAGAAAGTTTCCCAGCTGTGAGAGTCCTCCACTACAACTCCAAAAGTGGAAACAAATTACTTTTGCACCAATGAAAGGACACAGACTCATGCACTGATCTCAGAAATATACTGCTTCCATCTATAGTAGAGCATCCCCAGCCTGTGTTCAATTATTGATGCTACTTAACACAACCCAGTTGACTAACATCCCTTATGTAACAGAGAAAGAAATACAACACAAAAAAGAGTTCAAATCCCACTCAAATTTGTATCAGGTTCTGCTTTCTCCCAAAAGAGATGTCTTTGCTAAATAGAAAAGCTGGTTTTTACACTGAATTAGCAGAGTTGTTAAATCCCACACACACAAAATGTTGCAGGATGCTCCAGTGTACACACCCAAATCCCTAAGTACTGAGCCCAGACTGTACCTACTCAAGCTTCATAAGTGCTAAAACCACCCATGCCTCTTTCTCTCCTGGGATCTGTCCAGTCAGTAATTTCTTTGTCAAAACAGAACCTAAATGGCACCTCTGCTGTCATGCAGGGCAGAGATACTGAACTTGCTCAACAGAGTAGTACCCTATTCAAGAAGCAGTGGCAGTGGCTGTTGAGAAAAGCAGGGCATGTGAAGTACTTCACTGGTAATAATGAGGGCACAGACTCTAAGTGCAAATCTAAAATGGTCAATAGGATGAAGAGATGAACATAAACTACCAATCAATCAAATATTTGTTGTAACCTTCTTTGCAAATATTGGCAAGAGTCAGCTACAGCAGTAAGTCAGGAGCCAGTATGGCTCCAGAAGTTCAGTGCTCTCTCCCTGCCCTTATGCCCTTTCTTCCCAACATGCACACACAATATACTCACATTCCCTGAGGGAAAGGGATCTGTCTGAAACTTTCATTGGTATGAGTAACGGTGCTATCAATTTTTACTCCAGAAAACCAGGTAGTACACTAAAGATTCAAGGTGCCAAAACCCTGGATACTGCACTGGATGGATGATGATTAATAAGCTTCATCCTTCCAAATTCCAGCAAAGAGGACAGGCTATAAAATAAAGCATGCAACAAGTAATTCCTCTTGGAAAGTCAGCTCATAAGTGATTCCAGTTGGTTTTCCTTAGCGTGACTCTCAAAGAGACACTACTCTGCATCTCATCCCAAACTTTACCTTACAATGCAAAAGAACTAGGTTCAACATTTGAGCACAGTCTATAGAAAGTCCTATCGGTGATTGCATAGAAACTGTACTGGAAGTAATGGTAGAAATCTACAGACTGGTACTAAGGCACATCAGATAGCAAAGGCTTGAGGTCCTTCTTGAGAGGTCTTCTCTTCAGTTAGCTTCGGTGTGGTTTTTATGTCTTTATGTCTTAAAGACATAGGTCATAGTTTGAAAATACTTCAAAATGAGAAGTTGAATAATGCTTGCAAAGTAATAAAGTATCAGTGGACAATGATATAAAGAACAAATATTCATCTTCAGCTATTACCATCACTTAAAGCTAGTTCTGTCACTTTAAAAAATGTCAGAATGTAAAAAAAATATAGAACTATATCTGCCTGTTTTCTATCCCTCACAAATCTTGTTTTCTCAACAACTTGAGGACTCTTGAGGCAAATAGGATATGGCAAAGGGATCTTCTTATAAGCAGAGGGAAGACACAGAAAAACCTACACCTAAAGATTGAAAGAGCTTTAGTAATGCAGAATGTCATTTACTAGCATATATATCTCTTCCCAGAAGCACTTGAATGAATACCAAAAACTGACAGCAAAACTTGGCCTCTGGGAAGAGTGACAGCTTCATGTCTTAGGGATGTCTTAGGGGATGATCCTGTGGATAAGCCCAGTGTTTGGATTGTGCCTGTAAGCAGAAACTCAGAGCCTTGAGGCTTCCAGCATGTTTTCTTTTGTCAGGCTAACAAATAACCTTGCAGCTATTTCCCTAAGAGGAATACATGGCAGTTATACAGTCAGCTATGATTTGAAAGAATTTGGATATTGTGAGTGTTCTCTGTATTTTCCTATGAGAGGCCATGTAATGGCCAAAAACAAATCCTTCTGTTTAAACAGGTAAAGATTCCACATTAAAGACTTAATCAGACGGTTTTGGTCTTTCTGTGAGGGCCCTTTTCTACTTTCAATCTCAGACACAACATAATAATGTCAATCAGCTGCAGAACTTTGGGCACAAGAGGCAGGATTAGGTTCTTACTTTGGCTTTTTCTCTTTAGGAGGAAAGAGATTTGGAATTAAGAAATGAGTCTTTTCATAAAGCACTTACTGTGAAAACATGGACCCAGGTCTCATCAGTATGGCTCTTAGAGTAGAAAGGTCCATCTCTTCTGGGTGCACTCTCCCTACATGAAATATGACAACATCTTATTGAACACTGTTAAATGCAAAATGAGTTGTGTTCAAGAGAAAAGACTGTTACTGTGGAAAAACACATTTAATTTAGAATTATATCACACAGACCAAGGTCTGCCTTAAGTAAGACATATGGTTGTCATACTGGAATTTTAGGTGTCTTAGGGACCTCTTCAGATGTCTGAGGATATATTTTCAGGTAAAACTGTAGTTTGCTCCTCGCTTCAGAGGGGATTCTCTGTTAACCTACCACAGCAAGGTTTTCAGAGGGTTTTGACCATAAAATGTGTTCTGGGTACACTGACTTATGCACAGTCAAGATTACAGATGTCAGCTTCTCACAGAAGCAATAAAAAAAGAGCATTCTTGGGCCCATTCTTTCAGGATGAAAAGGGTCATGACTCTTCATTAGAATTAATTGCTCTTTTGCAAGAACATCCTCAATCATTAGACAAAAAAAAAAAGAGTAGAAACATTTTACTGTAAAATGCCAATACATATGTCACTCTGGGAAATTAAATAGTATTCAAGATTCTAAATATCATATAGAGGTTAAGCATAGGGTGTCTTATATTCCATGTAAAATCTCTACTCTAGAGATATTTGAGTTAATTTATCTATTCATCTGCACTCAGGGAGGAGACCTTGTGAAGTTTTTGGCATAAACATTATCCTCTATTTGTCCCCTTAGATGAGACTACATTATCTGTAAAACAATTTCAAAGGAAAAAAAAATCTTCAGAGAAGAAAAGCTGATTTATTGATAGGCTTAGGTAGTTTGTTACCAAACCAGTGTTTGAGGCTTAAATATCACTTACAGCTCTAACTTCAAAAGAAACATTTACTGCATGAAAATACTCATTCATTTCCTCCCACCCCCACAGCATTTTCCTGAAACACTGAAAACACTGTAACCTCTGCCAGACAGCAAAACACAAACTAAACTGAAAATTCAAAACTACTAAACTGAAGTATTCTAAATGAAACTGAAAGGCCAAAACAGGAAGACAACAAATGAAGCTGACTTTCTCCAATGTTACCTCTGTGGTTTGGTCAGGCCTCAGAAGTCCATCATATGCCTACCTCCCTTGGGAGGACTCACTGAATTACTGAAGCAACATCTCCTTGCTGAGCAGTGCAGATCAGGGTTAATTTAGGCCATGCCTGGTCAGTACCATGCACCACAAGCCTCTGCATAAGTTACTCTCCACGCTTCTCACACACAGCAGCTATCACCCAACTAGGCCATCTTTAGTGAAAACAGAATAATGAGCCAACCAGAAAAGAAAATTCATTAACTAAGTCAATGCCAACAGTTTTGTAACGGATAGAGCATATTGGTATAAAAATTATAAAAACAGACCAAGCCAGCTGACAAGTAATAAAAGAAGCAGTGTAGAGAGCAAGGCAGCACTTTAATTTTTTGACTCCTAAATATTCCTTGGATAAGAAATGTGGCTAAACATGAGTAAACAAGAGAACTTGAAAAATTTTCTAAGAATCTTTCAGACTTCAGAACGTACCTGCCGGAAAAGGTAACTGAAGATCACAAAATAAAAGACACCAATACAAGTATGTTAACTACCAGGTCACATAATTTTCACTTTTCAGAGTGACACACCTGCAAAACAAACAATACCACATACAAACGTAACTGAGGAAAATAAGATAAAGTACAGAGGAAGTCTATGACTTTTGTCTCTCACCTGCAATACAGAAATGCTAATTCTTAAGAGCGGCCACAAGACTTTCATTCCAGGATGGGCAGGTAGGTTCATGCAATGTTAATGCAGCTTAGTCAAAGCTGAGCAGCACAGTAAACATTGCTTCTTATCAATCTATGCAACACATAGGTGACTGAAAAACACAGCATCAATCTTGTAGCAGGGAGAGATGGAGACAGTGACACTCAGTCAAAACAAAGACCATGCTGGTAACAGGAACACTTGATTTTTAAATTTTCCTTCCTCTTATTCCAGTAAATCTATATCAATGCAGAATCATATGAGGACTAAAACTTCCAGGCTGGAATGGGGTTTCCTGCTTGACTGACTTGAAGCAATGTTGAACCTTAATTTTAACACTGCAATACACCTTTACCTCCTCTCTCTTATCTTCTTTCCTCCATTACTCTCTGTGATTACACAGAGCTGTAAAATTATCCATGGAAAATCAAGACCACCAATACAGCCTTGATGCTGTAAGCACTAACAGCTTGGAAGCCATATGACTTGAAATTTTCTGAGAGAAAAAGAACTGCTAGAGGAAAATAAATAAAAGCCACTAGCAGACAGAATAAAGAATTTAAAATAATCTTTTCATACTCTAAGTGTAGAAAACTTAATTTTGTTATTCCTCCCCTTTCCACCTCACCTAAAAACAAAACGAAAAAAAAAGACCTGTCTCATATTTACCTAGCCTCTGAATCCTGTTTTCTCACCACACACTTTCCCTCAGATGCAGTTTTATTTCCTCTTTGCATTAAGACTCCATTACATTTTCTTGCTAGGCCTGTCAGTGGCTATGACTGCTGCCCTCTTGCACCCCAACTTCACTTCCATGAGAGAATCAGATAATTAATTGTTTCATTCCTGTGAAGATGTAAGGGAAACAGTTTGATGGACACAAAACAAGAAGAATGCCTTCATTGTAAACATTATCACAGCGAGTATGCATGTGGATCGGGCAAGACAACGAGGAGGCTACCAGAGTCCAGATATGTCAGCACAGACACCTGTTCCAATAGCTGTCTTTGACTGGGACAACACTGACAAAGAGCACAGAGCCTGGAACAGGCAGCCAACAGGGTTTGTCAAGATTTGCCTTCCTCATTGGTGTTCATTGTTGGTACCCGAAGTTCAACCATAATTAGTTGGTTTAAAAGTTGGTTTAAAAGATTTGTTTGCAGTAATAAGATTTAAAAAAGAGTAGCAGAAAGTGAGGCTTTGTACAAGACACAGTAAGAATAGCAAAACCTTGAACAACCTGGTGTTGGAGTTGATGACTTCCAAGAGCCTTAAGTCACTTTATTTATCTCATGTTTATGACATGAGATTGCCTTAAAATGTGACAAGTTTCAAAGCTCATCCTTAATAGGTTATGGTCTTGGGCTGGAGTTTGAATTACTTGCACAATAAGTTTTACATTACCTGGGCGACTTCAATGGCTTCTCTATCATAGGTCCTGTGTTGAAAAGTGAGGAGTAGAAGTACAAATTCACAGGCAAGCACTTGCTTGCCATATTCTAACATTTTTTGGCTTTTCTTAGCAACTTAAGCGCTAAGAACCTCAGCTCACAGTTTTTAAAAATTCACTTATTTTTACAGCTTACATAAAATGTTATGATTCCACATTTAATTGTTGGGAGAAGGAAGACATGGTAGCTCAGATCTTTCAATGAGGCTAGTTTCTTTCAGAGCCTCTGGCACCAGTCATTGCCACTGAGAGTCTGGACTGGAGCTGAATGAAATCCAAGTAGCAAGCCCAAGAAGCAACTGGGTGGGAGGGGGGCGGGGAGCCAGGGGGTGGGTGTTAAGCAAAATTTACTGTTTTCAACAGAGCTCTTGTTGAAAACACTAATATATTGTCAGGTTTTCAAACCCCAAAGAGCATACACAAACAAGGCAGAAAATTTCAGGTTTAAGAGAAGCTACAAAGCAGACATCTTACCGGTGTTATGTAAATTGACCTTTACAGTGGTAAAAACTGTTGGTGTTCTCCCTCATTAAAATCCTTTCATTTTCCAATATCTTTTTACAGCCTCTTCTGACATAAAATAAGCAACTCTCCCTCTGAACTGCCAGAATCCCTATTACCATTGATACAAAGGATTTTAGCTCCCACATCTCTTTCCTTCACATGTCATCTTTTTCATAAGCAGACCCACAGCTAGCAGAGAAAAGACCTCAGACAAGAAAAGCACTGGTGGGCTATTTGAGATTTGCCAAATGACAGCTGTGCTGAAAGTGTAATTTCAAAACAGTGCCTTTGCAATATCCCATAAACACAATTCTGGGGAGATTAGTTAAAAGGCATTTCAGCATTCTGCCACCCACACAACGCAACTGCAGAGAAGTTTCGGTTCAGATAAAGTATCCACATTTTATGGAAACAGCAGGGATAATTTCCATGAACTTAACAAAAAGTCCCAGCTCATGGAGAAAGCAAGGAAACTGGCACTGAGAATATTCTGCAAACAATTAACACATTAAGCCCTTTGGCTCTATTTTCACTTATTATTCTTAGCAACTGGTATTACCAGGAGTGCTGATACATTTAGGATCATATGAGGAGTGAACAGGTTTCTCAAGCAGGTAGAAACTGGAAGGAAATTATGCACATACTGAACAGGTCAGCTAGGAAACCTGCCTAGCTGAAAGTCATGCAATCTGTACTACTCCATCTTCATTAAAATCTCTTCTGCAAAAATACCTTTCTCAGTGATGTCCACCAATATTGTCACACACATAAGTCACAATAATGCTGTTATGATCTTAGTAAATAATTGTAATCATTCCTTTAAAAAGAGATCTGTGCCCTGAATTTTCAGTGTATCATGTGTTGGATACTGTTTTCTTTAGCTAATAAACCTTTATATTCTCAGCATTTAACATATGCCTTGGAACAGAAAAATGGTCTGAAGGATTTTGATTCTCCACTTGTATGCACAAGTGAAGTCATTTATCATCTGTTATGGTAAAAAATATAATTTTTCTTTTTTTATATCATCTGAATGGAATGTAAGTACAAGAGTTAAATGGTGGTAATTAAATACGACTTCTAAAAACCTGCTTAACTAAAACAATGTAAATATTTCCCACTAGAAGGAAAAACATCTTAAAATACCTCTTCAGTCAGGCTGTTATGCTTTCTTTGTTGCTTTTAATGCTGAAATATAGTAACTTCTATCAGCACACAATCTCTCAGCATGACAGATAGCTCAGAAGCTGTCTCTTATGAGCTGGTCTCAAAAAGAAAGAAACCAATACTTCTCTTTCACTGGATTTAACAATTCATTAACCATGCAGGCAGAGAACCAAATAAGTGCATGAATATTGACAGAAGTTTTTTTCCCCATTCCAGGACATGGTAATGTTTTACAGAAAAGGACATGTCCACCCTACACTCTCATCAACAGGTATAAATATAAGTAAATTAAAAACCATACTTCCAAAATTTAACCACAAAGATAATGAAGAGTTGTAAAAGTTGCTTGTAAACAAGCAAATAAAAATGCCAAGAGTCATCATGCTATACTGCAGCTCCTCCTGTTTGGCTGGCCAATTGTGCATACATCAACTTCTAATGATACACAGTCTAACCCAGCTATGGAAAACAACACTTTTCACAAGCAGGATGACTGCAAAAACACTTTCAGGAGCAGCAGAAGTGTGTCTTCTTTATGCTATGTGAACTAAGACATAGATCATAAGACATTTTTCTTTTAAAAACACCATATGCTTTCCCTGTCTGCATTTGAATTTCCCGACAGAGGAAAAGTTGCATTCACATGGCTTCTCTGCCTTGCTCAGGAAGTAGCTGGTATTAAGACCAGGTTGAATGCAGGTAAACTGCAGATGATGGCTCTGTTCAAGCCCAGACTTCACAGTCTTCATGTGAATCTATATCTGAAGAAATAGTCTGTTCCAAAGAGGTAACAAGTGATGTTTAAATACCTGTTACTACTGCACAGATGCTCTCAGCAGACCAGCAAAAAGGCCAGTTTACAGTCTTTGTGACTTAATTGTTCAATATAATAATTGATTTGAAAAGGGCTCATCCAGCCTAAAACTGCTTGTGGAAACCTGCTGAAGAATATCAGAGAACAGCACTGAAGACAGCAATGAATGAAATTCTAGTGAACGCAAAATATTATATGTGGGTGAATACCTTACATATAACCTTACATAACCTTACATATACATGCATAGTTATAAACTCAGCTAGCCAAGACCATGTAGGAAATGTGATACACAAAAAAAATCAGAGCTCAATGTTCATACCAATCCACCTCACTGTATATTTAGAACTGAAAAAGCTACAGAGAAGTCCAGTATGGTAATAGGTTTTGGAAGACTTTCTCTTAACAGAGGGACTAAATTAATTCCCTTTTTTTTTTTTATTTGGCCTTTCCAGTCTGTCATTCTGACTAAATCAAGTTAGTTTCAGGTTTCTTCAAGAGGACTACTTGGCAAGATAGGAAAAGAAGAAGGACGATAGGAAGATAGGAAAACTAAATCAAATACCATAAAAACAAAGAAATAAATTTTAAAAAAAAGTAAAATATGAAGAGACTATGGTAGGAGACTACAAAATTATAAATGCCACAAAGAAGGTTTGTAGAGATGGATTCTCCATGACTTCTCACAAGACATAAATACAGAGGCACCAAAAGAAATTGTCCAGTTTAAACAAAAGGAAATACTTTTTCCACATAGCTTCTTAATTGGAGTGTGGAATTCATTACCACAGGAAGTTGTGGAGGCCACAGCATAAAAGAAATTGAAAAAAAAAGGGGGGAATTTGTGGAGTAAACCCACTGGTGGCTATTAGACACAATGGTCCGGATGCAAATTTTAGCACAGGAAATTCTTAAACCATCAGTTACTGGAGGTGAGGATAATCGCTTCCTACATCCCCTGTTTCTCATCCTTCTCTTTAAGCTCTTTTTGCAGGCCATTGCTGGCAATAGGACACTGGATTGGCTAGACCTTCAACTGATTCATACAGAAGTTGTTATGGTGTTAAGTCAAATAGCATTTACCACAGTGTCAGAAAACATGGTGAGTAACCACCACCAAGGAACGTATGAAATAAAATTCGGCAATTTGTATAATTAGCCAAAGCAAGAGATGAA
Source organism: Chloebia gouldiae (assembly GCA_003676055.1). NCBI lineage: Eukaryota > Metazoa > Chordata > Aves > Passeriformes > Passeridae > Chloebia > Chloebia gouldiae. The sequence continues at coordinate 18,136,506 of QUSF01000011.1, forward strand.
ATTTTCTGAGGATGGCATAAGAAAATTCATAGTAACTACAAATTACATGCTTGTGACAGACATGCTACATCAGGGAAGCCCTGAGTTTTGAATGACAGGAATCTCCTTTTGCAGTGCATAGCACCCAAATGGAGACCTGTGTCTGGGTTGAACCTCAACAATTAGGAAATATACCTTCCCAAGCTTACCCAAAAACTTTCCAAGGAGGACAACTGGAAGTATTAAATAATCCCTAGTTCTAATTATATGAGTCTGAACTATGCCTAGTCTTCATCAAATAAGAAAAATACCATTCTACATACCAGAAACATTGCCAAACAAATATATACAAGAATTCAAACTGAGGTAGGCACCAGCAAATGCTGTTCTGTCCTTGTGCTGCCACTTCAAAGCATGAAAAGCTGAGCATTCTGGTGATATCTTCATAAAAATATTTACAGCAACATTTCTGTCGCATGCTATCTTACCCTGCAAGAAGATTGGGGTCTAAGTCCCAAAAATGGGGAAGTGCAGTTGGGGGGGGGGGGTGTTCAAATTCATTATTGCAGAAAAAAAAAACAAAACAAAACATGTCTTGTGACTTGGGAGGGCTAACCCCAGAAAAGTAATGTTGCTCAACAAAACAAACCACAGACATTCCTGACTACTGTGAGCAATGGGACATGCTGCAGTCTGCTGAAAGTTTGCAAAAGGAAAATTGTTGCTAGCAAGAGTTAGACTTCATACAAAACAAAACCTCTAATTTTGTTCATAAATCCACTCACATATTTACTCAGGATGGGCCTAGTTGTCCATGGAGCAGAATGCTTCTGGGGTAGTACAGCAACATTTTGTGACATGTAGTGCTGCCCAGAGGGACAAAGAAAAGTCCAGGACAGAAAATCTCAGGTAGTTACATTGAGCACCTGTCTCCTAACAAGTAAGGAAAACGTTTGTGTTCATTGGAACTCAATAGCAGAGACTGATAGCTGTTTGAGGTTGCCAGGAATACAAAACTTTGGAAACCAGGTGCAGTACTTGCCCACACCTAATTAGCTACATATTTCAGGGATGTTAGCACCCAGCCACCATATCTGTATGGGGAAAAATTCTTCACCAATCATTATTAAAGCTTCTCATGTGAAACAGCATAGTAAACTACATCAGACTTCAATACATTGCATTCAAAATCTTCATGCTGTTTTTTTCATGATCCTACATACACCTAAATTTCCTAATTTAAAGCAATAGTCCCCATTATTATTTTCATCTATAAAACTGTAATTTAAAATTATTTTTTATGAAGAAGCTTGATAACATCTGCTTAAGTATCATTTCCTTTAAACTAAGAATCTCGTGATTGTGTATTTAGTCACTACATTCATCTACTATTAGAAGTGCACTTAAAAAAAAAAAAAAAAGCATAAGCCTAAGTGATCAAAAGAAAGTTAATTGCTGAGACTGACTTACGATAAGAACTAACACAGTCAGCACTTTGAAATCACGACTCAGAAGAACCGGCACCAATAGAGAGGCTTTCTGTAGTCCTCTGATATTTACATTAGAAGGCTTTTGTGCCAAGCCCAGCAAATTTTCTGACTGAAGGCGGCAAGTCTCGTGCAGAGGGTGAGGAAGGAGGGGTGGGCAAGGGGCTGCGGGCAGTGGGAGCTGCGGGGTGAGAGTTCCTCTCCGCCCAGCTCAAAGTGTAGGAGGAACAATGCTGAGAAAGGCAGGCGGCTACGCCCAGGTCAGCGTCCAGGACAGTCCCCCAGAGGCGATAGCCCCCAGCACGTCCTGGATTTTCAGTAACATTTACACGTTAGCAGTTGTGAACTGTGGAGCTTGATTTCCTTGTCTGACTTGGTGGCTTCAAGAGGAAACACATTATAAGATGAAATTTGCTTACAGTGATAAAGGGGACAGTTTTTATGCATTACTTGTAGGCATTCCTTGGCTGACATCCACATAACCTCTACAGCTTTTCTTTCCCAAGGAGACCTGCAGTAATTGCAGCATATTCCAGGTGTCTGAGCTAGGCATGTGGTCACCCCACAGCAACCACTGAGGACCCCAGGTGCCACCCAGCCCAAACACTTTTGTCACACTTTGTCACCGCTCTCTCATCACTCCCAGGCAGAGCTCTCTGTCTGGCTGCCCTCCTCCTCTGTTAATACCCCTGTGGACTGGTTTCACACACGGGGCAAAACTGGGTTTATCAACAGATTGCATTTCTTATAGAGTGATGCTGTACCAATTAATTAATCATACTCGCCTCAGACACATTTGCGATTTGGGACATCCAAGCATTGCTTATGTGTAGCAAGTGCACCACACAGCAAGCAGGTGACGCTGGGGAAATGGCAGCGTGGCACAGCCGGCAGCATTTGCAATGGCACCCACAGGTCACAGTGACGAGCAGGTTTCCCTCAGGACGCCAGCCCCACGCCCAGCACGGCGGCTCTGCACCGCGCCTCCATCCTGCAGCACTGGGCTCGCCTACAGCCGAGCCGAGCGGTGCCCCCTTGGGGACCAGCACTTCCCCGGGCAGCCCGCGCCCCTCAGGGCACCGCCGTCCTCGCAGCAGAGCTGGGCCCGGCCGCGGTGGGGGCTGGCCGCCCTTCCTGCGGAGAGGGAAGAACGCCGGCTGCGGAGCCGGGGCCCGCGGAACATCGCCCCGCGGGCCGCCCGGGGCGGGCACACGGCGGCCCGAGGCGCTGCTGTCCGCAGCGGGGCCGTGCAGCGGTGCTCCCGCAGAGAGGGGCAACGCCGTGGATGCCTCTGGGAAGTGCGCCAGCCGCCTGCAGGGAGCAGCCACGGAAGGGCTTGTGCTCTGTTAAGCGGGGAGGCGGCAAAGGCAGTGGGCGCCTGGCAGCACCACAGTCCGCTGGCAGCTTCGATGAGACACCTTAACCAAGGCCCTAGGTACACCTAACCTGTGTCGAAATTCGTGGAGCAGCTCACTACCAAAGGAGACAAATATTGTGCCGATTCCCTCTCTCACACATGCTCACACTAGCCAGCAAGCTTTGTGCTTCTCTTCATAAATTAAAGTGCATAAATCCTCACCCTGTATGTATTTTTTTTTCAGGAATAAAACAAACAAATAAATCAAGAAAGTAATCCTACATACATCACGTTCCCACTTGTCACAGTTTTGTTCCCATTCCCCATACTACAAATAGGCACAAAGCAAGGCATATCCATGTCTTAAAGAGTGAGTCTCTGATCTGCAGGCTTCTGCTTTGGAATGGTCAACAGCTACTGATGCAATTGCCAGTCTAGGGGTTCCTGTAGCTTAGGTTTAATTTTTTTGTTTTCTGTGAAAAGGCTCAACTTTTTCAATGTTTTCATAGAAATATAAGGGTTTTCAAAACACATGACTGTTTGACATTCTAATTTCTGGGCATAACCACTGTGGGATAACCACCACACACAGAGGGAACAAAACAGGCACAAAGTAGCCTGTAGTCAGACATGACAAACTGACCCATACAATGTGGCACCAGTGACTGGGCCATGTAGCACAACCACAGTCATCCTAAGCCTGAGTTTAAACGAGTTCATTTTTCGTTATAGAAATCCCCAAAGTGCCTTGGCAATACAGGACCCCCAAAACCCTGAGTATGAAGAAGAGAGGTCTGAGTAAATATTTGGAGTACGCACACTCTCCTTACACCTCATTAAATGGTCCCTTTCTGTGTAACAGCTGCCCCAGATGATGCTGGTGGATGGAGAAGAGGGAAGGGTTGATTAGGATTAGAGAAGGGCATTTACATACACAGGCATTCATTCCACAAGCCCTTATCTTAGAGTGTCCTGGCTGAAACAGGAGCACCCAGCTACCAGTACATAGAGCATGTACATCAGTAAAAAAACTCTTAAATTCCACTGTCCTTGTTGCATTGGAAAGTGCTTCACCACCTGGTCAAAAATGCAGAGAGCACTTACTCCTTCACAAGTACATCTCATGATGGACATATTTCAGTTAGAAAACTGCATTTTATTTAAAAATTTTGAGCACTGCTGGCTGTCCTAACCCCAAGCACCCAAGGTTGAAGTTCACCCTGCCACATCAGCACCTGCCAGCGCTGCCTCACATCAGTTCCATCGTGCAGGCAAACATGCACAATCACCTTCAGGCCTGCCTCTGACATCCTGCCCCGTGCTTTATTGCTGACCCACCCAAACCCACTCATCAGACAGTAGCTGGGCCACCCCTTTCAGTGACCCTTGACTCAAATCTAGACCACAGGAGGGGAACTGTAGAATATTTTTGCAAAAGTATCTTATAGTCAGGATGGAAAAAGCCAGTTTGACCAATTTTGCACCCACACAATAGCAGCTAAAGTCAATGGGTTATTTCTAAGCATGCTGTTAAGCAAGTGCCACAGACCTGATGGTCTATCAGCTGTCTGGCTCTTACTGGGTAAAAGCTCTCCATACACTGCCTTTGCTCATGCTGCTCATGAATGATCATCTCTACTTACACCTTGTAACTGTAAAACACTCCAATATACTTTTTTAGAAATTAGAAATGTAGGAACTATATATTTTCTATAATTTATATTAATATAATATATAATAAGTTTATATAAAAGAAGATTCATTCTAATAATAACTATAAAATAGAAATTAGAAAAAATTAAAAATAGAAAATTGATTTCTCATTTAGTCAGACAGAAAATGTAATTCTTATCAAGTAATCAATCACAAAGCAAAAACAATAGGAGCTAATAAAATAGGCCATTAGGAACATGTGAACAGAGGAAGAAGACTCTACAAACTTAAAGAAAAGAAACAATTATGCAATAACGCAATAATGTGTATCAGGAAAAAACTCCTATCTGTTACAAGTTTATGCATTCAATGCTGTGTGAACAGGCTATTGCAAAAGGAAGCATTCTCCCTATTTTCTTCAGGTAGATGTTTATTGGTTTTGGTGTTTTAGCCCAGCTTCCATAGGGGAAGAAATATGGAATTATTTCATCCACATAAGTGAAATCTTACAAGTGTGAGTAAAACATGTTCTGATGCCATGATGTGAAAATGAAAGTTTTATCCATGGAATGCAGTGAGGAGGAATTTTTTTCTCAGACTGCCTGGTGCTTCTGGCTCAGTGCCAAAAAATATGCCATCTCTCAGTTTCAGGTGGATGACTTCACACTGAGAATTTCCCTGGGGATCAGAAAAGGAGTTCCAGAATAATATGGAAAATATTGAGAGATAGATAGATAGATAGATAGATAGATAGATAGATAGATAGATAGATAGATAGATTAGATAGATAGATAGATAGATAGATGATGGATAGATAGATAGATAGATGATAGATAGACAGATAGATAGATCGATCCCATTGTCCCTATGCATAAGTTGACAACTTTTTTCTAGAGGCAAGGGGTGGACAGGGAGAGGGGAGAAGTGCAGAAGTGCACCAGGAGCAAAAAAAAAAAAAAGGAAGGAGAAACAGATCCAGACCATCACAATCTATTTACAACAATATGTGCAGTAACAGGTCTGGCTGAAACATGTGTAGGAAAGCCTGCTTGAGAAATCTTATCAGGTTCAGGGTTAGATGTCAAGTTTTCTTAGCCAGGGATTAAAAAAATATTTGTTTCCAAATACATTTATCATGCACACTGTCAGGAAATAGTTTAATGAAAGCTGTTGCTCAGCCTTATTTCTTTTGCCATAAACTAAAGAAAACAGTAGTGATACTGGAAACACTGAGAATGGCCACTGATTTCTGTGTTATCTGCTGGAACTTGTTCCTGGTGCTTACCCAGCTCTACCTGATTGACTGCAAGCTTGAGTAAGACCCAGCACTAAGAATAGCTCTAATCGCTGCTCAAACATTTCCCTCTGCAGGCAAACCAACACTGACCTGTTACAGCTGATATGATTCTACATCGAACTTCCATTTTGCAGTCCTCAGTTTTTGAGATACTTAGTTTTTGAGATACTCAGTTTTTGGTTGCATGAGAAAGCAGAAAGTCAGTGCAATTACCTGTGGAAATGGCATGCTGAACACACATGAAAAATAGCTTTACCATAATTGTAAAGCTTGGAAAGACCTGGATGATCCTCTGCTTCACCAAAAGCTGGTGATGTGCATTTTGACTAATAAGTCAATTTATATTATTTTGTGTTGACAGTGCAGTCTAGAGGTGGAAGACAGAGAAAGAGGGATGGAAAGATATGTATGGAGAAGACTTAAAACATACAAGACTGACCAACATACAATGCAAACTGGAAAAAAAAAAACAAACTGCCAAAACAACTGTGCCTTAAGGAAGGAAAAGCAATCAAAGCCAAAGTGTGACTTCTCAGTAGAAAAGACTGAAGCAATCAGTGATTCTTTTTTGCTTGCAGAGGGCCTCTGTCACCTGCCTGTGACAGCACAAAGAAAGCAGATTAACAGGCAGACAGTATGGAGTGCTGACTGTGCCTGAAGCTTAAAAATATGACAGTGAGATAAACGCCAAGTTCATGTTTTGATAGTGCAGCAGTGTTACCCTGAAGCTCTGGGCTGTCTGGCTGCACCAGCACAGCCAGGAGCAGGGGAGGTCTCCCCAGGGCTCCTTGTGCCCTGTGGACAGGAAGGTTTCATTTGCTCACAGTTTCCTCTCACCACATTGCACACAGACATGTGGGATTTTCCCTCTGCGTGGCCAAGAATCACACTACTGATTACAGGACTAAGGCAAGCCCAGGGCTGAGGCACCTATCACTCATGTGCCTCACAGGTCAGAAACACAGACTCAAGGGCAGGCATGTGCTTTGCTGAACTGAAGCCTGAGCTGATGGCCCAACAATGGTGATACAATAAATATTTCTTATGTCCAAAGGTTCCAGATGTGGCTAGAAATGACCCAAAAATATTGGTGCAACAGAAATACAAAGGATAATTTTGTCATAATTTCCAGGCTTTCTACCTCAAACACTCCTGAAAAAATTGCCCTTCTGGTTATCTGAAGAGGAATGTAATATTTATACAACAACTGGTGTTTTGTTAGGCAAGAAATGACCCACAACATTCTATAATCAATACTGTTCTCTCTTGGTCTTATTAAGCCTGCTTTGTTGGGATTTTTTGTTTGTTTGTTTTTTGTTTGTTTTTTTTTTTTTGTCAAAAATACTATTTCATATTTTGTCTTTCATTCTGCATTTTAACTTTACCAGCAGAAATCAACAAGTGTCAGTAATTCTGCATTTTCTTTGGAGGCCCCACCTCTGGTTTCCTTTAAGTTGTACTCCAATAGTGTTAATAATAATTTTATCCCTCATTTAATAAAACTATGTACTACAGATACAAAAGTAGCCACCATGGAAAAATGTTATTATTGCAAACTTTAATGGAAGCCTTTGAGAATTACAAATGAGTACTTAACAATATCTTGCAGAAAAGCTACCAAAGTCTGATATAGCTTTTAATTTTTAACTCTGTTTTATTTTTTTATTCTCCCAAATAAGCTTTGTTTGCAATTTTAAGTATACAGATGTTTTAAAAATTAAAAATGTATAGAATAACAAATGTCAAGATTAGCAGTAGTAAAGTATGCCTTGAAATTTTCAAGGCTTTTGATGTGCAGGACTCTGACAAACAAACTGAAAATTTTCAACAGGCTGAGTGAACCACAAATGCCAATAAGGCATGTGTGACATTTCTCAGAGGAGGCTCCTGGAACTGAGCACCTTCCTCAGTGACCTGGGCAGTGGGACACAGTGCCCCCTCAGCAAGTCTGGGGAGGATTACAGTGGGCACAGGCAGTCAATTACAATGCCCCCTCAGCAAGCAGGCTGCCTGGGCTGCAGTGGCAGACAGAGGGAAGCAGTGATCTCCCTGTTCAGAGCGCCCATCAGAGTACAGCTCCTCCTGTAATCAAACAGGCGCTAATAGAACTCATCAAAACATGAGCAATTTTGAAGAAGCTGAGTTGCCAAACCAAGCTCAAGAATAAATTTGGATACTAACCAAGAAAACAAATAAGTGACTGAAGAGTCAAATGAGGAAAAATGAGGCTGGATTATTTTTTACAGTAATTCCCTTGCCTCTATCTATTCTGCAGTTCTTCAGTCTGTGTGTAAATCCCCTTGCAGTCAGAAAAATGGCATGATAATAAGCTAGTGTTAGCCTCTTGATAACCTGAATGTCAGAGTTGAGAACACACCTTGGAAATACAAGGCAGAGGATACCAGCGTTGTGGATGGAGAAGGAAATGCTGTCAGCAAAGCTTCATGTTTTGATCCACTGAATGCACGTACAGTATACGATCCTGCTCTTATCTTGAGGAAGCTTTTTCTTCCTGCGTGTCTCACTTGCTCAAGAGGTGATAGTAAGCTGGTCTGCCTGAAAACAAGAAGAAAAGGAGTGCAGTCCAAGTTTCCCAATGGCAACAAACCCACTTCTGTAATCTAGCCATGTTCTGCAGTGCCCTTCCTCACAGTTTGTTCCTCCAAAGGCCTTTCCTGAGTCTCGGATACTCCCCTCCTCCTGCACACCAGACCAGTGCCCCTCCTGTGTTTTCACATCAGCAGCAGAGCAAGCTCATATGTTCCTGTTGAGCTGCCCATCCTGCCCTTCACATGTATAAGGCCACCTGACAGATCACATGGGTGAAATGATGGGGGCTCTTCAAAACCTTGTCTGGAAATCCTAATTTCATCAATGCACTTGGCGCAAGCACTCATTTCTATTTAATTATACTTTGAAAAAATAAGATTGCAGGTATGTAATTCTAGTTTTATCAGACCCTTACAGCTCTGAAAAAAGATCTCTCACTATCACGAGAATAATTTCTTCTACAGAAGTACACAGAATGGTATCTCACAGTCCAGATCACACATACACTGGTGTGCTGTTTTCTTTCAAAGAGTTAAAAAAGAAGAATTACCTCATGCAGCACAGGATAAGATTTTTTCAGTTGAATAATCTTTTTGGCAAAAACGCAGATTTGGGTACAACTATAGTTATTTGCAGACAGGGACGTGATTATTTGATTAGCTCCAACCGAAAAAGCCTGAAGAGAGGGGAATGTTAGGAAATGTTTTGATTTTTTCATTTTAAAAATAACTTTGATTAGAAATTTTTCTGAGTATAACTCTGGATTTAAAAAAATGAAACAAAAAAACTTCTTGGATAATATTATTTCCTCTTTTTCAGTTCAAGAAAATAATAAATGTTTAATTTTAATCACAGACAAGATTGGAAATGAGAGGTAATCCACAAACTAAAATGACTCCTATAAAATCAGTTGCAAGGCAACACACTAGAGAAATCTCCCACAGTTTCAAGAACTTATCAGTTACTTGAGTCTTAAACCTGCTTATATATTGAACTACAAACTCTTACAAGTCTATTGACAGCATTAAACAAAGCTTGAGACAGAGCTACACTTCTGGTTAATAGCAGTAATCTCCCAGTTCAGCTTCCAGTCAGCTTCCAATTGGCTGCTGGGCATCTTAAAAATAAAAGACAAAAGCTTGAAATCTGTCCCTCTATGACGGGGTTGAAATTTTTATGTCAGCTCCCTTCAGTGATACTATTCTATTCTATTAGATCATGTGAATGTTCTTTTTTTTAATTTTCATTTCTTCTCATACAGACCAATTTGTAGTGGAGAACATTTAAAGAACCAATACTGAGTTATTTACTTGTTCCTGAAATGATGCCGACTCAGCTGTGGGGTTTTGGCTATCCCTTATTAGGAGCAATTATTTTAGTTAAAAAACAATGGATAAATAACTTGGGAGTTATTAAAAAAAATGTTCTGGGATAACATTTTTTTTCCAGCAGAAAACATCTATTTATGAATGTCCAGATGTCCTGAATAGGGATTGCAAAGAAAATTCAGGGAACAGCTTCCAGCAAACTCACTGGACACCCCAGATACCTCCCTGTGAGGTTGCTAAGAGTCCTGTCCTCTGGAACTGATATATCTGCACTATACACCCTCAATCTGGGAAAGTGATTTTCTTAAGAAACAAATCAGACTTTGACAGCTTTGCTTATTAGAGTGATTCTCAGGCCACAACTTACCTGTGATCCAGTGAATCACTCTGATACTCTTCTGTGTGCCAAAACGTGGGTCTGAAGCATGGCATGCACAGCTCACCTCACCAGGACACAGCTTTCAGCCAAAGCCACTTCAGAGAGCAGCTGCCAGGTTTATCCTCATAAGCTGCCTGCCTTTAGCACCTTAATTATCTTATCAGTTTCAGCATCGCATAGCTATCTAAAAGCACCTGTGAGAAAGAGACAGTCTTGGGAAAAGGACATTACTCCTCCTTTCAGGTCTGACCTCAAAACTTTTTCCCAAGCCTCAACATTTTTTATGTTACCAATTTCAAACCTTGGCAATAACTCACTGTGACAGATGAGGCAGCAGCCAGTGCTCACACCCTTCCCGGAGCCAGGAGGTTTGGAAGCCCTGGAAATCACCCTGACATGTTCTCTCCACCTCCAGTGGTTGCCAAAACTGCTCAGCTATCTGCATCAAACAGCTGGCAAAGGCTTTCAAAACTCATTGAGCCAGCATATGTTGATATGAAAATGTAGGGGCCAGTTCTCCTGTGTGTGTGCAGGATGCAAGTACTGCCACCAAGGGACACCCTGGAAGGGCACACTGGTGCACTGTGTGAGGTCATGACAGCATCCATGCCTTTGGGTGAATCCTGCACCTAAACCAGCCACAGGCAGGGAGAACTGGAAGTAATTTCTGCATCCCTCCTCCAGGGCTTGCAGTCTCCCTGTCTATTTTGTGTTGTTGTTTTTCATGATTGTGGGATGCTACCACATGCTGAGGAATGTCAGAACAAGAGGATGAAGTCGGCAGCCTCCACCTTTACAAGAGAAAACAGCTTCAGTGAGCTCCTTTGGGAAAGGTCACTCACAGAGAAATATGCTGTAGACAATGAAAGCAGAACAGGACTAAGCAGCATATATAGATTAAGGCCAGCAGTACACAAGAACTAGGAGATATTTGTATGATATAACATAGACTTGATTCCATATTAATATCATAGTGATGCCACTGTCTCACATCACTACATAAAGTGCAAAAGTGCTTTTTCATAATATTTATGCTAAGCATTTGACCTTTGAAAAATAAGCATGTTGTGATTTTCCTACAAATACTGTGCCACAAATATTGCCAGCAAATACCATTTCTTGGAAAACATAGAAGTAAGAACTGGTTACAGGCCAGCATCATAACTTCAGCTGCTCTACAAAGGCAAAGTAACCTGGCAAGCTCCTGTATTTCAGCAAGTGGAGAGCACAAAAGAATTTTTTTATTTTTGTGTTACTTCTGGTGGAGCATAACATAAACTCTAAGGATTAACATATGCTATAACCCAGGTTCTAGTCCTATTAATATTCCTGTTTGTGTTTTATGTACAAAGTGCTAAGAAATAGTCTGTAGGGCATGTTCCCTGAACAAATATAAACAAATCCTGCCACAATCGTCCACTCCAGGCATGTGGTACTTGGGATGCTGATGGCTTCTCAGAAGCTTTTTTTTATGACCTTCAGACACCTAGAAAGAGCTTTGATAAAAAGTCATTGGACCTCACTATTCCTTGATCACAGACAGACCCAAGATTTATGCACTTCAGTCTCCAATTACTCTTTAAATGCCCCACAAAGTTCCAAAGAAAAATAAACCTCCCTTGAAACCTACCCATCAGACCCTCAGCTAAAAAAAAGAAAAAGCATATTCTCTTCACTTTCTACATTTTCTCTAATATTTGCCAAAAACCTATATTGACTCTTAGCCTTAAAGTGTCTTTCAATGTTATACCACACATTTTTCTTTAGGCTTTTAACCCCCTCATGCCCTGAAGGAATAAAATTTGATAGCTAGCATGCAAGCAAGTAGTTCATGTGTTGCACTAAAAAACAAAACAATATTCATGATGACACGCTTGCTGTCAGATAAATTGATTTTTCATGAAGGATTTTTAACTGCTTAGAACTTTTTCCAGCAAAAGCCAAAGTAAACTGGAGGGAAATCTCATTTCTTATATGTGATGCCAACATTATGCGACTATTAGGGAAGAATGACATTAATATTTTGCTTAATCTTAAGGACTTCTGGCAGCTTTTGACTTTGAAGCATGACAAAAGGTTTGGTGTAAACCCAGTACAATTGATTCTTCACAGGGAATATGAGAGAGTATATGGTCTCCTGCCTGTAAAATCCTTTTTGCTATATACACATTGTACACTATATATACCACAGTGTAGTCTCTGGTGTAGACACTAAAATTGCTCCAACACTGCCCTATGTTCATTAGTCCAATGTTCGTTCCCAAAATGTCAAGACAAAGGCAAAGACTCCTCCTCTCCTGCTGACTATAGTTATGTCTTTACACAAAGCAAAGAAGGGGAATTTCAATTCAGTATTTTTAAAGACCCTCTTATATATAAATATAGCCAACAAACTGTGACTTTCTCTCCCTTTTTTTAAAACACCTAACAGTTTTTTTTCTGACAATTTTGAAAAAACATGAATTTAAAGTATACCTGAGCAACATATTCACAGCAGGTTCTGAGGAATTGTACCACCAGAAGACATTATGATAGCGAATCCTTTTTATTATATGCAAACTCAGAACTTCAGCCAAAAGTGATTTCTACTAGTAACCAAAATACCGCTTTTATTTGTTGCCTCTGTTTCCACTGTTCATTTCTAGGAGTAACTGAATATTAAGTCAGTCCCTCAATGCATGTGAAAGAATCAATCATAGAATATGTTCATATGCAATAACTAAAATATCCTGATAGCCTGAAATTGTACACATATAGCAATAAACTGCTTCACAGGCAGCAGGAATAGCATGTCAAAATATCTCTATCCAAAAATTTTAAACACAGTCTACCTTGCCCAAGCATAATTTTTTAAATGAGGTTTTGCAAAGAGTGCTTTAGAATGAGAACACAAAAACCCTGCCTTGGAGAGTATTTTCTGGTTTCATGTTAAGATCAAAACCAGTGGTTGCAAGAATCACAGCTGTTCAGGAGAATGGATATAACTCCTACAGTTGTCCAGTTCACAGTCAGTTCTCTGGAAAATAACATATCTCTCAAAAATGATGAAAAAAGTAGCCATTCTCTTTGAGACATTTGGTGAAGAAAATTTTCATGGTATAAACTGGTGTAAATTGCCTTAGCATGGAAATGAAGGATGGCAGCTTGCTCTATTTGGCAAGATGGGTCAAGGAGTGTGTTATCAGGTGTCAGCTACAGAGACCTGCCCAGATCTGAGAGATGAGTACCCACATCATCATCTGCCCTGAAGAAATGGAGCCAGGAATTCCTGGTTTAATGTTTTCAATGTGAAAAGACTTTTCAGAATTGCAAATTTTCTTTGGAATTGCCCTGGGTTTTTTGTTTGGCTGGGTTTTTTTGGGGGGTCTGACAGGGCATATCTGAGGAGAGAATATTTCCAGAGAAAGCTTCCCTGCTTTGCTAATAAATTGTATCCATGTAATGTGCAATTTCACCACAGATGTATCAACTTTAGAAAAGCATGTGTGGGGATGTCATATTGCTTAGCTATTTTAAGACTTCCATTATTACAAAGACAGCCTAGTTATAAAAATGCATGTGCAGACACAGCCTTATATTTTCAACAGAATCCACATCTAAAGGCAAAGCTCAACCAAGAAGCACAATTATAAAAACAAGCTGCATAATTTCAAATAGTTCTGTGTTAAAGCTCTGGTCCTATTTGCACCAGCATTAATACAATGAAATTAGAAGTCAAATGAGGAGATGCAGAACCAAAGAAAAAAAATCCTTGTTCCTTACAATAGATTATGTTGTTGTGTTTAAATACTGTACCCTTCTGGTAGGCAATACACAAACAGACAATTTTACGTGGGAGTGGCTGCTATTATAAACTCTGATATATAGCAATCACAGACTAAGAGAGCAGCTCAGCTGACAAGCAGAACAGGTTTCAGTGTGTTATTCCAGACCCTTCTATTAGCTGTCTGCGAAATAAGAGAAAAACACAAAGAAACCAAGTTATATTGAGCAATGTTAACTGTCCATCTTGACATAAAATGTGATCTCTGCATTCTCTTTAAGAACTTCTGCCAAAAGCCTGTAGATCTTACTGTCCTTCTGAGAGTATGCAAAAATCCATTTACCAAGGTATCTGCGGGCTAAGGCTTTGGATTTCACCTAGGGAGATAGCCTTTAATGTGGGTGCCCATCCTTGCTTGAATACAGGTCACATAGAGCAGCAGAGAGATGAGCAGCACATCAACTAGACCATAATCTTGAGCAATCCCTGATTACAGAATATTTTGAAGATTTGGTACAGATTATTTTGCCATTCAGTGTTGCTCAAACCTCTCAGTCATTTGGGCATAAATCTGTTGATCCATAGGATGTGTATTGAAATTATAGTCCCCTGGATATTATGGTCCAGGACATGGGAAGCAATAAAATCTAAGCAGTACCCCTGGCTGCTGATTTCTCATCATGAAGGCGGCCAAGCACCCACACTTGTGCTTGGGTTTGGACTGGGGATGTGGCAGATGCAGGCCAGCTCTGCCCATGCTCCCAGCCTGAAAAGGGTAATGTGACTCTGTTACCATCACACCAAACCCAAGGTAACACAACAGAAGGTAACAAAGGTAACAAAGAAATCCTGTCATTGTACTCCATCTCTGTCAGCAGGCTTAATTAGCTTGGCCTCAGGTACCACACTGAAGTGATCTGTGCTGGGTGGCTATAGTAACCAGTAGACATAAGCATCAGAACTCCATTTCTGCTGGTCCTCCTACGGCCTCACTTCACACCTATCGCTGGTCAGGGGACTATGCACAAATCACAGACGGGACAGGGCTGCTGAGGAACATGTCTCAAACTGTTTATTTTTTAGCATCAGTCTCATTACATGGTTATAACAATGGGAAGATGGGAAGTTATGTACAACATGAGAATATATGCACCTAGATTATTGATGAAAACACAGGATAATTGAAAGTTTCACAATAATCTAGGACATGGAACATGCTAGAAATAATTGCATTTGGTAAGGTTTCCCTTTTGGGGCCAACTTTTAATTCATTTACTAACACCATTCTGTGATAGTTTTAAGTTAGAATATTATGCAGTACTAATACTGTCACTGTATTTGTATGCATTTTAAGGAAACATTGTCAAATTAAGTTATTTCCACCAAATAATGGAGAATAATTTCTTTCTTCCAAAATTATGCTTAAAAATTTCATTAGATACATTTCCTATCCTTTAATCTCTTTATCTCTGAATGCCCATATTTCCTCTTTTCTTTCCTTGCAAGGGATGGTAAGACAATAAAAATTAACACAGGACAAATGTAATTTACCCAGGACATTACACTTGTCTTTTTCAAACTTCAGTCCTCCCTCAGACTTCCAGTTTACACTATTACTCAGAGATGCATTACTTCTTCATAATTATAAAGAGAATTTTTCACCAGTCAAGCAAAGCCCAGCCAAACCAATTTTTCTTGTCCCAATTTATCTAGAACATCCTATTAAAAAAAAATAGGAAAAAGGAAAAATTTTCTAACATACTTTAGATATTCTTATACTCTTTATATATCCTCATGCCAAAAAAATTTAAGGCAGTATTCTACCTCTTCATGACCTGAATACCTCATCCTAATTCTTTCCAAACAGAACAAAAACACCAAAATCACAAGACACAAGAGAAAAGGAAAAATTATGTATTATAATATTTTCTTCACAGATGCTGACTCTTCAGCACCTTGTAAATTGAGCAAAATAATATAGTGGAAAAACCTCACTATGACAACAAATTATGATTCTCTTTTAATTGAAACACAGATTCCACTGTGATTAGTTGAGTTGTGAAAATGTAAAGTTAATACAAAAAAAGTTCTCAAAAATCCAGCCTCAAGTTTGGATTTATCATACATAATCCTTTTCTTACCCTCTCATTGCATGTCCATGGTTCTCACAAGGAGATGAGATGTGCATCTACCTAATGGACCACAACTGTTTATGCAGCTGAATGTAGCAGAATGAAAAAGTCATGATGCAAGTACTGTGAAGACAACCCATCTCCTTTCTCACCCATAATCCCAAACTAGTGAGTCTAGTGGTAGTTGGTTCTTGAAACAGTCAACAAATCTGTCAGAAAAGATTTTCCTTCATCATTCAAATGTACAAAAGACAAAGAAACACAGAAAAAATTATTCTTTGATATGATTGTGCAAACCTTTCATTCCTAAGCAAGCTAAGTACATCCTAACCAAGAAAGACTATAAAGACTATTTTTTGCATAAATAATTGTGGAAATCAAATTTTGAACTTAGCACATAGTTCATTGGAAAAACATATTTTCCACAGGTAATTAGGAGTAATTTTTTTACTATGGCTACAAACTGAAATCTGCTGCAATGTTGGGCTGCAGTTAGGACTTATGGTTGGCATCAGCATTGTCCCAAGCCAAGTGACTTCAAGGGAAGAAAGGTTCTTTGAGAGTAATATTTAGACTCGTTGTCTGTTCATTGTGTTACTAAGCACAAAACCAAGTAAAACTGTAAGAGCGTTTATGTCCAGTGGATCATGTAAAGCAAAGATTTTACTACAGCTACCCAGGTATATCGCCTGCTACTAGAACCACACAAGTATTACATAGAAAATATTTTAAGTGTTGCATGGGAAAAGCAAGAAAGAATTATAGAAATTATCATTAATCCATATTGAGTTTTTACTGCATGTATGGAGTAAGATTTACTAACTTTTAGGCTATAATTACTTGCACTATTTCTGAAAAATCTGCAATTAGTACCAGTGCTTTTCTGTGAGATGCAATTCATATTTCTAAAGCTACCTATTACAATGCACAACACCAGACATTTTTCTTGTTGATCCAATAAACCAGATTAAAATCTGAACACGCCTTCCCAGATGCAATTACTTCATGAGACAAGAGCAAATTCTCTTTAAAACTCACTCTACCTGTACTATCTCAGGAGACCAAACTTCATATGGGCCACTCCTCTGCTAGTCCCCAGCAAAACAGTTTTGTGTTCTTCAGTGCTATGGTTCCTGCACAAAGGTGCATGAAGCCTCTGCAAGCTGTCCTCAGCCATGCAAGGGCTGGTGCAGGAGACACTCCTCTGCAGTTCTTTCTTCATCCAGGAAAGCCCATTGTTGGATTAAGCCCTTTTCTGACCCAGAGATGGAGCAACTGAGAGGCATTTTAAAATCATTCATTCTTTTTTCAGTCTTATGTGAAGGGTGAGACAATACAGATGTTATAATTCATGCTATCACTATCAGAAGCTAACTATTTCCTAATTACAATACATTATAAGTGTTTCTTGCCCTATCAGTATTTGCAACATCATGCTGTAAATAAATGCCTTAAAGCCAATCATCTAAAATAACCCCTCGTGGGTTCTATTACAATGCATCCTTCATAGGTCTATTTCTCCAAAGTATCTAGTCTTATTTGCAAGGCCATCCTTTGAAACTTGTTTCTAGTTCCATTTCTCTCTCAACGCCGTCTTAGTCCATGGCATTTCTAAGTCAGCTATTTTCTACAAATCCATTTCCCACACCAGCACAGGGGGTGGCAGCCCATGGCATCCAGAGCACAGTCAGGATCTAAGGAGCCTCCCTGACACAGTATCCTCAAAGGAGGCCTTTCACCCTGCTCAGTACTTCCATATCAACAGCTCCTACTACAGTCATAGACATGGAAACCCCATATTTGCATCCTGGCCATCATCTGTAATCACATCTCAAAACCAAACCAGAGCTGCATCGTGCAAGTTGCTGAATTGGTGTAAACTCACTTTTGCTGATACAAACCTGTTCCAAAGCATCTACTTCCCCTCAAATACCTCGACAGGTCAGGCACAGTCCCTGTTCCCAGGGGATCAAATAGGCAGTTTGCTGTGACAATGCAATTGGTCTGTTTCAGACCTGTCTGGCTGCCAGGCACTCAGAAGTACACAGGCTGGTGCACACAAATATTGAATTCCTGGCACTCCCCACTGCTGTGAAACCATAGCCTTGTTCCCTGCTGCAGGAACTTCTAGAACTCATGCCCCTCTGATTCCTCTCATTCCTCTCTTAATATCAACATTTCAATGAGAGTCAATGGAGCAAGAATTTTACCATTAATGGTAACCTTTGCACACCCTGTAGTCTAACAGCTATGTATAATATCTCTACATCGTCATTTGATAATACAAAAGAACAGAAATTTACTGCAGTTCTTCCTAGATTCATACTACTTTTGTTTTGACTGCAAAAATTTATGAAAGGAGGAAAAAAGGATGGGTGCTTTAAAAAATTGCTTACAGGTAGGTGACTGCTCTTATTCTCCACCCTATAATGGAAAAAGACAGGAAAATAAAAAGAAACTTTGCCATACTCTTCTTTATGTAGTGAGGATCTATCAGGTTGTAGCCCTGTATTTAATATTCATTTCACCGCTACTCAGTCACTAGCTCTCACCATCAATACACAGTTTCTCTTCCTTCTCTCTACATTAGCCTCCAGATTAAAATTCTTTACATGTTTTCCTTCTAAATTCTTGGTTGTTTTTGTAAGGACAAAAGAAAAATAATTAAAAGGCAATGAAGCCATTATCTTCAAAAAAAATTTCAAATTAAAGCCCTTTTATACAAAGTATTTTTGTTCTGAATTTCTAGAGACACAGAGTACTCTATCAAACAAAATAGAAAATAGCTTTTAAAAAATCTCACTCAAATAGGCTTATTCCTTCAACAACAAAGAAAAAAAAATGCTCTGTGAGCTACAGAAGGAAGCTTTGATCTCAGCCCAGTTTAAATAAACATGACTTTGGAGAAAAATTTTTCTGAAGTAGAATTAACATAGGCAATCAACCATAAAAACCACTATCTAGCTTATATAAATTTTTAAAATATTTTATCAACAATTTGTATTGACAATGTTTAAACACTGAAAAATAAGGCTTTTTATTGATCACAGAATCATAGAACGGCTTGAGTTTGGGTTAACCTTAAAGATCATCTAGTCCCAAACCCACTGCCACAGGCAGGGACACTTTTCACTAGACCACATGGCTCAAAGCCACATACAACCTGGCCTTGACACTTCCAGGGATGGAGTATCACCAGCTTCTCTAGGCAACCTCTTCCAGCATCTTTCCACTCTTACAGTAAGGAATATTTTCTTAATACCTAATCTAAATCTACTCTATTTCTGTTTAGAACCATTGCCCCATGTCCTATCCCTATAGACCCTGATAAAGACTCCCTCTCCATCTCTCCATCTTTTTCTGTAGCTGCTCTTTAGGTCTCCCTCTCTCTCTTCTCCTGAAGAGGCTGAAATATCCCAGCTCTCTCAGCCTGTTCCTAGAGGGAACGTGGTTCAGGCCTGCAGGCACCTTCATGACCTTCTCTGGAAGCTGGAACAGTCTGAAGTTATTCTTGCTTGCCTCAGAGATGTCTGGAATGTCTCATGTCCAGTGAGCTTCCTGCAGACATCCCAGCTGCCATGAGAACCATTGCTCTGCCCAGGCAGAGCTCGTGGGAGCCTCAACCAGCTGCAGAGGTTTCAGTGCCCTTATAACTAGGTACATTTTCTCAGCAAACGCCTGTACTGCTGTCCCTAACAAACTGTTCTTCTAGCTGTGGTGGTATTGTGCTGATAATTTCAATTAGAAGCTCAGAAAATTCTTCCCTTCTGTCACTTGTCATCCTCTTCCTTACAAACTACCCACAAGAGATCTTGTTTGTTCAGGGAATCACAGTCAGAGAGAATAGCAGGCAGTGCCTGGAGAATTTAGTGATCTGTGCTTCTATTTGAAGAAAGAAATAGTGGGCATAATCAAGCAAAGAGACAAGACATCGTTACTGAGATGTATGAAGCTTCTTTTCAAGACTTTTAAAGACTTGTTATTTTCAGAAGACTAAAGGAGAATTAGCCAAAAATCTGTAAGAAAGACATTTTTTTAACATGTAAACAAGGTATATATGTATATACCAAATTTTGCTCTTTAATAAAAGGGAAGTTATTTCATCAACATGTACCAGGTACTCTTGGAATGAGTAGTGAAAATCAGGACAGAGGAGGTTGCTGCAAACACCAGAAACTGCATGGATGTGAAGAGTCCTTATGATGTAATGACAGCCAATTCTTGCTATTTTGCTTCTCACTATCAAAGTTTTGAATATTTTTTTGATAAAAGATCATACACTTAAGAAAAAAAGAAAAAAAAGGATTTTCTATTCCAACACACACACTCCTGACAAGGTTGCCAAATAAAAGGTTTCTTGAAGTGACAGGCAGCTGCTGATGTGTTTTTAGAGGAGCTGCTACTGCAGGAGAGATATTACAGCAGGAAAGGCACTGCAGAAGTTCTTAGGATGAGGTGCAAATGCAGAAGTTAGAAGAGAACTTATTCCAGTGTCACCATAATTAAGAGTAAAAAAAAAGTTGCGCAAATAATCATGAGAGTATTTCTTTTAACATACAGTTTTGATGAAATGTCCTGTCAGTCTGCATCTTTTAAACTGGAGGCACAGTTTATGATTAGAGGACAAGAGCAGTCCTGTTCATGCCAAAAGGCAAGGTGGTCTCAGCTGGAAACTGAAGTCTATCACTCACAAACCTTTGCCACACCTTCTAACTGAAGTTCACTCTACCCTTGCGTGGAACAGTAAATGAGGATGATACAGCAGTGGGTTCCAATATCAACTCACCACCTGAGAGAGTTCAGATAAGATTATGAAATTTTAAAAAAGAGAGAGGGAGAGATAAATAAATAAAAGAAACTCCACTTTCTATTGACAAATCACTCCTGTGAGTCAGTGAGTATGTCCACTGACTTCAGTTTTTGATAGAAAAAGTTTTTCCATTGATGTTGTGGCCAACAATGGAATATCATCTTGCTTTTCCAAAAGCCATACATTCAAGTCCTTCTTCACTGATGACTTCTTAGGTTTGGGCAGCTATAGCAGAATACAGAATAAGTAGAGCTGCAAAGTTTTCTGGAACTTTTAAGTTCTTTTTTTTACTTTGTTTTTAATTTTCCTTCATGTTATTTCATATACAAAAAACATTTGGTTTAAAACTGCTATTTGAAGAGTATTTCATTAAAGTAATGCTTTTAAGGATAGAGGGGGAGCTGCATAAGCACACATGGAGTCCTTCTAGCACACCAGGTCTCTGCCCCAACCCATGTACAGGCAGGAGGGGAAGCCTTGCTGTAGGTACCCAGCACTGCAGAGCTCCTCACAAGGTTTCTTGGTGACCCAACAGATCTCGCCTGGTAACAGATGTCCTCAGCTTTGTCTTGTCAGAGGGGAAACAACCACTTGAAAACAGAGCATGACCTCGACAGTCAAACCCAAAACACTTCTGGCAAAGCATTTCCTTAAAATTTCCAAAACGGAACATGATCTCTCAGAAGAGAAAAAAATAATTTTCTTGAAAACATAAACATTTGCACTAAAAAATGGAGGCATCAAGTGTAACCTTCAGCAGTATAAATATTTCCTATTTAAAGAAAAATAGGGTTTTGTTAAAAGATAATTCAGAAGATTTCTAATAACAGTATATATAAATTCAATATATAGTAATCTAATCCTTGCGACTGCCTTGTTTCCTATGAAGAGAAGAGACAAGGGTTTAGGTCTCATTTACCTTCATGTATTAAACCTAGGACGTACTTACACTCACTTCATCATTGCACACAAGGGTAAGTTTAAATTGCACTGGCTCAGCTATATGTCATTTACTTCAGACATCTACAAGACACTCAGGCATTGCACTGGTCATGCACCTCTTCCCTCCCCAGCGTGCCACTGGAGCAAAGCACTAAGTGACAATGAGCTTCTTTCAAAGGGCAAAGCTGGTTTGGAACCAGTCTCTGTCAGCTGTGTGGTCTTTATCCCTTATTGCCCTTTTGCAAGCACTGGCTGCAGTTGTCTCAAGCTGGACACTGGCCAGCTGAACAGCTGGGGATGAAGAGAGAGGTCAGGTGGGTCATCCAGCCCCATGCTCTGACTCCAGCAGCACGATAGGAGACACCAGTCACGCAAGCCTGCTGCTCTCCCGCCTTCATTCTCTTGCACCTTCCTCCCACACCCTCAGATGTTGTGCTAGGGTTGGTAGAGGATACATGCCTATTTTTGTGTCCCTTAGACCTTTAAGTCAACTGCTTCCAGGCCTATTACCCATTAAATTGTCTAACATAGATTTGAATACACTGACACCATCTGCTTCTAGTCTCCTGCAAGATCAAATTCAGAAGTTCACTACTCACATAGTGAAGTGTTTTCTCTCAGGTTTAAACTGATCTCTGACCAGCTTCAGTGACTGACTCAAGTTCCAGTATTTGGGAATGCAGTTGTGCTTGTCCACCTCCCTTCTGATTTTTTAGGCTTCAGGCATAGCACTCTAGCTTCTTCTGCTCCAAAATGAAGAGTCTCTTTAATGTCCTGTGTTTTAATATCTCCTTACGAGACACTGATCTTGATTGCTGCCTTCTTCTAGGTTCTTCTTGCAGTGTAGAGAATGGAATTGCACATAGAACTTAAGCTATGCACATGCCAAATAAAAGAGTGCCTTTTTTCTTCTCATCACCCCTCTAATGCCCAGCATTCTGTTGGGCTTGTTAGTGTACTGCTGTTGTATACCAAAAGTTAATTGAAGAAAGCTCTCAATAGTGACTCCAAGACCTCTTTCCAAGTCCAACATCACGTAGATACGGTTAAGATTGTCATTTCCTAGATTCATGACCTTGTATTTATCTACTTCAGACTCATCTTCTAACTGTTGTGCTTTCTTACTCATTTTTGCAGTGTTCATTTGGAATCCCATTTTATCAGCCCATTTGATTACTTCCTCCATGATGGAAATTGAATATTAAGCCCACTGAAGCTATTGTTGGGCATCTTTTTTAGAAGAAAGGAAGACTTTTCTCTTCAGATAAAATAGCACCTATTCACACTTATATAATTCACTATCAGCACAATATTCTTCAATCATCAAAGTCTGTCCATGGAAAGTGCTCTGTTGAAAGTGTTACAACTATAAGCAGGGTGTTGAATAGTACAGAAATAAAAGAACTGGAAGGGGAAGAGATACATTCAAAGTTTTTGCTTAAGAATACACCAGCCACTAAGGAGCTGCAGATTATATTTTTTTTCTATTTTTGGTAAAGACTTTTGCTTAATGCTACTTCTTGTTTTGTGTGAAGTCCTTTTTAGAAAAACGTTTTCCAAGAGGCTACATAAAGAAAATAAGTCTTTGTGATTGCAAACAGAAAGTGCCTTTGGTTTTCACCACTTTTTAAATGGATATTTCCTCAGTTATAATAAAAAGTGAATTTGAAGTATTCTCATCCAATAATAGAATTAACAGTTGGGCAGGTTTTTACTTCTATTTGTACCAAGATAATTTCACCAGGACAAGCAGAAAATAGACTGAAGCCTTCCTACACTAGCTCTAGTTCTCATCCTCACAACACTGCACTTGGAAAGCTACATTATGTTGAGGCCCACAGAGCTCCTTATCCCTTGGTTCCCTAACAATACAGCACATCCTTGTCCATACTTGAGCATCTTGTCTGAAAATCAAAGTGTTTTGTTTCCACAGCCCACCAGAGAACTCAGAGAAGAGCTGCCAAGGAATGTATCCACAGAAATAATTTCTATAATTGCATTTTCCCCTTATATACTCTTTCCCTCTCTTCCCTTAACACCTGCATATTTCAGCTGTCATTGTACTGCTAAAAATTAAAGTGGAATATAGACCTTACAGAGGAGTTTGAGGTATTTTTCCTGTAATACTACTATTTTCCAAAGTATGCAGCAAACCAGAATATTTTTTCACAAGGTTTGGGATGGTCCAACTGGGATTTTTGACCAGGAAGTTTAAACAGGGACTGTATACTGTTAAATTTCCCAAGCAGTATGTAAGTAAGTAACACTGCATGGTGTATTTTCCAAAGACAAGCCATAGCACACAAACTGGAGCAGCAGCAGCATGGCCACAGCAGTTGTGTATCCGTTCCATGACAGTTTGTCAGTTCATAACTAAATCCTCATTATTAATTAATGTCCAAACTCTTTCTGCCCTTGCTTACACTGCCCCAGCACCTAGCGCTGCTATCTCCCAGACCAGAAGGGTTAAAGAAAACACCCTTATCATCACAGTTTGTAGCACCTAAATCCAGAAGCAAAGGTTCATTCCCCAGCAGTGCCTGCAAAAGTCACACCTGGTTATACCTGTATAACAATGTCAACTTCTTCCCAGGGCACTCCTTCACATTTTGGCTGCCTTGGTTCCCTGCTAAGGCAAAAAGCTTAATTTAAAAAAAAAAAAATCCCAAAAGAGAGGAAGAAAGAAAGTATTTGGGCTTCTCCTGCAAGAAACACTTTTGCAAAAGGGGGCTACAGTAGGGGACGAAGTGCAGGGAGTGTTGTGCTGCCCATTGTCCCAGTTTGAGTACCTTCACCCAACAACACTGTACTTCTGAGCAGCTGAGTGAGAGAAGCACTGGCTGCTGGACTGCTGACATCTGTTATTGCATCCAGCAAACTGCACATCTGCAATAAACAAAGTTCCTTCTCATGTTTGTAAACTCAGAGGAAAGAAAAGGTCAGCCAGGATTCAGCCTCCCTGTGCAATCTGATCTACTGCTCTAAGCACTAATCAAGGGACCTGGTAGAAACAGTCAGAGCAATTTTCTAATTTCCTTGAGTCTCTGCTTTATATGGGAGAGAGATAAATTAGCAACAAAGTACAAGGTCTAGGCATGTGCTCTTGAACAGCAGAATTAATAGACAACATGATTAGTGGAGATCAGTAAACACAATGTGCCCCAAAAATAATCTCTCAAGGGCTCTACCAGCTAAATTTAAACTCTTTAACAAGGATAGTTTGTCTACAGCAGCAGATTAAACTGGAGAGTTTGTTGTGAGCTTAAGGGCTCAACCATGCAACCTGTGTTTGCATTGAAATTTAATTCCCTTTTGACGTAGAAGGCTTGGACAAAGTCCTCTATACCACGTAAGCTCTGCGCAGGAAGCAGGCAAGTAATCAGCATGTTGCACAGCCAAGGAAATTCTTGCTGGCCTCACAGCTGGTGGCCATGCCTTGAGCAACCAGATTCAACAGCTCTCCTAAACAAAACACAGAGGCACAGTCCTTGTCCAGTGCCACGGGAAGCTGTGCAACCTCCTGGCCTCATTAGCAAGATGGAGAAGGTTCCTTAAACAAAGAGTTCCTTATGGCTACAGTCATGCCATCAGACTAGGTCAGACTTTGGCCCTAGACACAGATGGCTTAGATGCTCCAGGCATTACACAGAAGGCTTCTGTGTGCAAGTTGAGAGAACGATTACAGCCCTTTTGTTGGAATATAAATATTAACTACTTTAGTGATATTAAAACTAACTCTAATAAGGGCTCAGGGAGTTAACAGATGCTTTATCCAGCCTAATTTTTAGTGACAAGCAGGGCACTTGAGGCACAGCAAAAAAGTTAGCCTAAAACATGCCATAACAACTCCAATGTAAAGTTTCAAATCATCTATTGGAGAAGTAGTGGAGGAGGCATTCCAACCTACCATCAGCATCCCTGCCTGCATCAGAATAAAATTTTTTTGCCCAGGAGAGAAGGGTGGCACCTACCTCCAAAGCTGAAAGCTTTTCTAATCCCATAGTCCAAAGCCAGATCTTCAGGCTGGCTCTGGATATCTTTACCTCTGTAATTCCACACTGCTAGATCACTTGTTCTGGGCTCCTGGACAACTCGGCCCCATGTTGCAGGTTTTTATCTCATTGTTTCACCTAGAGCCACCTTAATGAGTCCCTCTGCCTACAGCAAGCAGCATAGACACATTGCCCCAAAGATGGCTGTCTGCACACCTTATTGCCTTCAGAGTATGAGATGGCCTTGTGGTATTTAACCTCATTATTGTTCTTGGGGCCTCTACATTTTTTTAGGTGTTTGCTTTCATCTAGATAATAAATACTTCTTTTCTTCCTCTTCTTACTTTTTGCAGTAGATCCCATGATACCAGCTGCTTGCACATCTCTGTGTATCCAATCTCCAACTTTGCTCACACAATACTTTCTAGTCCTCTAAATGCCCTCTGAGGCTTTACAAGAGACAACTATTTTCCTATTTTTGAGCAAGGAAAAACAATAGCAGAGAGCCAACACCACAAAGTAACTCTGAAACAAACTTGGTCCCAGTGCTTGGGTCACCATATCAAAGAGATTGCTGTTGACTTCACCAAGTGAGGAAGAATGACTGGTAATGACTTTCCATCCTCTCTGAACTGAATCTGCCTCCGGTTTACTTTTTTTGTACCCATTGTGCACATAAAGAGTGGGCAGCTCACAGAGCTCCCTGAGCCCAAGCACTCCTCTAAGCAAAGAAGCTCACCAGGAGTAAAAGTATTCAACACAGTAGTAGGGAGGATTAACATGCCAGTCCTACCAGTAGCAAGAGAGACAAGGGAAAAGAAAGAGACCTGAGCCCAGGCACCTATGAAAAATGGCTGTGTTTTGTCTGGAAAAACATTGTCTTCATATATTATATTGCTATACCTACTGTGGAAGAAGTTACTTTGATGGAAGTGACTTAAACAGGAAGATTTTAAATGGTAATATTTCCTGACAAGGTGCCAGTAATTACTGTATTCCCATAAAAGATGTTATTTTTGAACCAGTGCCATGCCAGAGCCTTACTTTTCCTGTCTTCTGCAACTTCTGTCGGCTGTGCGGGGAAGCACATAGTGCCTCTGAGAAGGTAAGCTTGAGATGTGGCAATGTAAAGGAAGCATACAGAGGCAGGTCCCTGCAGGATTCCCTTGAGAGGCAGCTCCATCCTGCACCCCTTGCTCTGCTGCAAAAGAGTGCCTGAAAAGGAAAGGGAGAGTCTCTTCTGAATACCTGCTCTCTCCTTGCTTTTGCTCAGGCTTCCACAGATGTCAGGAAACAAAGTTGCCATAAAACACAGCCAAAACAGCTGGATGAATGTGAGAACAGCACATTTCAAAGTAAGCAGAATCTTGAAGAATTTTTAAATCTAGCACTCAGACTGCAAAAAAATGCTCTATTGCTGAAGGAAGACACAGGTTCAACATAATAGGGGCTTTTTTTACAAATGAACAAATTAGACATCTGTAGATTTTCAGGACCTGGTAGGATTTGAACATGATAAATCTAGGTGACAAGGTAAGTTGCTTTATGGCTTGTATCTTCCTTTCAGCTTCTAGGAGACACCCTGAAGTGAAGAACAGGAAAATGTCAGTGAAAATTATCCCTTCACAATCTTCACAAGATTATCCCTTCCCTTCCCTTTTTTTTCTCCAGGAAAAAAATTTTAAATCAACCCTTATCCTGGAGTCCTGATTTTTCAGAGATTGAAACTCTTGTCTATGGGAACTTTTTTGGGTTTAAGTATTACGACATGACAAAAGGGATAAACAACTACTTTTGCAGTTAACGTATTTTTAGACAAAGTCAGCTGGGTGGCACAAAATCTATGCAAAAACATTCACAGATAAAAATGGGCCTGTAAAATACTCCAAAGAAAGAAAATGTTAGCTTTATAATAAACATTTGCCTCTATTTCAATTAATACAATTTTCTAGTACAAACATCAAAAAAAAAATTGAAATTTTGTTCAAATAAATGTTTTCTCCCAAACATTTCTCAAAATATAAAGAAAAAAAATTTCAAAAAAATTTAAGAATAGTCATAATATAAAAATATTGCCATAAAGCCATTTCCATCAAGATGTTACAAAATTTAAGGAGCATCAGGATAAGTAATATAGAAAAGCCATATAGACATATAGTTGTACAGAGACCCAAAGACTTTACAAAATGTATGGGTTTCTTTAACCTACAGATGTCACAGGACATGTATCTATTCTAACTCGTGAGTTGTGTTCAAGTATTTTCCATGTAGATCAGCAAACTTGCATATGTGAAAATCCTTAATATGTCACATGGGACGGCTCCCACATATCACAGCTGTGTGATGGGTGCAAATTATATGGAGGAAGCTCAACCACAATCCAGCCTTTAAAGTATTCACAAACACAACACAACAGTATTCCACCTTTCCTTATACAAAGAAGCTATCTCTTTTTTTTTCTCAGTCCTAAACCCATCTTTATTGTGAAGAAAAAAGGCAGCACCCAGTCTCAAGTTAGCACTTCGATGTCTTCAAAGTTCCTGACAGCATTTGAGCAGATGCTCCAGAAAATAAAAAACATCTACCCAGTTTGGGGGTCTTTAGAAATGTCAAATGTCTGCAGGGAAAAATATTTTCTTCAACTTTGCAGTGGCTATAAGCCCTTTAAGTACTAGAATTAATGCTCTTCATTGAGTATTGGTTGCATCTCTCCACCATTATTTTATCAGCTGGTCTATAACTGAGCAAGGCAAACCAGCAGCCAAGGCCAGTGTGCTCTGTACAAATGCAGCAAGGACATTCCTGTCTAAAATTCAGCCTGTTTATGTGGCAGAAGTAATTAATCCCTGTCACAGGGACACCTCTCTCTCTCTCAAGATTTTTCATAGAGGTGCTCAGAGAGAAAGAAAGAGAAAACAATTTCTATTTCTGCTCCTTGTTTTTCGCATGTGGAATGTGCTTGGAGAATTGTTTACCTGGAGTGAGTGCTTGATTGGATTCTGGAGAGGATTGTTTGAGCCTGATGGCCAATCCAATCCACCTGTGTCTGGACTCTGGCAATCAGGGTCACGAGCTGTGAGGCAGTTAGAGAAAGTAGGTATATAGTTTTAGTATCTTCCTTTATATAGTATATTAATGTATTTTAGCATAGTTATAAAAAATCATTCAGCCTTCTGAATTGAGTCAGACATCATCATTTCTTCCCAATGCAAGGTTCGCTTGCATTTACAACAAATCCACACTCATGGACTTGGTTTGGCAGGCAGACTGTTGTGGCTTGTAAGACTAAAAAGGTGCTTTTAATGAAGAACCAAGATAAACCAACACTAAAAAGACTATGATGAGGCCTTTTTTTTCCACTTTGACTACATGAGTACATCACCCTGGTTCAAACTCCATGATCTGTTCAGCACAATGAACTAGACTTCTAAAGTCTGTCAGAACCTCCTTTTTTGAGAGATCAGGAGAAATATTTGTCCTTTGAATATGCACACAGATAATGACATAGCCCACTGCTCCCACATACCTCTGGACATGGAACAAAACCCTCCTTTCGATTGCTTTTCTTTGATTTCCTCTATATATTGTAGGCAAAGACAAGAGCCTCATCCCTAGGATGAGTGACTGCATGTGTAGTGTAGATCTAGGCCTTCAGAAAATTGTGGATTTGTCTTAGCTGCCAGAAGGTACTCAGCTCACCCACCCAAGGCACAACAGGCACGAGTTACTGCTGAAGTAGCCAGCCACGGCACACGTAACTTTGCTTGAACTGGGCATGTGCCATTTCCAGTCAAATGTGTGCAAACACATTTGTTCAAAAAAAGAGGGAAATACACATTTCTAAGGACAACATGCCCATCATGGGGAAGAAAAAAAAAAAGGAAAAAATAAAAAAGGAAAAAAGATTACTTACCCAAAATGCTATGGAAGGACCTGTGCACAAAAAAAAAAAAAAAAAAAAAAAAAAAAAACAAACAAACTCAAAAATACAAACAAATCCGAAAAGCTGTGGCTGCAGCCAAAATTTTGTTCCAGTTACATGCAAACGTTTCTATAGTATTTCTCATTGTCATTAACCTTTGCTTTTCTTTCCAGAAAGGTGGTGTGTTTCACAAGGAAATTATTGTGCAATTAATTATCAGTTACTAATCAAATGATAAATGGGGACAGGAATGAGTAAACCTACCATGAGCTATCAGTTAGACACACCGCAGCTTGCTAGCTTGTCTCCTAAGGAAATTAAAATGCTTTATCTCTATCAAGATTTTATGGCAGCTTGGTAGTGTGACTCCATAGGTATAACAGAACACACAGAGGAAAACCCTTTTTTTCCTCTGCTGAAGATTAATATCTTTAAAAACATAACAAGACAGACTGGTATAAGATTATGAGAAATTTGATAAACAACATGGATCCACATCAATAGATTAATATACCATTTGTTCAACATGTAAATCATGCTGTCTGGGGTAGAGAAAAAATTGTAAGTTCAAAGGAAAAATAAGAATTGAAAAAAGAAAGCCTGCTCAGAGTCATTAATTATGAATTCTCCTGAAATCTAGTGAAGTGACCCAAGCAATGAACTGAGTGATTAAAATCATGCTTTTTTTTTATAAACTAGAAGGGGAAGTATGAGTAAAATTTACAGATTAATCTGTTTAATCTGTTGTTTCACAAAAAGGTTAAAACCTTGAATTTCTAGCTTCATCTGCAGGGCAGAACTCATTGCCACTGGGACAGAACTTGCCTGAGACCATGGTGAGGATCTACATGATGCAAAAGATTGCTGTGACTTGTTTCCCACCCAGCTTCAAAGGAAAGGGCAGTGCTGTGGCAGAAGGAGGGGGCTGTTCACAGGCTGCATGGGAGCAGCTGCTGCACTCTGGTACCTCCAGGAGCTTATTTCCTTTGCAACAACGAACAGGCTTTGCAAACACTAAAAGGCCACACTGAAATGTTGAATGATAGGCATTAAAGACCAGCAAGGTCCAGGATGGTGCAGCCTGCCCAGGGAATGGGCTTCCCTGCTGAAGGGAGGTCAAGTTTATTCCTGTGGGCTACAGACCCAGGGGAGCTTCTTGGGACAGTCCCAGCTTGTGGCCTGCACTGGCAATGCCATCAAAACTGCCTTCCCTTCTCTGCTTTTACTTCTGGTGGTGCCACAAAGTGAGGGAGGGAAATACGTTTTTCCAGTAGCAGTTTTTCAATAGCTGGATATATTTATTTCATTTTAACATGGACTAGTAATAAAAAGCACCTGTCTTTATCTATGTACTGTGACTGTGGTGGTGGAGAAATATTTAAAAGTTAGACTACTAACCAGCTGAGGTTAAGTTAATTTGTATGGAATTCAAAACTGGGAGGTAAGGATGCCTGCTCCCACAGCTAGCTTATTCCTGAGGTAATATAATTGATGGTAATGGGAAAAGTAGTTTTCCCATCCCCAAAATATTTCATTGAAAACTTTAAGCAGTTGAAGGTAGAATCATATATTACTCTTTGGGGATTCAGTGTGTTTTTCCTACTCACTTTTCCTTTTCTTTGTCTTCTTTTTTGTTTTCTTCATTATATGAAGCAGCAGTTATCAAAATCCAAACGTTTTCCACCCTTATTGGAAAAATATTTTGGAAAGGAAACAAACAATGCTGGATTCAAAGGTTACCCTGCTGGATCCCTGGTATTCTGCTCCTATGAAGACAAATACACCTTAAATCCACAGTGAGAGCCACATGGTTTCAAGAGGACTGGGTAACTGTAAACATAAAACAACCATGAGAGGAAAAGGAAAAAAGCTTTTATTAAATACCAAAATTCTTAGAAAACACTTGTTACTTATACAGTCACTGACAGAGGAATAAAAACTGACTTTGTGTGGAAAGTATTTCTAATTATTTGGGATTTACGAGCATGTGGAGCCTACCAACATATGCAGATTTTGTGCAGAGATTCAACCTTCGTATTTACAAATACCAGGTAATTTTCACTCTTTGGGATGATGAGCATTATTACTCCCACCTCACAGATAGAGATCAGAGGATGTTAACTGATGCCTGAGATCTGTCTGGTGTTTGGCCTAAATGGTGTGACAGACACTATAGGGAATAAATGCTTTTAAATGTAAATGTCATCAACATTTTTTGTCACAGTCTTTACTGGAAATCTTTCTTCCCACACCTCCTGACTAGATGGATGGCAGAATGGGGACTGGGGGGACGAAGTCCCTCCCACTGTAAGTTAAGATCAGATTGTGACCACCTGAAGAACCTGAATGTACATAAGTCAATGGGACCTGGTGATGTATCCCAGAGTCCTGAGGGAAGCAGTAGCTGTCTGTGGGAGGGGGTCCCGGAGTTAGTCCACCTGGGATGCCCTGGGAGACCACTTCTGTATAATTTTCCCGCCTCCCTCGATGCCAATCATTTATCCCTGTTCATGTCCATCATCATTTGAGATTTCCCTTTGCTCTGGAATGTTCCTTGCTTTTTATGCCTCCATTGGTTCCCCAATGTAAGCTGTCCCTTCCCCCCATCCCCATCGGTCCTCACCCTGTCGGTCACCCCTGCTCCTCCCCTGTGTCGGTCCATTAGTGGCTGGTTTGTACCCCAACCCTCTGATCCTGTCCCTGTTATATTCCTTGCCCCATCCATGCTCAGGGCGCTCAGAGCCCGCTCCCTTCCCGGGAGGGTGTGTCCCTGCACCTCCGACTTCTCTCTTCCCTCAATAAAACCCTCTGGGAAACAGCAGCCTGAGTGAGCGTCCTCCCTTCTCGGTGGAAGCCTCCCTTTAGCTATCCGGCTCCGGCAGACCGTACCCTCCGCGGCATCCACGGCCGGACACAGGTCCCGGATGATGCACTGTAGGTGCTAAGCCACTTTCCATGATGTTTGAAAAGTCATGGCAGTCCCAGGAGACTGGAAAAGGGGAAAAATTGTGCCCATCTTTTAAAAGGGTAGAAAGGAGGACTCTAGGAACTAACCTGTCAGCCTCAGCTCAGAATATCAGATCCTCCCAGAAGCTGTGCTAAAGTACATGAAGGACAGGGAGGTGATTCAAGACACCAACATAGATTCACCAGAGGAATGACACCGAGATGATCAGAGGGACAGAACTTCTTATAGGAGGAAAGTTGGGATAGTTCAGCCTGGAAAAGAGCAGCTTTTGAAGTGACTTAATTGAGGCCTTTCAGTACCTGAAAGGAGTCTACAAGGAAGATGGAAAGGGACTTTTTACTTTTTTATGTAGTGATGGGAAAAGAGGGGATTAATTCAAACTGAAAGAAAGTAGGGTCAGATTAAGTACTAGGAGTATTAGGACTTTTTTCTTGTGAGGATGGTAAGGCACCAGAACAAGTTGTCCAGAGAAGCTGTGGATGCCCCTTCTCGGACAGTGTCAAAGCCAGGCTGGATGGGTCTCTGGGCAACCTAGTCTAATGGAAGGTGTCCCTGCCCATGGCAATGGTGGAGGTGAGACTAAATGATCTTGAAGGAACCTTCCAACACAAACCATCTTTTGATTTTAATATTCTTTGATTCTGTATAACAATTTCACTCTCCTCATTGTGAAACATGATCCATAGTAGCGTAAAAGGAGCAAGATAGATAAAGACTCAAAGAAAGAAATTAAAGAAATAAGTAAACATGGTTGAATAAAGATAAATATAAATGAAAATGTATTATGCTTACATGGGTTTTGAACTGCAGTATTAAGATCCATCCATTAAAATTCACAGGTCAGATAAAAGGTTATGACTTTAAAGCACACAGTCAGAAATGCAAAAGCTGTAATTTTTTTTCAACTGGTCTAATGTGGTTCTGTTATACAGTGCAAAAGAACATGGCAGGTATATGTGATATTTTCTTCATATGCATTTCCATTTTTCTCATAAATAGTACTGGTTTAGGACTACCCAAGAGATTTCAGTCAAGGACCTCAGTTTTAAGGTTCTTGAAAAAAAATTATATTACTCAGTATGCATTTAAATGCACATCTTCTTTAATGCCACATTTTTATAATTGCTATAGCCCTATTCCTCCCTGCAGCAGTTTTTCTGATTTCCAATTAAACCAGGAATTCTGGAAAACAAGAAAAGCTTAGAATTTGGCCCTCGGGGGGTTTCATCTTAACTGCATGATTTTCTGTTTGCTTTTTTATTTTCACATTTCTCTTGCTTTTCAACCTACATTTCTGGCTAAACACTCATCCTTTGAGACCATTGCACTGAAAGCCTCAGGATCATCAGCGACATGGGGGATGCTGAGATGCTTGTTTCCTTCTGCCTCTAAAACCATATTAGCTGTACTCCCTGCTGCTCCTCATCTCAACTTTTAAGATTTTGGTATTTTCCCTCTAAACCTGTGACATCTGCACCTTAATTCTGGATATTTCTCTACTTCCCAGGAAGAGCCAAAAGCAGATTCACGTCATTTCAGGTCGTTGCTTTTCACACAGATCAGCAGAGAAGGAGATACAAGGGCCATCCAGGAAACAGTTTCCGTCATATACAAAAGACAATTTCCATTTTCATATTGTTTTAAGAATCTTCTGCTTTCTCTGCTAGTGGAGAAGGATGCAAACAGTTGCTCTTGCAAGCCTAAAGGCAGGAAATCTGGAAGCCCAATAATGCAAAATACAGAGCTTGTTGAAAGCAGCCCTCTTCCTTTAGGACTGATGTCTTAGCTTTGCTCCATACCAGTAAGAGTCTGACACATCTTATTTTTGCCTTCCCCCCACATCTTCCTGGATATCTTTATTGGTAATCTGGATGAGAGGATTGAGTCTGATATTAGAAATTCACAACTACACCAGTAGGGTGGGAGTGTTGATCTGCTGGAGGGCAGGAAGGCTCTGCAGAGGATCTGGACAGGCTGCATCGATGGGCTGAGGCCAATGGATTGAGGTTCAACAAGGCCCAGTGCTGGGTCCTGCCCTTGGGTCACAACAGCCCCAGGCAGTGCCACAGGCTGGGGCAGAGTGGCTGGAAAGGAGCTGGAGGTGCTGGTGACAGCAGCTGGACATGAGCCAGGGTGTGCCCAGGGGGCCAAGAAGGCCAAGGGCATCCTGGCCTGGATCAGCAATGGTGTGGCCAGCAGGAGCAGGGCAGGGATTGTCCCCCTGTGCTGGGCATTGCTGAGGCCACACCTCGAGTGCTGTGTCCAGCTCTGGGCCCTCACTGCAGGAAAGACACTGAGGAGCTGGAGTGAGCCCGGAGAAGGGCAATGGAGGTGGGGAAGGGTCTGGAGCACAAGTCCTGTGAGGAGCAGCTGAGGGAGCTGGAGGTGTTTAACCTGGAGAAAAGGAGGCTCAGGGGAGATCTTATCGCTCTCTGCAACTGCCTGAAAGGAGCCTGTGGCCAGGTGGGGGTTGGCTTCTTCTCCAAGGCAAGCAGTGACAGAATAAGAGGACATAGCCTAAATCAGCACCAGAGGAGAGTTAGATTGGACATTATGAGAAATCCTTCACAGAAAGGGTGATCTGCAATTGGAAACGGTTCCCTGGGGAAGTGGTAGAGTCACCATCCCTGGAGGTGTTTAAGCAAAGTTTGGATTCAATGATCTCAGAGGTCTTCTCCCACCTAATTGTTCTGAGATTCTTTGTGATTCTGTGATCTTTGGAGTCTGTATAAAGGGACTGCACAGAAACACAGAACATGGAAAAAGTCTCCCTGTTACCATTTTGGGAGAGATGAGGGTATCAGACTCATTCTTCACATCAAAAAGACATAACTGGTTTCAGTAAGTACAGGCCAGTATGTTGGCACAATGTCTGCTTATTGCAATAGATGTCTAAAGGAAACCAGTGCCCATTTTTAGCAAGACATTGACACTGGTTGTGTTCAATGCAACAAAAAGAGCAGGTTAATACAGAGAAACCCAATAGCAGAATGATTGTTCCAAAGGTTTGTTCAAAGTAGGGTCTGCATATGTCTCTTCAGCATCCACCCCAGTAACAGGTTTCCTATTCATTTGCTGCCTTTTCTCTCCCTATATAGTATTCTTCTGCATCCTTTGCCTTCTCACTTTTCCCTGCTCCCCTTTCCCTACCTTTATTTAAAAGACTATATTTTTAAGCGGCAGCTGAAAACATTTTTTTCATACTGGATCCTTAGCAGCACACCATGGTGATGAGATCTGCATGGGTTGTAGCACCAGACTTGAACCAGTCCTGCCTGTCCCCCAGACCCTGGAACTCAGAGGATGATACAAACCTGCTCAGTCCAACTTGCAGCTCTGGCCATGGCTCAGTCCTGTGTTTTTGCAATCACATCTTCCTGACCAGCACTGTCTACCCACACTTCCTTCATGTCACACAATCTCCACACTTGTCCTTCACAATCTCACACAGAGATGAGACAGGAAATCTGCCTGTGTGCCCCTTGCACTTCTCTATCACAGCTTGCAAATCCTGCCTGCTTCCTGCATCTCAATTTTGTCACCTCTTCTACATAAACTTGGGATTTTTTCAAGTGGTTATCTCCACTAAAAACAACTAACATTTCTTTGCAACTAAAATACCTTTCAGCCCTCCAGAATTTTATGCCAAAGCCTACACTTCTGTTGCTTCAATCCCATCCTAAATTTTCACTCTCTCCATATACATTCCTACCTTTACTGTTGTTTGTATCATATCTCATAAATTCAGTCTGGAAGGTTGCAAGAACAGACTTTTGCCTAAGTTACAGGCATTCCTAAGTTAATTTTATTTAGTACTAGAGAGGCACGTTTTTTATTAGATTTTTTTGAAGTTGTTTTAACTCAGAGAAAAATAACTCAATATGCATTAAAAATACCAGCAGCTTAAAATTATTACTAGCATAGAAGCCAAAATACAGTATCAGCAAATACAACTGAAATGCACAAGGTAATATGATTTATAAGCCTCTGTAATAAAAAAGATGGATCATAATTCTAGAAAAAATATCCAGAAAGTGTATGTTTATCAGAATTTTTGGAGGGCATACTAGCAAAACTATACAAAACGAATCCTTTTTATTTCCAGTAAAATGATTACCTTTAAACATACTCATTTTCAGCAAAGTGTATCCATTTATATATGCTTCAAATCAATTATATCCCAAATTACCTTTATACTCTACAATACACTGCAATTATATTCTATTATTCCCTGAATGTGCCTGGATCTTTCAAAGCATGGCTCAAATGGAAATCCTTCAGCTTCAAAAATTAATCTCAATGTTACTGTTAAGTTGCATGAGAACAAGGCTCTTGTTGCAAAAACTCCTATGAAATTTTGTGGGGATTAAAAAAAATAGATGTTGAGGTTTGTAAGCAAACTTCAATTCAGGAAACTACACTTGAGTAACTGCATACAGTGTCTGGCAAGGTACACTACACAGCAACATACATAGTTTTCACATGGAATCCTAAGAACTATCTATTTCTTAATTCCTATGTTAAACGCAATTTTTTTTTATCAGTATTTATGGGTAATTTCTGGGAAACATAGCCTAGAAATGCAGAGTATAAATTTTGTATTCACACAGCTGAGGAGCCATCACAACAGGGAAGCCATTCTAGAGCAATATCAAGAATTTCAGGCTTTCAAGGACAGTACTCAGAACTTTTATTCTATTTAAATAAAAAAGTCTATTTTCTTATAGACAATTTCTCATTTAATACTAATGTGAAAATAATACCATAAAAAAATAAAACAAACCTTGTCAACAGCTGTTGCTCATTGTTTCTAATATTAAAAAAAAAAAATAAAGGAATTAGATTAGGGCTTTGGCTGAAAAAATATATTAGACTCAAAGGTTTGGCACAAGAAAAGTCAACTCTGAAGCAATGTATTTTCAAACAAATTTGAAGAGGCTATATTATACATACATTTCTAGATTATGGAGATGTAAAAAAGCGGTTTTCAACATCTACTTTCAGTTCTCCAATGGAAATTCTTTGGGCTTCCATTTGAAGCAAAGGCAAGACATAAGACACATATATACACTGTGGGCTACTACATTAAAAAATTTAGTTATCAGAAAAATCAGTAGAGTGGAAATTTCACCACGATTCTCTCTTTTTTCTTCTCTGTTGAGTCTATGCAGCTCCTCAAGGGCAGAGCTGCACTTCAACAAAAAACTCTTATGGTAATTTTCAGACAGGACACTGCAGACTTTAAAAGCTAAAGTCGCCTCTCCCCACTCCACTCCCATGCCTCCTGCTTAGGAATCTGACACAAGGGCTAGGATTGATTTGACTAACACTAAGGACAGTAAGTGACCTCAGCTTTGCACTACTGCCCACAGGCAGAGCTGCAGCAGTGCTGACACCACTGCACTATCATGCAAACCAACCTGCTCAGGATTAAAAGCAAACCAAACTGCAATGCGAGAAGAAACATCTGCCACAGCCACTGGGTGCTTTAATTGGTCCTGAGATGGACCAATATCCTCTGAATGCTCTAGGAGGTGGCGAGTGGCTGCAGGGACAGTGCCCAGGCATGCTCCAGAGCTCTGGAAAAGGTGCTGTGTTGCAGCCTAGCAGAGGTGAGCAGGAGTGCCTGACTTAATGATCCATTTGTTCATTCTAAAGAGAACAGGCGAGGTTTTTCCCATCTTTAGAGAGTTCAGTGTGTAGTTCCCATGCTACACGCCATGTATGATATCACATTGCTACTTTTAGCCCATTAGACATACTTAAATGGGAGACATCACAGGGCTTAAAATGAAAAACTGATAGATGAAAGACATTTCACTCATTCAACACTATTTCTATACAGAAATATCGGAAATGCTGATAAATTTCAGAAGTAATAAACATCAAACATCTGTCTGATAATAACTCCAACTTCCCTCTGGTGGTGCTGAGCCTAAAAGCATCATCTTCCATTTTGTTTTCAGGGGCACCTTGCAATTACTTTCCTGGGTTATATTTCCTCTTTTATAGGAGACTAGGTTATGTACCTGCTTATCTTTTTCTGCTTCATTTTGTATGATCATGGATTTTCAAGAATTGTTGCTATGTATGGAGAAATATTTCTGGGACTGCAAGAGCCATTCTGGGAAACAGAATTCTGTCAGTCTATCTGACCACATCACTACATTTCTGTGATGTTTCTACAGGCTGCTAGCAATGCTTCTAAATAGTTTAAAAGCAAAATGGAATGGAAATATCTCAGAGAAAATGGCTGAGAGAAAGGGTCAGCAATTTCCTTCTTAGAAGTCTCTGCAAAGACTGAGATGTTGCATTGATGACTGTTTTCTTCTACAAAATCCCCTAGAGTCCCAGAGGTAGCTAGCACACCATGATATAACAGCTGATGCCATCATCCAATTCCATCTTTTATTGAGTATATTCCATCTTTAATTAGTGTAGCTTGAAGGTCTGTAGCATTTAAACAATCTTTTTTTTTCTTTCCTTCATCTATATCACATTTACCTTTTTAAAACAGTTACTTGACATTTTAGGAGTAAATCACCCTAGAAGATGCACAGCTCAGCAAATTTATCCAGCCATGAAAAGAGACCACCAGAATATCAACCCACACTTAGACATTTTGTGGGGACACTCATTTAAGGATGAGCTCATAATACTCACAATAAGCTTATAATTTGATTTTGGTTTGGCTTGCCTTCCACCTTTTGAAATGCACAAATGCATGCAAATCAAGTAAATGCACAAATGCATGCAAATCAAGTAATTTCTTTATTCCTTTATAGAAATAAATTTATATTGTATGTGTCAGGGGAAAAAAACCCTTTAGCTACTGGTATTTGTTATTTGGTTGTCATAGGTAGCACTGATGCATTACAAGCTAATGGATTTAATGGGAATGGCAAATTATTCTTGAAATAGATATCAAATTTATCACCAGCCATAAATCACTACAGGAAAATGGGAAAATCTATGTCTTCTGTGCCAAAACATTAAGGGACTCTGAGGGGAAAGTGGCAGTCCTCTGCCTATCCAAATCCCAGTCCCATGGATGCTGGTTTCACTAAGGCCAGGGGTTAAAAGGTTTCTGCACAATTAACAATTTATATTCTAAAGCATTTTAGCAGATTAATGGTCAGTTGTTAGCAAGGAAATCCACTCATTTTCCAGCTTCAGATCCTGAACTTTCTGGACATGTCTCAACACTTCCGCCACACCAGATCTCTTTGAAACATTAAGGGAAGAATTATTGAAGCTTCAGATTATGACCTGTATGCAAAGCTAACACTAGGAAACCATGTCCAGGAAATACAAGCTTGCAGTCATTCTCATGTTCAAAGGAGAACTTTAAAAAGGGGAGCTGGAAACTGGTTTTAAAGCTATTTTGTTCAATTAAATTTGTCTTCAGCTCACTTCTGAAGTAATCATCTGCTGATGTTGCCTTCCACTGGCATGCAGGTCTTTTGCAGTAGATTTCATGTAGTAGTTGCGAAGGAGCAGTATCATATCCAAGAGGTGTGTCTTTGCAAATTCGGTCCCTACGTAGGAATAAGATCATTAACCATCAAGTAATGAGGAGTAGGTATACACAGATTTATGTAAACAAGCACATACTTTGTTGAGCAGCTGCCTAATGTTGTCACAGTTAGTG
This sequence comes from Chloebia gouldiae, assembly GCA_003676055.1. NCBI lineage: Eukaryota > Metazoa > Chordata > Aves > Passeriformes > Passeridae > Chloebia > Chloebia gouldiae. The sequence goes on from QUSF01000011.1 coordinate 18,176,716, forward strand.
CAGTCAGGAAGATTTCTAGGAATAAAATGGGATTAGGGAAAGGTGTGACAAAGCCTAATTACAAGGAGAACTCCCAAACAAGCTAGCCCCCCAGGTGATACAAAGAAGAGCATACAGGATTGAAAGAGAGGTTGAAAACTGGAAAGGTTAAAGATTGCAGCATAATTTATGCAGGAAGAAGGCTGTTGTCTGAACTGTCTTAATGACAGTGCTATTAAAGAGAGACATCTCAGCAAGAACTGTGCTTTCCTACAAGCTTGGTTCTACTTGCAGGCTTGAGATTTGTGGCACAGAGCATCACTCTGCAATACAACTGCAAAACCTGCCAAACCAGAAAGGCCAAAATAGACACAGCACTGTGACACCCTGAAGGCAGGATACAGAGGGCAACTGCTCCCCAACACCCCTCAGGTGCCTCTGCTCTCTGAACACAGCAGGCAAACACTGCTTCCTTTAGGTATTAGGGCTTGTACTCAGTTATCTGTTTCAGAGTTTTGGGATTTGTCCAAGTCTTGCCATCTTTGCTGCTCCTTCAAGCACATGCCAGTCTATTGAAGACAAATGCCTTAAAATCTGAAAGGTTTTTGTCATGGTACTTACTATTTGAAAGTTAATTTTATTCATTTCCATAACCTCTCACAAATTCTTTCTAATCTTTCTTCTTTAACTTACCTTCCTCTATCTCATCACTCTCTTTCCTTTAACTCTCTGAAGTATTCCTCTTCAGAATCTTCTTATTTAGGGATTTTTAAAATATTTCCCTGACATTTTCTGGTCAAAATCTCAGTCAGACTACAATAACAATTAGAAATTTGTTATACTGTGTATCTAGAGCAAGTTCCCCTTCTCAGCCAAACAGCTGCTTTGCAGAATGACATTATTTAAACTTGAAAGCAGCGGGAGCACAGCAAAGATTGCCGAACATACTGAAAAATATTTTGAGATTTATCTACGTAGACATGGTGGTATAAATACTGGCACATAGTTGAGCAGACTGATAATGTTGTACAGATCGTAATTTCTCTTCCCATTTTATTATCTCTGCTATCCAAAGCTGAGACACCCCTCTGAAAAGAACAAAATATTTGATCCTGGGCACAAACCCAACACCTACCATTCCTGGAAAATTCCAGGATTTTGGATAAGTATCAACTCTGTCAGGTCTTTACTTGTAACCCCCCTCTGGCTCAAAAAAAATCTTTCAGGCTATTTTTCCTTCTTTTTAAGAGGTATATAAAACACAGACTCAGGTGTACCACTCCAGAGACATAACAGCAGGACAAGATGAAAAATGCAAGGGACACCTGGCCTTACTTATGTAAAGTACCCAAAGACAAAGGTGTTTCCATAAACATCAGTTCTCTGTTCATTTTAGCATGACAGCATTGCATTTCAGATGGAATAAGATGTGATGGCATGTCAGAACCAGGCCAGCAAGAATGCAGTCATTAGATAAGCTGCAATAACACTAAAGCCACATTAGGACACACTGCTCAGTTCCCATCTTCAGACAGACACAGCCACAAAAGGGAACACAAGCAGCTGCAAGACACAGCAGTGAGTTTCGAAAACCCTTGCAGGGGCCAATCAGCCCAGGGCAGGGACTCCTTGCCCACAGGCAGGCACTGCATCAGACCTCTCCTGAGCTCTGCCCTAAAATCTTGACAGCCATGTTCAACTCTGACAGCACAGAGGCAGGATTAATATTTTACCATCTCACATGGAGACAAAATCTAGCCTGGCTTGTAAATACATTATTGAAAAAACATGTTCTTTATGCTAGCAGAAAAAGAGCCAGTGTTTGGTGAATGAACTTGAAAGGCCTGTCCTAAAATGACCTGAGCCGTGAGACCCAAAACATTGCTACAGCTGCCTACTGGCACTGCAAACAAGGTTGCTGGCATGGCTTCAAACCAACCAAGAGACTCAGGAGAAAGCCCAGCATTTGTTGGACCCAATGATTCTAAGTTTTCTTTCCTATGGTTCTATAAATGGTTCTATATTTCTGTGATTTGGGAAGAGTATAGAGTTGCTTTCACCATTGCTACTCATTCATAAGAGGAGGGAACACTGCCATGTTTTGGTTTGTTTTGTGTAGTGTGACCACCTCTACCAAATAAATAATATAATACAAATAAAATCAGACAGAGAAGAGACTATAATGCAAGGGGGAAAACTCATGTGTCTCAAATGTCCTCAAAGTAACAGTTAAATGTGCAATGGCCACTAGTAGCATAATATATAATCTTATCTTAAAAGAATATGGAAGCAAGACACACTAAACAAAAGTAATGTACCACTTTGGAAAATTCCTTTTTCTTAGAAAATGGATGGACAAGCTCTCTCACATAGCATTTACCCAGTAGTATCCTTGCAGGTCTTACCAGCATATAAGAGAAATGGCAAGGATATATGCAATGGGAAAACAGTTTGCAAAGACAGTACAGATGCAAGGCAGAGTGCTATTTTATTTTTTAGTTCTATCTGTATTGCAGGACTTGCAACTGAAAACATGGAAGTACAGCTCACATGTTGGTGGCACCCTCGAGGGAAACAGCAGAATAAATTACAAATAATAGTCAGCCAAGGTTATAGGTTCTCCAGAAACAGTAAATGGTGGTGCAACCAGGAAATGCCTAATCTAGCTGAATAGCCAGATATGGCATTACTGTGTCTCATAGAGCCTGCAAAATAAAATACGCACAGAGTCATAGAATTATTCAAAATGGAAAATACCTTGGTATGAAATTTAGTCAAAGCAGAGACAACATTTTGCCTTGCAACACCAAATGACCATATTTATGATGAGAAATATTTAAGTGTCATATTCAATATATCAGTTACATATTATAAATTAATCATATCTACTAGGATGAATAGAACAGATTAGATGATTAGATAAGTTATCTTCTTTGTGAATGAAGACTAGAAAATTATCTGCCTTGTGAAAGCCAAGTTCTGGTTCTCCAAATCAGTTGCCCCAACATCATTTCTACATCCATCACAGCCAGAATCACTGTTTGCATGAACAGGAGGAAGCTTCCCACTGAGACATCACATATCAGCCAAAGGCCAAGGCATTTCTGTTCCAAAACTATCCTTGACTTCCACCTTGGTGCATTGGTGTCAGATGCTGCCCATACAAGACTAGCATTCAGGCTACTTTCACTGGGTCCTGGTCTTCTGTAGAAATATATCAGAAGGAATAAACAAAACCAGAACACTTCTTCCTTCTATCATTATATATTCTATATTTCTTGCCCTGGAATCTCCTTGAAAAAAGAATCTTTACCACTTCATTTATACTCACTTGAAATCAAAGAATCTTATGTTTATGAAAGAATCTTTCATGTTTTTGAAAAATCATGAATAAGAAGCTTGACAGTTATCCAATATAGACATCCTGTAAACTGGATTTCTCAGTAGCCTCATTTTGCTTTAATGTCAATTTACTTAAGACTCATATTTGGCAAATTATGTTGCTCTTTTAAAAATTTAATGATAAGTAACCACATTGAGGAAATCCATAACATAACTATGACTAAAGTCTCTGAAAACTTTATCTCATAGAAGTATGTTTTTAATAAATTCATGTTTTCATAAGTCTTCATTAATCCTCAAGGTTGACATTCCTAAAATAGAGACTAATCAAAAAATAAAGCCTTACAAAGTAATTGTTATAGTTTGCATTAGCTGGGAAAGATATTCCAGTGGGACGGGGGCTATGTCATGAGAACTGAATCATTCAACTGATTTCAACTAGTATAGAAATTAACTTTGGCTGCATGGTGCAATGTCCATTGATGAACATTCAAACCAATGGAAAGTGGTATTGCATTTAAGAAAATAGCCCTTACCAACAATATCAGTGGTCTCCAATGGCCCAGTCCACATAGATAAGTTTGAAACATCTATCAGTGCTCTCCAAAACAACCTACAAATAAAAACTTTCCTTTAGACCTTAATTCTCTTCATCTAGTCCCATCACCATGACAGATCCAAGGACAAGGAGAATGAGCAGTGAACATATGTTTTGTTTTGGTTTTTGTTTTGTTCTGTTTTGTTTTGTTGTCCCATCCTGCAAAAGAAAGGAGCTGGAACTGGGATTGGTTAATCTTTTGAAGGATTCAGTCTATTCCACCATCCTTTCTGTCTTTTTCTATATAGTTAGTATCATTTTCATTCAAAAATGTCTTACTTGTAGTTGTACATTTCTCTTAATGGGATGTAGCCATCACTTACTACATGGTAAAATAAACAGTAGCTGCTCTAAAGAAATTATCTTCTGAAAGATACAAGGGCTAATGTACAGGTTCTTAGTTTAACGTACATGGAAGGCAAGAAGAGAAGGTTTACACAGGGATTTGGTTAAAATTTCTGCAGAACTGCATCTGAAGCAACATATGCAAAGATGGAAAAAGCTAGTTAACTTAAACTGGGAACTTTTTGGCGCAGGGAAAAATTGTTTGATTTTAAATGGATTAATTCCTGTTGTAAAGGTACAGTCTTGGGAATACACAACAGGAATTAACAGGGGGAAGAGCTACATTCAAGTGCAGTTAGGGTCCCAGGGAATGCATACACAGCCTTACCCAAGCATGAAATTAAGTACCTTTGTCTCTCCAAAATGAAGACAGGTATTGATAGGACAAGAGGAGATTACAGTGGAAATGTCACAGAAGTTCCTGTGGAGAGATCCATCATCACAGCTGCTGTTACTGCTGCAGCTGCTGGGATAAAAATAGGGAATGAGGAGCAGATTTATGTACATTTCTGTTGCATAAATCTTAACAGTCCCTTTTTGGTAGCTTAAGCTCCAGAAATGTGCCTGCCTGGTGATCTCGGCTCACCCATAAATGGGAGGTGGGTGGAGGGTTATAAAAGCAATGTCCTACATAGTGGCAGCACTATAGTCCAGTGCAGACACTTGTCAAGCCAAGCCACGTTGGCAAAGAACAGCTGGAGCCACATCCAGGCTGGCTGGGATGGCTGGGCTCTGCTGGGAACGTCTCACAATCCCTCACAGGCAAGGATGGACAATCCGCTGTGTGACATGAGATGGGGCCTCTTCTGCAAGCACAATAATTCATCCCAGTAGGGAAAAAAAAAAAAAAACATACAAATTAATTTAAATGGTGGAAATTATCTTCTTTTGTTATAACTTTTTTTTTTTTTTTTAAGAGAGTATGGTTTTTAACAGGTGATAATAGTTCCCTTCTGATAAAAGCTATCTCTGGCATACTGAGCATATGGCAAAAAGCAACAACAATCTGTTTCTCCTTATTTTATCCTTACGTGTCCACCATAAATTAGAAAGCCTGGAGCTTCTTTTACAGGTGAAATTTAAATATATTTTTCTTCTTTGTCCTTTTTTCCTCCTTCCTCTTCCAAACACACTGCATTATTAATTCCCTCCCTCTAGTTAATTATACATTATTTCCAACCACATACAAATGAAATTACAAGCTAAAGGAAGAACACAAAAAAGAAGCCAAGCTATCATAAAAGAAGGAAAGGGGCTGTGAGAGGAAATTACATGGACATTGAGTGTGCCTGCTGTTTCTCAGCTGTGAAGTCAAGGAAGAACACAATGTACAATTTATTCCATAAATTGAATTATCTTCCTCCTTCTCACACCACAGTTGTTCATAGATACACCAGTGACTGCGGATACACTGTGTAAATACATTGCAATCCTCCAGCTCACTGAGATTTATTCACGCCAGATTGTTGCAAGACATCCAGTGCATGCTCAACCATGCCAGAATCTCTCTCGCAATAACTCCCGAACTACTTCTGGTTTGTTTGTAGCAAATCTCCCACAGATGCCCAACATACATTGTCAAGAAAATAAAATTAATGAAACTAGATATAAGAAATAATTAAAAATTGTTTAGCTGCTGGAAAAGCACTAACATGAGGAAAACATTATGCAAAAAGAGTCCTTGGACTTCTTTAAGGCTAGGGATACTTTCAAACTAAAAAAATGCAAGTGACTGAAAAGCCAAACCTGGACAGAAAAAAAAAAAAGTGATGTAAATACAGTACTGTTCCTCCCTTTCCAGGGAATGACCTCATTTTTATCAGCAGAAAGAAAGCTGTTCACTTACAGAAGCTCTGAATTATTTGCGGAGAGAAGAAGGGAATTTTTCTGGGCTGCTTTCTCATATCTTATGACTTCTACCTGCTGAAAAGGTACTGAAGAGTATTTCTAAATATTTGAAATATGTCACGATAGTTATCTGAAAACAGTTATGTTTTCATGCAAGTCTGGTCTTTATAAATCAATTCAGAGCACAACATATCTTAAAGGCACAGCAACTTTCTCATCTGCCCCAGATTTTGCCAGAGAAATATCCTATATCCCAGGCTTTGCAAGTTAGTACACTAGAAAATAGGAAAATTGTAAGAAAGAGCACAAGGAAGGAAATTGTTTGAAAGCTGTTTTGTGTCTCAAAAAATATATCTAGGTGCTTGCTCTCGGCAGAATTTAGGTTTGACACCCCAGTCTTGAGGGAAGAACTTGATTTTGGGAGTAGAGTGGAGAGAGGAAAGATGGGGTGAAAAGAAGGACATGAGGAAAACCTGAGGACAAGGAGTCAGAAAGCCTTCACTGTGCCATTGGCAGAGCCATATTGTGCTCACCTGCCCTTCTGTCTGGCTTGCACAATCAGGATGCACAGCATGGCTCAGTGATGCAGGCATCACTGCTGCCTCTAACAGTCTGCTTCTCCCACCCCTTGAGCCAGGTGCCAAGTGGTTACACATAATATCGACACCTGATGGGATCAAAACTGGGAAGAACTTCAACTATGTTTTTGCTACAGCCTTAGGTATGAAAAGCTTTTCTTGCAGTGGAGTAATAGTAACATCCTAAATCCAAGCTGTAAAGATGTTTCAGAGAACTGCTCCCAGCAGAAACAACCTAGTGTTGCAGTGTATACCAGCTAATAGTGATGTGAAAAATGAAACTCATCTACCAGAAATTTAGACACCCTAAAGCACTACTCATGCTTGACCATTTCACTTGTTTTCTTCTACTGATGATAACTGAGCTCAAAGTGACCTTCTGAGGTGTGGACATGCACCTGTGCATGTGTCCAGATCACCAGACAAGTGTTGCCCAGTTGATGCTGATGCTGCAGCAGTCAACATAAACATAATTTGCTTGATGTGATGTTATGTGCTAAACAACCCTCACAAAAAGACATACAGGTAGTGGTTAAGCACAGCTAGTACTTTTCTCAGAGGTACTATCATTTTGAAATAAACAGTACTGATCTGACATCACCAAGGGCAGTGCAGTGAGTTATGAAGGGATGGGAGTGCTATCCTTTCAAAGACACAATACTCAGAGAAGGTGATTATTACCTTAGAAATTATATGTGTTAAAGCTTTTCCACAGCATGTATTTTTTGCAGAGCAATGGAAATTTTAATGGCTCACATTGTATTAACCATCAAGGCAGGAAAAAAAATAAACAGTAGACAGAAAATAAAAGTCAGTGATGGCACATATGTTTTCTTTACAATTTCAGATAGTTGAGTAATTTCTGGGTTTTCTAATGCATGTTTCTGTTGTCTAGTTTTAGAGTCTTTGTGGGGAGCATGAGGGATAAGAAGACCCAACTTGTAGTAAGAAAAATCTACCTATCTACATTATTAGAGGTTGACCAGCGAATTGGAAGGAAGTAGTCATATTTGGTGAATTTAAATACATTTTTAAAATTAAGTTATGTAGTTTCTGCTCAAGAATTGATTTTTAAAGATTTGCAGAACTCTTCCAATATGTAGAGATTCTGCCTCAGTGGATGGGGTGAAATTGTACCTGCTACTTGCTCCTTAAATTCAAAGAAAATTCCTTGAGAATAATTCTGCTAATGTGGATTTTGAAAGGCAATTTGAGAGATATTGACATTGCTGATCTTCCTGCTTGATGTGGTCAAAAGAGCCAGGTATGCAGAGAAAGACATTCATCACTTTCTGCACTCTCACTCTGGGAGAGGAAGAAAAATATCAGAAAAAATATTTGAAAAATGTGACTGTCCCAAGTGTGTCACAGTGGTTTGAGAAGGAAAAGGATCCACAAACTTACATTACCCATATGGATAAGCACAGATTGACATGGTCAAAAGCATGTGAACACTGTGGAAAAAAAAACATTATCATGTCTCATTCTTTGCAGCTCATTAATCCAAAACCAAAAATAATGTTTAGGTTAGTCAGAAAGAAAATAAAATCCTACACATGGAAAGGAAAGGGAGCAAAAAAGATTAAAGAGCTTTTTTCAGAACTTCATAGTTCAATGCACTCTCCCTTTTTCAAGAACAAACCATGAACTGAAGACATACAAGTTTCAGTTGTGTTATTTATTAATACAAATGTTCCTGAGCATGCTTTTTTATAAATTTCATAAATCTTCCAGTAAAATGTTTTGCACCCGAGAATGAATGATCCTTTGGAATGATTTATCTTTGTCATTACTGCAAACCTGACCTAGTCAGCTTATCTCCTTTGAAGCTTCCTTAGGACTAATCAGCTGTCTCACTTCAGTGTCTCAAAACCTCTTGTTTTGTCTTCCTTTCAGAATTTTCTAAATGACTAGAAAAAGCACAAAAGCCAGGAAGACAGATAAGACTTTAGAAGGCTATAAAAACAGTGAAAGTCATTAAACCTGTTAATCAACACACTACATGCACATGGGGGAAATTATTTTTGATAACATTGTGGTAGTTTTTCCAGAAAATGAAAGAATTAAAAGTGGAAGATACATGTTCATATTAATAAATACAGTCTTTGTAATTAGAATCTGCTGCTGTAGCATTTCCTTATGCCCCTGTAAGACTGGCCCACTGTCCACTATGTGCAATGCAACTACACCTATCACAGGGTTAACCCCATTATTTGGATATAGATAAAAGCATAGACAGGGCCCATTTAGGTCATTGGACAACTCATTTATTCAAAACTGAAGAGCACATTTGAATCACAGACAAGTTTATGAGTCATGTCTAAGAGCCAGCTTTTATGGATCAAGATCATCAACTTGTACATGGAGCACTCCCTAGAAAATTCACAGTTTAACAGCCACATTGATAAGCATACTTCCTGCTGGATGAGACAAAACAGACTTTTCATCTAAATCATTACATGGTTTTCCAGAGGCCTTTCACAATCTCCATGGCTTAGAAAAATTAAGCACTGTGTGATTTTTGTGAAGTGCTCAGAGTATAAACTAGCTGTTTCAGCCTACAAAAAGGAATGAATGCTCCTAACTTACGGGACTTTCATGAGATTATTTTTTCCACAAAACAGGATCAAAGTTCTTATCATAGCAAAGTTTTCCAAAGGAAAACTATTTCAATATAAAATCTCAGCTTTGCTGGCAAGGAGAACACTGGTTCCCAATACAGTTTTAAATTATTTCAGTCTAGTTGAGACCTGAAAGAGGGTCTCACCTACCAGCACTACCACTGAACAGACTAAGAGCTGTTGCCCACTCCAAGGTCTCATACACCAACTAGAAAACAAGAATATTGCAGCCATTTTTCACACACACACACACACACACACACACATATATATATATATATATATTCCTTGAATCCTTCATTATATTTTTATATTTTGATTACTTGATTACCAAAACAACTATTAATCATCTATAGACTGCAATATTTTATTTTACAGCTAAAATCACTACTGCTCAGCTTATGGGAACATGAATGAAAATAGGCAAGAGTGTTTCATTCAGGTGTTCTCTACAGAAATAAAAGGCAAAATTGAAAACTTAAGCATGATCATCATGATGAACATGGTAGATGATCTCTAATTAAAAAGTGGGGTTTGACATCTGACTTAATAGGCAGCTACTAAGTAAACAATGTTACATATTTTACGAAGATGGTGAGTCTGCCCCAAAACTAGAAGCATAGATTTCAGAATTGTCTCAAAGTTATAAATGCACAGATCTCTCTAAGCAAAAAGAAAAATTAAGTAAATTGCAATTAAACATATTTCTACACCTACAGAAAAGGGAAACCACCTGGAAATTACTCATATGTAATTGTCTTTCATATTCACTTTCCCTCTCAATTCATATTCCTTTCTTCAAAAATCCTTATATAAAAATACATGAAATCTGGAGCTGACAGCTTAGCTCATTTGCCTATTTTTGTCATCAAAGCAGTCAATTCTTTCCCTTTCCATCCCGACCTGTCTCAGAGTGATAGTGCCAGTGTGGGGGTGTTCAAGCAGAATTATTACCACTTGTTCAGCCCTTTAAAATAACATTTCTGGTGTATAAACAAAACAAACAAAGAGACAAAATAAAGGGTAATTGTTTTCTTGCCACTGTGTGCTGCATAGTTTCTTCTTTGACAGAGTGGTTGTGCCTCAAGCTTGGATGGGTGGGTTTCTGTTCAAAATTTTATCCTTCTGTGAGCTGGATTAAATTACTGACAATTAACAATCAGAAGGATTTTTGACCATTATAAGAGAAGAAGAGACAAGATCAAAAAGATTTCTTTTTTTCCTCTTTTGATTATCTTTGTCATAATTTGTTAAGTAGGCAAATATCTTCTGGAATAATAACTGTCTAGCATTAGATTGCAAATGCTGCTACAAGTGTTGACTACTCTACTAAGAGGACTACTCATGAATCTACTTATTTTCCTGCTACAAGGAAATATTACAAAAACAGTCAAAAAATCCTAAACCCTGTTAAAATTAATGCAAACTTTAATTAATTAAATTAATGCAAATTGCACAAAGGTATAGTCTCCAAACCATACAATGACTTGCACTCCTGCAGCATGGCTGCAGCTTGCTGCCTGCCAATAGTCCCAACAACTGCAGTGAAACTATTCATAATCTTAGAACAGAAAAGATAGACAAGTCCTCTGCTAGACTTAGATTAAAGTATTCATTCCTCACATCAGAAAACTGGACTGCAAGCTCAGGCCAACTCCATTTCATGCATGAAGGTCTAAATCATCCTCAAAGCATTGAAAAGAAATGTCAAGTGAACAAGGGTCAGCTCAGGGTTTGAAGACCAAACCAAGCATAATTTAATTTCTTTTGCTCTGGCTTTCTCTGGAGCAAATTCAACCAAAACCCACTCAGGATATTTGATGCAGCAGATAAAGGGCAACAGTAAGAATCAATCTAACATTTCATTCAAGTTAGTTGGAGAATATGTTTATACCTGTTCTGTGATATAAATTAACTACCTTCGAGTTCTCTTTGATTCATGAGGTCAAAAAGACATCATGAGAGATGAAAGGTCTCTGATCACTATTCCTCCATCCATTTAGGAAAGACAAAATCCTTTGCACACCAGGGTAGTTTAATTAAGGGCATTTATGTCCAAGATCACTAGCAACTTAAGATTTGAGCAAAGATTTAAAAAAGCCCTTAACCCAAATTCAGAATTCAGGTGTTTTTCTGGGGACCAGCTGCAAATAAAAGGATTTTAGAGTAGAGTGAAACACAGTTGTGTGCATCTCTGTGCTGCAAGGAGGAACAGGGGGAAGCAAAGAAAGCCTGAAAGAGTTGAAATAAATCCAAGAGCATGAGCAGAGAGTCCTCATGACAAGAAGCCTGGCTGAATGCAGAGAGCTGAGTTGCACAGAGAGGATGCGCACCCTGTGCATCTGCATCACCTGAAGCCATGAGGAATTGCTCAGTGGCAGTGCCAAGGAGAAATTCTCTGGGCACACCCCATGTCTCAGGCTGGCAAAGGTGAATGGGCCTTTGTCATAAGGGAGCTTTCTAGGGCAGCTTATTAGCATCTATTGTGCAAGTTCTGTTTAAACTCTCATCTCTAAAAATGTGGTTTTTTTCCCTGCAGGAACAGGAGGCCCAACATATTCCTGTTCTCAGGTGTGGCATTTCAGCCTTAAGAAACTGTCTCATCTGCAGCAGCAAGCAGAGAGTTGGCGTCAGAAGAGATCTTCACTATTCACTGTAGCTGTTAGCAACACCTTGACAGCAGTTTATCAAGTCCAAAGGAGCACAATCACGCATTCCTACAGGCAGATGACAAAATATCATCTATTGCCATCCAGAACTGGTGATCCTACAAGTCTACTGTGTGAAAATAAACCAAATTTTCCTATGACCATAGTTTCAATTTTGATAGTTGGGATTAAAAGCGAACACATTTGAAGCCCTTGGGAGGAGCAGGAGGTAATGTAACCCTATTATCCAAGGGATGGCTTCAGTTTTTACAGGCTGTGACTCTTTCAAGAGGTTACATCATGTCAAACTGCTGCTGAGGAAAGCAAGTAAAGGAGAGAGAAGCAATGCTAAAAGCCACGGATGACATACAGCTACCTGATTGGCCAAACTAAGAGGAAGCCTCATGAAAATTGTTACCACATGTTGTCATTTGGATTAATTTGTGACAGTTTCCTAAAGAAAAAAGAATAGAAAAAATGTGCAATTCACGAGAACTAAAATGTTCAGCATTTATGGACAGTGGGCACCCTGTTACTATAAGATGAGCTGGATATATCTCATACTACCCAGCCACAAACAGACTAACACTACACAGATTCTCTGTCTGTCAAAAATATCAGCTGAAAATGATTTTCAGGTTAACAGGTATTTATCAAAATAAAACAGGTGTATCAAGAGAGCCAAGAAAAATTACTAGGTACTTAATGTCTTTCATGGGGATTATTTCAGTGAATTATTTCACAAATTGATCCTCTGTTTTACATGTTTATCCAAATATCAGTCTTTGAATAGCTCAGAAGAGGAGTTTTCCACTGAGGGGATCTCTGGTTTGTGTTTGACAAAACTGGCTGTGTTGGACATAACAATCCATGAATGTCAGTCACAAAAGGCAAAATTTTTAACCACAGACATGGAACACCAAGATGTCTTTTTTGCATACAGATAAAGTTTGTTTACTTGCTAGAAAATAAAAATATGTTTAAAAGGATGCTCCTTCTTATGTTTTCATAGGGACCAAAACAACAAAGCCACGTACTGAGGTACGGCGGAGCTGAGCTACTCCTCTTGCCGGGCAGTTACAAAGCACCAACCTCTTTCCAGCCCCCTCACTGCCGACAGCCTGTTCACCAGCACAGCCTCTCCACCAGAACTCTTCTACTCAAGTGCTCAAAACTGCAGCAGTGTGATAAAATTGCTAAAAGTTTCTTTTTCCCCTTTGCTCCTGGACATCTTTTGTCCACAGAAATTCCACACTCACAGGCTTAAAGGCCCTGCTAGCAACATAAAGGATGTACCTTGTGCTGCATTTCCCTCACAGGAGAAAGCTCAGGGGGTCTCACAGTCTTTAAGGAAGCCTCTGAGAGGATGTATAGGTGCAGGATGGGACTGCCAGATCCTGCGTAGGGTGACAGAGCACTCACTCCCACATTTGGAGAGAGGTGACTGAATCATTCCTGCACTCACCCACAAAATAAAGGGTTTTTCCAGCCATTCTGGGATGACACAGTGACTGGCTAGGAGGGATTACAAGAGGTCATTTAATCTTTCTTCTTGCCCAGGACAGGGTGCTGATGACACTCCTGGCAAGTGCTTGTGCAAGTAGTCCCTAAAACCCCCACCACATCCCCAGACATTTTGTTTCACAGCTTCTACAGCCTAGTGCAGGAGTGCCACTACTTCTTGCTCTGCACTCTGCAAGCCACATTATCTATTTCCTTTTTCTCTCAGCATTTGAACAAGTTTCCTTGCCCTTTCAGAAAAACCTGAGCAACCTCAAGTCATTGCATCTTCTCAAAGATTTTTTCCTGCAGCTGGTGCTCTCACAACCAAATGGCCAGGGATTCTGTTCCTGAAAAATTTCAGACTTCTACTGTCTACCTGATTTATATTCTTATGTTGGTTCAAGTGATTCACACAGCCTCACCTTGCTGCTATTAAGAGCTCTTATCAGGAGCATCAGAGCCTTCACCTAGTTACTCTGGCAGAGCATGACAGCATTTCTACCAGAAACACATTTCAGGAACAAAACTTCTACCTCTTCAAAGGAGCCAGTGCTTTCCATGACACCCAAACTGCAGCAATCCCAAGAAGCTACCAATTCTCAGTCCTGCAGGCATTAGGAGGCAATGCAGACCTGTCCCTTCTCCCTTTCAGCACTCACATGCCCTCGTGATGAGGCTGAACCAATACAACAACAGGACCATATTCTCATTCCCCAGGAAAGGAGGAGACATTTCCCCAGAAAACAGCAACAAAATATACACTTTTACATCCACAACAGAAGAGTTCCACAGGCACAACTGACATTTAAAAGACTAAGAGAGGAGTGTCTAAGAAAATGCTGCAATGGTCATGAAACTCTAAAAAGAAAATAAAAAGAGACTAAAAATCCATAAATAAAAAAAATGTGAAAAAGGCACTCTTGCCTGAAGGATTTAAAATATGTTAAAATGAAAGCCCAAGGGTCACACTGTGTTAATTCCTTAATTTTTCACAGGAAATGAATTTACGATAATATTTTCTTGAAGCAAGTTCATTATTCTGGGCTTATTAAAAATCAATAGTCAGGAAGATTCCATTGCTGTGCGGCTTTCTGTATAGTAATTAAATCCTTTAACTACATTCAGACAGAATAATTATACACTCCAGGATGCATGAGTGGCTTGTTAGAGCTTTCTCCTGTGCCTTAGAGTTTCCCAGGATGTTATAGTGCAGTTTCTATCCACATCAGTTAAACAAACATCTAGAGCACAGTATTATTCCCCTGCAACAACTATAGCCTTATCTAGGGTATCTTGACCAAAACCAGACTGCTTTTAGAAAAGTATGTTTTTATTAAAACAGATCTTTTTTCTCCTTAGGATAAAAAGAATCTGCATCCGAATCAAATGTGAAATAACCTTATAAAAACTTTACCTTTCACTAAATTTAGAGTTTGAGTGGCTTTTATTTGTGGAGGTATTGCATGTGGAAGAACAGCTTACTATACCTCAGACATCTGATTTTAACATAAAATGCTCTGTGTAGTAAATAAAACCATGTACTTTCACTTTCTCTGATATGAGCAAACAATTTTTCCTCCTGGTCACCTGTCTGCCTGAATTTGAATCATACAAAAAGGACACCAAAAAGCACAGTGCACAGTTTTTTATCTTCATTTCTGATATATTTAACAAACATTGGCTTCTCTACTTGCAAGCTTCTGCAGAGATGTGTCATGACTATATTATTTAAACAGAAAATTAATAGATTGAAGTAAATGTATATTCCACCAGTAACCCCAAATTACAGTAGCCACAGAATGACAATAAAATGAAGAAGATCTTTTAAAAAAGAGTTAAGGCTTAATTTGCTCACCACATCTGCTAGAAAATTGCAAATATATTCCTTGTATCTCCATTCTCATAGTGGCTTTACAAAGGTATCATTACATTCAGATTGTTTTTTTTCTTTATATATACA
Organism: Chloebia gouldiae; assembly: GCA_003676055.1. Classification (NCBI taxonomy): domain Eukaryota; kingdom Metazoa; phylum Chordata; class Aves; order Passeriformes; family Passeridae; genus Chloebia; species Chloebia gouldiae. Next base: position 18,192,138 of record QUSF01000011.1, read on the forward strand.
CTGCCTACATTGTAATGGAATAAATTACTAGTTATGGATTTTTCAAAAGCCCATAACTTTTAATCACTCCTCCCCCTTTTCTTTTTCAGTATTTTCCTTAAAAAAAAAAAAAACTTGAATTAGTATCTATATACAGCTATAAGAAAAAAAAATTCACTACTTGCATTTCCCTAGTGTTTTGTATTGATTGTAACATCATAATATTTGAAAGAGTGAGGTGAAGTGCTGAAAAATATTTGTCCTAAGAATTCAGAAATATCTAGTCTTTATGATAATTTTGGCTAACTGCTCTCTTTACCATGAAGGCAGATCCCTGAATACTTAAATTTAGATGACTCTCAGAGTGAATTTCTTAATTTCAGGTCACTGCAATCATGTACATATTGTGCTGACTGTGCTGGCTGATTTACTTCTCCCTTCTCTCTTCCAACATAACTGTTGCTCCACCATCTCCACTATGTTCAGCTTCAATGCGTGTCAATTTTAAGATTTAGTGCTCAGTGCACTGAAATATGTGCTAGGTAAGCCAGCAATGGCTTTCCTCTTTCCAGGTAGGGGCATAAATAAACCTAGCTTTAGCAATGTGAAATCTGGATGCTGCGGTATTCCAAGAAGACATGATTGCCTAAAGAAATGTTGAAAGCAAGGTTTTTTAACTGTGTTTACTCAGGAGAAAAAGAAAAAAACACCACCAATGCACCTTCTGCAAGGAAGACATTTTGATTGCCAGAATCAGGAAAAACTACTCTGAGGATGCATATCATCCAGATCTCCCCTGCAGTGCATGGGTGAGTGTGATTTTCTCAGAACCTGGGTTTCTCTTCTTCAGGTGTAATGACTGTCTCCTAGGGGGGAAAGTCCCAAAATAAGCGTGTCTTACAAGCAGTCAAAAGAAAATGGCAACATTACCAGAATTAAACCACATAAGCTTCTTTTCTATCCCATCTGTTTTATCTAGCAAATTCTCTCCAGCAAAATACCTTAGCCTCAGAAAAGCATTTTTTCTTCAACCTCTTTTCTTCACAATTATTTTCAAACTTTCTATGTCTGGCCCTCCAGGAGAAATTAGGGCAATTGAGAGTTATTTAGAAGCAGAGTGGAAGAATATAATCAATTTTATTTCCCTCTGAAGAAACACATGTACAAGAAGAAGAGTGTGAAGGGGGAAGTGGCAGATAGAAACAATGGAAAAGGTAAAGAAAGGGTAAGACAGTCTTTTGATCAGCACATACCACTCTTCTCTCTGCAATTTAGAGATCACCCTGCCAGAAAACCTTGCCACACCAGCCTATATCACACTGCTATATCAATCCCTATGTCAACTCTTTTTTGTTATTCTTCTTTTTTTCAGTCTAGATTGTGCTTTAAAAGGTGTTCACACATTTCTAAAACTCATCAAGTAGCAGCAGTGGTCTCTAAGGGCACTTGCTGTGAAAGACATATACTATTCTTCTTTTCAATTCATCCCTGTTTTGCTTATGTTCGGAGGTATTGCAGACACACAACTTCCAGCCCTCCACAGCACTCAAGGTCAAGTTAAGGTGTCATATATCTCTATTGAAGAGCCACTGTCTCCTGTGCTTAACCTGAAAACATGCATCAAAGCCAGTGACAGGAAGTCTTGTTGTTTGCTTTGCTCTGAAACGCACCATTATTTTATCATTTAGCAAATCTAGTCCCTCAATACATCTGCTCTATTTATGCAGTCAAAAGGTCCTACTACAACCACAGAAAGACACAGACTCTGATAGGAACAATTAGGTGTAAAGATTTAAAATCAATAGCAGGAAGAAACACTAAAACAAATAAGATACCAAAGGGGTTCTGCCTTGCAACTTCCTCTTTACATTGCAAAGGCTCAAAGACCAGCCACCCTAGGCAAATGCAGCCATGAGATTCATTTATACTTCCAAGCAGGAACTTGTCTCATATAGCTTCAAAAATACCCACTGCTACAACAATTCACAAGTGGTAATGCCTTAAGTTGTTTAAAGAGTGTGTTTTCCACCAAACTCTGGGCCATTCAACTTCTGCTCAAACAACAGTGTTTTCACTACCTGTAGTCAGCAATATGCTTTAACCTGTGGTAGATAAAATGTCCTGCAAAAGTACACACAGATAATATTTATTGTTCCCTTGCTGTTAGTGCAAACAGGATTAATGGCTATTAGTACAAACCATTGCTTGTTTGCAGGCCGGAGCCTCCTACACATCTCAAACCTGAGCAGGTGAGAACAGAGAACAAAATTCTACACATGACCAATCAAAACTTCAAGCTGCGGCAGAAACAACTACTGGTGGGAGCCTCTGGGACTATCACAGCATCAGATTTATATATTTTTGTCTTTATGGTGCTGCACTGACACTGACACTGCACAGTCCAGCCAGGTGATAAGTGCCCAAATATAGAATCACTAGATAAACATTGTCCCTCCTTCACAGCAGTCATAGAAGGTGATCTATGCTGGTAGACTTCAAGTCTATGAAGTTATGTTGTTCTGCCTTCCAGAGAGCACTTACACGTGCAGGCAAATAAATTGTCTTGTATACTTTTAGAATATAAAACTGTAAAAAAATTGTCCTGAGAGAATATTTTGTCAGAAAGAGGACTACTGTTCCGTGCACAAAGCCATTCTGTGCCACGTGTGTTACAACAAGCATCTTTGCCATAAGTTCACACTCATACCCTTGCAGTCTCTTCCCAGACCTGACCAGTCCTTGCATATGTGCCACTTAACAAAAGATCCTGCCACAGAGACAGCTTTCCATGGGAGGAAAAATGTGCTACAACTTAAAGTGATGTGTAGCTTTCTCCAGCTGGGCAAAAAGAAGACAAAGTAAACATTCTTTTCAGGCAAGTGAGCTGAGTTGGCAAAATTGGTCGCTCAGGTAGTATATCAAAGACAGGAAAATAAACCACAAGAGCTGAAGATTTTAAAATAAGTGGGTATAACTTAAGAATTGTCTTCTTGCAGCCAATTTTACTATCTTATCTGTAAGAGTGTGACAATAATCCTATCCCAACGAAATTCCTCTGAAGGATTCATATATTAGCTTTTTTGTTGAATTTTTCAATTACAATCTCACCTCTCACCTTAAATTTATTCTTCGTTGCCGCTTTAAATATATTGGCTCATGAATTTTCCTTATTAAAATTCTCCCTGAACTGGTGTCTTTTCAGTGTTCTGGGCACTCCTTACACACAAAGTAGTGGATAAAGAAAACAATGCATTTCCTTCAATTGTAGGGTTATTCAATGTCAGCTACCAAACCATAGCAAGATACAGGGCTGATGCATTCTCCTTACAAAAGCACAATAGTTTTAAGCCAGAGGCTAGTTGAAAACCATCACCAATGTTTCTGCAGTGACAGACAGATGACTAGTTTACAGTGGTATGACATGCTCATACTTCGCTAGTGTCACTTGCCTGAACAATGCCTTACATGCATTACACTGCAGGCCTGGGACAGATTATGATGTCATGTCAATCTCTAATTTCAGAACATAAAAAACATAATGCCAGAGAATGTAACATCAATTAATACAAAAAAAAGTTTACAAAAATGAAATCAAAAGAAACAGTGCTCTATCTTCACCTTCAAACTTCAGTTATGCATGTGAAATGAACTTGTCAGAGGCAGCTCTAATCAATGGCAAAGGAAGTGTCACAGCCTTGGAAGCTTACTCAGCTTTGAGAAACTGAAAAAGCAACAGAAGGGGGACGTTAGTTTCTATTTGGATATGCACACAGAGGAGCCAAGCTCAAGGATCCCATTTAGCAGCTAGATACTGGAGCAAATTGTTCAAGCTACCTGGGAAGGTTATTCTAAGGACACAGAGCAACTGCATTCATCATTGCCTTCCAGTCTTTATCCACCAAAGAGGATACATCCAACCTAAGACTCCCAACATCACAATTAGACCATGTGCCACATCACCCTACAAGTTTCAATTCAGTGATTTGTATTTTAATACATCCCTGAAGTTTAACTTAGACAATCTGTGAATAGCTTTATGTAGATTATTTAGCAGCTCTCACTGTTGCAGGTAGCCTACGTGGTAGATCATGCCCAGTCAGCCTTCCTGGAGCTGCACTGCTGAGACTGAAGAAGGAGAAATGTTATAAAGAGGAATTTAAAAGAGATCTGTGGATTCACAGAAACCAAACCCAGAAATGTGATGTTTACAAGAGCTGCTTCACAATCCCTCTACCACTTAGAGGTAAGCATTACTTACTTACTTGGGAAGTCTTGTGTTAGAACAGTGTTAAGTATACTGAAATTCCATTCAAATGCTTGCACAGGACATGAAGAGGGGATCAGGTGGAGGAACTGGCTCTACAGGTGGAGGGACTCTCAGCTAGCCTATTCCAAAACAGATCTTATCATAAGCTAAAAGAAGAACAAAGCTGAACTCCACATAAGAAAACAAATCTTTTTAATCTGACTGAACAAGGTTTATAGAGAAAAGATTCAGCCACCGCCATAGGGCACATTACTCCAACAAGTGCAGACAGATCTGAATGCCTCTCTACTGCTTGGTAGAAAGACAAACAAAAGCTAGCCCTGGTCACCAAAATGCAGGACAGCCAATCAGAAAACAGGGCCATGTAGCTGCTTTCTGGATCAGATGGTATGCTGTGCCAGCAGGGCAGACGAGTCCAAGCCAGTGCTGGGGTAATTCTCAGCTGTGCAGACGCAATCACACACACCTCGGGAAACAGCATCCTGTAGGTTGATCCCATTATCTGTGACATTTTAGCTACTGGCTCCAGTTTTCTGAGATCCAGACAGCTGTGAACTCACAGGCTGGAATAGGGATCTGAGCAGAGCCCTGGGCTTTTTTAGCTGCCAAAGCTCTGCAAACACTGTCATCTTTGTTGTTCTCAAGTGCCAGCATGTGTGACACATATATTGCAGCTACACAGTGGAGAATGAAAGGCTACCTTCTCTCTCAATTTTTTCTTTCCTTTTTGTGATTAAATATATTTATGCACACACCCCTACATTTACACAAAGTTATCAGCTCATCTGCTCTATATTTTACTATTCAGCTCTCAGAAATTCCCAACTTATGAACCAAAGCAGGGTGACAAGTAGTTTAACATGTCAGACCAAAGTCGCTTCAGCTGTAATGGATTTTTAAAGGACAACCTTCAAGGCCAATAGTGATCATTCAGGCTGTCAAGACATTTTTAGTCATCACTGAGCCCAAGAACTGGGAGGGCTGCACACCCATCATTTCAAACTGCCAATAGCTCTGAGTGCTTTGGAAAAGATGGTGCTTGACTAAGGTTTTTTTCATTTCAGTAGACATTGTTTAAATAAAGGCCTTGCTTGAGCTGTGACCCAAAAGAAGACAGAAAAAGGCTCAGCCCCAGTGGAATTCAGATAAATGAGGTTCTCAGTAAAGAATTGCAGGTATTTTTATTAGACTAAGTTGTACAGCTCAAAAGGTAGGCAAGTTCCTCTTGGCATCTAAAACAGAGGTAGAGGATTGCAAGTGCAAGCACAAGCTGAAAACAATTGAGGTTTTATTACGTATGTATCAATTTGATCAACTTTGAAAGTAAGTTAGATTTACCTCACTGGAGCAGAGGGAGGTAGGTGATAAAGCAGCTGTCTCAGTGTCAAAAAGACACAAGTAAAAGCATTTTCCAGAGACTAAAATATTGCCTAACCTTTAGACAGCAGAGCTTTACTTCAGTAGGTTTTCTCCTCTGATCTTTTCATCACCCTTATGAAATCTTTATTTGTGTTGCTCACTGGTACAGTGGGACTGTTTTGGGCCCCAAGCACTGCAGAGCACAAACTCAAGCCTTCATCACTGATGGGGCACCAGCCCAGCCCCTTTACTTAATACAATAAGAAAGAGGATGAACTACTTTCCTGGGCAGTGTAAAAAAACATGTTGGGTTAAGGTGTCAACTTTCTCCACTAGAAAGGTCGGTATCCTAGATATTGGATTATTTCACTGTGATGACCCTCCCAAAAACAGAGGCAGACCTGTTTTATGACTGTGTGACTTGAATGGAAGTGGGTGCGATGCAGTTGTTGCCTACAGCTCTCCCTCCTGGGTCTTCCTCTCAGTCTCTACTCTGATTCTCACCACAGATGGGTGCTATAGGATGCTGGTTCCTCAGAAAAACAGGGTCAAGTTATTAATGCTGCAACCATACAATACTGGGTCCTCAGGAATGGTGAAATACAACTACAAGAAGCACCGAGTAGCTGCTAGGTGTCTTTCTGCCTAGTTTAACAGCAGTTGAGTTGGGATTTTACTACAGCTCCAGTAAGGACAGATTAACAAAGAAAGGGAGTGGTAGTAGTCTACAGGCAGCATAAACCTGTCTAGGATTGTGCCGTCTCCAGAGAGTATGTCTCCAATCTCAATCCTTTCTTCTTTGCTGGCCAAGTCAGTTGAGGGCTAAAGATAAGTGTTCACCTTTGTCACGAGGCTTGTCTAGTTAAATTCACAGATCCAAAAGCTATCCTGCCAGTACAAAGGGTGAACCCTTTCTGTTGTGCTTAACCATGAGTCAGCCTAACCAGAAGAGATTACTTTGAAATCTAGGCACACCACAGGGACTTTTTCCAATTTTTTAAAATTCTCACACACACACTTAGACTTCTCACTCTTTCTACAGCTAGCATGCACCTGACATGCTTCTACTTCAGTGTCCATTTTTCTCCTCAAAATGCTTCTGTTGAAAGCTAAAGAGACAATGCATGTCCCCAGGGAAAAGTAGCCCAGCACAGGTGTATGCCTGGACATACATGCAGCATTACAGACTAGTACAGACAGGTAAAGGTGGCCAGCAGTGCTTAAAAACAAAGGGAAACAGTGAAAACTGTCAGGTCGCCTCCTGACCCGTTGAACACACTGGTTACCTATGGCATGGGGCATTCTACTCCTTCAACCCAGGTCATGCTAGAGAGCTGGTACTCACAAGAGCATCCCAGGGACAGCAGCACCCACTGCCCTTGTGCCACAGGACTCTGTGCCAAATGCATCTAAGAGTTTACTCTTAGATGTCCAGATTTGTTCATACTCATCTTCCTCACAAAAGTATAGTCCTGCAGAGACAAATATTCTGTTGCTCACTGACAAAATGACCTGGTGTTTATTAGCGCAAAGGAAGTTCACATTGCAGAAAGCAGTACTGCACAAAAATACCTAGACAAGCTTTGACAGAGGTCAGCTGTTAAAATTACTAATAATTTAATTTTTAATTAATTAAAATTAATTAAACACTAATAATTAAAATTATTAGACCAAATCAGCTCAAAAATACTGTTCTAATATCTCTGACTAGATTCAACCATGTAATTGGGTGAAATCTGACTTTTACTTTCAAATCACTTTCAAATCTGAGGTCTCCTCTCTGCATATCAGTACATTACACCAGGGTGATCTAACCCCCGTGAAAGGAGCAAGGTGTCACCCACAGATGAGCTGAGGAGGGCAGCAAAAGCATAGGCAATTGAGAATACTGGGAAGTGAAGGTCCCAAGGAGGGGACACATGCACCCACACATGTGCACACACATGGCCAAGGTCAGCAATGGCACATTTCCCCCATGGTGCATGAGGCAGACAGAGCACTTCAGAGGCTCTGCAGCAGCAGCCTCAGAGATGCAGGGGACTGGCTGCTCACACATGGTCATCATATGAATCTTCAGCTTTTTGGTTAAAAAACAGAAATTTGAATTTGAAATTTGAAAGATGTGCCCCGAGTGAGTCCCACCCTGACCCAAGTAGGAGTGGGTCAGGAACCACAGAAGAAAGTCCCTGGCAGCCCTGCAGTCTCTGTCCAGTCAGCAGGCAAGAGGTTGTGGTGGCTAACAGCCAGCCTGGCGGCCTCATAGTCACAAATTACCCTAATTAGTACTTGACCAGCCTAGGACCTCAGGGAACCTGTCTAGGCTGTTAGGGGCGCAGGCAGCTACTGGCCAGTTAGCCAGGTGGCAACCAAATTCAGCTCATCAGGATCAGCCACACAGGCCTCTGAAGGCTGTATAAAAGGAACTCCCTCGATAAAATGCGCTGCTGCCACATGAACCTCAACTGTCACCTCTCAGCTGTGACAAGAGGCCACCTCTGCCCTCACCCCTGTATATCAACATGAAGAAGGGAGAATGTTTCGTAAATGTGGGGAGTTCACATGTGATGGAAAGAACCTCTGAACTATTTCAGCTCAGTTTAATACCTGTCAGGAGTGAAAGAAATATAGCTGACAGCTACTTGAGCAATGGAGAGTGATAATTGCCCAAGATCATTCAAGCAGATTTGACTTTTTACACATTTGCCTTAAATTTTTTTAAAGTACTTTATTGATGATTTGTGTTTTATTGGTGATAGTCTTGAACATTTTTTTTCCTTTTATTTTTTGTCATTTTTCAAGGCTATAGGTCAGAGCTAAGAAGGGTAATCAAGCACAAATGAACTCAGATAGCATGAGAAACAAAAAAGAGCAACTCAAACATTTTGACCCACATGCAATGATGATCAATAGCAAGTAGTATATCTTCTAGTTTTTACTGTCCTTGCAGATCACAGCCATAATGGCTAGCACAATACAGCCAAGGAAGGTCTAGCTTTGTTAAATGACAGAATACATTGCGAAGCATTGGCAAGGCACATAGTTTAAAAAAACCACCATCAACAGAAAATCTACAAAACAACAATAATGAAGCACCCACAATGAAAAAAAAAAGACACAGAAATGGAAAAAAATAATCCTACTAAAATATTAATAGGAACCATGTTTTTCCTAACCATTTATCCAGAAGAAAATACATCTAACTTCAGCTAATATATAGGAAATTTCTAGGATTCTACTCAGAGAACAGGTTTCATTTTCCAAATTGTCCAGGTTTCTCATGAAACTGGAAATTTTCCTTTTCAAATCAATATTTCCCAGCTCATTCTACATTTTTACTGGGCATCAGAAACTCCATTCTACAAAGCATGAACAAAATCACCCTTGTAGTTCTACAGGCTCATTAATAGGATTCTGAGACTTGGAAATAAGGAGGGCTCAGTATCAAGTTTTTCTAAAAGATAGTCACAAACCAGTATAAAATGTTATCTAGAATGATTCTAACTACAATCATCAGTGCAAGTAAATAGGCATACCTGTCACATATTCTCAGTTATTATAAGTGCCCTTTCATCCTTTTAATAAAACTGAGCCAAATGAGAATGGACAGCCATTCAGGCTAGTTACAAAGTCTAGTACAGAGCAGAACCTATCTGTCAGCCCAGAAAATTTCAGATATCCTTTTCATTAGTCAGGGAGAGTAAAGATTCAGGCAGATGTCAACATCTGCCCAAGTGATTTGGAAAACTCTGTGTCGAAGTGATGCACAGCTACAGACACAGACCATTGTGTTCATTGCCATAACGCAGCCAAGGATGCTTTGCAGGGAAACTGTGATACATTTTATGCATTCTTGTATTTATTTCAAGCTGTCATCCAAATTGTACTACCTCTTAATGAGAGATAGATAAATTTGGTGCACCTCACTGTGAGAGAACCTGATTTTAAGGAAAACATATCTATGGTTTGTATAATAATCAAGCTCCTATGAGAGAACACATTGTTTCTGAGTTTGACAAAAACTTTCTAACTTTGATTGATTTAGCTTCTAGAAGACATAGAAAATTCTTTTAAGGCATTATTTGGGGTTGTTTATTAAAAAAAAGTGCTTCAGGAAAGTTGTACAATTAATGTATTGCAACTAGTTCCAAAGCTTCCACAGCTGTTCACTTGGGGGTTATCAACAAAACCAAAATATATTCAACGGGTAAAAATGCACTGCTACTAGGAGGTAACTTTCAGACTGTTATGCCAAGGTACTGAATCTGTTAATTAACTAGTATGCTAGGTTCTAAGGAATACAGCTAGTAATGATTCTGTCCAAGTGGTGGAAGGACTTGATGAGAGCCAGCAAAGTATGATCAAATTAGTCAGCAAATGTCAATACAATGCTTTCTGAGTTGTTTGTTGTGCTAACTCCACTAATTAATTCCACTGATATCTTTAAGCAGCTCCTGAAAACAACAGAACTGCTTCTTAAATCTGTACAGCCCAGAACTATGATGAGGAAATTAAAAGTTACCTTAAGACAAAATTTTATTTGCATAGGCTGCACAAGTTGCCCTACTCATATAGTTAATAGCTTTGCCAGAGTTGACAGACAGCAAAACATTACAAGACAAGCTGTAACAAATGCTTGGAATGGGTACCTGCACTTGGGCCTAAAGACCAACATGTCTCAGAAATTAAGTCCTCTGCTTAGGAGTAGGGATCTGCATATATGAAGACAACATGGCTTATGGCCACCCCATGGGATGGGCAGCTGTGTGAATTGACACATACAGGTAACCAGGACAACCACCAAGCTGAAATGAAGAGCAGATTTACGTCACATCCTGACTAACAATGCCAGGCATTTGCCAGAGACACTGGTGGGGAGAGGCTCAATCACTGTCCCAGAGAACAGTGTGGGCACCCCCACAACCTGCCTCAGTATATGAAAGGGCTTTGTGTATGTGCACCTGATCACAAGGCTGTGCTTTTATGATGATGTCTCTCTCTCCCAAAAGGAGCCTCAAACATGTTTGTGAGAGTTGATTACCCCTACACAGGTATTCCACTTCTCAAAATAGGCAGAGGATGAACAACACTAGTCATGGAGTTTCCACACTGATATTCTTACATTCCCAGCTACAAGGTCAGTTTGAGCAAAATTATTCCCTCTTGCCAAAACTTCCTGTTGTAACCTTTTCCTCCCAACAGCAATACAGAGACCAGCCAACATCAGCAGCATTTTCCTAATGGTGCATCTGATTAACTCACTGCACTGGAACAAGAAGTTAGGGTGAGTGCTTTACACAGATCTGAGCACAGAGGAGAGGACTGTGCCAGGCACTAATAGATTTACTGGATTTGTAACTAGTATAAAAGGTAATCAAAATTAAAACCAAGGAAAATGCTTTCATCCAGCCACTGATGTTATACCCAGCCAGGATCTTGGAGAACAGAGAAGATCAGCCACAAAACTTTGACTATCTCAGGTGGGTTGGGATTTGTGAAGCAAAGCCGCACTCGACATTTTCTGTTTCTTCACGTGTACCCCCTTCCTTGTGTATGTATCTGGTTTAATGTGTTTCCTCTACAGTATCTCCAGTCCAGGTGGCCCTACAACATGGTTTTCCTCTCCAAGTAATGGACTGGTATTTCAGGGCAGAGACTATGGTGCAGAGTGTGGTGAAGTGCCCCATGGCAACAGCCAGCAGCAGGGCTGGATTGCTGTGCAGGTGCAGCACAAGACAGATTTCCATCACAGCCATCTCCCCAAGACATGCCAGGAGTTGTCTCCTCATGACAAAAAGCTCCACACTCCTCCGGAACTTGTGCAGCCAATGCTATCACCCCTCTTATCACTCAGCCACCTGTGTACAAGCTCTTGGACACACCAAACTGTTCCCCCGAACACAAAGAAGCCTTCATATGGGAGATTTATCTGAACAAAGCAGTGTAGTGAGATTCTTGTAAATAACATAATCTTATTTACACTAGTGGGACTAACCCCAGTGCCAGGATAGATGGAGTAGCTGAGCAATTATTGATGCGGGGGGCTGAATAAATCCATTAAAGAGCAGTGCTCCAAGACTGTGGTTTCCAACTGCAGAGCTAAGACCAGGGCTGCCCTGTGTGTCTTGGAGGTGTTTCTTTCTGCCTGTAGCAGTGTCTTACCTGTCACCTACCACTTCATTCATAGGTGGATACAGATGGGGACAGTCATCTTTGAAAGGAAGGGATACCAGCCACAGGTGGTGGCCAGCCTAACCAGTCTGTTTAGCAAGCTGTACTTGGATGTTCTGGGTTGTGGATGTCCCCCATGAGAAACAGAGCAAAAGCAGCCCTGGAGACAAAGAGAAAGAAAGGTAAATAACAAGTCAATGCAGGGATAATGAGTGGTTTATACTGTTCTGTTCTTGTCATTGCATTAGTTTTTTCTATGTGTGATATTACAATACAAAGTCATAAAAAGCAAAATTACCCAGACTTTCATTCTCGTTCTTTGCCTTTTCTAGAAAACTAATCTTATCCTGGCTGGTAGCAGTTTACACTTACCTGTCATCATATATTGCTGAATGATTCATTTTAGCTACATTGTTCCTATTTTATTTTTCCTGAAAGGAGGTTCATGTAAATTTTTCATACAGCAGGAATTCTATCTGATCTTACCACTTGTCAGATTTAAAAAAAAAGAAACCCTATTGACTAAAATCTGAAACTTGTACTTCTCAATTGTGCCAGATCTTGAATGAGCAGGAAAATACTATCATTCACTGGAACATAAACCTTCATGTTGCTGCCACTATCCTCTCATGGTCCTGAGCAGGAAGATCTATAATTCTCATCTTTGCACATCAGGATCTGAAACCCCTGAGTTCCAGTGGGACTATCTTCCTCATAGACTAATAAACATCATTAGACTGCATTGCAGTGTTAGTTATCTCAATTAACAAGTAAATAAACCTACTCACTGTTCAAACACCTTTTTAATTAAAATTCCTGTGTGAAATTGACTGCCTGTATAAACCAGAAGAGTAATTAGTAATGTGGCATAGACAGTTAGGACTTCAGTCATAATTAAAATAATACTGCTTATTAATAAATAAATTGTCAACTAGCCAATTCTGTGACTCAATAACAGCTTATTTCTGATCATTTGTTTCTTGTTTCAAATGAAGAATCTAAACTTAATGTAACATGGACAAGAATACACGGATTAAAAAAAAGGTATCTGCTGTGTTTTCCCTTTCTCTAAAATCAAATAGTAAAAATTTAAATAGAATGTAACTTTTCTTATTTCTCCACCAAGGCAAATTAATTACCTCTAGCAACAGTCAACATGATGCCCTGGATTTTTTTTTTTTTTTGTGATGGTGCCAGGCTCTTTTTGCTTCAGCTGAATTCAACAGAAATTCCTTCACAAAAAGTCATGGGAAAAAGAAAGGAAGGTAGAAATGTCACATATATCAAAAGACTTGAAATATTGAGGAAGTAAAATCTTGCAAAGAAGCAGAGGTTTCCTTAGCAATGAACCATTCCCTTATTTCCTTTATTCAGTGCTATCCATCCTTACTTTCTAGATAACTCCCTTGTATTTGATGCTGTAGTAGCTGCAAATTTCATCAGATGTTCCTCTGGCTTCTCACCCCAGACCACTTGCACAGGGCTATGAGGTAAAGGCAGATATTTCATCCTACCTGGTCCAAATGCTAACCCTTCTTTAAATCCAACAACACTGCCAGTTCCTTTGTGATTGTGGCAAACTGTAAATCAGGAGGTGGCAAACACAAGAGGCATGAATTGATCTGTGGTTTTCATTACAACAGCTCACACTGGTCACATGGGACAACTCACCAGAGGCAGGTCAAGTTTGGGAGAAAAGCCTTGGAAGCACATACATAAATGGACAAAAAATCAGCGAGGCTTTGGTCTGAGCTGAAAAGCCCAAGCAATTACTAAAGCATTTTTTTTTAAAAAAAAGCGACCCACTCGCATTCAATCCTACCCCCAATAACACCCACAGTATGCTAGGCATGAATGTGGCAACAGGCCTCCTCAGTCTACCTGACAAGGAGAAACATCTCAGTTGGCTTTGGATTTTACCATTACTCCATAAAATAATTTCAAAAATCTAGGCATTTTGAGGTTTGGTTTTTTCCATCTGTAATATGTTGGCATGTTAGAGAAATAATCACAGTCCATGAGGGACCACACTGAAATCCAGGTGACAGCAGCTTAAAACTTTTTGAAAGGCATTTTTGCTTAACTTGCCTAGTTTTGTATCAATAATGTAGCAGCACCAGTCTCAGATTTCACTGGAGTGCAACATGAATAGGACCTGCTGGACATCCAGACACCACAAATGAGGACCCAGCTACATAGAGACCAATGGCTCTCTGAATCAATTGAAAGTGAGGCTACCCAGAGCTCCCAATAACAATGCCTGGTCATGACACCATGTTTTCCAGACAAAAATGCTTAATTGTGCTAAACTTGAGTCTGCAAGCTGAATGCTGGGTTTTTCTTTCAGCCACTTCAATCTCCTTCAAGCCTGCCCTCACTGCAGGAGCATGGGCCTGAAGGATATTACTGATGGCAAACACACAAGCACGTTATGAGAGCTGAGGGTTAAGGGTTTGTGAGTTTTTATGTAAAAAACTTGCTTCCTAAAATATCAAAAGAGAATTTGCATGAGCTGAGAAAGGTGAAAGAGTCTTCATCAGCTCCAAGGAAAGAAACAGAAAGACCTCAGTAGAATTTATTGTTCAGTGAGGACGCTGAGTTACAGACTGACAATTTCAGTGAGACAGGAATATTTGTAATGAAGATCAAGAGTCCAAGGAGCAGTACACATAAAATGGCAGTAATTACTCTAGGAATATAAAGAGGAGGAAATGACCTAGAAAAAGATTAAAAAATTTTAAAAAATAAAATTAAAAAAAAAAAAACACAAAGAAAGAAATCCAACCCAGGAAAAAATAAGAGAAGGTTTGAAACTGAATTCTAAAATTCACCCCAAGCTAAATCTTGTGCAAGGAAGATGATAAATATTGGCAATAAACTTAAGAGTGGTTGTTCAATTCATGGTCTCCAAAATGTAATGTTGATGTACCAGTAAATGTGGTAGTTATTGGTTTTCTTCCAAAGAACTTGAAATTGACCTATTTTCCTCGTGAAAAACATCATGTTAATTTATTAATTTAGGATGTGCATACTTTTTACATAAAGAAACAGTATCCAAAGTTGGACTGCTAGGATACAAACAAAATATTTCACTCTGTCAAGCAACCAAGGAAAATAATTGAGTAAAAACAGGAATGTTTAAACATCTATGAAGATTTTTAAAGTAGGCTTGACAAGATTTGTATGTATCCAAAAGCAGAAGATCAAAGCTGACTAAAGACACAATGTTACCTTACTTCCACTTTTGGTCCCTATTCCACAACAGAAGGGAGAAAAAACCGAATAAGGTTAAGAAGACAAGCACAGAGAGAAAATTCAATTAATTTTCAGCAAACATTATAGACAATGCATTGGGCCTACATTATTTACCCTCAAAGCAGCTTAAGCACCAACTGCTGACAACAGTGTTTTTCATGATAATATGAGACTGCATGAAAAGGCAGTCAAGGCCATATGGAAGAGGGAGTTCTGGTGCTTCCATGACTTGCAGTTGACAAAAGAAAAATCTCATCTCCTTTTGGTTTTATCCGATCAATACAGATATATTCTAAATGTTCAGATTATCCCAGCCCATGGGCCTCTCTTCACTTATCTAGAAACAGTTACTGATGCAGCATAAAAGGAGATACAGTATTATTTTAAGTGGTAGTCTTTACTGAGTTTGCAAATTTTAGTGAAGCATCCTTCCCCACAATCCTTTTCACTATAATAGAAGGACTAAATTTTACTGAGCAAATAAAATACTGACAGGACATAATTTTTCCAACAGCAAAAGAAAGAATTTCAATTTGTTCTATTATTCTGCATATGTATGACTGCTTGAAGTGATTAAAAAATCAACTTCAAACATAAAACACAGAAAACACATGGCATCAGATGAAGATGGCACATGAAAGCACATTACAAAAACAACTAACCCAGTAAATGTTAAATAAAAATATGTTTTTATAACTGCATATATGTATGTGTGTACTTAATTATCCTATTAGTTTTATCTCAGGTTCTCATTTTGGGTTAACTTCCTTGAGCTCTAAGCTTGAATTCTTGGCCCTAAATTTTACCAGTAGACTTACTCCATATCAATAAGAAAAGGTCCTTCTGCTGCAATGTTTTATACAATCTGAAAACAGCCTGATTCATTTCTTGTGTCCCATTTCTATTCTTTTGTCCCATTTTTATGCCCAAAACAGATATCTGGATTACATTCTCAGTAACATCCTTATGGATGTGACCACTGATCTGCCTCAGCTCTCCTCCTCCTCCTGTTCAGTCCCATGGGAAGCAGAGTACAGTGCACAGCACAGACTAAAGATCATTGCTCAAAAGCATCCCCTTCCATTTACCTTAGACATCTAGAAAATAAATCAGGCAGTATTGGTGGATCTTTTTTAGAAGGGAAGGTCTGTTCCTAGCATGGAGAGCATGGATATTGCCATGGTTTGACACTGGCACAATGCCAGCGCCCCCATGAAAATGCAACCTCTCAGTTGAATGCTGTGAAGTGTGATCAAGAACAGAGCAAAGCAGGCCCAAACTTAATAACAAAGGAAAAGAACTTTATTAAGCTACTAACACTATAACTACTATAAAAGGAAACAAAGAAAGAAAAGCACAAGATCCAAAATGAAAACTTTCCAAAACATTCCTCCTCCCACCACCCAACTCCAACAAACCACAGTGAGACACATTTGGACCCTTCACTATAATCAATACTAAGTCCATCAGGGGAGAGAGGAGTCTCCCTTGCACCACAGACCCCCCGGAAACACAGCTGCCACTCCTTGTGTTTCCATGTCACACATGGCACCATCTGGAGAAAAAAAGTTTGCCAGTGTGACCCTCTCCTTTCCATGCACAGTGCTCTCACCACCAATGCATGGATGGACAGACTGCTTTTAGGATTTTTCCTTTCAAGGATGCTCTGCCAAGAGGGAAAAAAACAACAGTTCAGTTTTTCATTTTTTGGGACCACAGTCCCCCCCATTTTCTTCCTCCCCTGGGGCCGAGGGTCTCAGGAACAGAGATCTTCTCTTCTTCTTCTCTGAAGACAGGGGCACCACCACAAACCTCCCCAACTTTTCCCTGTTTGCTCCACTCCTGTCTTTCCTCAGCTGCTGAAGCAGGTCTCTTGGCTCACCAGCATCCTCCTAAAATACAGTCTCTCTCTTGGAGGAGAAAATCAGTTCAGTCTATGGCTAACAAGAAAAAGTCCAGCCAGAAGCCACTCCATCATCTCCTTCCACCCAGAATTCCTCCTTCTAACATCTCAGGTCCCAGGCTGTCTCTCTTCCTCTCTCAAGCCAAGGAGGAGTAAAATTTCACAAAGCTTTCATTTCTCAAGGGGGGGTTAAAAGTCCCGACTCCCTGGCTGGCTCTCTGCCCGGGTCTCTGTCTCTCACGCTGGGCACCTCGCAGGGCCCCCCCGCTCTCCTCCTTCCCGCGGTGCTGCTGGCAAACCGTCGCTGTCTCTTTCCCGAGGGGGAGAGAGACTCTGGGGGGAACGGAGACGTCCCAGATTTCTCCACCCTTCCATCTGCAGGGGCCAGCCCGGTTCCAGCCCCTCCACCCTTCGGCCTTACCTCAGCCAGGCCTCGGGCCTTCCCTTCCCCCACCCAGCCACGGGCCGGGCAGGGGAGAGTCCTGCACTGCACCCTGACTGGAACCAAAGAGAGCGAGATCCCCTGGGAATGCTGCTTTTAACCCCTCTGTGTTCTCAGAGGTGTGTCCACCCTCAATTGGTCACCCCAAGTGTCAATATCCAAATTGACCTCTTCCTTCCGAGAAGATTCTTTTTCTGTGTCAAACCACGACAGATATAATCACATTTCTGCTGACTCTGCCTGATCTCTGAACATGACCTATTTACCAAAAAGGACTATATGCCAAGTACCTTACTACATAACTAAATTCTGCCAGTTTGCCACCAAAATTCCTTAAGGATTTTGCTTTTATGCTGAAATGATTATTTGTTTTATTAATACACTTCACTTAAAAAAAGGACACATTTACACAGGACCATAAATGCTTCCACAGGCATGGTCTTTGACACTTGTTACTTCAAATTTTATATTTATATTTCTTCCTTTTTGCATACTAGAAATTTGGAGCAACAGTACCATAAGTAATAATTCTAAAATCTGGAGGGTAAAATACCAGCTGTGTCAAAAATAAAAAGAGATTGTTTAGGATATCTGGATCATTGCTTTTCACTATTGGGCTAGGACATTTAATTTACAAAAGGCCAACACAGAGGAATAGGATGAGCAAATTTAAGTTCAAACTTTTCAAACACAGAAAAGGATTACAGACCATTTTTAAACTGAAGGATCAGTCATTTCTTACTAAAAGAACACATCCAACCAATGTTGATGCAGTTTACAATTTAGAGTCCTTTTTGTACTTCTTGGAATACCATGTTCCCTCTTACTACCTTTTGCAAGTAATGACTGCTTGCCTGCAAAAGGTATCATCCTTTTCCATCTTGGCCAGTTTCAGGCACTGTTTGTATGTACCTCGAAGTCCCTCTCAAAAGGTGCAATATCACATGCCCAGGTCATGAAAGAAAATGCTAATGACAAAATTTTTCCTATACCATTATCCCCTTGGTGTCACTGGCTGTCATTAGCATATCAAGGCTAGTAATTTCATAAGTCTATTAGACTTGAAACCTTACCTATCAAGAGGCAGAAGGCCTAGGTAATATCTAAAAACCCATAGCTGACAGGTTTTTTTTCAAGGACAAACAGCTTTTTCAGCACAAATACTAATCACAGGACTTGTGTGGGAAGGGCAGACCTTTCCAGGAGTTAGTCCAAGGCAATGGCATGAGCTTTCCAGCTGTTTAACCATCAAAACATTGTGATCTCTGCTCCAGGGAGAGGCACATCCGTGATGTTTCCTCTTTCAGTCTCAGCCCAGGCCAGTGCATGTGCCAGAAGCTCTCCATGGCACACTTTATCCTTGGGGAGGCAATTACTATAGACACAACCAGAAGATTCTCAAGATCCTATCCTCCCTACTGCTGTATAAATCCCTATACAGAACAAATATGTACCATACTTCAGAAGACAGGATAACCTAAGCATAACTACTATAGCTCAAAACCACTCCTCAGATTAAGGCAATGTTTTTTCACACACTGGAGATACATCTGCAGCACCAGTAACTGTACAGAAGGTACCATGAGTAGAGTTAGCAACAAAGACATACACCTACTTACTGTGTAATCTGCCAGGTTCTCTGGAGGTTATCTATAGCCTAGAGTACAATTTTGTAGCTATTAATATCCAAGTTAGCTAAATTAAAGCTAGCACATGTACAACTGTGCATGCTGCAATCACACTTTCAATCACAGAACAGAAAATGGCTTAAAAGCAGAATTAGCAACAAACATGAAGGTTTTTATGGACACACCTGCCTGCACAGACAAGTACAACTGGCTTGTCTGTATGTACCTGGAGGACAGCCAAGGCCTGGCCACACAAAGTGTGAGGACATGAACGTTGCACTCTAGCACAGCACAGCAGAGCAGCACAAACCCGCTGGCACAGGCACAGCTTCCAGTGTTCCCTGTTTCTGAACAGCACAGTTTTTCCTCAGTGCTGGAGCCACCCACCACTCCCCAGGGTGCTGCAGATAAACACTGCACACATTTTCCATCTGTGGCTGAAGAGGGTCCTGGCACAAGAATGCCATTCTTCGCTATGGAAGAGGGGTATGAGCTACTGCTTGATTCAGAAAAATTTCTTACAGCATTATTTTATTTGGGCAAATTATTAAATCTCTCTTGTGTCTCAGTTTTCCTACCTGTAAAATTGGTGTATCTACTTGAAAGAAGCACACATATAAGCAGTACTTCAGAGATTAAAATCTCTGCCTAGGTGCTTATTAAATATGAAGAACAGGTAAAAGTGCACATAGAAAGGTTATCATTTTATCACATCTATGCATTATTCTGTAGATTTTAATGCTTATTTATTCTTTTAAAGCAGATATAGAGAAATTCAGTCTGGGTTCAGCTGCTGTAGATAGATAGTTAGAAGGGTTAAAGTGTAAAACTCTTTTAATTAATCAACAACAAAAGATCGATCTTTCAATGTCACTGTCTTTGGTAACTAAACCAGTTTAGGAGATATCTTGCCCACTTGTCCCTGAAGCCCAAGGTGAATTTATGCAACCAATCTGGGATTCATGGTGTAAGTACATCCAGTAAAATTACCTAGATTAAATTTTAAGAAAAAAGGAAACAAAAAACATCATGTACACACCCATTCCTTTCCCAGAAAAAGAAAGAGGAAAAAAAAAGTGAATCCAAACCAATTTAACAACCTGGTTGAGTAAGAATCTTTGCAAACATTGTGGGATAGCTGGGGCATCCAAACTCCCATGTGGAAATGCTGAGCTACACAGTCACATAACTTGGGGAAGACAGCTGGGGAAACACAATGACAAAAATCTCCTGGGCTGATTATACTAATCTCATAACTTTTCTCAATTTTGTTTTGATGAGGCCCTCAGACACATTTGTTCTGCATGGCTAGGTCTAGATGTGGACACCCCTCTCTGCTACCCGCACCCCGCTTGCAGAATTGCCACATTGTAAAGGCCAAGAGGAAGAAGCTTCATGAGCTGAGAAATGAAACATTCCTGCACGCAGGGAAGGCACCAAACGCACATCACTGCAGCTGTGTGCATCATGCTGCACAGTAGCTGTAAACCTGCATGCAGGTGCTCTACCAAATATCCATTGGTTTCAGGCACTTTCTCATGCTGCTGCCAGGCAGGTAGAGACAAACAGGTGCCTCAGGCAGCCTTTTGCTGCCTGGGACTGCCAGTCTCCAGGTGTCTGCATCCAAGAAGCAGAAAACAGTTGAAAAAGACACTGGCCTTTTTAGTTCCCATTTTGGACTTAGAAAGGGTATCCAGCACAGGTTTGTACATAAATACCCAGGAGCATCCTGCAGCCTCCCAGATGGGAGCTGCAGCCAAGCATGGCCCAAACTGCACTGTGAGAACACAGCTAAGAGAAGGCAACTTGGGCCACTCCTACATTTCATGCATAGAAATGTACCTTAGAGAGGAACAAATGCTACAATCAGGTGAAACAGAGGGTGTTCAAGCTCACACCCAGACAAGTCCTGCCAAAATAAACTGAGACTATTCTCATTCTTTTCATCTCAAAAATTGCTTTAAAAAGTGTACTTAATGCAGGTCTTGTCATGGTGTATAGCTTACAAGCTGATGGGACAGCATGCCCTGTGAGGACCATTGGCCAGACAGGAAGATCCCATTCCCAGGAGGAGAGGAGGTCCTTCCCAATTGTGATGTCTCACCAGTTTTCTGACAAAACTTACCTCTCAGAAACAGCTTCCCATTACTCAAATCTGCCTCTGGCCTGGGTGAAATTTTACTACATGAAATGAAACTGTGAAGGCACGCCACTGAGACATCACAAAAGCAGGTTAAATCTTGCAAACTCTACGAGGGGCAAAGTGAACAGATAAAGCCTTCATTGTCACAGCTTGTTTATTTTCATACATCTATTTTGAAAGATATGTCAAAACAAACAGAAGACCAGGAAAATATATGAGATGTGGTTTCTGCAAGTGTTACACTTTAAGCTAAAATACAGCTTAATTGCTCAAGACAGGTTACATAAAAATAACCTGGCTAACTATCAGATTTCAAACCTTTCCTCTCCAGCCTCTCTCACTTAAAAACTTGTGTTGACTCACCAACACTGTCAAAATTTCAAAACCATTTGAAAAGCAAAGTTTATATGTGGTGTTAATTAGCATATTTCTCTTTACCACAAAGCCACCAGGACTTTGCATTTATATCGTAATTTATCTTTTGTCTCAAAAATATATGAACTTATTATCCATTTTATTTGACATGAATAATAATTCCCAGTATAAAACTGTTATTTTGAACAAGAACTGAATGCATGCTATAATTTCCTGTTAAATATGCAATTGTTAATAAAATGAGAACAAAGTTCCTGTTAAAATATCCATAGCACAAATAATTGAACAGTGGTAGAATTCTCAGATGCTAGATCCTGAAATTCCTCAGATGCTGGAAACTGAGTAGATAGAACAACAAAGTGCCATCTGTTTGTATTTATTGGCAGGGGAGAAGTGGTTTATGTAAATTAATTTCTCCAGACTCCGTTATTCCATTTTGTCTTATTAGTAGAAGATGAAAATCCCTTCCAATGCAACTTTTGACAGCATCCTACACCAGCAGAAATAAAAAAAAAGACTTTCAGACAGCCAAAAGTAATATTTGAACAACTATCTGCCCTAAGATTTGTGTTTGGGAGGTGTACAGCAAATGTTGCCTCATGAATACTGCATCTGCTTAGGGAAGCCATTCTGAGTTTCAAAACTACTCACCAAGTAGGGCAAGGCATTGAAGACATTGATTTCAGTAAGAAGTGGCACAGTGTCCCACGCAAATCACTGAGAAGCAGTTAAAGTATTGTGAATTTCATTCCAGTTTGCCACTTAATTATTGCATGGCCTTCAGCAAGTTACTGTATAAATCTCCTTCTCTTTCTGCTCACATATTTCTGTATACTCACTTCAGAGGTGGAATAAAAGAATAGACAAAGGGCATGAAATATAAAGGTAATTTTCCACTAATAAGGCTTTACTTCTGGATAGTTTTTTTTCTTTAAAAAAAGCTTACAGAGTGCAGTCTTCATACAGTGGAAACTGCTATCAGATGTTCCAACACTAACATACACCAAGATTATGCCTTGAAGTTCTGGATTTGGTACTGTTAGATGCTATTTGACATTAGGTTTTATTCACAGAGCTCCTCTTACCCTGAGGTTTAGGTGCTCATTAAGAACAAGGTCTAGGGGTTTTGCTGTATCCCATTTTGGACACAGGATTTTAGTAAAAAGAGAATATAATAAGTTTGACCTGGGTAAGACATATTTTCCTGAAAACGGTAGAAACACAAAGCCTACATTAAAAAAAAAAACCCAAACCTGTTTTCTATGACATAAGAAACTTCTTTTCTGAATCATGGGAACTTTAAAGTATTTCAGGGTGTTTTAAATAGCCATAGTGTCAAGGACAGCTTTTTCCTCTGATTCATAATTTGAAATACCTTTTTATTTCATTTCAAAACCATTCCCATGCTAATCCTTAGCCAAAAAGATTGAGATAGACATACAATGGATAGCATTTCAGCTCAAAGAGTTAAAACTCATGTTGCCATGATAATCAGCAAAGTAGCATATCAATTCCTGAAAAAGTAGATGTGCTGCCATCCATGTGATAGCACAGTAAGCCTTGGTGTTTACACAAAAAAAAATGTTTTCCACAAAAAAAAAAAAAAAACACCAGATTTTTATGAAATCTTTATTTTTTTACAGCTTAGTTTAAAATTTATCTGTAACACATTTTACTTAATTAGAAAAAATAAATCACTCCACTTCTGTATTTCAGTCACACTTCCAACCCAAGACAGCAGCAGAAAAGACAAGTGTAAGACTGTTAATTAGTTGGACATGAGCTTTTCACTTGATCTGAATTTAGAGGAGAACATATCATTTTCTCCTTTTATGTTAGAGTACATATTGCCCATATCACTGCCGTGCCAGCACAGGCACATTCTTAAGTATCACTTAAGAGGGAAATTACATGAAACTTTAATTTCTATGTACCTTTCAAAAGCACAACAACAAGAAAACTACAAGAAGTGGGAACACAAAGAACCAAGAAAGAACTCCTAGTCCTTCTCTATTTGTAAACATAAGAGTGCCCAAGCACTTTGTAAAAAAATAAAACTACATTCAAATGCAGATAACAGCTAAATATCATTAAATGACCAGTTGTGGGAGATATCAGCATAACTTTCATAGGACAGAAGTAAATAAATGAGTCAATTTGCTGTTTATCCTCTACAATCTTTTGTGTTCTGATACAGCATAACATGAATAGTCCCCATATCTCAGCTTCACACTTTCCCAAAGAATCAAGCTTCCAAGAGTGTGAATAAAAGAGTCTTCCAAATTCATTTTTAGGGTTACAATTTCAGAAGGTGCAGGGTTATCTGCCTCATTAGCTTACCACTGTGCACATCTGAGAGCAATTAAATGTGCTACAGGAGAGAAGTGAGGGTTGTAGGTATTTGGTTTTCCCTTTTGATAGATTTTGATAGATGACTTCTATCAAAGGTGTTTCAATGCCTAGTGCATTTAGTGTGCAGGTTTACATTGCCCCTGGGAATGGGATGTTTGGATACACTTACCCTCTGTAGTGCTGCAGAGGTGCTTACTTATCTATTCACTTGCAGCAGACAAGTGGTTTTGTCCCTTTTCTGTGCCCTTCCAAAGATCTTCAGTGTGACTCTGGAAGGATCTAGCTGTAGTTCAGAAGATGCCAATGGCTCTGCCATGACTGTGCCTGACAGTGGAGAGGCAGCATGTGCAGGAAGGCCACTTACAGGAAGAAAACCCAAAGGGATGGTTTCTCAAAAAAGTTGGTGGTGGGACCAACTTGGTCCCACTAGGTGGGAAACATATGTTGTCCTTCAGTGGCTGGACCTCACCAAGATTGTACTATTAATTCATCCAACAGGAGAAATCAGAGTCAAATCTTTAGAATTCTGGACATACCTGACTTAGTGTTCCATCTCCTAATATCAGAGGCTAAGGAAAAAGCAAAAAAACTGCAGCTGGTTACAGCAGCTTGGACTAGTGAAAGACCCATCCCCAGCTGCTGTTCTTCTCCTCTGTTCTGGAACACATTGGACACAGTGAAGATGCAGTTGGGGTAGGTCAAAAATCCAAAAGCAGGAGAGGTGTCCTGAGCCTGAAGTATCATTTTGGACATAGTAATCACAGCAATCACTTTGATGCTTTCTGGCAACAGATCAACTTCACAGTCCTTTGGGATTCCCCTGTTATTCTCTCATTATCTTATAGAAATCATTGTTAAAACTTGCTAATTATGCTGTGCCAAATTATATCTGGTAGAGACCAGAATGCAACACATACTGGTTGTAGGTCTGTATTGTGCTGGACTCTGAGCAAGAAAATGCCGCAGTTGCCACTGGCTCCATGCAGGAAAAGTACATGGTTCCTTGCAGAAGGGAGCAGGGTCTGCTGGCCCAGGCTTGCTCTCACCATGGAGCTCTGTAGCACCTGTGAGACTACAATTTCACATAAAGTGCAGCACAAGAACTTGATCTAGTTCTGAAATGTCTAGCCTATCACTTCCACTTGTCAGAGGATTGGTTTAGCAGATTACAGTAGGTATGATAAATCTGACTCTATATTGCCCATAAAAAACAGTTTCAAAAGGACCTTCATGCTAACTATTGTATGGTTGAAGTACATAGCATATCAAATTACATTTACCTTCTCAAGAAAAATATCCTGTCTGGTAGAAAAACAGTGGCTACTCACATAAGTCTTGTTTCTTTGCTTTCCTCTTCATGCAATGTCCTGATAAAGTGATAATCAAAATCTCCTCCTGAAATAGTAGGGTAGGGTTTACAACCTACACACGTGGTTTAAAGACACATCTTTCAAAAACAGTTTCATCAAATTCAGAGGTTTTGTTTTCCTGCAGTTATATTTGTTTTGTAATAAAATCTGTGATTTGACTTCATTAACTGAAACAAAACTGCTTGTTAAAGGAGAGAAAAAGCACACTAAACTTCTTTCTAATCTGAATATCTGGGGAAGTCAGGGTAGAAATGCTATTGGTTTGTTCCCTATGAAATTCTGTTAATTAACATACAAATAGGCCAGATTCCACTAATATTAGTATATTAGACAAAAGTATAAAAAGGATGCTTTTTAGTTATTTATATATTTTGGAGACTGCAGTTAATGCTATAAAGGCATTTTGATCTTGGTAAGTTTTAATTTATTGAAAATGAGCAATTTGCAGAGTGTTTCTGTTCATGCTTGCTATAAAGTGAAAAGAAATCAGTTTATTAAATTATTTTGTTCTAATGCTAATATCCTTAATCATGTAGTACTCATTAACCAGCCACCACATAAATATGTAATTGTGAGCTAAATAAAAGATATTAAGCTATCTCACAAATTTATTTCAGAATGGCATGAACTTCTCTAATCATAAAGTTTTGATCTATTTAAAGAATAGCATGTTCTTTCTTACAGGAGTAGCATTCTTTTAAATCAGGATTCCTTTTAAAGTACTCAGTCTCAAAATTAGTTGAGCAGTGGAAAGCAGTCCAGCAGACTATTGTTTTACAGGAACATAAAACAGCCTGGGCTAGCTGTTCACCATACGAAACCCTGTTTGGCCTGAAACGAAACTCTGCAATAAGCAGAAAACATTCCACTCCTATTAAACACAAGTCCCTATCCCATCCGTGTGAGAGAGGACCAGAACTTTCTGTATTTCACATACAGAAACAGCATTTTTTACACACAGGTCTGGTGCAGCACATCTGAAACAAATCTGTTTCTGCAGTCTACAGGAAAACACTTCAACAAGCACTTAAAAATCTGAAAGGCAGGTGACTGTGATTAGCTATTTGTATAATTAGTTTTACTGATCATAATCCACTTATGCAAAAAAATAGTGCACTTCAATACTACCCCTGCTCCAGGGAGTCTACATGGGCATTGAAGGATCAAGTGTGCATTCCTGTTTCCATGAAAACACTAAACTCTGGGCTGTTTGTTAGGATGAGGTTCACTAAGACCCTAATCATGCAAATAACTTCAGGTCTATGTTCCCAGGTCTTGCCCACAATGCCCAAAGCCACTAGCATAGCTACCTCAGATGCTGCCCATCAGAGAAATTTGTATCAGATGTCTGCTTAGTTACTGTCCCAGTAACTTTGGGTATCTGTATGGACTGCACTGGTTACAGCGGCCAGTTTCACTCAGAACAGCTGACAAGTCCCTGCTTGCACAGTAGAGGAGAAAATATTTAAAACATCTTAAGAAACACAAACCTCAAAACTGTTTTCCAGTCTTATGTATTCCAAATGCTGAACAGCACAAGATCATACAATAGGAACACAATCATAAAATGGTTTGGGTTGGAAGGAACTTTTAAAGGTCATCTAGGCCAAACGCCCAACAGTTAGGGACATCTTCCAGTATGTTAGGTTGCTCAAAGTCCCGTCCAGCATAACTTTAAAAGTTTCTGCAGATAAGACATCCATGACTTCTCCAGGAAGCTTGTTCCAATGTTTCACCACCCACATTGCAAAAATATATTTTCTTTTAATGCAGGCTGAATCTAACCTCTTTCTGGTTAAAGCCATTCCCCCTTGTCCTATCACTACATGCCCTTGTAAAATCCCTTTAGGTACTGGTAGGTGCTATAAGGTGTCCCTGGAACCTTCTCTTCTCCAGGCCAAGCAATCCTAATTCTCTCAGCTTTTCCTCATGGGAAGGTGTTCTATCCATCTAATAATTTTTATGGCCGTCTTCTAGACGTACTCTAACAGAGCCACGCCTTTCCTGTTCTGGGTGCCCCAGCTCTGGATGCAGTGCTCCAGGTGGGCTCTCAGCAGAGCAGAGCAGAGGGGCAGAATCCCCTCCCTCCCCTGCTGCCCTGGATGTAGCCCAGGACACGTTTGGCTCTCTGGGCTGTGAGTGCCATGGCCGGGCCATGTGCAGCCTCTCACCCACAGCACCCCCAAGCCCTTCTGGGCAGGGCTGCTCTGGGTCTGCTCATGCCCAGCCAGGGCTGATTCCACAGGTTGCCCTGATCCAGATGCAGCACCCTGCATTGGTCTTGTTGAATCTCATGGAGTTCCCATGGGCCCGTTTCTCCAGCTTGTCTAGGTCCCTTTGAATGACATCCCATCCTTCAGGTGTGTCAACAGTACCATTCAGCTGGGGGTCATCTCCAAATTTTCTGAGGGTGCACTCAATCAATTTGTCTATATCATTGATGAAAATATTAAATAACTCTGGTCCCAATACAGAACGCTGAGGGCACCACTTATCACTGATGTCCATTGAGACTCTGAGCCATTGACCACCACCCTCTGGATGGGACTATCCAACCATTGAATATATCTCTTTCCAGTCTGAAGAGAAAGATGTCATGGGGAATAGAGTCAAAGACTTTATAGAAGTCCAGATAAATGACATGTGGACTTCCCTTGTCCAGTGAAGGGGTCACTTCATCATAGCAGGCCACTGGGTCAGTCAGACAGGAATTCTTCTTGGCAAAGTGGTGCTTGCTGTCTTGAATTGCCCCCCTGTTCTCCATGTTGCTTAGTACAGCTTCTAGGAGCATATATTCCATAGCCAGGCTGACAGGTCAGTAGTTCTGCCTATCCTTTTTATAAAGAGGTTCAATATTTCCCATTTTCCATTTAGTGGAGACACCTCCTGACTGCATGACTTTTCAAATATCATGGAGAATAGCTTGGCAACTACATCAGAAAATTTCCTCAGGAGTCTGGGATCTCATCAGATCCCATAGCCTTGTCTATATTCAGGGTATTCAGGTGGTCATGAACCTGATCATTACTCCCCCAATCCCTGTCTTGCAGTCCACCGACTTAAGAGGTTTGCAAAGAGAGATTGACATTGAAGACTTGAGGCAAAAACTGTTCAGTATTTCAGTCTTCTCCTCATCTGCTGTTAGCAGTTTGCCAGCCTTGCTTAACAGGGACAGTACTCCTTCATTGACCTTCCTTTTCTTGCTGTAGAAACCCTTCCTGTTTTTCTTTGTGTCTCTTGTCAAATTCAGCTCCAAAAGCACCTTGGCCTTGATTGCCCCATCCCTACACAACCAGGCAGCATTCCTATATTCTTTCCATGATACTTGTCCCTGTTTCCATTGTCTGTACATTCTTGCCCTTTAGTTTGATCAGCAGGTCTTGACTCATCCATGCCCATCCCTTCTTTATCTGGTTTCTTACAGATCAAGAGTTTTGTGCTCTAAGGAAAGTGTCCATAAAGATCTGCCAGTTTTGTTCTGCTCCCTTGTCCATAAGGCAGTTTCCCATTTCATCCTAATTAATTCCTTGAGCAGCTGGAGTTTGCT
Source organism: Chloebia gouldiae (assembly GCA_003676055.1). Classification (NCBI taxonomy): domain Eukaryota; kingdom Metazoa; phylum Chordata; class Aves; order Passeriformes; family Passeridae; genus Chloebia; species Chloebia gouldiae. The sequence goes on from QUSF01000011.1 coordinate 18,220,926, forward strand.
TTTCTAAAATTCAGGATCCTGACTGTGTTCTTCACCTGTCCCATATTCCTCAGGACGGCAGATCCACCAGTGATGTTCACTGCAGCCCTGGCTGCCTCCATCCTTTTCATCAGCCATGAGCTCACTTGCACTGGTGACCATCAGGTCCAGTAACAGATCCCCTCTGTCAGGGCTGTCCATTACCTGGCTTAGGAAGTGATCCCCTGTGCATCCCAGCAGTGCCCTGGATTGCCTGCAGCTCACTGTGCTTCTTTTCCAGCAGATGTTGGGGGTTGAAGTGTTCAGCTCATCCCAGCAGGATGAGATCTGGTGAGTTCAGTGCCTCCTGTGCTGGAGCAAGAAGGCTCCCCCTGATCAGGCAGCCTCTAACAGACACCATCCACAAGGTTCCTTTTGTTACCCCAGTCTCTGATTCTCACCCGTGAAGCTTTGATCTGTTTGTGGCTGTTCTTCAGAGAGACCCCTTCACATTCCATTCATTTCTTATGTAGAGGGCAACCCACGGAGAGCCCTGCCTGTCCTTTCTGAACAGCCTGTAGCCATTGGTAGCCACACTCCTCATGAGATTCATCCCACCAGGCAATTAGGCAACTAAACACAAATAGCTTGTAGCCCTCTAGGAGCATGGTGGCTTCCAGCTCCTCTTTGTTTGAAGATTATGTTGGAGAATTGATTCATCTGTCTGGGGATGGTCAAGGAACAGTCCAGAGATTCAATGAGGTGAAAGTATCCAAGTAAATTACTGGCGTCCTCCATAATAAGCAATGGAATAAGTGTTCCATTGCTTCTTACATCTTTATTTATTTTCTGAAAGCTCTCAGTTCTTTGGTAAGGACCAAGATCTACATCCACCTTTCCAAGCTTATTGTTCACTTTTAGGTCAGAGACAGTGAGAAAGGAAATTGTGGCTGTGGCTTATAACAAGACCTCTCTCCTTTCCCCTCTCCCCAGGGGGAGCAGAGAGGACAGTCTGTCTCTAGCTACCCTGCTGCTTCACTCAAAGGCAGTGTGAAAAATCCTCTTAGGCATAAGCTGGAGTAGTTCTGCTCAGGGCTGTATTGACAGAAGTTCTGGGCCAAGGAGGAATTTCTCCTGGGTCACCTTGGAAAGGATCAGGTCAAGGATCAGAAATATGGTGTGGCTAAGATATTACAGCATGTTTTGTTTGCCCTGGAGGGACCAGACACATGGTATCTGTCATAGATTAGTTTCTTGTGATTCTGCACAAGGCTCACGTACACTGTCCTGAGGACTGAAATACTTTATTTCTACTAAAGTCGTCTCTTCTGAAATAGAGCATATGGACCAATTTGACAGAGTTCTTCAGGCATAGAGGTGCTCTTAAAAGCTCCTTATAGCTCTCACATTGATGACATCCTTCTCTAACTCCCAAAATGCTACAGGTAAGCCTTGAAGCACACCAAAAAAAAAAACATAAAAAAAGGAGGGCAGAGCTTCTGGGGTTTGTTTGGATTGGTATTCTCAAAACAAAGGGTAGGAAAGAAGTACCTCAATTCAGTACTTATTTACAGTCCTGGAAAGTCCTGGAAAACAGAAACCACTTAACTATTCTACAGTGCTGCTCTTCCACTTTTTGCAGAAGTTTTGACCTGATAACTACTGCACTAATGGTCAATGCTGATTCATGAGCAAGCCTATCAGCTTAAAGGGAAGGGAACAAAGGCACATTATCTTCCAAAATAACTAAGGAAAGCAAAAGTCTCTTATATTTTCTTGAATAGGAGCAGATACATTTTTTTGTTTAACTTAGGTCTAGTCTTACAGTCCAATTCAGAATGCCTTTCCATAGAACACCATATGCTATTCAGGACAATGGAGGTCTTTAAAAGTTTAACAAAAATATTTCTCAAGTATTTTTTGTCCTGACTGAAAATTCCCTGTATGGGGGCATTAAAGACTGGGGAGTGGATTATGTGCTCAGTGCAAAAGAAACTGCTAGACAAATGAAAATGAAGGGAAGACAAGTTTCCAATTTGTCTCAAGATCTCAAAGATCTCAACATGGCCCATTTAACCTTCAAAATATTTGGGGGGATTTGCCTTTTCACAGTCCCCATGCTTTTCTACAACTGTTTTCTTGTAGGTACTCTTTTAACTTGTGAATATAAATCCTCCATACATGCACAAGCACAACACCCAGATGAATAGAAAGTACATTTCTTCAAGGTGAAAGAAAGATATGGTAGGGTGTACTGACCTAACACTACTTATAACATAAGTTGATGTACTTTTCTCCAGTGTGGGATATTGTTGCATCTCTCAATAATCCAGATAAACTAAATACTCTGTCAAAACCATGAAATACTACAAAAATTGTCAGAGGTTTTCTGCTCCATGAGTTGATTTGATGTTTGGGAGAATGTTCAGAAATATCTAGGTCTGTACAATTTACAGTGAGGCTTGGAGGAACAAGTCTGGGAAGATGTTTCAGCCTTTCTAGGATGAAGCAATCTTTTAGGTGTCTCTCTGGTAGAACTGCACTGTCCCCGTGTGGATGCAGATGTAAGTAGCTTTGTGTCATAGACTGCAGCTACTTCTGTCTTTATCCTTACGAATGTCACCCTCAGCTAGGTACCTTCACAACACAATAGCTGAATCCATGCAAGATATTGAGATAGGAAACATATATAACAGATTAACTGTGTTCTTACAATTATGAAAACAACCTGTGTGTGAACAAGCCTTTACTTGCTAGGATTTGCAAGTTGAAAAGATAAAGTGATTACATAATAATTTCTAAATGTGCCACTGAAAATGAACACCAAAGCTCCTTTGAAGATTGTTTTGAGGCCATCTGAGAGGCTTTGTACACTTACTCTCTTGCACATTTCACTGTGCCAAAGATAACCTCATTAATGCAGGAATGTAGTGAAACCTCTAAAGAAAATACACACAAATCCTGCTGATGGCATGAGGAGAAATTACTCATTCTACACATCTTCAGCTTTCCCCTAGTGTGGATGCTACCTTTCCCTCTTTTTGGCTTTTATTTTTTCTTCTCCTTTGTTCAGAAACTGGCATCATTTTGTTAGATGCTTGGTAATATGTGTGTACAGAACTGAATCTAGGCACGTGGTATTTATCTCAGGAGCCTAAAGATGCATGTTTTTAATGCCAAGAATGTCCAAATCTCGTTTCCTCTTTGCTTAGTTGCATCTGGGAGATATCCCCCCTGTTCTGGACAAAAGCCATGGAGAGTCCCGTTCAGTAGAGGCAATGGAAAGCCAGACAGCTCTCTTCTGATTCAACATAATCCATGATGCGATGGTATTTTAATTTCTGCATCTGGAATATTAAAGAGGAAGAGACAAAAATGTGTGTTTCTTGCAGCTTTGTTACATCAAATGCTCTGCTATATGTTATCTCAACATTTGCTTGTTTCTGGCATGCTGACATTTCACAACCCACAGTGAACAGGAAATCACCAAGAATTACTCTGTTTACTTCTAGATGTGGAACATACATTGCTCATAATTAAATGACAGCGCCATAAAGACATGTGTTAGCTACAAACTTCAGCTTAACTGTAAGAAAATCACTGTTGGCCATCTTAAACCCAACTATATGTAACTAGTCTTTCTTTATGATCTCAGCAAAGCATTTAGCCAGGATGTTTACAGAATGACTGGGGGCATGACGAGGAGAGTGGAATTTTCCTCAAATTTTAAAGCCAGTGTTGGTACCCCTGCCTCTGTTAAAATACAGCTCAGAAGTGATGTATTTTGAAGTGTAGAGTGAAAGACAATGAATAAAGGACAAAGCATCTCAAATACTGAAAAAATTAACATAGAACAGTTACTTGATTTAGAGACTGGCTCTTGCATTGTAAATTCTCTATGTAAAGCCTAGCTAGCTGGCAGTCATTAGTCAGGAAACTGATGTTAGTTGGTATTATAAGGGTCTATTTCCTCTGCTCTTCTAAATGAAGCACAGCTGAAGATAGAATGGCATGCAACTCTGTCTTTGTATTCCAGAGGATGTGGCTGTTTTGTATCTCCACTCTTTGAGCAGAATAAATCCACATCTAAGAAGACATTCTGGAAGTTCATAATTGCATCCAGATGATCACATGTTGCGGTCTGATCTCTCCTGTCTTCCTGATACAGAGTACTTTAGTCATTCTGGTGTTTACAGCCAAGAGCCTAGACATCTATAAACCAAATTAAAACTGGACTTAAGAGTAGGTCTGCAAAAAATATTACTTTCATATATATCAGCAAGCACTGAAGTGCCAATATTAAGTTCTAAACTATCTTTTATGTCTTCTTGCAATTTTCAACCATAAACCTGAACTTGGACACCCGATCTAGTTCACCTTGTTTTCCCACCCAAGATGATAGGTCTACCCTAGTGAATAAAACATTTGGGTTAAGTTCCTATCAGTCCAGTAGAACAAGGCATTCTCTGACACAGGCCTCCACCACAGGCTGTAGGTGGATCTCTGCAACCCCTTTGACCTCCCTGGGCTCAGGGGCACAGCTGCTTCCATGGTCTGCACTATGGGCTGCAGGGGAATCCCAGCTGCAGTGCCTGGAGCACCTCATCCCCCCACTTCTCACTTCACTTCATGATGTGCTTGTACTATGAGGACCAGCTGAGGGAGTTAGGGATGGAAAGGAGGAGAAAAAGAGGCTCAGAGAGAACTTTTCACTCTTTACAAGTGACAGAAAGGACGGGGTCAGCCTCTTCTCCCAGGCAACCACCAACAGGACAAGAGACACAGTCTTAAGCTGCACCAGAGGAGATTTGAGATGGAGTTTCTTCACAGAAACAGCATTAGATGGTGGAATAGGATGCCCAGGAGTCATTGTGACTGGAGGTGTATAAGGAAATATTGGATGTAGCAAAGTGACATGGTCTAGTTGACACAGTGTTCCATCATAGGTTGGACTCAATGATCTCAGAGGTCTTTTCCACCTAATTGACTCCTTGATTCTGTGGTTCTTTGATTCACTGACTCTGGTGCTTGCATAATTGTTCTTCTCTTTTCTGGCCACAATTACATCTTTGCAATAACTCTTCCATATATATATATATATATATATATATATATATATATATATATATA